>OX454264.1:64514893-65175901 GCA_949715065.1 Periphyllus acericola
CCAGAGACTATGTAGTCGATTTTACAGTGTCAAGTTAATTATAATATGACTTGCGCAGAGTTCTACAAATATGTTAGAAAAAATCTGTTGAAAAAACCAGTCTTCTGAAAAGTATGGCCATCCAAGTACTTCTGCGATAGGGTAAAAAAGTTTTTTAGTATGTAACCTTAATAAATATACAAATAATTCTTTCTAAAACAATGAACTCTAATTTTTCTTTCAAAATTGAGTATTTTTAGACGCTCTATCCTAAATTTTCTACAATGTCCCGACAAGACCCTAGCCAAATGTGGCAACCCTAGGTATGTATAAACTATAAATTTAATTCCGTTTTCTTAATGACCATAGGTATCAAGTATATTTATAAGAATACATATTGTTGACGCCAACAACGATTAGGGTTTCGCGACCGATCAGCACACACACACACACACACACATACACACACACACACACACACACACACATGCTATCTGTTTGTGAATTATATTTATATCAATGTTATCGTGTGTTACAGAGCCGTAACTAGGGTGAGGCGAGCGAGGCGTTTGCCTTGGGCGCCTGATGCCCAAAAAATGGGGGGGCGCAAAAACATTAAATGATTAACTTATGAAAAAATATTATTGTCAAAATAATATTTTTCATTACTACACATTAATCCGTAAACATAATGTTTATTTTTTCCACGAAATTACAACGACGTCGATCGCTGATAAGAATAGTATACCATTATTAGTATTTATTGTTAGTTATATAGGTATTTTGTTAATAATAGTATATTATATTATATTATCTTTATTTTCTGTTTAATCGACGAATTATTACAAATGATTCACGATTATAAGCTTAAAGAATTGTATCCAAATATTGAAATTGCTGTAAGGATTTTTCTCTCAATGCCCGTTACAACAGCTTCATGTGAAAGGAGTTTCAGCAAACTTGAATTGATAAAAACATACTTAAGATCGACAATGGCTCAGGAGAGGTTATCAAGCATAGCCATACTTCAATAGAAACAGAAATTGCTAGTAAATTGGATTACGAAGAAGTTATTGACAAATTTGCCGACACAAAAGCAAGGAAAATATCGTTATAAATATTTTATTTTTATTATTATTAATTATTATTTTGAAATAGCTTATAAATTTGTGAAATTCGAATTGATTTGTTTCCTATAATATAAGGTTGAGAATTATAAACTTGTGGCTAAAAATATTATTTCTTGTTTAGCTTAAAACCTAATTAAAAATTTACTGATTTTCCTAATCTTATTATATTATTGAAAAATATTAAAAACTGCGAGTGTATCACTCCCCCCTCCATGGGGGCGCATTGCTAAAGTTCTACCTCAGGATAAAAAATGGCTCGGTACGGCTCTGGTGTGTTATGTAATATGCAAATATATCTGTCGCGTTATCGGTCCTCCGCCGCCGATTGTAGGCGAGGAAAATATTTATCATGGCCATATTTTTGTCTGTCTTCATCCGTCGCATGATACAGACCCATCCGTTGTACACATTTTAATATATTTTATTATTTTTAATGAATTGTTTCTTTTTTACGTATTACCGTTATTATTATTATTTTATTGTATTCATTAATAATTATTATACAATTCGGAACTAATTACCGTCAAGAAGTGTAGGCTCCAAAAGCCGTAATTTAATATTTTTAATTTCTGTGCACGAATTGCATCAAAGGACAATAACGTGTTATATTATTGATCATGTGTGTGAATTTTATTTATTTATTTGAGTTTTCTTTTGTATTATTTTTTATTTGATACGCGCGCTAATCGCCGTTTATATTTATTTATTTATGGTATTCCCTTATTACGAGAGCGCGAATCGCCACGACAATGTGAATAATTATATCAACTATTATTATTATTATTATTTTTGTACGTGTAATTAAATTTAGGTACAGGTGTGCAGCTGGCCAGTTTCACACCGACAATATTGTAAGTTTTTAATTATTTTATTATTATTATACATATTTACTGTTGGGCCAAAAGGGCCATATATTTATATTTTTATTACTTGTTAAGCCAGAAGGGCTATACAGGGTGTCCCAGGTCTATTTGACTAATGCAATAACTTTTTTTCTATTCAATATTTTTAAGTTTTTTTTTTTTTGTAAAGATTTGTAGAGCCCTGCGCTATAATTTGTATATCTTATACTTTATTTTATTTTTTTACAACAAAAATAAATAATTTAAATTTTGTATTTAATATTTTTCTAATAATCCAAGATAGCTATTTCATAAATAAGTATTTAAAAACCATTTTGGCGTTTAAAACTTTTAATTTGGTTAAGTCGTTAATTTTTAAATATTTTCAAAATGTGTTAAAATTCAAATTTATTTCTTGCTAATCACTGTTACTGATTACTGCTGTAGTCGATTTTCAATTGTTTTCTTCCAAGAAACAATAAATTTGTTATCATTAAAAGGTTGATAATCAATATTAAATACATACACATACTAATACGTATTTTATCATAATTTAACATAATATGATTATAATTTATAACATGATGTACCTACTATTACTTATTTTAAATCATCATCATTCATCAATATTTTATTGTTCAATCATTTAAATACGTTTAAACAAATTTAGAACATTTTGATTTTGAATTATGAAACAAATGACATGTGGTTTGAATATTAATTATAGTTATTCTGTAAGTCCTTTTTAAATTTAAAGTTAGGTTAAGTTGATATTTTATGGATCAAACACATTTTGCAGTAATCACTATAAACCTTAAGACTTGTCTTCTCATATTTTAAGACAATTCTATTGTATTAAATTTATGAGAAATACCTAGTAATACTATGGAATTATCAGATTGAACATAATTCGTAGAAAATATTTTTGGAAATGCCTTGAACACAGGTACATATTATCATTAGTTTGCAAGTTAAAATTATTTTATTTTAATATCTTTATAAACTTTTGGTAACTAGATACAAAAAAATCAAAAATTAAACATACATATAATAACATTTTAAATTCTCAACACTTCAAATTACTATTATCAAGACAAATATTCAAAATTAAATATTATGTAGATTACCTATACACAGTACTACAATTGAAGATTTTAATTTAATTTGAATAGCAAAATAACATTTTTGTTAAAATGTGAGTATCATTTGTATTAAATTTATTTATACTTCAACCTAACCATTTTAATATTAATATTAACATTTATTAATTTATTAATAAAATGAATTAAAATATTCTCACTGTTAACAAAAATATTCTAGGTGGATGTCAACATTAAAAGTATACATATTTGGTGAGAGTTCAAACAATTTCATTTTCAATCACATGCAGTTAGTTGTATAATTAATGCTGTGTACCTTGCTGTTTTAATACTACATTTGTATACTTACAATAGTTACTATTGTAACTAGTTGTATGTACCTATACATAAAACCATCAGAAGTTCAATTGTAACCAGTTCATCTTAAGTATAAAACAACATAAATCAAATGTTTCATTTTATTAAAAAAAAAATGTAAATGGTAAAATTGGAGATCATAAAAAATATTGTTAGCTGTAAGTAGATGAGTAGATATATAATATTAGTGTTTTACATTTAGTCATTTAGTTCATCAGGAACTTTATGTATTCAATATTAACCATATTTATAGCTCTCTGTTTATATAAAAAAAAAAAATAATATTAATGTAAGATTTTAATAAGTACCTATAACAACTAACTTAACAGAAAAATAAGGGCATTCTGAAATAGTTTTGATTGGCTTGAAAGTGTGTAGATAAATGTTATGGATAAACACGTTACTACCTATTTCTTTAGTATTTCTCTGAATATTTCATAGTGTGTTAGTATGTTTACATAATTACTAAGAATAAAAAATAACCCATGAAATAATTAAGTTAATGATTTGAAATTGTTAGAATAGGTATTAAATGTCAACTTGTCATGTACTTTTTAAGACTAGGGACTTCAACCTTTGAGAATTTCAGTATAAAAGATAAAATAAATACTAATTTTCCTTAGTTTGTTATTCATTAATAAATAAAACATAAAAAAACATTTTCATACTACAAATTAAAAATATATCTAACATTATCTTGGTTTTAATATAAAATGTAAGTTGTAATTTATTATATCTATTTTTATTTTTACTATAAAAAATTATAGAAAAAATATAGTTGCAACACTTAATTGTTGTTTTATTGCAGATCTCTTTGTATTAGAAAATTAATACAAAGCTTAATTGAAATCCCTTTTAAGATTTATATATTGCCAGAGTTCATGTTAATAACAGATAAAATCAATAATTTTCTACATGGCATAATATGTGACATTTAATATCCTTCTGATGGTTAAATTGTTTGAAACACTTAAGAGTGTATTGTTTTATACATGAATACTCTGCTAGTTGCAAACCGTTGCGTAATATTATAATTATACTTTTAGTTGTTTTGAACATTTAGCCAACAAATTGTTAACTTATATTATAGGTGTCGGTTATTTTTTTTTTCTTCAGCTAGCGTCACTAGTGAAAGAACCTTATACATACATGTATAGCAGAGAATGTTATTGAATGACAATAAGTAAATAGCTGAAAGTAAGTTTTTTACTTAGACTGGAGATATGTAGGTAACAATTAAAAAATAACTCAACATTTTACTTTAATTCTTAATTATTTATATCATCATCAACTTCATCATCAGAAATAATATTTACTGACATATTTTTACTGCCAGTGGTATTATCGTTGAATTTTTTTTTGTATTGTACCCAGCAATTAGGAGGGGAAGAATTTTTGTCTACGCCCATCTTGCGGTCATACACACAACATTTAATATAAAACAATCATAATTAATAATATAGAGACTAAATATTTTAGCTACTTCAAATTTTTCTAGTTACTTGATTATCTTTACACCAGTATTTTTGGCGTTTTAGAGCCAAATCTATTTCTTTTTTTTCCTCCAGTGTCACAATAATCAGTTTTTTATGAATGGTGGCTAAGTCTGAATGCTTAGCACACCACCATGATTCACACTAGAAGAATAATTTTATGTAAATAACTTATCATAATTTATGTAAAGAAATATAGGGTTATGTTTACTTTTTTGTCATATATCTCTTTGATATACCTATAATTTTTTATGTCGGTCATCATATTCTCATTCACATTTTTTTCCAATTGAAGTTCTTGCTATACTAATATAATTATAAACAATTTCATAATTAATTCTTTGTTAGTAAATATTTTAATTTTAAGTTCTGTATTTATATATATTTTTATAATTTGTTATTTATTAAGTTTACTAAAATTAAATAATGTAAGTTGTATTTAAAAATGCAGTGTATGATTTTTTAAATATAAAATTCAATATTTTTTATTTTTATCTTTCTTAAATATGCCTACTATTTATAGTAATTTAGAGTACCGTGATATGTTAAAAGTTTTTTATGAAAGTGGAGGAAAAAGTACAGTAAAAGCTTCTCGTCTGTATTTACAAAAATTTCCAGAAAGGAAACAGCCATCTAAAAACACATTTTGTAATATAGAAACAAAATTACGTAATACAGGTAAATTTTTTATTATCAATAAAATTTCCTATAAAATTAATATAACAAATTATGTACCTAAAACCTAATACATACATGTATAATTCAGTTATTATTATACAAATTTTAAATTAAGATATACATTAAAAAATAGTCTTTTTAGGTCGTTTTCCAAATGGTTTCAAACCAAAAAAAATATATGTTATTGATGAAGAACATACAGTGAATGTCTTGGCAGCTTTCAGCAGTGATCCTCATGCATCTGTCAGGTCGGTAGCTAAAGAAATGGACATCAGTCGTAGCTCTATACATCGTATATTGAAGAAAAATGATTTCCATCCATACAAATTGCATTATGTACAAGGATTGAAACCCTCTGATCCAGATAGAAGGCTTCAATATATTTAAAAAATTATTTGCCTTCATGACCACAATAATATTTTGAAAAAAATATTATGGACCGATGAAAGCTGTTTTAATAATAATGGTATTGTCAATCGGCATAATTCTCATTACTGGAATGAATCAAATCCATTTTGGACATGTGAGTCCAATGCACAAGTTCGCTGGTCTACCAATGTGTGGTGTGGTATAATAAGTG
This sequence comes from Periphyllus acericola, assembly GCA_949715065.1. Taxonomy (NCBI): domain Eukaryota; kingdom Metazoa; phylum Arthropoda; class Insecta; order Hemiptera; family Aphididae; genus Periphyllus; species Periphyllus acericola. Next base: position 64,521,053 of record OX454264.1, read on the forward strand.
GTTATTTGATTGGACCTTATTTCTATCATGGCACACTAACTGGCCAACGTTATTTAGACTTTTTGACTAATACACTACCAATGTTATTAGAAAATATTCCATTAAATCTCCGAGTAAATATGTGGATTCAGCAAGACGGTGCTCCACCACATAACTCGAATATAGTCTGTGATTATTTAAACACAAATTTTCAATCGAGATGGATAGGAACTAGAGGTCCACTAAATTGGCCACCACGATCTCCAGATCTAACACCACTCAATTTATTTTTGTGGGGTTACTTAAAGGACAAAGTATACTCCCAACAGTCAACGTCGTTAGATGATTTAAAACAACGCATAATTGATGTGTGTAACTCTCTTAATTTTGAAATGTTGGAATCCACGACAACTGGAATTCTGTTACGGTATGAAAAATGTATAATGAAACATGGCGCACACTTTGAAAATTATTCATAGTTACTAGTTAGGTATATTGTTCCATAATATTTAATTTGTTATATTATTTAATGTTAAGAAATAAAACTGAACTTATAGTTGAAAAATTAAATTTACAGAGTTACATTTTACTATTTCTTACAATTTAGTATCAATTGTTTAGTATCAACATCCATGGTAAGCATCACGTGACCATGTTAAATAATGATAAAATACAATAATGTATAATAATATTATGTAATGACTAATGACCTACCTTTTAATGATAACAAATTTATTGTTTCTTGGAAGAAATCAATTGAAAATCGACTACAGCAGTAACAGTGATTAGCAAGAAATAAATTTGAATTTTAACACACTTTGAAAATTGTTTAAAAATTAACGACTTAACCAAATTAAAAGTTTTAAACGCCAAAATGGTTTTTAAATACTTATTTATGAAATAGCTATCTTGGATTATTAGAAAAATATTAAATACAAAATTTAAATTATTTATTTTTGTTGTAAAAAAATAAAATAAAGTATAAGATATACCAATTATAGCGCAGGGCTCTACAAATCATTACAAAAAAAAAACTTAAAAATATTGAATAGAAAAAAAGTTATTGCATTAGTCAAATAGACCTGGGACACCCTGTATATTACTATTAGTAATTACGCTGTTGAGCCAAATGGGCTATTGATGTTTATATTGTGTGTTGCTGTGAATTATTAATTTAATCTATTTATTTGAATTTGTTGTGCCAACCAGGCAATTTATTTATTATTATTATACAATATACAGCAACACAGTTACCATATTTTTTAGAGTTACCATTTTTACATCATATTTATTTAGCTACCTCTGTTTGTCCATAGTTTTTAAGTATACACACACACACACGACACACATATACACATTTACACACCACCACACCACATAGTCGGACAGTACTTGCGTGGCGATCCCAACCACTGCTGTCCGATCTATTTCACACGTATACACTATACATAAATAAATACAGTGTGCCGGTCGCGTACCGTACGTAATCAAGCGGCGCGGCGACTCGGATTTAAGCGACCGGGCGCGCGTAATATTAATTTATGCTCCCGGTGCCCACACATATTATATGATATTTAGGGGCCAATAAAAATATATATTATATTTATCTGATATTAGATCGTGTAACTAAATCGTTCACTAACAGAAGGAACCATTTGACTCTGTTACTACTTAGTACTACTAATAAGTACTAACACGAAATAAAGGATATTATTGATTTTATAATCATAATGATATTGATAACTTTAATACGACGATAAGACTATAATATTATGAAAAATAAACTCATAGGTAACCTAGCCAATACTAGTATGAGTTACGACAGTGGTGCATTATAATATAACTGTTATTATTTTATTAATATAAAACCTAAATGCGAAAAAGAAGATTATGATGATGTACTCTTTAATACATTTTATTAGGTCATTCGAAAAAGAATAAATTCTTTTTAAGTTACTTAACGCCTAACGGTAACCCAAAAACGGATGAATATTTCCGTGTATACCTACTATATAAGGCCGCCTCCATGGCGAACGAATCCGTGACGTCACGTGCAATGTTAAAAATCGCTGGGTGGCTATAAACATGATGTAAGCGGTTACTAGCCAGTCGGTACTTGAAATAAACTCGAGGAAACCAATAATCTGGTAATTAGCAACGGCCAACAGTCCCCCGTCACCTCATCGACAACGTATCCGTGCGAAATCGAGTACTGAAAAGAGTTCGAGGTGACCGTTTTTGGACGCGCGGTGAGTCGTCCAAACCGCAAACGTGACCTCTCATCTTGACACACTCCAAATGTCCGTAACAGCAGTTTCGATGGTTGATAGCCACCTGTCTTTTTTTTTTATTGATCTATTACAACTTCGGCTGCTATGGCCATTAGTTACATTTTTTTTTTAATTTTTGGTAATTTTAACAATTTTACATTTTTTTTTAATAAATTTATTTTAAATTAATTTGTCCAGTCCGGAGTCTTTGAGGAAATGGATAAAATTGTCCGTGATGTATGGTCCAATTGTTTCGTATAAATTTGATGGAATATTATGTTTATTTCAGAGGAGAATGAGTGGCAGTCTGTTATGATGTGTTTTACTGTAAGTGTAATGAAATGCAAATTGGAGGATCTTTGTTGTCCATCAAATGACCGTGAGTTAGACGAGTGTGGCCGATTATTAGGCGGTTTATTATTGTGTTTACTTTTCTTGAAGATTGCATTTGAGCCACCTGTCTGGCCTCAGTTTGTTGTCCTCACAATGTTGTCCTTCCAACACTGCTTCAACCTCGTATTAACCCAGACCGGCATACGTCCGTTGTATCGCTGTCTCTCGTATTTAAATCGCATGCGTCATACGAGAGAGTGATCAGTGACAGAACCATTTTGTCGCGGTTGGATAGTCGGAAGGTTGGTGTCTCGACAGAGTGGGCTGAAAACAAACAAAAATCGTGATTATAAATCGGTGCTATAAATCATCAAGACGTAAAAGTAATTGCACTCATTTAAGTGAAAACAAATCAATGAAAAAGTGGCATCACTATCACCTTTATCAACCGCAAACGTGTTGATAACCATTTTAAAACTGACTATGGGAAGTTATGATATTAATTTAAAAAATTGTAATTTTGATTGAAAAATACAGCCGGTTAAGTCGATAAAACACGAAAGTACATTCAACATAGGAGTCAAAAAATTAAAATATCTATTATTTTATAATCATAGACTACTCGCGGAAAAACCACGGTATCAATTATGGCTACAACAAAATGATTTCGTAAAAAAACCTAACAGCGAGAAAGAATTATAGCGCGTATGTTATGTAACAGAATGGCGTAATAATATAAAATCTCGCGAAAAAAATACACGAATTCGACCACGCGCGCGCTTCGTGACACAGCGCGCCGTCTCAAAAACTGGTTTTTCTATGTTTTCCCACGTGTATTCATTTTATTGTATTTTCTATAACTAATTGTAAGACGTATATTTTAACGATCGAGGCGTCTTACGAGATACAACTGCAGTCAACAGTCACATACTAAACGGACAACATTTTTAGAACACGTGAGTTTGACATGATATAAAGTGTGTTATATTTATAAGTGGGAGGGTCGGCCAGCAAATAATATAGAATTTTTTTTTTCGTAGTCGATATTTAAATGGATTAAATAGCATATATTCGAATTTTTGCTATTTTTTAGGAATAATATCCGTGATGTTAGGTAGGTTATGTCGATTACATTGTATTCGTCACTGATATAATATATATCAAATGCCTAGATCGGCTGTCGGAACAAAGAAGATACGTTTACGACGTTTCGGTGTGGCGCCGAGTGCCGTCAACGCGCAAAGAGAGCCGAGAGACATATGTTTTTTTCTCCCCACTACCCCGGCCAAGTTGTCATGCAACACGGATAGCTAATTTAATAATAATACTAAGAAAAAAAATCGAGATCAATATCAATATTTAGTTGAAATAAACCTAGTTTTTGTTTTTATAATTATGATGCTAATGGTAATAGAGAAAAATCAATTAACAATGTTGTAAACGAAGGTTAATAATAAACAATATGTTCACGAAGTATGATGTGTAAAAATCAAAAAAAAATCAAAAAGAAAAAAACTAGTGATGTTTAATTATTGTACAGTAATCCCTCGTTATCCGCGGGAGTTAGGTTCCATCAAAGTTGCGCGGATATCGAAACCGCGGATAACGTATGGGTATAATAAAGATAAAATTTTATCGTATGTATTAATAAAATGTTATCGCCGACCCAACCGCGGATAACGAGGGATTACTGTATATTCGTTTTATGTAATTTTTTGTTTGAACGTCACTCCGTATGATATTAATCCAACTATATAAATGACTAACTGGCTAAAGGTTATTTGAATATTGCAATTACTTAGTTGACAACTACATTTCTGAGGACAGGGTTTCAATCATTAACTATAGGCGTGTAAGCATACAGCGATCTGTGAGCAGACACAATTGTTGGAGAACAATGAGTTTCGCTTTCTCTCAAAGTTGTTAAGGTTACACTAAATGAAACTAGAATATTATAATATTTCATCAGGTATAACTGCTGCCAACTTTATTTTATACTGATAAAAAATGTGTCAGGTGAAACGTGTATTTGGGCGAAACGGGTCGAAACTTTGAACGTGGGCCTTCGTAATATTACAGCACGTGTTATACTAATATCACAATAATGCAAAAAAAAAAATAGTTGAATGTTATTATGAAACAAAAAAATAATTCAAATTAACAATAAATAAATAAATATTTAAATAAAAAATTGTCTTTTGAAATATTAAGCTATAAGTAATAGATACCGTTTGAGAAAACTGAAATACTTCAGATTTTACGTATACAAATAATACTTAAAATATACGTAGTAAATCTGCTCGTGTTGTAAAAACTACAAATATCCGAACAAAAATACTTCGAGTCTCGTGAAAAAAATTGTTAAAAATTGTTTAACAAAAAACTTAATATACATTAATTCTATTTCAATAATTTATTTACTTGGCGAGAATTTATATTAACAATAAATATTTATAAATTAATAATTATGTCCTAGTATGATTATTAGAAAGGACAAGTAATTCATTTATTGAAATAGAATTAATGTATTTTAAATTTCATTTATTGAGCATTTATTCTTGGTGTCACATCTTTATAGTGCTTAAAGCATTATAAATGACAACGTTATTTTTGACTTGGAAATTGTTTACACGTCGTTCGACGAAGTGTTTTTGTTGGGATTGTATTATCTTTTACCACCAACGGGACAAGGTTATAAGTTATAACTATTATACACACATGTTGTACATAGTATATATACAATATTATAATATTATTATATATATAATTTTACCCAAAACTGTTTAATGCACAATGCGCATGTTGACATTTCAAAGGCACATGTGTACTGTCGGTCAGTTAATTATTTTACAGATTATACAGTGATCATTGAAAAATATAATTTTAAATGTCGGACCACATGTTCCTGCCGGATCCGCAGCGGCATAATTTATTTGAAATTTCATTATTAAAATAATTCTAGCAGAAAGTTTTTTTCGGAACCAATAAGTGGACTACCGCAACATGTTGCGTGGCACTGTTGTCAAAAAGTAATAAATATTTGAAATATTATTATACAACAGTTGGGTCCCAGCTATATTCTCCGCAAAGTACTACTACTACACTACACTTATATTTTCTTTCCCTTTTTAACAGACTCAGATTTGGACCACAGCTAATATGAATAGAAATGTTTTTTTTTCCTAAGACGAAAAAAATGTTTAATTATCAGAATTCTAGAATGTATAAGATTTGACGTCATAATAAAATACAGACGAAAAAAAAAACACCAAACATTAATTTTTGAAATTTATTATAATTTAATCCTCAAAATTATATATATCATTAATAATTAATTACGACATTAACACTAACAAACAATATCAATTTCTTAATGCTATAGCGTGAACAATATTTTTTGTAAGCCCATCTTTAGCTAACACAAACAAACTGGATGGTTTACGTGCCACGTATAACTGTCTGTGTGAAAAACATGGTGTGTTCCAATCGAAATTATAGATTACCAACATATATTATATTCTGAAGTATATCAGGTTCTATCCAAATCCTTTAACATCGATCAGATATACAGCTTTCGAAGGGGGTTATGATCACTGGCAAGTATATGACCCGAATTATCTAAATGTATACAATAATTTGTAATAACGAAAACAGTAACTTAATTATGAAAAACCGGATACTGATACAACTTTCAGTTGTAGATAGAGCGGTAGCCTGCCTGGCAAATCCAATGGTTTCAAAAACTCTGTTGCATAATTTATAGCTTCGTTCGCATCGCAAATTGTATCGATTGATTTGTATGACACTAAATCGCCTAGCAACAACTCTTGTACCTTGAGATATAATTCTTTGGTTACCAATGTAACCCACGAATCAAAAAATATATTTTATTTACCCACTAAGTTTACGCAACAGGTCAGTATTTATGATAGTTGATAACTCCTTTGTTTTTAAAGTTAGAGAATTGATCAAATGCCATAAACCTTCTCCGCAATGAGCTCTTCAATTTTAAAAAAAAATCATAACGATCGGTTCAATAGTTTCCGAGAACATATCACTCAAAGGTTTTCATTTTCACATTTATATATTAGATATATATATATATTCGTATATAATGTTATATATCCTTATTGTTCAATTACAAATTATTAAGTTATGATTATTTAATATATAACATATAAATTTTTTAATCATTACTATTTAACATGTATGCGGCCCGCAAGTAATTTTCAAAGTTATTCTTTGGCCCTTTCTAAAATCATAGTGGGGACCGCTGTTCTAAACAGTCTAAACTATATCTACAGTCCCACAATAAGAGTTGAAACTCCAATGAAAAGATTTGCGGAAGATACACTTCAAATTCGTGCCCTTGATTTCGGTTGATGTCGAAGGAGTTTCTCAATTTATAAAAATATTTTATCAGTTCACGGACGACGTTTTTTATGAAAACAAACTTTTTAAAATTCCTTATTTTCTAGCATATTTGTGTGTTCAAATTTTGCTTACTGTTCCGTAAACTGTAGATATTAATTTGTTTAACATGTTATTCATTTTTAGTATATCTTAGTATTTTCTTTATGATTAAAATTTTTAAATTTTAACTGTGGCCTTTGTCATGACCAGGGCTTGCTCTGCAGAGATCATGCTCTAAAAAATGACTAAATAAGTATGCACTTATGCACTAAAAAATGGGAAAATACGCAAAAAGCAATTTATTGGACAGTGGCAAAAAAATGCTGAATTTGTTTTATTTAAGACTTATCGTTCCGAACGTACGCCGTGCATATTATATCATTATATCATTAAATGAAAACTCGTGTCGTACAAATAAAAACTTAACCATCGACTTATCTTACTGCAGATAAAGGTGTAGAATGTAACGGTTGTAGACAGTGGCGTGGCGAAGGTATTATTTTGGAGCAATTGGTCCTTCAATATTTTTGGTGGGTGGGTGGTCCCCTTGCCACAAAATACCTAGCCACCTTGGTGACTAGGTTTATGAAAGAAAATATTAATACGTATACGAATATGTATCTTACTTGTGTAAGACATACGTGCTAGTGTGCTAAATATTACGGATATTTTGTAAAAATTTTATTTTTTGCAATGGTGGAATTTTTGTTAGCGGGGGGGGGGTACCTTGCATACATTTTTGCTCCTCATCAAAAATGAGTTCAACATGCCACTGCTATACCTACATACGCACGGCCGTCGCTAAGGGTCACGTTCACACCATATACATACACACGGCGACCCACGTCAATATTTATTTATTTATTTATTTTTTTGTATACGGGCTGAGCCCTTTTGACAGTTAAAAAAAAAAAAAAAGAATATTCTAGAACTCGTGCGATTACATGCGAACACTCCGCTGTTTACGATTGGACTCGACTCGAAAAAAGAATAATACTCGCCCAACACAATTATTACATTGTATATGTTAAAACCAGATGAGCTAGTGAAAAAAAAAATTCCTCGATACCAAATCGTGTATACAATGCGTGATCTCGCCTTCGGCCTCTCCCCATCGCCAAGGTTTTTTATTGTGACGAGGCGAAGAGGGTCAAAATAATTTTCAGCAAGATTCACGTGTTTAAATATATGTATAATAAAACGTCGTTCTTTTGTACCGCCACGGGCGCGCAGCCGGAACAAATGAATGTGCACCACGATGCCACAGAGTCGGGGGAAAGTGTTCACGAACGCACGGCCGCCGCCAAGGGTGGCGCGTACATTCTATACATACATACGCACGGCCGCCGCTAAGGGTCGCGTTCACACCATATGCGTACACAGGGACCCGTGTTATACGTCTTGGACCCTATGCTTGTTGTCATATTAGTATATCATCGCACTGTATACGCACTATCGTAAAATACACGTATTCTATTTCCCTAAAACGTATTATGATGATCTAATTTTTAAATAAATTTTTTATAACACCATACCTTTGGTTGTCTAGTTGTCTACCCTACAATATTGTTCACGCGCCGCCACTGGGTACAATATCATGGAACAATATATTAGTTAATAGGGATATAGGTAGTTGCTACTATATAATGGATGTAGATATAAGAGATATTAGAGATATAGCGGCTATAATAATTGTTAATATTGTCAGATGTAATTATTAAATTGGACATATTGCGCACTGCAGCCCTACTCGGTTTTCGGCACAGTGGTTTTCGGAGTTGATACCACAGAGCATAATTTCGATATGATACAAATTAAAAATATCATAACAGAAATTGATTAGCTTAGTATTGTAGTTCTTCGGTAGTTCAGTAGTACTCTGTGGTAGTACGGAATGCAGTGTGGTATTGCGACAGCTCACGGTTTTCACTACTTAATCACAACGTAATAATGGCTTCGATGAAGAGGAAACAGGCTTTCGTTTATACATTTCTGAGTACGATTAGAGTTCAAATTTCGCCCCCCCCCCCTGGAGGCTGGATACGCCCCGAGCCGGGGCGCTCGACGAGTTGAACGTAATGGACCGTTTCCGTATTCGGACGGTCTAAAACCGTAGCCGCGTATCGGCGTTAGTTTTTGAGCGCAATCTCTATCGAGCGCGGCTAGTCCGCTAATTGTCGCTCTGTGGCCTATCACCTGCGCGTAATCCGCTAAGACGACGGTCATTGGATTGTAATAACAATTAGGCTCTCTTCCCACTGGGGCAACGCGACGCGACGCGATTTTAAATAAATATCGCGTGATAATCGTTTGTTTTATAAAACACGGATTTATATATCGGGGACTTCCCACTGACGCGACGCGATGCGACGACGACGCGACACGAAAGCAACTAATCGCGAGCGACTTGTGCTGTCAGTCGCTTGATGAAAGTTGCCGTTGAATCGCTTCGTTGATCGCGTTTTTTTTATCATTTTATTTTGTATTTTTTTTTCAATACTTTAATTTATACATAAATATTTATATATTTATTTATTAATAAATAATAATTATGGCCAAAACCAAACATGAGTGCTGAGTGCATCTCAACTATAAACTTAGTTGAAACTGTTGAGAAATATCCATGTTTATATAACTAAAAAATACCTGAATACGCCAGAAAAGATGTAACAGAAAAAGCTTGGTCAAAAGTAGCAGAGGAAGTTAAAGAAACAGGTATAAATATTGATATTATCATCATCAGAAGACGACATGTTTGCGACTGATCCTTTCTAGTTTCCGCAACATCGTTTATAGTGTGCAGAACTACAACATCAGGTCGTACGATATTTTTACCTGGCAACTATTTTTAAAAATCGTATCTACGTCGCGTCGCGTCGCGTTGCCCCAGTGGGACGGTCTTAACAGTATATTATATACGCGCCGTTCGTTTGAAACACTACCGGGATACCGCCCAGAAACATCAAAATTATTTGCGATTAGATAGCGACGCGAATAACCGGCGGCGCTCGTTTGTCGCACATGTTTTTTTTCCCCGACTTCTCATCGAAATGCGCGCTAACGATTTGCGCCGAGGCCGAGGCGGTCCGACGCGGCGGTTCATCGGAAACGCGATAATTCGGAGACAACCGTTGGTAACGCATTGGACGTCCGTAATTATAGGTTTATCCTAAATACCAGGTACGTTAAGTCAGCAGCTATATATATATACATGCTCAACTGTTGAGAATTATTGATAAATTGTAAATATGTAATAAAATCTTTGATAAGCGTGCGTTTGGTAAAATCGACACAACTAGCGCATATATTGTACGTATGTACTATGTAGGCTGTGTTGCCTGTACAATAATTACGTTCACATTAAAAATAATATAAATAAATTGACAACGTTATACGGGTACAACGTGCGTACCGCATACAGTTTTGAAATTTAATTAATAAATATAATAGCGATATTGTTATTAACGCGAAGCTATACGAGTTACGAGTATATCTTCATCATGCTAATGGCCGGTTGCACAAACGATCGATAAAAACAGTTCATTGAGCTGTGATAACGGTTCAATAAACATTCAGATAGATAACTATATTGGTTCCCTAAAGTGCTGTACTGTTGCACAAACAATTGTTTAACATTTTAGTGGTTAGTACTTCAACCAATGTTGTAGTCGATGATGACATACCATGATTACAAAAAATTATCATTCAATCATATATTTTTACTGTTATCAGTGTTAATTGTTGTAAATTATAATTTTTATTAAAATAATATAGTCTATAGTTTTATACCTAGTTACACATCGAAAATATTTTAAAATTTTAATTTATAGTTATAGCTATTATACTTATAAGTATATAAACTTATAGTTATTGTCATAACTAGTTTGTAAACATTAACGTATAGTTTAGTTTAAAATGTCTTCAATGAAAAAAAGAAGCAAGAATGTTTGTAAATGAAAACTTACTTTAGATATTCGAATTAGTAAGGCCCAGCGCACACTGACCGAGCAAAACTGCTCAGAGCTGTTAGGACATAAATAAAACACGTATCAAGTAATTGACGCGTGCGCACTAATCAGTCAAAAACAAAACACGACAAGACAAGACAAAACATGATCGGTCTTGATCGGTCTGGTTCTATTTTTCCTCCGAGCAAAATGCGAAAAACAAAGTCACTGGTTTATTTTACTAAGGCCCTCCGCACACGGTAAAACTGTTTTGCAACGAGAATCTCAAATCAGTTGCGTGAGCGATTGTTGAGCAATTGGTTTGCAACCAATTTATGTATTACTCCGCACACGAGTTCGATCGAATTTCGACCAGTGTACTCAGTTGTATGCGAATTGATGTTCGGAAAGAACGTGCGTTTTTTTAAAGTTTTTCAAAGTTTTTCAAAGTTTTTTTATAGTTAAACATTAAACTTTTGCAATATGTCGAGTAGTTCTGATGAAGATGATATAATCGACTACTATCAGTACCGTAGACAACGAAAATTAGTACGAAGGGAATATTGGACCCATCCATATATAGAGAAAAATATGAAATGCAGGTTGTTTATAGCAGCAGAACAACTGAATCAAACTGATACCAAGTTTATAGCGTTCTACAGAATGTCAAAAGATTCATACCGGGAATTGTTAAAGTTGGTTACTCCTAATATACATAAAATGAACACAAATATGAGAGAATGTGTGTCTGCCGAAGAAAGAATATTGATAACTCTGAGGTAAGTGTTATTAGTCTTTATTGAATTATAAGGTTCTGAATTTCTTATATTTTAATCGTAATAATAACATAATATCAACAAATAACTAAATTAAGAAATTAATAATGATTATTAAAATAACTATAATGGTGTGAAACTGGACTCGCACTCCTCATCGTAGTTTTCGACTGTCCCAGAAAAGTTGTTGTAATACTCAAGTGCATTTGATGGTGTACTCCCAGATGTATACGACGTGGTTAACTGCGAAGTGTGTGTTGACGGAAATGAAGTAGTAGATGGCGACGAGAATGTTGACGATGATTGGGATGATATTTCATCTATAACGCTGAAAATTTTTCGTTTAAATAATTTAATCTGATCCTTACTAAAATGTTCAACTTCAGGTATCAAACTTAATAAAAACATCTTGAGAGCTTAAAAATATAATATTCAGGTATTATATAATAATTATAATAATAAAATAATAATTTTAATACATTCTAAGTAATAAATTAATCATTTATTACAATGCAATCACGCAACTGAAACCGAAATTCGACCTGCAAGCACAGTTGCACGCGACCAGTCGGAAACTGATTACAAACCGATTTGGTTTTGGTCGACAAGTGTGCGGTTTCCTATTACGCTAGACAAGCAAAATCGCCAAACGGTTGCTCGCGCAACTGATTTGAGATTCTCGTTGCAAAACAGTTTTACCGTGTGCGGAGGGCCTAATAGTACACCACCGAATACCGCGTGAACACAGCGAACGCGTTATTTTCTCCCAATTATATTGTTATTTTATTTTAATTTAATTTAATTTATTTCATAAATATATTAATTTATGTAATTTATTTTAATTTTATTTTAATTTTCGTTAATTTTAATAATACAAAAATTGTATTATATTAATTTAAGACTACATGCGAGCCAGAAAAATTAATAAATATAGTATTTTTAAGGAAATCTATTTACGATTATACTGATAAAGAACATAGCAATAAGTTGATACAAGACAGATTTTGGAATTCAATTAGCAAAGAAATGGAAACATCAGGTTAGTAATAATTGCCACATAAGCGGTACAACGACGTCGTCTTCGTCAGAACTCATCTTGACAACTGGTGTTTAATAACAAAAATAATCCAGAATTATTGTGTCTTGTTCTGCTATGTTTTGTCAGTGTGAATGGAATTTGTTCCGAGCTACTCGGAACAAAATGTTCCGAACAGCTCGGAGCATTTTTGCTCTTTTAGTGTGCGCCTGGCCTAAACTATACAATTATCAGTTTACCACCATAGATAAGAATAATATAATGTGATTATCATAAATAATACAATCTTATCAGACCAATTAAGTTATAGAACTCTTTTGAAAATTTATCGAACCGAAATCGGGTCTACAACATATCGAACCGATAACACAATATTTATTGGATTGATAAATCTTATTGGTCTTTTGTGCAACTTGTCAAATTTTTATCGATTCAATAACCTAGTTATTAGTCCGATAACTGGTTATTGGTCGTTTGTGCAACCGGACATAAATGAGTGACTTTTAAGTTCACAAAATAATTTTAATTACTGCCCATAAATATAAGTGCCTTTCAAAAATATAATGTCATGTTGCTGTAAAACCATTTAATGTTCTAAAAAAAATAAAGGTGGTGCACGAGCCGTCACTGTATACGAGGGCAAACGTAAATTGCGCCCAACGAAAGGAAATAGTTGTAAATTGCGCCCGCTATTTTTCAGGTACACATTTCTGTATAGTAAATTGCGCCATATAGAAGTATTATTTTTATGATAGTCATTTAGCATTACCCAGAGGACACCTAACTTGAAATGAGTAAATTAAAAAAAAAAAAAATAGGAATTAATAAAAATAGGAAAATTATTTTTTTTTTTTAAATATTACGGTATTAATTATAGTTGATAAAATATTTTTTTTTTGGTTAAAAATGTTAATAATAAAAAAAAAAGTTATAATAAGTTATCTGCATAGTAATGCGACATCATCTTCACGTATTCAGCCCTCGTAATAGTTTTTTCATTGTATTGTTGAACAATTTTTTCCATTTTTTTAAATTTTTTTTTTGATTTAGTGTTTTGAAATTTATAAGGTTCATTTATACTATTCATTTTTACATAAATTTCTGATTGTATCTCTAATATTTTATCCATAAAATTATATATATGAGGATGAGGTGTATAAAAGCTTTTATTAAAATGACTGTGGAAAGATTCACAGGCATTAGTTGACCGAGTTAATGTTGCGGAAGCTGATGCCCAAATATTCGGAGGAAAGTCAGCGAATAAAATATATGTGTTTAAAATATAGCAAGAAAATTGTCTAAGTCGATCATCTTCAGGCATTGTGGGCATTAATTCATAATTGAAATAATCGCAAACATTTTCTGGCTCTAAAAATACCATTCCAAACACATGTAATAACCATTCTCTAATAATAGATCTGTTTGATTTATACTCTGAACTTAAACCAACTTTTTGAATTCGTCTCCACCAGGCCTGTGTTAAGTGAAATCGACATCCTATAATTACGACTTCAGGCCAAACGTTTAGGCAAGCAAAATGAATAGCTTTTTCAAAGTCAATAACCATAGATTTGGGTTTCAAAATATACCCGTTTTCAGTACATTTTTCGTTCAATGTTTGAAAAAATTTTTTATAAGTGTTAGTAGATTTATTTTTCAATAAACCAAACACCAATGGTATATAGTGCCCGTTAAAATATCCATGAACACTAAATAGTTGAAGGAAGTGTTTGGCACAATACTCAAATGTACCATCTACATATAACATTTCTGATTTACACAATATTTCTAAATTTGATTTACAACATATGATTACGAGTTCACTATTAAAATCATTATACAGAAGCATATCCTCTCCTTTCGAGCTTTTGTATTGCATAGAGTTTAAAGCTTCCTGAACAGATTGAGTTGAAATTGGTAATGGAGGTAGTAACTTTCTTCTTGCATTATACATATTTCTTTTAATATATTTAACATCACTAACCTTGATTAAGCTCGTATCTTGAACTGTTGCTATGCTATGAAGTATTTTCGCTGGTCTTTCACAGATATCTTCGGTTGCTTTTCGCTTTGCACTAGCGGACACAATTTTTCGTTGTAATTTTAATAAATCTATTTTATGACGGTGTTCCACATTTTTTTCAGTTATTTTCATGTTATTTTTTTCTCCAACAGTTTTCAAAAATGCATTACACGTTTTTACAGCACATCGCCACTTTGTTTCGCCCGAAGACAACTCGCGTTTTAATTTTGAAAATTTAAATGTTTGGTATATTATAACGTCGTTTTCTTTCTGGCTTTCAGTATGTATAATATCCATAATATTTATATAATGTTTAACTGTTGCGTGCGAACGGCTTACTAAAATATTACCTATACGGGCTGTACGTAAAGTCGTTGTATACACGTAAAAGCATTGATATCGCTAATATCATATCGATTATAGCGATAAACGTTCGGCTTATCCACCAATAAATGAACAACGGTATTTTTAAAATACACATAATAGGTAACGATGAATTCAAGATAGTAGATACTATGGGCGCAATTTACTATACCCATTTTAGACCCCGAAAAATCCCGGGCGCAATTTACTATAGTATTTTTACTACCTATTTAATGTGGGCGCAATTTACAAACGCCCGTATACGAGACGCCCTCGGAAGTACGCGCCTATTGTTTTCTTATTCATTTATATATAACAAAGTTTTTTTTTTTTTTGGTTCTGACAAAACAGACAGTACGCGTAGCGTGTTTAGGGGTAGGTGTACGTCAATTACGCCAGAAATCGTAAGTGAGAAAAAAAAATATGGGATTCATTATTACAATATCGAGGTACAAAAAACTTTAAAAACAAAATAAAAAATAAAAATAAAAACTTTTAAAAAAAGTTGCGACGGACGATATTGAAGTACGAAAATCTTTTAATATGTATGTTTGCGAATGACTGAGCATAATCAACCATTTGCGGAACCAGATGACACTTGTTGTAATCAAAAATTTGTTGTTGCGCTGTGATTCCTGGGAATATGCAACCCAATGTATACACTACTCCCAATCGCGGTGTCACGAGCACGAAAGCGGCATACAACACGCCGACGGCGACGACGTAATGGATAGGACACAGTGAAGACACAAGGGAATGTAGAAAATTGAGTTTAACTTTAAAGGGGGGGGATGCTCTACTGGTCGGATCGGTCTGGTGCAATGACCAGCAGAGTTCACATAAAATCGGATGTAATACTTAATACTAAACATTCAGGGCACAACTTAACTTAAACTTACGACACCGAATGAATGGTACTACTGACGATGATGACGAGCAGATGGACACGAACGACGAAGAAAGCAAATGAATCAAGAACTTGTTGACGGAACGGTTCACCGCAGTTGAATTGACAATGCCATGGACTGAGCAACGTTGAAAGGTATTTGTTTATTGAAGAAAGACGTTGAAAGGTATTTGATTATTAAAAGGTATTTGTTTATTGAAGAAAAATCACAGGTGAATTTATAGTAATGTTACGAATATAATAATGATCCGCGCCGCAATGACCGATGGCGTAGTAATAACAAAAATAATAAATTTGATTGATGGCGAGAAAAAAGCAAAACAACGATGTGAAAAAGAAAACGTGGTGTTACAAAAACGACCGACGTTCACAGAATGAATAAGGTTAATACAGGAAAAATATACATTGATAAAACTGTTATATAACACATGCAAGCGAATAAAGCTAGTACATAGTTGATTTAAATATTTACAATACAATTAAAAACACAGATTACACCACACGGACAATTTGGATGGGAAAGCGGGAAACAGATAAAGAACGTCGCCGCAATCGACATGCAATTTACGCGGATTTGCGTAAACAATATACTTCATTAAAAGTTTATTTAATTTATATATATATATATATAAAATTTATATTCTGTTACTGTTCTATCATATACTTATGAATGAATTTAAGTCTTAAAAATATGCAATTCGCAACAAGTTATCTTACGATTATTAAATGTTGATTTATTTGTTGATTAATTATTGATTGTTTACTTAAAATAGAATATTTTTCTAGTGCGATCGATATGTACCTATTTAATTTGTGATAAATTCACCGGTGCAGAACTCGATTTCTGCTGTTAGTCTAGAAAATTCGGCGCAATACGTATATCGAACAAATAAAATATTATATTTTACAAAGCATAAAAAGCAAAAAAATTATTTCTTCACTGCAATACAATAATAGGGCGTTAAATGTTTAAAATGGACAGCTAGGTTGGTAGTCGATCGTCGGTATACACGTACAGCAGTTTTCTAGAATACTTAATGGCCAAAAGCATTATTTTGCAAACGCATACAGGTATATACAACGAGGTATATATTGTACATGTTTAATTATCAATTAATTTTTTTTCAAACCTATGTAATGTAAACACTTCCTACGAGCAAGTACCTCTAACGTACAATAACGCGTTCTCTTATGTATATTATAATAGGTTTAATGTATATTTATTAGGAATTACAATTTACATATTATAAGAAAGTCAAGAATATCAAATTCTGTCATATTCATTGACATTCTGTCAAAATCATATTCTGACCGGCTTGGTAAAATAAACGTAGAAGGTTTTTTTATATATAAAGGTAATATACAGGTACAGATATTTTTCCAGTTTCTAGTTCCATCTAAATTGTATACGAGTATTACAAGTAAATGCTCTTCGAGGCTGTAATATATGTAGATCGGTGCAGTACTATAAAAAAAATCCCAAATATATCGCGTCTCGGTTCACAGCAGTGTACGCAGTACGCGTACACGTCAACGTATAAGTTCAAAACACTCTCATATAATATATGTATAGGTACCTATATTATACCTACATGTATTTATTTTTTACCTTCCGCTGTATACCGTCACATAATAAACTAGGTGGCATTAAACGGACGATATGTTATATAATTATGTGTATATATAATATATATAGGTATGTATGTACGCGGTGCGCTGCAGCAGTATACAAGGATTATTCATATATGCACGATAACGATGAATAAATTATACGTTGAAGGAAAACACATTATTTGTTAGCTGCATTTTATATAGACATAATATTATCTGTATACGTGTTTTATATAATATAAAATGTATATGCCTACCCGTACTATAGCTGGACGCGCACAACGCATGTATTATAGTGAGTATACAAGTGAAAATGTCATCTGTCATAAAAAAAAAAATCTGTGGACATGCGTACATACCTGCGCGAAGACCCGTCGCGTAAATTGTTTTTTACCGATAGGACGGTAAAATGGACATAGATTTACATACAGATCGATATCTCCCGTGTTAAGACAGACAATCAAATTATGTTTTCTTAATGAGCATCCTTGACCAAAAGCAATTTCGTTGACAACAGTTTGGTAAACATAAGTGTATATTATTAAAAAATTTAAAAAATAAATATTTTATTTTATAATTTTTGTGAAATCCGAAGACAGCCGTTTTATACAGAGTTACATTTTTAAGAGAGATAAAGTGAACCGTTGGAGTTTTCTCTCACTGGCTTTGCCCCATACTCACTGCAATATACTTATACTTAATTATTATATATTCATACTTAAAATAAAATAAAAATTAAGGTTAAGCTTATTTTGTGTTGAATATAATTGCATTGAGCATTATACAGAATTAAAATAAAAAATTTAACAAAGTCCGAATCATATAATAGAGGTGGCATTTTTTACGTGCAAATATAATATAATTTTTAGTGATATAAATATATTCTGGTTTAATTGATGTAATGTGTGAAATTAAAAATATCCGAGAATGTTTTTTTGCCTCGAAAAAAAGGTCATTAAATGCTTTAATTCCAATTTGAAGCCCAGAAAAGATCCAGAAAGGGTTTCGTCAAAATGTACGAAATATTATTTAAGTAGCTATTTACCCATGTTTTGAATTCCTAAGTACACATATCTTCGTCGATTATTACTAAGTATTTTAGTATAAATTCAAAAACACTGGAATACAATAAAATACCTTTAATTAGTACCTTTAATATATGTAAAACTCTTGAGGTTGAGGACATGATTTTCAAAATAAAATTCAAACAATGTATAAAATTAGAATAATAATTAGTTCGTTTTAAAAATAACAAGTACAGAAAAAAAAGAATTCACATACAAAAGCTTAACTGTAGACGGTCACACCTTTTTCCCTCATGATGAACCTTAACTTGTAACAATTCCATATTATTTTTCCCGTCGATTAGTAGTATCGAGTAGAGAAATGCAACCATTTTTCTTGGCTTACACTTATCGATTTTCTTCAAAAATTTCCTCGTCGGTTCCCAACCGTTTTATACAAAATATTTTATACAATCCTTTCTTTTATATTCAACGGCAAGCTGTTATTGTCGCTCATGGCACATCCGTGGGAATGGGCATATTTTACAATCTCCAGAGATCCATTAATAACTGCGTTGTATATGACGTTTAATGACCACCTGGCACCCAAAGCATAAGCAATTTTTAGGCAATCTAAATGCTTGTTTCTTACGGCGTGTTTACATGTTTTGAAATCCTCGTGCTTCTCATCAAGACTCAACATCATGGTCTCGATGTTATTTATACAACAATCCATCAATATTCTCTCCCTATCATAGAGGCACTTAACCGCATCAAACCAATCCCTTGATCGTTGGTCGCAGGCGTCATACGCCAATTTTAGCAAAAATATTGCTCATATCTCAGAGGGTGGTTTGGACGCAGGTCACTTGAAAAAACTTGTCGTTATTGACCGCCTTCAAGCCATAAAATCCCGCCGAAATCACTATGGTAATCTGTAAACAAACCAAAATCATGGTTATTGATGGGTGAACAAATCGAAAAATGTAAATCATTGCATCCGTTTATATGAAAACGGAACAATAAAAAAATTACTTTATTGTCACATTTTTCAACTGAAAGCGTGCTTATGGTAATTTAAAAACTATAAGTAGTTACAATAATAATTAACAACATTTTAATTTTAATTTAAAAAAAATAAAGAGTTAAAGTCTTTTGAAAAGTATATCTCTGAAAAAATGTCTATCTCAGTGTTCTGTAAAAATATGTCAAGTGCCTCCAATTATTTAATTTTGTGTTACGATGAAATAACTAACACCGTTTAATCGATATTGCAGGAAACACTCAACTTCAGAAATATATAGTTTTCTGACGCTTATAAAATATTTATAGGCTTCCCCATTAAACTTATTTTTGATTTGCTAGACGTGCATACAGTTGATCATAATAACAATTTACAAAATCGTAACAATTATTACATAAAATTATGTTATAATGTATATATTTTTTTTCTTTACCATGTTTCTTGTGCTCTTACCTTATTGGATATATATAACAGGAGTCTAGTTTGGCGTAGCTAGAGTGCGATTAATTAGTGGATGTCGTTAGTTACTCGGTGTTCTTTTTGTCTATGGTGGCACAACGTGTTAATAATTTTTGATTAATTTGTTAAATTATTGTTGCTTAAAAATTTAAAATGAAGAAACTTAATACTAATGAAAAAAAACGTAAACTTGTTTCGGATTATTTTAAAGTACAGAATAAAATTTCCACAATTGACAAAACGGAACAAACTGAAGAAAAAAGAGATAATCCTGGTCTTAAACCAGAAACTACACAAGCAGATCATATTATTATGTCGGTAAATATTAACTTAAATAATGTAAATAAATTTGATATTGGTAATTTTATTGACAAATCATATGAATTTAAGAGTAATGAGGATAAATTGGAAATTTTGAACAACATTTGGGTACCAGAAAGTAATTATATATTTCCTAAATTAGGAAACCGAAATTTAAAATTTCAATATCAGTGGTTGCAAAAATGGCATTGGTTGGCTTATTTATCTTTGTTAAATGGTGCATTGTGTAAGTTTTGTGTGCTTTTTTCTAAAAAAAAAAGGTGGTATTGGGGATCAAGCTCTTGGTGTCTTGTGTACTGTACAATTTAACTCATGGAAAAATGCAATTGAGAAATTTAGTTTACATGAAATGAAAGAATACCACAAGAACTGTATTATAACAGTTCAAACTTTGAGACACAATGTTTCAAGTAATACTTCGATAAATTTATTGTTAGATCAATCATTAAAAGACTAAATTTCATTCAATAGAAAACTTATAATACCTGTTATTGAAACGATTATATTATGTGGACGACAGGGATTAGCTATGAGAGGTCATAATGACAGTAGCCCTTTAGCATTAGACTTTCCAATAGAAAATGATGGCAATTTTAGAAGTATTTTAAGAAATGTTTTACATTATAATAAAGAATTATTTGAAATTCGGTCTAAAGCTAATAAAAATGCACATTACCTAAGTCTAACAACTCAAAATGAAATTATTAACAGCTGTCAACTTGTAATATTAAACAAAATCGTATCAGATATTAATAAATCACAATGCTTTTCAATTTTAGCAGATGAGACAGCAGATGTTAGTGGTATAGAACAATTTTCTCTGTCAGCTCGATTTATTAAAGAAAATATTATAGTTGAATCATTTTTATTATTTGTACCTGTATCTAGTCCTACTGGATCAAATTTATCTTTAGTTATAATTGATAATGAAATTTAATAGTGTTCAACAGTTAATTAAAAACCATTATCCTCAAGCTTTATATGTACATTGTAGTGCCCATAGTTTTAATTTAGTAGTATCAACATCTTGTGCCATTCCCCCTATTAGAAATGCTATGGGTACAATTTAAAGTGTTTATTGCTATTTGAATACACCTAAACGATTACATATTTTAAAAAATGAAATTTTTTCTCTAATAACTGATACAAAAAAAGTAAAACTTCAACAATTATGCTATACAAGATGGATACAACGGCATGATTCAGTTTTAACATTTTTAGAATTGTTTTAAAAGGTAAAAAAAAATGAAGGAAAAAAATAGACTGAAATATTATAAAACTAATTATAAATACTTTATACTTTAATTAGTAAAAAGGTATATTATAAATTATAAATCTTTATAATAGTAAATATAGTACCCATAATGTCTTAAGTTATTTGTATTTTATACATTCGTGTAAAATTGTCTGCTACATGGAGTAATGCTAACCTTTTAGGGATTTATATAAATATAGGTAAGTTTACCAACAAATTTTGGCAAACCCCCCCATGAGAAAATCCTGGCCACGCCCCTGCGACACACATACAAACACTCTCATTCACACACACATACACACGCACGTATGCACGCATACACAAACACATACTCACATACAGATATACAAACACAGAAGTATTTAAACACACATACACACACATACATCTTTACAAATCTACACACACACTCACACGCACACACACGCATACACAAAAACTTACGTACTCAAACACATATATGCACAAACGCAGATATACACTTATATATACTTACATACCTTGTACACAGAAAATCACGCACAAGTATTATTTATTCTTTATATTATTTAGTACATTCTGCTGAGTCGCAAAAGATTTATGAAATTAATTTTTAAATAAAATACGTGTTTTTATCCATTGAATTCGGTTGCGTTTTAAAGTTCGATATCATAGTACGTAAATAACTAATGCTCATTTTCGTGGAAATTCCTACGAATCATATATTTTCATATACATGAATATATTATATTATACATAATTTAAATTGTTGATAATATTATTGAAAAAAAGTATTATTTTTGTTTTAATTTTATTTTTTGTGAGCCGCGGAACAAACAATTTTTCCTACACACCGGAAAAATTATTGTGAAAATATCAAACCTACAAACGCCAAAAATATTATTTGTGCCTATTTCAATCTAAAAGTTGATACACGGTATATCTGGTGTAGGTACATGTACAACACGAAGTTTGTCACATACTTACACATCAGATCGTTAACATTTAATGAGTTACTCTTATAGTTACCATTCGTCCCTCATTGATGACAAATTAACTACAGCTTCCGTGCTCGATTTTGTGTACAGAGATTTCAAAAAAATTTTCAGATCAGAAAAGGTTCAGAAAAGAAACAGAAATAGAAAATAAAACGCGTCATCGCGACGTAATAGCAATTCGTAATTCACAACAATGTAGAAACATCGTGCACATGCGGACGCGCGCGGATCATACCAACCGGCCCGGCGGAACACGGACGCGCCGGCGCAGCGCCTTGTTCGACTTAACTCAAAAGCAAATTACACTATTATATTCTGCGATTTGGTTCTTAAACATAAGGATGTTTTCGTTGGCAAATGCCGTGTGTGGACACGAAGTCGCACACACTGCCGCGTTGGTGGTGTACTGCTCATAGCACGTATGTAATTAGTATAATTTCAAATGATTAAAAATAGTCATTTTTGTTTATTTCATGGACCGACATTGATTTTGAGCAAAAATTAAGAACATCAATCGTCCCGAAAAAGTCGAGCGTACAGTGGTTTATTTTATGAACGCACCACAGCGATATTTTGGGCCCCATATACGCAGGTGCAAAAACAATATTTCGAATGTAAAAGCGCGCTGTGTGCTAACGATCAACATTCGTTCGGACGTTGGTAATATTTATTGTTCAGCCTATAAGTGCATACATTATACCTGTTTGTATAATCACGTGTGTCATATATATTGTAGTTGATCTTAATGGGTAGATTTAAAGGCTTAAAATGATTTTAACATTCAATTAGATTTTTAGAAAATTCTTTTTTAGTTAATGTTGTTGAAATTGGATGTCCAGTATTAAAATATTAAGAACTATTTTAATTTTTTTTTTTTTTTTAATTTTTTTTTTTTTTCATAAAGTTTTACTGACGAATGTCATCTTAACTTATTGTTAATAACATTATTTTTTTTTTTTTTTGACATTTAGAAAATAAATAACAAATTAAAACTACATTAGTGATATAAGATACAAACGGCTACATATATGTAATATAATAATAATATTATAATAACTATTTTAATGGATACAGCAGTTTTGTGTATTATCAATTATCATATATATGTATACGCGATAGTATCTCCATAAATTCAACTTCTAAATATTATTTTCACTTTATGACGCTTAAAAGTATTTACTTCTTTTTCAACGCAATATTTTAAGTATATTTACATAGAAAATTATAGCATTTTTGTCTTGTAACAACGCATACATTGTATACGTGTAACATTTTTATTTTATTTATAAACAGTAAACGGTTTCATTATTATTATAATAGGCTTTATAAACTAAGAATTAAAAAATACGTCAATATTTTTAAATAGCTACTTATTATATTATATTTTTTTAAAAAGCTTGCTACTAAAACTTTTTTATATCTTAGGGTAAGACGAGAGCCGTATGCGGCTCGCGAGCCTCAGTTTGGCTACCACTCTTCTATAATATTTATTATGGCTAAGTCAGTTTGGAGCGAAATGACACGAATTGTTTCAAGCCGTTTTGCTTTTCTAGTGTGCGTTGGGCTTAACTGTCTAAAGTAATCGCCTCGCGTTTCAATAATATATAATAATAACAAAAAAAAAAATTATTATTATTATAATAACGATACCTGTAAAGAGCCGATATGTATAATCCGAATACCGCGTGCACCGAAATGTACGAGCTTGAAACAGGAACGCTGGAGGTCTAGTAGTCTCTTCGGAGAGAGCAACGTCTTGCGCTGTTGGTCGCGAACGGTGATATGTGGGAGCGGAGTTCAAACAGCGTGTACCCAGGGCACCGGTGGGAATGAAAAACGTTGGAGGGGTACGACGGTGGTTGGTAATAGCACACGCGGTTTACACTGGTGACGCAATTGACTTGAATCGTCTTGCCAGCCCCGTCGCTAGGGTACAAGCAAGTCATGCGTTGCTTTAGGGCGGCATAACATTTTAAAGAAATTGAGGCGGCAAATTGTAAATTTGTAATATTAAATTTCCAAAAAGACAGCAATTTAATTATTATTTTGCGTCTTCATTGTTAATTGTTACCGTTTTGCTATCTCATTATGATAGCGAATGATCACAATTCACAATGTATAATAAATTAATATAGTGTTACGGTATACTGATATACGCACGTCGAACACTATAACGTGTACAGTACAAACTACAAAGTACAAGTGTATTAGTGTATACGTATAATGTATGTAGATATATCGTATATGGTATATGTAGATTGTATACAAATTTCTGTTAAAAGTATATCAGAAATAATTGAGTTTTTAAAAGAACATCGAAAGAATGGATTTTTTAAAGTGAAATTAACTGATGAAGAAATTGCATCAGTCATAGGAATATTGGAGAAATTCCCTCAAGACCATCAAGTGCGTAAACGATTCAAGAAAACTAATTTTAACTATGAACATAAAGATGATAGTCCTCTTCATAACCCAGAAAAAAAGTTTGAAGTAGACTTCTTCAATACTGTAATAGATACAGCTATCAATTCGTTACAAGACAGGTTTATCCAGTTAAATAATCATTGTTCTAACTTTGGTTTCTTGTATGATATAAGTATTTTAAAATCTTGGGAGCATGAAACCATACTAAAGCATTGCAAAGATTTAGGGATATTACTATCTTCAAATGATACTTCTGATATTGATGTCTTTGAATTATTTGAAGAAATTAAATTATTTTGTCAACTAGCAGAATCAAATAGTTCTCCAAGTTAAAATCTTGAATATATTTACAGTCATCAACTTCAGGAAATTTATCCTGCAATAAGCTTAAGAATTATTCTTACAATTCCAGTGACGGTAGCGTCTGGTGAAAGAAGTTTCTCTAAACTGAAACTTGTAAAAAATCATTTACGATCAACAATGAGTAACAAGCGTTTAACTGGATTATCAATTTTATCCATTGAAGCAGGCACAAGAACTAAACTTGGAAAATTTAGTACAAGATTTTGCAACAAAAAAGGCAAGAAAAGTTAAATTACAATTTTGAAATATTATTATTATTATAATTATAAATATTTTTCTTAATTGTATTTTCGTTTATACTAACAGTATGTATAATATTACATTCTCGTGTATTTTGTACTTTTTAAAGTTGTATTAATATTTATGGTTTTGTGTATTTCTAATTTGTAAATCAATACATGTATAAAAAATGTTCATTGTAATATTATTATGCATGTAAATATTTAATTTAGTATCTTAGGAGCAGCATTAAAATTTTCGCTTTAGGGCGGAAAATATCTTACGACGGGGCTGCGTCTTGCATCCTATGGAGCTTGTGCACGTGGAGCCTTCCAAAAGAAACTGGACTACACGGCACGAAAGAATCGGCCGTAGAATCCGAAATCGTTGCCGGTGCACAGCGTTGCAGGTAGTTGGACCAAAACCGTAAAGTTAGGTTCGGTATAACCAATTAAACATGTTGTGTAATATTTATCGTTCGAAAATTCCTAACATACACCTACTATCAAATTTATCATCTGATTGCGGTAGAGTGTCACATATTTTTATGTAATTAACAATAATTCTATAATTTAGCTCTTGTGTCATATATTTATCTTTATATAATTTACATTTAATCTAACCGCTGTATTCAATTAAAAAATACCAAATGTATATTATATATATCTGTATATATAAAGGAAAGTGTACTTTACCAATAACCAACGCAGAGCCGAACCTATTTGAGTTATCGACTTGAAATTTCGAGGATAGATTTTTATAATAATTTTATCGGGACTAAGAAAGGATTTTTCAAAATTTTGGTTTCCATGATTTCCTGGACCTTTTTTTTTGTGTGTGTATTTTATCGGCGTGTAGATTTGAATTGTTCCGAGGCTATATTATGACTTATGAGTTATATAGAAAACACAGACTACAAATAGGTTCGGCTCTGCGTTGATTATTGGTAAATTTGTTCATAAAATTCACTAAATTGGATTGTATTTTCTTCGTTTCACTCCATATTATAGTCACAAATATTAACAGACAACAGATTTTACGATTTAAAGCTTATAGGATATAAACAATGATATTACCAACTACGAGAAGAACCTCAAAAGGGACTATAGAGGCTTCAATTTAAATTCGTTCCGTATAGTATCAAAAAGTTTCGGAAATAAAAATGTATACGTGCGTAACACTTTCAAAACATAAGAATACATATATTATATTTTAGTTCAATAAAAATAAGTGTAGTATAGTTACGTTGAAAAAATAATTATCATTTTTAATATTGGGTCATTTTTTTTTTGATTTATTGTATTTTCATTAATTTATTCCTAACGACCTAACTAGCACTTTCTATGTATAGCCATGATTATAAATACATTTTTCGTACTATAAGTACTCGGAAAATTAATTTTAATTGTAACGTGGCAGTGACCAACTGATTAGTTGGTTACTTATATCTTTAATTTATTAAACAACTTATGCACCTACTACAGAAATAGTAAAATATTATTAATAAATGTATGTATGTTTATGTACATCATTAATATTAAAATGAAAAAAAATCGATAATTATAAATGTCCGTTGTATAAAAATTTAGCTGAATCATTTGGCTTCGCACGGAATACAGTATTGGACGAGAGCATTAACGGATTATTACTTTACATTATTTTAAGCCTATCCATGTTTACTAAAAATTTTAAACTGTTAATGTTATAAATTGTTTGTTGTTCCTCGCTTGTTTGGTTAGGTTAGAGAAGCTCAAAATCGCTTTAATTAACTTGTTTAATTAACTTCACTAGTGATGAGCGTATTGGAGACAGTGCATATATGTAAAGGCATACGTATTTGACGTTAATATAAAAAAATAATACTGTACTCGAATTTACGAGCCTATAAATAATTATTCACGAACAAAAGTTCAGAAAATTATTTTATTATTTATCGAAAAACATAAAATAATCGAAAAAAAACATTTATAAAAAAGAAAAGAGTATCATTTTTTTAAATTACTTTTTTTTCTTAGTTTTAAGTTTTTTTTATCACGCATAATTACGGTTAATTCATTGTATTCCACAATCAACGTAGGCAACCTATTATAATATTTATAGATATATATCATATATCATATATTATATATTTGTATTATAATATATATATATGTTTTATACATTTTTGACCAACAGATTTTAATATCGTACACCTACTCGGAAAACTGTTATTATATCGTTTTTATCAACTCAATTGTCTACATTTTTTTAGTTAATATTATAGAAAATAATTGTGACATTCAATTAATTACACTACTTGAATATAATATATTAATTAAATTTAGGATCTTCGTATATTTTACATTAAGAATAGAGAATGATAAAACTCTTAAAAAATTAAACAAAATAATAATATACAGTCCAGAAATTATTTATAACATTTTTATTTATTTAATTTGCCTTACTTATAGAATTTCCCCGACAACCGAGGATCTTCGTATATTTTACATTAAGAATAGAGAATTATAAAACTCTTAAAAAATTAAACAAAATAATAATATACAGTCCAGAAATTATTTATAACATTTTTATTTATTTAATTTGCCTTACTTATAGAATTTCCCCGACAACCATCTTTATTTAGTTATCTCTGATTTAACTAAGAATACATTATTCTTATTTATCTCGCAAACGTTTTGATACTTACTGTTTCGTGTACCTTAACTAGTTGTACCAATTGTTAAAAACATTTTAACTTGATCAAATATCTTTGCATCATGGTAAGTGTTAATTAATTATATACCTTATATAAATAAATTTGAAAATAGTAATTTAAGAAAATATACCTTTTGTTTTCTAAATGTGATAGTTGACATTGTAGTTAATGTTGGACATAAAAATATTGTTATTGCTAATTATTGCTAATTATTGTATTCCATTTGTCGTATTAGCGTGAATGTATATCCGTACACGTCGGTCAAGCTGGAGTGCAAATTGGCAACGCCTGTTGGGAGCTTTACTGCTTGGAACATGGCATTCAACCAGATGGGCAGATGCCTTCCGACAAGTCAGTAGGTTGCGGAGATGACAGCTTCAACACTTTCTTCAGTGAAACCGGTGCTGGTAAACACGTGCCTAGGGCCGTGTTTGTAGATCTTGAACCGACTGTCGTGGGTAAGTATTTTACTTAATTATCCGTGAAATTTCGGGCATATATTTAAAACACGAAAGATTTTTTTTTTATATTTATATATAATATTAGAATTACATTTTTTGGAAACAACATTATTTGTATCGTTCAAACGTGGTGATATTATATTTTAGCTTATAAGTTCTAACTTTAAATTTGAAAATCCTAAAACCAATATTTCTGTGAAAATTAATCAGTTGATCATTGTGTATATTATAATATATTATATAGCATACAGTATACAACATGTATTTGCATATTACATAATATATTATTATAGCAACAGGTTGATGTAAGTATATCATATGCGGGATTAAAAAAAAACTATCAATATATATAATACTGGTATATACTCGTATGTATCAGTAAGATCTATACACAAGTTCAAAATATCACTATTCAAAGATATAAAACCCAATTTTGATGTATAAAGTTACATTAATACATATATATATATTATTTTAGAAAAATGAAATCTATGTACAAAAATATTTTTAACCCTCGTACTAGTAGTAATTATTGACATTGTATGTCTCTTCCTCTTGTCGCTTTCAACCCATTCTCAAATTTTTCATAGGCATTATAATAAAAGGCGACATTTTCTTTAAAATTTGTTTAACTCCGAGATTATTATAAAAATGAAAAGTGACTTTTTAAAGCAGATACTAGGCATAAAAAAGCGATCAATATTGTCAGATAATATAATTGATAAAATAATAGTTATTTAATAATTATGATAACATGTGGGTCACGATGATTTCAATTTTTTTAAAAAATGGTGTTCCTACCCCTGAAAATTGGGGAACCTCTAGTTTTTGCAAAATAATAAATTTATAGAAATTGTTGTTTATAATCGATGTTTTAATGTGCTTACGTTGCGTGTTACGTACTAACGAAATGGGAAAACTCAATTCTGAAAAGAAAACATAATTCTTAGTTATATTATATTTTTGTAGTATTTTCAGACGGTGGAATATTTTAAGGACCACTTTGAATTTATACTATTAATTGGTGTGACAAGAATGTTGAGATAAGCAAGAGAACGATGTAGCAGTGATAACTACATGTTACATATTACACTTGTTACAGACGAAGTGCGGACCGGCACGTACCGTCAACTGTTTCACCCGGAGCAGCTGATCACGGGCAAAGAGGACGCGGCAAACAACTACGCCCGTGGCCATTACACCGTCGGCAAAGAGATCGTTGATCTGGTCCTGGACAGGATCAGAAAGCTCGCGGACCAGTGCACCGGGCTCCAAGGGTTCTTGATTTTCCATTCGTTCGGCGGTGGCACCGGGTCCGGATTCGCTTCGCTGCTCATGGATCGGCTGAGCGCGGATTATGGCAAGAAGAGCAAACTGCAATTCGCCGTTTACCCGGCACCCCAAGTGAGTGCGATGGGGCATGCGTTTGCTCTCCCGCGGTTTTAACCCGTGAGCACGTTCACTCGTCCTAGTCCAGGCCCGACAAGTGCAAGTGACAGCACTGGTTTCGCAGTGACCACCCCTTACCTACCCGCTCGCGACTAAAACACATTGTAAACGCATTGTGTGTGCTTGAACTCGTAAAAGTGATAATTATTATTGAACGCGATAACATCATAGATTCGCACGAAATATTTTATTAAATACCTATACACAAAGATGATCTTATTGCTGCCCTTGCCACGTTATACACTCATAAAATAATTATATTTTAGTTTAATTTTTGTAATTATAATATTTTATTACTTATTATTTTCCGCACATTAGTCTTACAAAGTAACAATTTCTTTTTTCCGAAGAATCTCGCGTAAGGGATTCGGTGTAATCATTACTTGCTATCATCACTATATTTTAAGCTGACGTTTACTTTTCACGCGTATTATACTATATAAAATACCTAAGATAATCGTTGAAAACTTTAAACTTAGTGGCGTCCCATTGCTTAGTAAAATGATCCGGGACTTGACAAAAAAACAAAAACCAACTGTTGCCTTCTCCTGCGTGCAGGTATCCACGGCGGTGGTGGAGCCGTACAACTCGGTGCTGACCACGCACACCACTCTGGAGAACTCGGACTGCGCGTTCATGGTGGACAACGAGGCGATCTACGACATATGCCGCCGGAACCTGGACATCGAGCGTCCCACGTACACGAACCTGAACCGGCTAATGGCGCAGATCGTGTCGTCCATCACGGCGTCGCTGCGGTTCGACGGCGCGCTGAACGTCGACCTGACCGAGTTCCAGACGAACCTGGTGCCGTTCCCGCGGATCCACTTCCCGCTGGCCACGTACGCGCCGGTCATATCCGCGGAGAAGGCGTACCACGAGCAGCTGTCCGTGGCCGAGATCACGAACGCGTGCTTCGAGCCCGCCAACCAGATGGTCAAGTGCGACCCGCGCCACGGCAAGTACATGGCGTGCTGCATGCTGTACCGCGGCGACGTGGTGCCCAAGGACGTGAACGCCGCGATAGCCACCATCAAGACGAAGCGCACCATCGTGTTCGTCGACTGGTGCCCGACCGGCTTCAAGGTGGGCATCAACTACCAGCCGCCCACCGTGGTGCCCGGCGGCGACCTGGCCAAGGTGCAGCGGGCCGTGTGCATGCTGTCCAACACGACGGCCATATCCGAGGCGTGGAGCCGGCTCGACCACAAGTTCGACCTGATGTACGCGAAACGCGCGTTCGTCCACTGGTACGTGGGCGAGGGCATGGAGGAGGGCGAGTTCACGGAGGCGCGCGAGGACCTGGCCGCCCTGGAGAAGGACTACGAGGAGGTGGGCCTGGACACGAACTTCGGCGAGGGCGAGGGCGAAGGCGAAGCGTGAACATGCGCCCGAAACGGTTTTTCGGTCACCCGTGCGCGCTCGCACCAAATGTACGTGTATATAATGTCTTATAATTGTGTGCGCAGTACCAAATGTTCATTAAACTCACACATTCAATCATGACGTACATTAGTATTGTGCATTCGCATTCGTTTAAATGATAGTACGTTACACTACCTGTCGTAAGTAATCACGAAATGTCTTCGACACAATTCGTGCGATGTGCGTGTTCGTGCTGCGTTTATGTTTCCTATTTTTTTGTTGTGACTTGCGCGGTATGTGGATCCATACTACGCACATTGTACACCTTGCACTTATTCTAGGAGTGTTTTTAAAGTTAGTTCTACGTAACCGTTCAGTGTTCAACGAGCCGAGAGCTTGCACCATATTGACCATTATAGCGACAACGGGTTCGACTCGCGGTTATACGTGAAACACGTTTCTACGTTGGTAGGTATACGTGTACATTAGATTTATAGCTAGCTACTTCACGAGTCCACTGCTCCAATGTTGAAAACATAATAATATACAAACTTATTTAGTTATATCATTATATTCCGAAAACGATGCAAGTTAAGTATTTATTTGTATCATGTTCAAAATCATTATAGGAAAATACTAAATAGACATTTTTTACATGATTGACATTCACTGATGTATCGTCGACACGTTTACTATTTCTATTGATTATGTAATTATACACAGACAAGCCATCCAGTCGTTTGAATCGGTAGTGCCTACTTGGACGCAGCCACTAACGTCGCGGTAATATTTTGCATTCAACCTGATAAGCGTTGGTGCATACTATTCGGAAATCGTTGCAAGTA
Source organism: Periphyllus acericola (assembly GCA_949715065.1). Classification (NCBI taxonomy): domain Eukaryota; kingdom Metazoa; phylum Arthropoda; class Insecta; order Hemiptera; family Aphididae; genus Periphyllus; species Periphyllus acericola. Next base: position 64,553,572 of record OX454264.1, read on the forward strand.
CAGTATTACAAGGACTGTAAATAATATGGTTGCGTATCGAGTTACGATAAAGTGGTAGCAAAAAGTTCTTATTAAATATATGAAATAGTTACGTTTTATCTACAGCCGTGAGTATTACTTACATTGACCCGAATACCTTATGCAGTTTTGCGTAATAGTAGAAAATAATGCATATAATACGCTGATAGACGACGAGTGACAAGATAATATAAGATTACCTGCACGCTCGTCACATTGCCTTCTTCTTTACATTTATTTTATTATATATACAGTGTGCTTTTTAAACCTGACGATGATTTTTTAAATCGAAACTGGTTATTTTCATTAGAACTTTATAATATTATACTCACGGCAATATTTAAATATATATTTTTTTATTCTTATTTTTTATTTATTGTTATATTTATTTATTTTATCGAAACTTTGATTGGTTTTAGTAAACTATATATATATACGAGTATATATATATATATATAATAAAAGTGCAATTTTAAATATTCTTATTTTTAATAAATAATTGTATCTATAAACTGATTATTAGGGACGTAGGACTTATAATTTTCTTATGTTTGTCTAGAAAGGTCGAATAAAATGTAAAAGTAAAATTATGTATTAAAATAATTTTATAACCAAAGGATATGGTTATGTGTTTAAAACTTTATATTGCATATTTTGTCATTATTTTGATAACTAATTCATATTTAAGTACCTATCTATGTTAGATGAATAATTATAATACCATACTTTAAAATTAAATCATAAAAAAAGTTCTTATCTAGTTTATTTTGACAAATTTAAGCATATTTGATAAATTGTTTGTCCACAATTATTTTTACTGTTCACAAGGAGAATATAAGAAAGTAATTATTTTTTCGAGTATTTATAGGGACCACCTGTAAATATATTTCGTAAATATTCTACTTTTTTTAAATAATGTACAAAATAAACTTTTATGAACATATTTATATATAGCATACATATTATATACATTATATTTTATAAGTGCTCATTTAAATGCAAGAATTCATACATCTATTTTGAGATTTTTAAGTACCAGAAGTCCTCAGTCTTACTAACTTCTCTACCTATCCTATATATTATACAAACTTGTACTAAACTAATTATAAAATATATATATTGTGCATACGAATTCTGATTAGTAGATTTCAAAGTTATAATTTATTATTATTTTTTATAATATTTATGATCTATTAATGTTTATTTTATTATTATAACTTTTGAAGCATGTGTTCGATTTGCTTGTAAAATAAATAATAAAAACAATTTTTTGAAATTCGTTTGAAATTTACACCATCTCAAAAAAATCTCGAATGATTGTGTATATGGATCCTCGAAATAATATTTTATTTTTTATTATTATTGTAGTTGTTGTTTTTTGCAAGTATGAATACATGTTGAGAAAAAAAGGTTTTTGAATATTTTTACAGGTACGATTCCCGAAATCAATAAACCACTACTTGTACATACTTACTAAATACTATTGCATTGCAGGTATATTTCTTAAAACCATATCTAGTGACATTGTTCAGTGTTCACCGTCTCACCGATTTTTACTCGTGTCGTTACAGATATTTATAAAAGTGTTAACCGGCAGGGGTGGATTTATGTATGTTTACTGAGGGAACCACAAATAAATAAACATAATAATATATTCTCTTATTGCTATTTGTTATGCCATGTATTACTATACATAATTTAAAATTAAATACATTTTTCTGTGTTTACCGTTGAATTTTTTAAAAACAAGGGGGCCAGTATTCAGGGCCGTATTACCGCTTAGGCTGTGTAGGCTAAAGCCTAGGGCGGCAAATTTTTTTTTGGTGTGACCCAAAAACTACGTTGAGATATTATTTTTAAAAATAAATTATAAAAACATGCAATAATATAATATATGAAATAACATTATTAGTTATAAAGTATACGAAATATATGTTTAGGTTCTGAAATGGTATACAGGATGTAACAGAAATATATGACAAATAACAATATATTATATATTACAATAGTCGACTCGTGACCTAACGGCACGGCGAATAGGCCGCGGAATTGAACGTATGAATATTATTTTATCATATTAATAGTAAATCGTGAAGGAAAGAAGCATTAAAACCCGTATCTCATAATAATTATTATAGTAGATAATGTACAATATGGGAAATTTATTGAATGAACTTAACAAGAGAAGAGCTGCGTAACAAATTTTTTTTTCCATTTGCTTTTATTGTCATGCTCGAAAGTCTATCGCATGATGATATTGTTAAAGGAGCTACACAACTAAATTAAATATACTATAATGATATGGATTTAAATGAATTAATCAATGAGTGTCTACATTTAAAAGCACACATAATACAACTGGCTGACGATAAGCAAAAAACGGTTCCCAAACTTCTACAAATTTTACATGAAAAATACTTAATTTCAATATATCCCAACATTGAAATAGCACTAAGAATATATGCATCTACTGCGGTGACTAACTGTTCAGCTGAACGTTCTTTTTCTTGTTTGAAAAGAATAAAAAATTATCTCCGATCTACGATGTCACAGGATCGATTAAATGCACTTGCTATACTAAGTATTGAACATGAATTAACTAACTTTGCGAAAAAAAATCAAGACGTAAGACTATAATCTGAAGAATATGAAAAATAATTATTTGTTTGTATATTTTTTTTTGTAATATGCTTAAGGAGTTTTCATTAATTAATAATAGTATACATAAAGTATTGATTTTATTTTATTAATGATCATTTTTTATATGGGGTGTGGAGGGTTTTTTACGAATCACTTATAGAAGAAAATATCAATACCTATGTAAATTAGGCGGTAAATTTATTTCAGCCTATGGGCGGCAAAAACCTTAATCCGGCCCTGGTTGATACGTATTTCATTTACTACGTATTGCTTGAACATCACTCGAAATGTGTTTCAAAACACACATATTTATTTTTATTTTAAATGGATCATAACATAAAACCAATCTTACCTAAATAGTTATAACTAGAGACCGGATTCTCGTGCAATTGCAACTTTTTTTCCTTTGCTTTATAACATATAAAAACAAATTATAAATCCGAATCATGAGAAGTAGATTAATTTAAACGTAGTTTTAATTTGCACGAAATTGCACGTTTTGCACTTTTTATTCTAAATTGCACGATTTTGATTTTCGTTGCATGAAATTGCATATTCTGCATTTTTAAAATTAAACTAGATAATATTTATATATATATATATATATATATATATATATATATATATATATATATATACATAAGTATTATGTATATAGGTAGCCAGATACATAAAATTATATTAACTACATACAGGTATGTAGGTAAACATATGTTTATTTCAAAAAGTGAACACAAGCTGCTAATATTCTTAGAATAACATCAATTTATTAGTGTTCCGTGGTAAAAATAAATGATAGCAACTACTAGTTAGATAATAATTTGGAATCCCTGGCCATTAGCACTTTAGTATTCTTTCTGTGTTTGATTGAGTGTTTCTTGAATCGGTTAGTGTCGTGATAGTTTCATTACGAATAATTTAATAAACAAATTTTTAAAATGCCAAAAATTGATATAATTCATAATTCATAATTCATAAAATCATATTTGTCAACTTTTCCCCAGGCTTTAACCCAAGGACTTTAACCCAGTTAGAAACCCGGAATTTATCCCTCTATAAACAAATTTAAATATTTGAAACTATAGGAGAAAGTCTTAAAAAAATAAATGACGAGAAAGGACAAATTATGACTCCCAAATTTTTTGCTAATCCTGTAATAGTGTAAAAAACTGGATAAATAAAGTATAATTTAAGGGTTTAAATCAATGTACTTTGAATGTTTACACAATTTTGGTAAGTTTTAAGCGATTTTAGGCAAAAAATACATTATTGCATGATTTAGGCACTTAACTGCATGTTTTTGCAATTTTTAAGTTATTAACTGCATGTTTTTTTGATTTGTACTGCATGAAAATCCGGTCTCTAGTTATAACAGAGTTGATTAGTTGATACGTATTTCATTTACTACGTATTGCTTGAACATCATTCGAAAGGTTTTGAAACATTAACACATATTATACATTACAATATACACGTACATGAAAATCATGTTATAGTGATATACAATAATAATCCGATTGCTATCTTAAAAGTTAACACCTCGGTGATAGGTATAGATTATGGAGTATAGTTTGTTAACTGCGTATACCCGAACATCAATTATTACTATAAATAAGTATGATTTTATATATCTAAATATCTTGCTAAACAGTTTTAGTAAGGTATCACATAAAATATAAATAAATAAATTGTTATATGTACGATTATGCATTTTATAGTGAATAAAATACAAAACAATTATAATTATGTAAAAGTATAAAATTATTAGATATAATATCACTCTATTTTTCGACCCCCCCCCTCCTCACACTCCCATAAGTATACCACTGGCCATATCTTCTGAGATAAAAAAAGTATTCAAATTCTGTTTTTTTTATATAAGACTCACAGGAACAAGGATTACAAATATTTCATATTTTAATTGAATTTAATGTTTTGTTAAAAGTTAAAAATAATTTCGAAAAACTGCTAAATTTCTGGAAATTATTAAAAATCATGAAATTAAGTAAAATAAAATGTTGAAATATCAAAATGTTCAGAAAAAAAAAACTATAAAATGGCTATCTTCAAACTTTTTTAAACTTTTTTATTAAAACATTAAATTCAATAATTATATGAAATATTTGTAGTCCTTGTCACCAAAGTCGCCAGTCACTAGTCGCGCCATTATATTTGTGTTGTAGCAGTTGACGCTCACTGATTTCACGTCAAGGAATCCGGCGAATTATTTCAACTGTTGAATCTTGTGGAAAAAATTTCTTAACATATATCAAATAGTTCAAAAGAAGCAACTCGTCTGAAACTAAACTTATTCATCATAAACTGAAAAAGGAGAAGAAATGGAATTTACAGATTTTGTAACACAGGTATGTATCTGTTATATTAATCATTAGCCAAACAGAAGTACGAAGATACCGACGGATACGCATCATAAATGAACCATGTTCAATTTCGTATCTTTTCTTGTAAAAAAATTCTAATCCGGGCATATTTATCATTAAAACTTAAAAAACATTTCAACCAAATCTAATATACGTATATAAATGTGAAAATGAAAACCTTTGAGTGATATATTCTCGGAAACTCCTGAACCGATCGTTATGATTTTTTTTTTAAATTGAAGAGCTCATTGCGGAGATGGTTTATGGCATTTGATCGATTCTCCGATCGAATGCACCGCGCGGTTTCTTTCGTGAGTACCATCACATGTGTACTTATGGAACGTGACACACTTGGGCGTTTCCACCGCGTTCTACCGCTTGCCGCCGCACAGCGCCGTTGCGTGTCGCGGTTTGACAGCAGCGACGCTCGAACTATTTTTGACCGCGCAAAATTAAAACCCATGGTTTGCAATCACATGCATCACACTACAGCGGTAGCAACGCGCGTTTTCAGTGTAAAATAGGTACATAGGTATTTTCAAAATGAGTGTTTTCGACACTGAACTTTTTATTGTGGAAGTCGAGAAAGAAGAGTGCCTATGGAAAATGAATTCCAAAGAGTATTATTCTCTTTCTTCCCTTGGAGAATTTAAATACCCAAAAGATTCTGCGATTGATATTACTTGCAAATAACGCATATAGCAATTATTGTAATCCATCCAACACAACATTTTTATACATTTAAATAACAGTATTCAAATAGATAATATTAAATAAATTAATGTACTTGAAATTTAATAGTAATTTAAATTTATTAGTTAACTTATAAATGAGGTAGATAAATATAATAAGGATTTTTTTTTACAAATTAGGTTAATTACTATCAACTATAATGAAAATCGAATTTACTTGTGATATTTTAATATATTATAAACACTATGCACAACACACGTGGACAACGTAAATTGTACAACTCAGAGCGTTAACCGCGTTGAACCGCTTTGTAGTGTGACACAAATTTACCGAGCGGTGTTTTTAACGCGGTAGTAAGCGAATTAATGTAATACAATAACACAGAAATATAATATATAATCAGGCGCCCACTATCGCTACGTACTATAATTACAACAATTCAATAATACATACAAATTACAATCATAATAATAATACTAATAATGATCATATCACGACAACAGCTGTTGATAAGTGATATTATGGCTATCCCATCCGGCAGTGCTGCCACACTCGACCCGAAGTCCGATCCACGGACGACGACGGAAATCCGGACTGACCGGAACTTGACGGGAAACCAGGGGCGTCTTACGGGGTTAGTCCTCCCACCGCGACACCACGGACGAACAACAACAAAAACGCACTTCGCGCCCACACACGATGGCGCGACGAATCGCCAGAACAATGGCAGCGGCGCGATGACACGGCCGACACGCAAGACGGCGGCACTCGCGCACAACAGCTGCACACACCCGAACTTTCGTAGGCGGTACACGCGACGTAATTATACCGTTTTTCCCGCGGTTGTACGGCGCAGGGCCTGATTTACCAATTTGTGGGCCCAGTACATTTTACAATTTTGGGCCCCAAATTGTCCATCTTTATTTTCTTCAATGCTAAAATAAAAATGTACGCATAATATATTTTTAAATTAATGTTGTATATAATTAGTACGAGTATATGAGTAGTTGGATCATAGAATAAATATTAGGTATATTATGTAGGTAATAAATATTATATAGGTATCAAATTAAATGTTTTTACGTTTAATGTTATAAATCTAATTTTATTTCAGTTTTCACAAACATTTCCTTGCTTTTTGCTTAGAAAAGTGGTCAATAACATCATCAAAATTTAGGTTTGCTGTGATATAACGTTCAATAGATTATATTCCCAGAGCGTCTATATTTTCTTGACTCAATGTAGATCGTAATCTACTTTTAATTATTTTTAATGAAGAAAATGATCGTTTACTGGAACAATTTGTAACAGGCATTGTAAGAAAAATTTGTAGACACGTTTCCACGTTTTGAAATGCATGTGATATTTGCATATCTTTAATGAATTTAAGTTATCGTCAATGTTGATTAAAGCCATCGTTTTCGTGAAATCCCCATTATACTTTATACCCACAAAAATATCCAAGTAAAATTGTGTTTTCCAAAAATATGATAAAAATGATATATAATTAATTTTATAAGGCTGAAGTCAGTGGGCCCCTCTTTCGAGTGGGCCCAGTGCAAATGTCCCATTTGTCCTTGCATAAATATGGTCCTGACGGCGCGACAATAATTACAAACTCGCACAAACGACGATCGCGTCGACACGAAGGCGGCAACTTGCAACGGCCAGCGATCACGGCGATTACGCGCATGCCTGTGCGACCGGGTGAACCCGGAACAGTGTTTGAACTTTGAAGCGTGTGTTAATAGTATGAACACCAAATTTTCACACTGTATAGATCAAAAGTTTATCTGTGTCATAGCGTCGTTTTTTTCCGATATCTTAATTAGTTCTACCTAAAAAAGGTTTTGAAAATTTGTATTTTTTATGTTTTTCAAAATTAAATTTCAAAATATTGAGTTAAGTTTTTTAAAAAAAAACGACGCTATGACACAGATAAACTTCTGATCTATATAGCGTGAAAATTTGGTGTTCATACTATTACCACACGCTTCAAACACTGATCCCGCGTGAAACGTGTTTTCGGTAAAATATTTCGGGTGTGTGGCGTCCTCTTAAGAGGGCGCAACACTGAAAGTGGAACGCATACAACGACCGATAGAAAGCGTTGTTAAGGTGCCTGAAGCAGACCGAAAAAAACATTCTAAACAATTAAAATGCCAGACAAAAGTGTGAACTTGGGGATCCATCGATTTTAATATAGAAAACAGATTTGAATTTGTATACTAGTTTTCTAGGTTTCGATCGAGGTGATTTTTTATATTTAAAAAATTGAACACGCACTTCAGTTTACAAATAATGGAAATTCGTATTTTTTAAATTGTCAATATTTCAATGATAAATTCTATTATCAGCAATTGCCTCGATCGAAACCTAGAAAACTTGTATACAAATTTAAATATTTTTTCTAAATTAAAATTGATCGATCCCATGTCCCACAATTTTGTCTGGCTTATTCGTCTTTTAGACGCTAAATACATAGCAACAATTTTGAACAAATCGGTATTTTGACATTATGACATGTACCTGCGCATGCGAAAATGTGTTATCGTTGGCGTGAATTACAAATATTAAATTAACTTACTCCGATTACGGAGGCCATTAGATGATTCCACGAAACCATTCGATAATGATAATCAAAAACAACCACTATTTCTAGTCTTATACATATATTATAATATTATGTTATTATAAATTATATATACTTGTATATTATTGTTACCTCAAATAAAATTGTAAAAAGTAATCATAATAAGTTTATAATTTATATCGTTGTCATTCGATAATCTTGTGTGCTTGGGTATAGTCTACAGTTATTAATTATAATTTTTTTTAAAGTTATTTCCAAGTGTTACATTTTTTTATTTGTATTACAGTAAGTTCCCGTTACAACGAATACCTTTTTTGTAAAATAAGTCGCTCGGCGCTCGCAAATCCGAGACGTTGCAACGTTGTTACTTGTTACCGTCAACCGGATACCGATAATAATATTATCTTTATCATTGTGGGGTACGGCGAAACTCATCATGATATTTTATAAATAAACTGTATTTTTCACCACGCAGCACTGATGAGGCTCTAACGCGTTTGCGCGATAAGACCTATGGTGCTGCGGTGTAACGGGTTTGTTGCTTATGAATTTCCAAAATTGATCTGTTTTGGCTTTTAAATGTTTTTTAATTATATTTATCTAATTTTGAGAATATTTTTTTGATAAAAATTTACATTTCACACGATGATTTGAAAGAGTATTAAAAGTACTCACCGAACCAATATTCTTAAAATATTTTTACTATACCACAAAGGGTAGTTATTAATTATTAAAATGACGTTTTTTATATTGTAATACGGTGAAACCTGACTTAACGGACACCTGTATATAACGGACAAAATGACCCGGTCCCGGCAAAAAGATAGGCATTCCAATGTATTTCGACCTGTCTATAACGGACTCCTTCTATTACGTACACGGACACTAATGTTTAACCCGACAATTTCATAACGGAAAAAAATACATACTACGAAACATATGTTCATACAACTCTTGTAAGTGTAAACTGTTGTAAGTGCATCTTTTCCTTAGCAATGCCACCTCCCGTGCCGCGTAAAGCTTTAAATTTAAAACAAAAGGTGAACATTATTCGTTTTAAAGACTAGCGAAGGTTGGTCTATCCGTAAACTTGCCGGCAAATATGGCATCGGTAAAACGCAAGTAGTTTTAAAAATGTATAATAAATTTATAATGTGTCATTGTTGTAAGTAATATAAAAATAATAATTAAAATTAAATTTATAATGTATGTGTATAATATATAATATTAATAAAGATTATACCTAATACATATTATAAAATATAAAACAATACAAATGTACGTAAAAATTGTATAGATCATGTTTGAAGATTAATTTTATTTTTAAAACATTGAAACCTGTCTACAACGGACACCTGTCTAGAACGGACAATTATTTTGGTCCAGTGACTGTCCGCTATATACAGGTTTCACTGTATATATGTAATATCATATATTATATTGTAATTTGTAATTGTATTATTTTCTTCATCCGCTGCGTGACACGCAAATGTTGCTTTAGGAGCGACTGATGCGCGATTGACGTGCGTGAACATTCACGCACGTATTAATTAACACTTTTGTAGTTTTTCATGGTTTCAACTTTTGCAGGATCACACATTCATATTATGAACTATCACGTCGCGCAACGGTGATATGGAAGGGGAAGTTTGGGCGGCCACGTCTAGCCGCCGTCCGTTGCCGTGCCGCGAACCTCACCCACTAAAGGTCGCGTCCATAGGTAACTGCACTAAAGTGTACTGCTAGTTATTTTTTATTTTTACTTTTTCACTTTTCTGTTTTAATATTACTAATCTGGATGACTTGTATCATATAAATAAACGCATTCTCGTACAAGATCAATCAATCGTTCCGTTTCATCGGCCATCGTTCTTTTTCGGTGTACAGGTTTAAAATGAATGAAGTACTTTATTTCAATTTATAGCTTATACCACAATACTATATATTTTCTTCATTTCTCGTATCAAAACAAGATATTTCAATATTGTTATAAATATCTTTGTTAAGGGGCCGCTACACAGAAAGTGTTACGTCTACAACGCTCAAGAGATAGCGTTGTGCTCCGTATCGCCGCCGCGGCTTTCGGTCGTAATGATACCCGTATAATAATCGCGACGGAGCAGCCACAATAATTTTATCTGGAATCGGATATGGTTATTTCACACGGGCAACGTGTAATAACGGGCAGTCGAGTTCCAAAATAATCTACATAATAATCAAAAAAATCTAAAATGTTACATAGTGGCATAGTGTACTGCAATTCACGTACTGCCGCGGCGCCGCCATTCGCATGTGACGTGTGATAGGTTTGAATATGATTTCGCGGCTCGCGTAAACTAATCAATAATCATCAATTATACCTCCTGTTTATATATTTATTTACATTAACACTTGCAATATTGTACATCACACCCTAAATTATATTACATTTATTACTTTAATACTTAAAATTTTAATAACGGTGACATTATTTTATTGACGACTTATATTTATTCAGTACCTATTCAGACCCAGAATAATTTCAGATCACCTAATCATCCTAAATCATGATACTGCAGGTGATATTTGAGTAAAATAGAAAAACAAAAAAAGGTATACAGTAAAATATAAAGATTTATTGTACTACTTTATAATATAATAATACAAATTATTCGTATAATTAATTTATTTCTTATACGGGTCATACATTAATTAATGGTTATAATAATAAAAATAATAATAAAAAGTAGCTTAAAAAAATAAAATTATTTTGTTATTTGAATTATTTTAACTGTTTCACTTTTTTACTTTGATCGTTTATAATCCTTTCGTTCTTTCTCCTTTTTGCTTCAAGTATATAATTTGGATTTCGGATAGGCATTGATCTTGGGTGTCTTGGATCTACCAATTCCGGTAATAAACAGTTAATAACGGTAAAAAAATCTTTTAATTTAGGAAACATTTTTGTATGCCACAAATTATAATTTCTTTCAATTTTTTCATACTTGATTCCTTTTTTGGTCCAACATGCTATAATTCCATATTTTCGATTAGTTATATGTAACTGCCCTTGAAATTGATGATAAAAGTATCGATTATATTTTCTACCAATGTACAAATTAAAAATAAAAATAACATGTGGTTTGTATCATGTTTTCTACTTTCTCGTAATGTAATAATGTAATCGACAATCGTTATCGAATATTCGAATGATATTTATATATGTTCGCGATAGCGAGTGGCTGAAACGGCTAATTGCTAAATACAATATAGGTAAGCTGTCTAAAAATAATATTTCGTACACGATAACACGATTTCCGACGACCGTGGCCAGGGTCGGCGTAACAGCAGCACATACCACAAAATATATTTTTCAAATTTTTGTTAAAACACATTTCCGTATTTCCTTTTTTTTTAGTCTAAAAATCAGCTTTTGAGTATAACACCCCTGAACAATATTAAAGAGGATAAGTTAAACTGTGCATTGACCGGATGATTTTTAAAAAGAACCTTTTTTTCCGATTTTATAGCTAAACCAAATGTATAAGATATTAAATATTAAACAATTAGTAGTTAACTTCTCGACCAATATTTCATTAAATCATCCGGTAGGTACACATATCAATGATTTCAGTAATGTTCTAAAAATTGAAATCGGTCATCGTTAACACCTACAAACTATGGAAGTGCACAGGGTCTATAATACACGTTACAATATATATGTTGTGGCCCCTTAAGGTTTCTAAGAATTTTGATTCTAATAATATTATACTTGACTAGTATAGTATATTTATTAGAATATTATTATTAGAATATAATATTATTATTATATTATCTATATATTTTATTCGAGTCCGCCGCGAATTTTGTGAAAAAATACAACAGCCTGTTTGTCCGCGGCGTACTATACTAGTCCGCCGCGGTAGACCGCCGTCTGTTTAACCAGCATGATGCATTTAAATAGTGCACACGGTCCGCGGCGGACCGGCGGCCTGGCCGCGTGGACAGTCCGCTTTCTGTTTGACCGGACCTTTAAGGTCTGTTTACACATAACCGTTCCGTGTCCGTTCAGTATCAGTGCTTTGGATTTACACAGTACCGTCCGTTGTCTGTGCGGGCGATTGTAAACTCGGCTCGAAGAAAAAAAATGTTCAAAAGGTCTATTGTAAACTCGGCCCGGGTCTTTTTCAGGTAAAAATTATTTAGGTGTAAACTCGGCAAAAGGTTTTTTCAGGTAAAAATGATTATCGGATTTTATTTGAGTATTCAGAGGAAAAATTATAAATAAAATGCATTTATGTAAAATCGTAAGTATAAAAAAGGATACAAATATAAAATTTTTATGGAATCTTGTAAGATTATAATTATTATGTAATATAAATTTAATTTTTTTAAGTAAAAAGTCATATTTTTGACGTATTCACTCACCGATATTTCCTTATTTTTATATTTTTTAAGTGTTTTTTCTAAGATCTCTTTTTTTTTAGTTTTTGGATTTTAAAATTGAAATTGTGCATTTAGGCTGTTAATTTTTTAATTTTTAACAACAGATTGTCCATGATAGATACAATAATGATCGGAACGACTGGACGAGCTTACAACCGACCTTTTTTATTATCTTAAATGTCCGGGCCGAGTTTACAATCTACCTATTTTACTACCTAAAATTTCCGGGCCGAGTTTACAACAAAAAGGTAACCGCGGGCCCAGTTTACATTTGCCCGTCCGTGCCTGTTCAGTATCGTATTTTTCATATCCGTATCAGTGAAGTTCCCCAAAACATTGTGCCCGACAAATCTAAAATTACTGACACGGAACGGGCATGTGTAAACATGCCCATTTCATAACAAGTAAACAAATTTCAAACGCCGGACACGGAACGGACACGGAACGGTTATGTGTAAATAGACCTTAATCGGCGGCGGAGGACCGATAACGCGACAGATATATTACATAACACACAATAACATTAATATAAAAATAATTCACAAACAGATGGCATGATTGTGTGTGTATGTGTGTGTGTGTGTGTGTGTGTGTGTGTGTGTGTGTGTTCTGATCGGTCGCGAAACCTTAATCGTTGTTGGTGTCAACACGGTACATTACAACCCTTTCAAACCCGAATTTTAAATTTTTGACCCAAAAATCTATTCTTTTGCTTTAATCTTTCTTCAAATAGCTTTATCAATAGAAAATTGTAAAAACATTTTTTTTTTTTTAAATCATATCTGACTAAGAAATGTACGATGGGTAAATGAATCGCTGTGCGTTCATGTACAAATCTTGCAACATTGCCGCTTACAAATAGTATTTTGAATAAGGAATGAAAAGAAGTGAATGATTTGGAGGGAAAATTAAATCATTTTCAGTATAACAGTGATGCCCGTAATAAAAATACATATTACTTTATTGAATTTCGCAATTCGCAACGATCCACAGAAATCCACACAGCCACCATAGAAAAGACAAACATTTGTTAAACATCACGATGCATAAAATCATCACTCAACTGGAAAGGGTTAACAAATATTAAAATTAACTTATAATTTAGGGTGGGCGTGCGCGTGCGGGATTATTTGTGCGGCCGGAGTATGCAAAGACCGCGTTTAAAATAAAACGCGTCGGCCGTCGACGTTACTTACCGCGGTCATCGTTCTATCTCGGGACCAGATGCCAAGCGCAACGCGACAACATTTACCGCTCTACCCTGTACGCACCTGAACAACTCTCCCCTAACTTCCATGGGGGGGGGGCAAGCACTCTCGCTTTATGCCGACCAATCATAAATACGGACGTGCGGACATGCGACACGATTATATAATTATTAACAGATTTAATTTAACCAATAATACATTTTTACGATTCATTAAAATGCATAGAAACATTTATAATCTTTTGCTATAGGTTCCTTTTAGAATATTTTAAGGTTTTTTTTTTTTTACGTTTTATAAAAAAGAGTATCATAATATGGTTGTCGGCGTACGTATCGAGAAAAGTCGCACTCGCAACACTATTTTAGTAATTGACTGAATGTGATGGTATTAATGATAATAAAGAAACGAACGAGTATTGTAATGAGGTGACCATCATAAAATGTTAAACCAAGCCGTTATACATTAACGGCACTATCGTAAATATAAATTAATTCAATAAAGGGTAGACCCTTTTCGGCACATGCACAGACAAGAAACATAAATATAACGGTACTTTCACACCCAGGGCCTTTGTCGGCAAGGGACTCGGGATATATGAAAGCGGTTTCTTTCATAGCCACCGCCTACGTGACCAACAATGAGAGTCGGCACATTAAAAATAAACAAATGGACTTTCAAATGCTCCGTTATCGGTTTCGGGTTGATTCGACCACCCTAAAGGTCCCTTGCCGATGGTGGGCGTTGGTGTGTGGAAGTCTATATAAGGCCATGGAATGACGGGACACGGTTTTCTTTTCTCAAGTCAACGCCGTACGACGAGGCAGCGTTGGCTAGTTCGGAAGGCAGTCGGCTTATAAATTAACTTTTCGATATACGGTCTTGCCGTCGTGTGTGCACACGGGCTTGATTTCAAATACAATTCTTGGACGTGATCATCTGACTGTCGATGATAGGAAGTCTGTGCGAGTGCCGAATTGAATCTGTCATTCAACTACTTCATACACGCAGTTATGCATTACATAATTTTTACTATTTAAAAATTTGCATTTTTAATAAGACATATTTTTTAAAAATGTAAAATTAAGAATATACAATTAATTTTCTTCTTTTAGTTGATTAAAGTAGGGGGTGCGATCGTCCCGTCGTCCAAGCCACGAGCCGCCACTGTTATTGTTATTACAATTAACATACTCAATCAATTAATTCGCTAAAACATTTAAGTGTCGCAAAAAACCTACGATAAGTCACAAATACCGTTCTTCCCTGTATATTCGATGATACGTTCATTCTTATTGGCGCTCGAAGAAATTTTTCTAGGGGCGGGGGGAGCCTTGTGAAATATTAAATAATGACCTAAAAAAAATATATTAGTAATTAAGTTTAATTTAACATATTGCCACTACGTGGATACAACGTGTCAATAGATTTGAATATTCCCCCCACCCACGCGTCTGCTACACGAAACGATTTAAGTTTATCCGTCGGTCGATGGGTGACACTCGGACTCTTGTCGTCAACTGAAAACGCATGATTTTTAGTACTTATTTTCGTACAACTCCGGTGTCTTTTGAATATAGAAAAGTATTCGAAAACATATTTTGTCGCGCGCATCTCGTAACCCGGTATATAACCGAATCTTTGTTATACTGTTAGTATATTGTTATTGCGGTGTATCGAAAACCGTCTTCACCGGCACGCCACCGCCCTCAGGTAAACTATTTCATTGTAACCGTCGTCACATCCCTCCTCAAGCGCTGCACAATACACGGGTTTAAACACCACGAGCGCTCGGCGACGTCTCCTCGTCCGGATAAAGAATTCCGAACTAATACCCCGCCGGTGAGTTGTACAGTGTTTCGTGAACGACACGGTCTCCATAACCTTTCCAGTACCTTTTGAGTACACACGTGTCTTTAGTTTTTTGACTTCAAAACACACGACCGTATAACCTGGTTTGAAATCTTCGTATACTGGTGAGAAAAATGTTTTAATTTTTTTTTTTTGCTATTTATATTCAAGTTGTTTTATTAAGAACCGTTCAGCTTAACGATTACGCAAATATTTCGTCTTATGCAACATTTTTGTAAAATATTTATAGATATTTTAATTGTTATAGTAGTGTAGATTTTTTTTTATTATTTTTTTCCTAATTGATTTGATATAATTTTGGTACAACTCATATCCTTTGAACGCAGAAAAATATTCGAAAATACATTTTGTCACGCGCATTTCATTATCCAAACTCTGTCCGAATCGTGAATCCCTGTAATATTATTATTATATACTGTAATGCCGGAATACGTGTGGCATTAGCACTGCGGTGTAACGATGACCGTCTTTGGCGCCGCCGCCGCCTTAAGGTAAACGGTTTCGTCATATATTTCACGACCTTTTTTGTCCGCTTTATATTCCTTCGAGTCTAGTTAAATACAGTGTTTCTTTCAGTCATTTTATTCCGGAGGGGGGGGGGGGCGATTCAAAATTTCGTGGTAATATAGAATATAAAACACAAATTTGACCTTATCGTATTATTGTTTAATAGGTTTTTAAAATAAAAAAATAATTTAATTATTGTTTAACATGTTTTTAAAATGTAGATAGCTTATAGATATTTATTTTTAAAATTTATCTTATTCGTCGAGATTTCTTGTTTGCTTAAATGTCTACTACATGATCCAGAAATTCTTCGGTTGAAATCTCAGGTCCCTTAATGGCTGGTACCGAATTGGTTCCCGAGCTCTAACCCCACATGCCGAATTGGTTCCCGTTTAAAAAAGGTATTTTATTAAGTTGAGCTGAATTGGTTCCCGTTTATTTACGCACATTTTAATGTATAATTTTAGATGGTCGCTCTGTAATAAGTTCGTCACATTTTCTTTTTAGTGAATTTGTCAATTGTTGTCGCACAAGTTTACCATCGTCTTCACTTTCGTGGTTATGTGTTAATACTTCTTCACACAAACAATCTCCGTTCAATTTAACGTATGATTTACATTTTCGTTTTGTACATAATGGATTTGTAATTGTCAATAATCAACAACTTAGTTCCCTTTTCACTAAACATAAACTCCATAATTACGAAAAATTAAAATTCAAAAATATAAATTAAAATACGAAATACAAGTTACAAATTTACACGATGCGTTATTCAAGACTGTACAGTGCTCACTGCTCACCAACATTATTGTCATTCGTACATAGGATAATATAGACGATATACCATACAGCTATAAAAGTACATATATCTCAATCGTTATCTTAATTGATCGGGATATCACCGATAATTTGCTAAACTTCCAATATATAAATATATTACCATCTTATTGTATATTATACTATAGAGTGTAGCCGTGTAGGTACATTTATATTTTATACTGTCAAATTTATATTTTTTTTATTTATTTAATTTTACCAAATTAAAAATTACCTGTACACAAACGGGAAGCAATTCGGCTCAACCTAATAAAATAACTTTTTTAAACGGGAACCAATTCGGCCTTAATTAATAAAATACCTTTTTCACACGGGAACCAATTCGGCCAAACGGGAACCAATTCGGTTACTCCCCACTTAATACTTATGAGCATACAATGCATTAAGATCTCTGGCAGTATCCTGTTTCTGGTCTTAGAATTCTATTCATTGTACTAAACGACCTTTCCACCGAAACTGTTGTTAGTTGTTACTGGTATAACTAGAAGTATTTCACATAGTTTTTTTCAACTCAAAATAACCCAGATAATCTGTAACTCAGATAACAAAAAGGTTACGAATAATGGTTTGACTTGTACAGTGATATTGATTTATTATAATAAATTTAAGGTGTGCGGCCGTTAAGGCTAGTTCAGACTATGCCAGTAATTTAGTCAAGTAGCGAGTATTTTAGTAACTAATCATGTATGAACAGATCGATTTAGTCGAGTAGTTTAGTAAAGTAATTTAGTTTAGTCAATCCATTCTATTCTATTTTTTTGGTCGAGTAGCACTTACCCCCTCTTTCCCGACTGATAACTTAATAAGCTAGCTTCGGGTCTGAACGCATTATTTTAGTTTATTTTATAAGTTGTCATTATCGTTGACACGATGTCGTTCCGCTGGAGCGAAGACACGACATTTAAATTTGTTTCGGAATATATAAAACACGAGTCTTTATGGGATATAAAATGCTATATAAAAATAAACAGGCCAAGCAATTTGCTAGTAATGAATTACAAAAAATTATGAATATACCTGGATTCGGTGAAAAAGAGATAAAGTTAAAAATGAAAAACATAAGGTATTCTAAAATAGCCGTTGAAATAAATCCTATTGCTTTATTCAAATTTTTTTTTTTGTAAACTATTCATTTTGACAATCACTTTTCACAGCACCAAAACGACTACTAATGTACTAAAACAGTTTTAAACCCTAGTTGTGTCTGAACACTTTTCAGTTATTAAACCGTTTAGTAGTTAGTAAATCACTTACCACTCGACTAAATTACCGGCATAGTCTGAACTAGCCTTTATGACTGAACAAATAAGAATAATATTATATTATATTATTATGTACATATGGCCCTTCTGACACGATAATAAATAAATATAATATTAATAATATACATTTTATATAATATGTATATTAGGCCGGCAACACACGGGCGTTATTTTACCGCTCGACATTTTTACCGCGCCGTAAATTTACGGCGCGTTTTGTTAAAATACCTTAAAATGAATGGAGCACAACACACGAGTGTCGCGCCGTAAAATTAACGCGCGACATTTCTGAAACTGTCGCATGCACCTTGACTTTATCGCGCGTTATTTATAACGCGCGATAAGAATTTCAAGTAAAATTGCATTATAATGATTGGTATAGAAACGCACGCGGTAATAAAACGCGCGACCGATTATTATTTTTCATTTTCAATCTCATGTTAGTATCGATTCCTAAAAGTCGTATTCCTAAATACCCAGTTGGCAGTTAGTAGTTCATCAAATGTCGAAACGCTCATCCGGAAATAATTAAAAAATTTCACTCGATCTCTTCTGATACTTTCAAAAATTAAATGAAATGCACCTTCGGAAGGACGTGTACTATTTAAAGGATGTACCCACATTTCTCTATTAATTTTTTTTATAAAAAGTTGGTGACCAAAATAAAATAATATTTTCATCTGCCATGATATTGTTGTCTAGTTGAAACATAGACACATTCTAAATATAAGTAAATATTTGTAGAAGTTTATAGTTGTAATAATTTATATTTATTCGTTATCGTGAAAATCGTAGGTAAAATAAGCGCGCCGTAAATAACGCTCGTGTGTATTGGTACGAGTTGAAAACGCGCGGTAAAAATGTCGCGCAGTAAAAATGTCGTGCGGTAAAATAACGCTCGTGTGTTGCCGGCCTAAGGTATACCCGTATACCTATATTTTATTATCGTTAATATTTATATATATTTTTATATATAGTTATATATTTATAATGTGAATAACTAATACCTGAATATTTGCGAACTGATGAAAAGAATAAGATGAATGAATCTCGATGAACTGACACAAGACTTACTAACTATATCGTTTACCTACCTTTATTTATATACAGTGAAACCTCCACTAACGGACACCTCTCAATAGCGGACGTTTTTTTTGGAAACGGGGACATTTTCACTACTTTTCAATGGGACAACCTCCGAATAGCGGACATTATTTTTATCTTTATTTGAAAATAATACGTATTCACATTCGTATGTACTCTCGTAATAATGTAATTACGATAACAAACTCGTTATGTGACGATAAGATTACGACAAATTCGGTTATCGGTGAGCCCTCGAAATCAACAGCTAGTTTTTATGAACTAGTTGCCCGCGGAATCAATATTAAATCGTTTTTCTCATCAAATGACTCGAAATGTTCATGGCAAACAATAATCCAAGCCGATGTGTTTTTAACTCTGTCGTCAATCACGAATGATTCACTTTTATTTTTTTTATTTCCGCAATAAAAATCTCGACGTCAAACATTTTAAATTGTGTGTTTGCAGTTCTAGTTTTCTGAAGACACTCATGAACTCATTTCCGAATAAATATTTTTATCTTCTTTACAAATGGAACAAAAAAAAAAAAAAGAGATTGTCCCGCGTCACGGTTGGGTGCGGTCGGCATACTATACTTGTACACTCCCACATGTACTGGCACACATGCACACATGCACTCGCAGACGTACACATACACGCGCGCACACATACGCACACTCACACACACACACACACAAACGCACACTCACACGCACACACAAACGCACACTTAAATGTACATATACACTACTAGGTGGCGTAATCGTCAATAATAGGCGAGTTGTCTACCACGAGGTTGTGGGTTCATATCGAGCCAAAGCGATCTAACTTTTTGCATTTATTTTTTTTCGTTTTTAATTATATTTCAACTTTTAGTAACAGTTGAAGCCTATCGCTCGACGTCATGGTCGGCATTCAGTTGACAACACGACATATTTTACACACACGCGCCGAATAAAAGTAATGAAAGTGCCACAGTAGTTTATATTGCAATTTTATTTAGGATCGGGCAGAAGTTCTGGCCAGCTTGTGTGATTACCTACTGTTGATTTTTACATGATTATTTATTTAAGTTCTCGATATCTATTTAAGTTGCAAGGCGAAAAGTATTTTGTACAGAGTTTTTACAAGTATTTCCTATGGTGTCCCCACGTCGCTGGTACTTAAATCTCGGGTCTAATAATAAGAAGGAAAGCCACTCTTTCACTTTTTAACTCTTTCACTCTTTCAAAAAAAATATATTCCTCGTTTAACTCATAATCTGAAATGTTGTAATTTATGTATAATGTATATAGTCAAAAGCTATAGTTAATATCACTCCTCCCTTAGATCCGGCCCACCGTTGACTATCTATTAGTTGCATAATATATAGTATTATTAATTTATTTAATTACAATAGACGCCACTTATAAGACTCACGGATATAAGGTTCAGTCGCTTATTAGACTCAAAATCGTCTGGAACGGTCCGGACGTATCCAAATACATTAAAAAAAATCGGTTATAAGACTCAACACTTCGATTATAAGACTCAAATTTCGTAAAATAAATAGTAGAAAATAAACTTTTTTGTTTATAATTTAGAAATAAATTGGTATTGAAAATTAAATAATATTCGTGTTGATTATTTCTAGTTTCTGTTGGTACCTTATAACCAGGGATGTAGTCCTAAAATTATTTGTGAGTATGCTTAATATGAGGCAGCTTTAGGGGGGCTTTTATTTATCAACCCCTACCCCCCCCCTCCATCACCGTTCTATTATATAAATTAATAATAATAAATTTTATTAACTTCAACAGAGTAATAATTATTATTATTATAAAATGTATTTATTTACCAAATACATAATAACATAATACATAATATTAAAAACTTATAAATTAAGGTTATAGAATATTCCATAAATTTTGTTTTAAACTTTCTTTTTCTTTTCTATTTATTTTTCTGGATCTATTGTCATCAGCCGTTCTATGGCGTAAAATCCAACTTTTGACATAGTCATCAGGGTTCCATATACTCAATGGTGGACCATTAATGTTAATCATCATCAAATTTCAAATATTGTGAATTGTCAATCTTGAGCGTATGTCAGTGCAAATAATATTCATTAAGCTAAATCCACGTTCACATTCTGCTGTAGAACATGGGATCGTTTTTATCAAATTATTTATTTCATTTAGTTCTTCAATTTCATTGGTTTCTTCGTCGATTAATATTCTTAATCCTCTTAATATTTTTTCTTGATTTAAAAGAAATCTGTTACAAGTTGGACATAATAATATTATGTTATAGAATAAAATGATTACTGCCTACTGACATAAGACAATTTTTGTTAAGTGACCAAGTGGCTAATTCTGGGTATACGCACGTTTTTCAGAGCATACTTGCGGTCTCTAGTTTTTTTCTTGAGTATGCTCTCTTTTTAAAATTTGGAAAGTGGGTATGCGGCGCATACCTGCGCATACCCTCCACTACATCCCTGCTTATAACGTATAATAATTTTTATCGCAGATTAAAGTTCACATATATCGCAACGATTATCTTTATTATAGTGAGGTATCTGATTATCTGGCGGCTGCACAGTGCACAGTTATCGTAATTAATTAATTAATAATTTTAATATACAATACGAATACGAACAGTATATTTTCGGAATATTAGAACAAAATAAAAAACAAACTTAAATTACAAATTTTTTTTAAAAATAATTTTTCAAAATAAATTATAAATACATTATATGTACATACATACATTCTTTATAATTTTTTATTAATGTATAATTTTTATAATATTTTTATATGTAATACATATTTACCTATTATAATTTTAATTTTTTTTATCAGGATTATTAAATTTATTCAATAATAAAGTATGTAATATGTAATATGTGTTAAAGTATGAAAATCAAAGCAAAATATGTAGTAAAATAAAATTTATAAATACGTAATTAATTTTTTTTTTCCACTTCGCTTATAAGATTCATTCGGTTATAAGACTCACTTTGTGCTGGTCCCAAAGTGAGTCTTATAAGCGGCGTCTACTGTATTAATAGAAAATAAAATAGTAACGTTTCTATTGGCACCTGTGTTGTAATAGTAGTGTAATAGTACAACACCTGCGTATTCAGGGGTGTTCTTAACACCCCACTGCTGGAATATTTAAAATAAATAATATTATATGTTGATCACACTGTTGAGGTCCTCGGTATCTTTCTATAATATAGTATACTATACTTTACTATCATTAAATCATAATTTTTAAAGATAAATAAGTCATGATAACACTAATAATCAGCTTAGGGTGTTCTTATCACCCCACATACGTATTTAATTTCAAAAATTATTACGTTTAATTTTTTATTTTTATTTTTTTATTTCGTTTATAATAGTACTTAGAAGTATTTTAACATTGATATAAATTTAGTAAATTACTAATATGACATCTGAAAAGGAACTTGAGAAAATAAGGCAGCTCTTTATTTATTTTGTTGAAAAAAATACATATTGTTATTATTTTATTTTGAAAAGTACTATTATTTATTTTATTTTGTTATAAAAAGGATAATTTTATTATTTAATCTAAAACAGTTATAATTTGTATTTTATCATAATTTGTTTGGTATAATAAATTATCAGAACTATTAATTTAGCAGTTCAATTTTATTTTTAGTTTATATAAATTAAAATATTTGAATCTTCTAAAAATCATGATACACAAGTAAATATATTACATAAAAGACAAGTTATTTTTAATTGGTTTATTTACTAACTGTTACTTAACTGATCAGATAATTATTGATGTTTCTGTGACCC
Organism: Periphyllus acericola; assembly: GCA_949715065.1. Taxonomy (NCBI): domain Eukaryota; kingdom Metazoa; phylum Arthropoda; class Insecta; order Hemiptera; family Aphididae; genus Periphyllus; species Periphyllus acericola. The sequence continues at coordinate 64,576,900 of OX454264.1, forward strand.
TAAAATAATTTAAATTGCGTCTTATAATATCGAATAATGAAAACACCCCACATACTAAGTTACGTACATTTGTATTACATACCTAACTAAAGGTTAACTTTTTTAATTTGTATTCATTCATTTTTTATTATTGTTTTTATGTTTTATACTAATTGATGATTTTGTGCATGTGTTTTGCATGTGTACGCGCGTGTGTGTGTGTGTTAATAATTCAATTAAAAAAACAGACAATTTTTATGTTCCAATTTTCGAAAGTATTAACTTTTTTCTAATTTTCGAAGTAAAAGCTTCTTTATTGAGGATACGTAAGAATAAAGGTTAACGCGCGTCACGGTCGGCATACGATATATTTTTACACACTGACACACACACACATACAAACACACACTGAAACATGCATAAACACACACAATCACAATCACAGCCTCACACGCACATATTCACGTCTATGTGACGTAACAGTCAATGTGTGTTATCAACCAAGAGGTTGCGGGTTCATGGGGCTGGTACAGTTTTCCCGATTTTGATAACAGCGGGATATCACTAAAATCAAATTTCGGGAGATCGATTATGCCAGCCTTAGAAAAATAAATTTCCCATATTATAATAATAATAAATTAAAAACATACAAAAATATAAAATATAAAAACCTAACTAATGCTTATCAATTATAACTACAAGTTATCAATCACTTTGCCAAGTCGAATCTCTCAACTCAGCTCAGTGAAATGAGTTGAATCAGAGAGTCAACTCTTCACAACTCTTTTATATTTCAACCTAAAAATTCAATTGAACTCTTGATTAGCTCAACGACTCCTACCTACTTCATTTCATAATGTTCATATACCTCATATGATTATAATCATAAAGCAGGATATTAATAATCTTACGCTAAAAGGGGAAATACTTATTGAATGTATTCCAATAAAAAAAACAATTATTGAAAATCAAGTAAAAATTATTTTACATTTTATAGGTACCAATGTATAATATATAAATCATTATTATTTATATACATAATATAATATGACACAAATACAGCTTTTGAATGTTACTGGTCAGATATGAAAATAAGTTGAATACGAATTATAAATTATAATTAGGTACTTTAAGGTAATAATTTTGTATTACGCCGAGTACCGGGAAGAGTCGAGTTTTAAATATAACGTCGAATAATTGGCTATTGTTTTAATTATAATAAAATAATATTGAGTTAAATAAATATTATATAGTTATTACACTATTCAGAAACTTAAAATATCAAAATTATGTAAATACATACCTACCCATCATTGGAATTTTTATTAAAAATTAATTGGGTGTATGAAAAATGCTAACAGTAAAAAATTAAACTAACAGGTTACCAATCTATATATTTCATACAATAATATTACGGAAAAAAGAAAAGCAAATTAATGTTTGCTTCCATACTATACATTGTCCCTAAAAATGGATTATACTATCTAGTGTCTACAGAACATTTATCTTATTCATGTACAAAGAAACACCATTGTTTATACAGTGAAGTATGTTTGGCTTTTAAAACTTTGATTAAAATATGCAATAATACTGACTAACATTCATATTTTAAAATTCTTGAATTTTGTTTAAATAATTTATAATGTATAGGTATATCATAATAAAAGTATGCACAGAGAAATATATTAGTATGACATTATATGTCCATAACTTAATACAATAAGAATGTGTTCTACATAAATATTATAGATATTTTAATTTAATTTGTGAAGAAGCTGTTCATTACAGATAGCAATCTGCCATTTATAGTTATAATATTCAAAATTTGTTAAAAGTTAAGTTTATCTCTAATTTATTTATATATTTATTTATTTATTTTTAAGTGTTTTATTCTGTGGTGTTAACAATATTATTTATCATACATTAGTACTAAAATAATTATCTCAACAAATGATTAAATTTATTAGTACCTATTTAAAAAACTATAAACATATGATTTATAAGAATAACTAATAGGTAATCATTTCACAGAATTATTTTATTGTTTTTTCTAAACACATACATCAATGCTTAATATAATTTAAAGTACATATAAATAAATATAATAATTTCTTACACCAATATACTTGTGAAGTTATAAGTTAAAAGTAAACAGTTAAAATTTATTTCATAAAAATCTATTTACTGGATTAACACTGAATACTTTATAAAAATTATTAAAATTATCCCTAATTTTGTATCATTCTTTAAAAAATTATGTAGAATTTAAAAAAATTATCATAATTAAGTTTCAAGTAAAATACATTTCTGAACTGTAAAGCAGATGAACAAAAAACTTGTTAAGTCTTGAGCTACCAGTCTAAAATATATACACTTACCTATCAAATCAAATAAAAAAATTTATGAAAATAATCTGTGTCTACACAACTAGTATTATATTTATGACCAATATATATATATATAAATATATATATATATACATACTTATAAATTTTATTATAACTATAACCATAACATTTATTACTTACAGTACTTTTTTTAAATTTTATTGGGTGGCAATCATTTTTTGTAATTCAAATTGTAACATGAGTTTATATAAAGCTGGATAAGCTTGATTTTCTAATTGAGTATGTGTATCATATTTGTCAGATAAAATGTTAACATTTTTATTAAAACAGAATAAAATATATATTGAATATTTTCAAGAATTTATTATTATTCAGATAGCTATAATAGGAACATTAAGATTAAGAAATATTAAGAAATAGTATGGAGCACATAATATTATAAAAATATATAGATATTAGATAGGTATAAAGTATTAAAATATATATTATTTGATTAATAAATTACAGAAATATGAAGATTCTAATATAATTATCTGGATCAAAATTAAAAACCGAAAAATATCTTAAGACTCAATAAATTTGAAATTAATCATTAAATATCAATAATTTTTTACAGTACATATTCCATTGACTTAACTATTGTTTTTTAAATCCAAATAAGTTAAAATCTGTTTTTTTTTTTTTAATAAACATTCCTTTAAAACTTTTATAGTAAGTACTTAGTATCAAAAAAATGTATTGATTAATACTATTAATTAATACATTGGTAGAATCAAATATTAATATCTTAAATTTTTGATAAATTATAGTACATAGCACGGTCTTAGAAGATCTTCTAAGATCGTGGTACATAGTATAAATAAACTATGAAATAAATCATTGAAGTATGATCAATGAATTAAATTAAAATAATAAACGATAAAAATCTAACTTCACCGATTAAAAGTTAACTAAACAGGGTTTTATTTAATAGAAAACAAAATTTCTCAGTATATATTTTTCGAGAAATTACCTTTGGTATGAAATCAATAATTTATTTATTCATTTATATACTGGATAACGAAACGGGAATTGGGATTTTATATACATTTTGGAGATTTTTTATCATGTTTGCTGTTATCAATCGTTATCAAAATCGGGAAGACTGTACCCGTCCCGTGGGTTCATATCGAGAAAAGTTTGAAGCCTCAAAAACATTAAATTGACCAAAATAGATACAATTTACACAAGATATTTTCAACACTTCTAATCACATCGGTTAAATGACTCTGAAAGAAGTTACACTTCGTCAGCGCGTACTGTCAACACGCAGAGTTTTTTTATTTACTGAGTTTAACGGTGGATTAACGGGGATTCACATAAAAACGCATTTTTACTTATTGAATTTTTTACCTTTTTTACTGATACATATAAAAAAAATGAATTACATTAGGTATTATTATTATTATTATAATTATAAATATATTATTATTATTTATTTGTCATTATTGTAGAATATAAATAATACGTACATGATTATATTTAATTAATATTTTAACTATACAGGTTTAAAAAATGATTAATTTTTTTTGTTTTTTTTGTTTTAAATTATACTTTTAATACTTTTTCTTGTAGTCGTTTAAGTAAACTGAATAAAAATAAAATATCTTATAGTATTATACGTATTTAATTAATCTGTAATTACCTAGTCTTATCTAACATTTTAACATTAACGATAGTAATTTTATTTATATAAATATATGTATATATATTGATTATTGATACGTATAGGTTAAAATAGCCGGACTACTGAATGTATCGGATTATCGAACGGCCGGATTGCCGAGATTGTATACATTTTTATATTTTAAATCCCTTATATTCTAATATAATTGATGCATTAAATATTATTTCAATTTTGATGAATTAATGATGGTACACATAACGTTTGGCCCAGTGGTATGACATCACGAATTCGGTCGTCAAACACTTTTATAAGATATGATAACGTATATTTTTCGAACGTATAACAAATTACACTAATATAACAACATTTATTATTCGTATTGCATAAATAAATATATTTTTTCAGCATTTGAAAACAAGAATTCTAGTCAAGAAGACTATTCTGCGACTGGAACCAAAGCCCAGGGATTCCGGTGCCGAACACTTATATTGGTCGTATTGCCGAGCAGGCGAAAAATGAGCAAGCGGATTCCGAACATGCCCGAGCCGGCCGACAACGATGGCCGTCCAGGAGAACGCTGTTCCATCAATCTTTTGGGTACGTGACGATTCCGGTTATGTAGATCATTAATATTGTTGTTATAATATTAGATACTCGATCAAATGATTCGCTCGAAAATATCGTGACAAACCTATGATAAGACACAAACGTCCCTTTTTTATATTCGGTGAAACGTCCGTTTAAAGCTGGCCACACACTACGGTTTTATTTGTACGTGTACGGTGTACGGTGTAGTTTGCACATTTTTAGTTCGTACACCGATGAACGACACACACTATCCATTTTGTATCTTTGTACGGTGTTCGAACAACACGGACCGTTTTTTTCACGAATGAATCGACATCAAACTATCAACATTATTATCAACGTACTAGTACGTACTAGTTGTATTTAATCGCATATTATGACTAAATAAATAAAATAAACCAAATTTATATTGTACAATAATTATTGTTATCAGTACAAAAATAACATCTTGAAAATAATAATACTGGGGTTATTTATATATGATTTATTTATATATGCTATTTATAGTTTTTAAAACTGTACGGTTTTAGTTCGAACGCCGAAATGGGCACACACCTTCGGTTTTGTTCATTTCAAACACCGAACACGGACAAAAAATCAAACTCCTCAGTTTTTATTCCGTTTCCGTGTACGGTGTTTTTCATCCGTTTTATTGCCCATACACTTTCGGTGCGCCTTGTTCGAACTACACCGTACACCGAAAAAGGGACAAATAAAACCGTAGTGTGTGGCCAGCATTAAATTAACTAAAGGTAACAACAAAAAATGGGTTCTGCGGGACACATATTCGTCATGTTGCACGTTTGTATGATAGCACACGCGGTCTTATCGTATTCGTATCATCATAACATCGTAACATCGTATTTGAATAGTTGCGGCGATGTTGCGTGATTCGCGTTATTTAATAAAGACTGTTACTTAATATCAATATTGATCATTGATGTAGACCACTTGGTATGCGTTCTAGAAAAATTGCTTGGTCAAAATGTAATATTCGACTGTGCATTTTTAATGAAAATATTTGTTTTTAAATCATTTGATTTTCGTAACCGTGTATCTTTTGAACGTAGGAAAGTATTCAAAAGACTTTTTTAGCTACGCGTATTTCGTAACTAAATAAGCTTAGGAAAAAAAACATTTTATTAAACTGTATTACTTTCTTCGACTACAATCAGAAAGTATATGGCGAATACCTACGTGCCAACCGAATATTTTACAACTATTTATTTCACATGCACATTTTTCCTAAATTCAAGCCAAAATACCGCTTTGCCTTAATTAGATTGTACCAACTATACTAAATTGAAATTAAATCATGTATAACTGTATTCAACGTGAATTCAAATTAAAAGTAATCATATTATTCGTATTTTCCAGAAGAATCAACTTGTACTAAAAAAAGGAAATTATCGTCCAAATCATCTCCTAGCATTTTCGACAATCGAAAACGTTCCAAAGACTTGCCAGTGGTAATGGAAACAATCGCGTTTTCAGAACTGTCTCAAACGTACATTAACCTTTTGTTTGAAAAGTTTTACATACATTTTATTAACAACTATTTTTTTTACAGTGAAATAAAAACAATTAAGATGTCCATGGAAAACCTGGGCGCGAATTTTAATTTTCATAAAAATGTTTTACCTACGACTTCTCATTTAATTACTAAATCACCGCTCAATCGAACAATGAATGTTATATTCGGGATGGCATATGGTTGCAAAATCATAAATGAAAACTGGGTAAGAACTCCTTACTGTAATTAATATAAAGAAAAGTTTATCGGTTAAGTTATATAATCAAATACATAGTACAAATATTAAGCTGTCAAGTGTTGTTTCCAAAAAAGTGTTCAATAATTATGGTAAATTTTATAGTTTTTTCATATCATTACAATAATATGGAGAACAAATTTAACAATCTGCAGATTTATTTTATTTGTTATAAATTCCAATGTACAATATTAAAGATTTAACTGATATTGCCAAATTAACTATAAAGGGTAACTATTTAATGAAAAACGTGCACGTAATAAAATAAAAAATTAACAATAAGTAATTTATGTGGAATACAAAAAATAAATTTTAACGACTGAATATTTTGGGTACAAAATTATACGTTTTGCTAGAACGCAATATTTTTTAAATATTCCGATAAGTAACAAAATTTGTTCACGTGGTATTTTCCTAGTTATGATAATAATTACTGTCAGCACTTGGTACTTGATATCAAAATTAACTTGAGGACTTCAAATTTACTGAAGTATATCAAATTGAATAGCATTAACTTGAACCCGAAGAAAAAGAAAAATTGTTCATTTGTGTAGATAAATTAATATTAAATTTAATTTTAAGTGACCTACATTATACTTGAAGTAAATGTGATTAGGCTGTAAATGTAATATTTTAATACATTTTATTTAACAATTTATTTTAGGTACACGAATCAGTTGAAGTCGGAAGATTGCTACCATGTGAACGTTATTTAATAAGAGAGTTATCCACACCTGTTAAGGTATACATGAATGAAACTAATGTTTAAAATTAACCAAGATAAAAATTGTATATTTTAATAATTTTTTTTAGGAATTTCAAGCGCAACGTAGCATGGTTGGTCCGTTATTTCTGAAACTTGATGTATTTCATGATATCGGTCGAATTTATATAGCAAATACTTGTGAACCATCTGCTCTAGAATTGAAACGTCTGGTGCATGCTTGTGGTGGAAAATGTACTAACATTCAGTCAAAAGCCGATATAGTGGTCGGCAAGACAGATTCGAACATGAACAATGTTAAAGAGTCATGGATACTGGATTGTGTAGCTGAAGGGATGGTGATATCGTGTGATTCATATCTATATCATAATTCCAACATCATTGAAAATTAAATTTTGTCATTTTACACAATATATTAAATGTAATAAAAAATTAATTTTTAAATAGAAATACGAGTATAGTTTGACATTTCTATGATTCCTACTTTGTTATGAAAGTTTTTGAGTTGAAGTTGACGGATTTTTGATATAGAACTCTTTCATAAAGAACGTTACATCTTGCTAGTTCCTTTTCATGAAATAAGGGTATGGAATGGAATGAGTTTCTGTTCATTTTCAGTTCCTTTCGAATTGAAATCTACCCAGACAGGTATATGATGGAAATAAATATAAATTATATCGGAATTCTATTGTATCCTATTTTTTCACTTTTCCTAAAATTTAAAATAAATCATAAATAAATGTTGAAAATAATTTGATTTACTAACATAAAATCATACTACATTAAGTATTAATAAAAAAGAAAACATAAAATAAGTTATATATGTAATTTGATAATACAGTGAAACCTCTCTTAACGGACACCTCTAATTAGCGGACACCTCTGAATAACGGACGCGGACAGGTTTAGGTAGTCCGAAGTGTTTAAATATATCTAAAATCTAAATAACGGACAGCTGTCCAAGAAATACGAACTTATTGTGTAGGTATACAATACAATATGTGCTATTTTGTGTATTTCTATTTTACTGATAAAGACATTTATCTAAATCGTAATTTAATGAATACGATAAGATATGAAAAATTACAAAATTAAATAAGAACCTATTAGAACGATAGTAAATGTTAGTATCGTATTTACCATGGCTCTGGTACTGTCGCATTTGACGTTGAAAAATAAAATCGACATAATAAAATGTTATAAATTATAATGCAAAAAAAACAAACTAAAATTTCAGATTTTTTTTTTTCAATAAGTAATTTTGTACAACATATTTTATTACGTCTAATTATAATAAATTATGTAATGATAAATAAATGTTTAAAAAGTCAATAAAATTTAAATTTTCAGACATAAATACATACATATTATTTTATCAATTTTTCCCAATAGCGGACAATTTGGTCGGTCCCGTGAGTGTCCGCTATTCAGAGGTTTTACTGTACCATGATTAGATATTCAAAGACTTTTAAATATAAGATTATATTACGACAATTTTTTTTTAAATGGTATTTAATGTAAACTATTAACTACAAACTATCCGTGAAAGCACATGAAGGAAACATTTAAAGGTCAATCAAGAGAATATATAATTATTAGTTATTTAAAGGCATTATGTAATGCTGGATATTCTCAATCACACAGAAAGATTCATAAAATATTGTAATTGAATAAATTATGTTCAATGATTAATACATTTTACGGTTATAAAAAATTATAATAATTATAAGTCAGCATAGGTTATTCTTTAAAAACATACATAAATTTGTCACTTAAGTGTAAATGAATTATAACTGTGCTTAAGTAAGTATATTATATTAATCGAATGATTAACGAAGTAAATGATAAGTTTAAATTTAGTTTGAAGAAATATTTAAAATACAGTCAAATTCGCTTATAACGATCTTCTAGGGACCTAGGGAATCAGATCGTTATAACCGAACTTCGTTATATCCGGATCACAAAAAGTAACATAATTTTTTCGAAAAATTGATTTATTGAACACATTTTTTACTGTTTAAATTTATTTAAGATTACATATTTTAACAATCAAGGTATTTATATAAATTGTAATAAATGTACAGATTATAATAATACATATAGTATATGTTTACGATTTGTTTGAAAAATAATCTATAATAGTAGTTTGCTTATAATTTGAATATCGGAACGTGTCTAAACGTGTCGGAACGTGTCCCTTAGGACTAAACGGATAGTAATCAAAACGGCGACTTAGGGCCCTTTCACACGCAGCCACTCTACAACGTTTTTTAGCAGCGCGTCAGTAGCGTTGAATATTTTTTAGAAGCGCGTCAGTGGCGCTGCGAAAGTGTATCAGTAGACAATATACAGGGTGTCCCAGGTCTATTTGACTAATGCAATAACTTTTTTTCTATTCAATATTTTTAAGTTTTTTTTTTTGTAATGATTTGTAGAGCCCTGCGCTATAATTTGTATATCTTATACTTTATTTTATTTTTTTACAACAAAAATAAATAATTTAAATTTTGTATTTAATATTTTTCTAATAATCCAAGATAGCTATTTCATAAATAAGTATTTAAGAACCATTTTGGCGTTTAAAACTTTTAATTTGGTTAAGTCGTTAATTTTTAAACAATTCTCAAAGTGTGTTAAAATTCAAATTTATTTCTTGCTAATCACTGTTACTGCTGTAGTCGATTTTCAATTGTTTTCTTCAAAGAAACAATAAATTTGTTACCATTAATATTAAAACAGCATTCATTGGTCCATAATATTTTTTTCAAAATATTATTGTGGTCATGAAGCCAAATAATTTTTGAAATATATTGAAGCCTTCTATCTGGATCAGAGGGTTTCAATCCTTGTACATAATGCAATTTGTATGGATGGAAATCATTTTTCTTCAATATACGATGTATAGAGCTACGACTGATGTCCATTTCTTTAGCTACCGACCTGACAGATGCATGAGGATCACTGCTGAAAGCTGCCAAGACATTCACTGTATGTTCTTCATCAATAACATAAATTTTTTTTGGTTTGAAACCATTTGGAAAACGACCTAAAAAGACTATTTTTTAATGTATATCTTAATTTAAAATTTGTATAATAATAACTGAATTATACATGTATGTATTAGGTTTTAGGTACATAATTTGTTATATTCATTTTATAGGAAATTTTATTGATAGTAAAAAATTTACCTGTATTACGTAATTTTGTTTCTATATTACAAAATGTGTTTTTAGATGGCTGTTTCCTTTCTGGAAATTTTTGTAAATACAGACGAGAAGCTTTTACTATACTTTTTCCTCCACTTTCATAAAAAACTTTTAACATATCACGGTACTCTAAATTACTATAAATAGTAGGCATATTTAAGAAAAATAAAAATAAAAAATATTGAATTTTATATTTCAAAAATCATACATAAACTGGTTCATTTAATACCCATTAACATCACATTTAATTATAAAATATTTATAGATTATTCAAATATGCAATTAAGATCATTAAAATAGTTAAGTTTTAGAATAGGTATGTAAATAATTAATGAAACAATATGTATAAAACCAGTAATTCCCAATTCATATAATATTATAATTGATAATTCGAGGTTTACATTTTGTATGAGCTACAGTGTATTTCATATTAACTAATAAATACTTTCATCATGAGTAGTTATTGTTTGTCTCGCTCCGATTTGGGCTCTACACACTCAAGTGACCAAACAGACATTTTTAAAAAATATAAAAAATATAAAGATATGTGCAGGGATTTGGTTTTAGAAAATGAAGAGTTACAACAGGTAATATATTAAACAATTATTTACAAATTTATTAAAAAAAAATATTGTATGAATAACATATCTCTTAAACAAGTATTTAGCAACTGTAAAAACTACTTTTATACATAGGATGTTACAATTAATTTATAACAGTTTTTAAGTTCAAACAATCACAAAAGTTTGGTTTTACTTTTAGAAAAATTTAAATTTATCTCGGCAATATGAACTGGAATGCTTAAAAAATAATGAATTAGAATTAAACAATAGTCAGTTGTCGGATGATATTAAAAAACTGAACGATATTCAGGTAACTAAAATGATTTATAACATTCAATAACATTCTCTGCTATACATGTATGTATAAGGTTCTTTCACTAGTGACGCTAGCTGAAGAAAAAAAAAATAACCGACACCTATAATATAAGTTAACAATTTGTTGGCTAAATGTTCAAAACAAATAAAAGTATAATTATAATATTACGCAACGGTTTGCAACTAGCAGAGTATTCATGTATAAAACAATACACTCTTAAGTGTTTCAAACAATTTAACCATCAGAAGGATATTAAATGTCACATATTATGCCATGTAAAAAATTATTGATTTTATCTGTTATTAACATGAACTCTGGCAATATATAAATCTTAAAAGGGATTTCAATTAAGCTTTATATTAATTTTCTAATACAAAGAGATCTGCAATAAAACAACAATTAAGTGTTGCAACTATATTTTTTCTATAATTTTTTATAGTAAAAATAAAAATAGATATAATAAATTACAACTTACATTTTATATAAAAACCAAGATAATGTTAGATATATTTTTAATTTATAGTATGAAAATGTTTTTTATGTTTTATTTATTAATGAATAACAAATTAAGGAAAATTAGTATTTATTTTATCTTTTATTCTGAAATTCTCAAAGGTTGAAGTCCCTAGTCTTAAAAAGTACATGACAAGTTGACATTAAATACCTATTCTAACAATTTCAAATCATTAACTTAATTATTTCATGGGTTATTTTTTATTCTTAGTAATTATGTAAACATACTAACACACTATGAAATATTCAGAGAAATACTAAAGAAATAGGTAGTAACGTGTTTATCCATAACATTTATCTACACACTTTCAAGCCAATCAAAACTATTTCAGAATGCCCTTATTTTTCTGTTAAGTTAGTTGTTATAGGTATTTATTAAATTCCTACATTAATATTATTTTTTTTTTTTATATAAATAGAGCTATAAATATGGTTAATATTGAATACATAAAGTTCCTGATGAACTAAATGACTAAATGTAAAACACTAATATTATATATCTACTCATCTACTTACAGCTAACAATATTTTTTATGATCTACAATTTTACCATTTACATTTTTTTTTTAATAAAATGAAACATTTGATTCATGTTGTTTTATACTTAAGATGAACTGGTTACAATTGAACTTCTGATGGTTTTATATATAGGTACATACAACTAGTTACAATAGTAACTATTGTAAGTATACAAATGTAGTATTAAAACAGCAAGGTACAAAGCATTAATTATACAACTAACTGCATGTGATTGAAAATGAAATTGTTTGAACTCTCACCAAATATGTATACTTTTAATGTTGTCATCCACCTAGAACATTTTCGTTAACAGTGAGAATATTTTAATTCATTTAATTAATAAATTAATAAATGTTAATATTAATATTAAAATGGTTAGGTTGAAGTATAAATTAATTTAATACAAATGATACTCACATTTTAACAAAAATGTTATTTTGCTATTCAAATTAAATTAAAATCTTCAATTGTAGTACTGTGTATAGGTCATCTACATAATATTTAATTTTGAATATTTTTCTTGATAATAGTAATTTGAAGTGTTGAGAATTTAAAATGTTATTATATGTATGTTTAATTTTTGATTTTTTTGTATCTAGTTACCAAAAGTTTATAAAGATATTAAAATAAAATAATTTTAACTTGCAAACTAATGATAATATGTACCTGTGTCCAAAGGCATTTCCAAAAATATTTTCTACGAATTATGTTCAATCTGATAATTCCATAGTATTACTAGGTATTTCTCATAAATTTAATACAATAGAATTGTCTTAAAATATGAGAAGACAAGTCTTAAGGTTTTTAGTGATTACGGCAAAATGTGTTTGATCCATAAAATATCAACTTAACCTAACTTTAAATTTAAAAAGGACTTACAGAATAACTATAATTAATATTCAAACCACATGTCATTTGTTTCATAATTCAAAATCAAAATGTTCTAAATTTGTTTAAACGTATTTAAATGATTGAACAATAAAATATTGATGAATGATGATGATTTAAAATAAGTAATAGTAGGTACATCATGTTATAAATTATAATCATATTATGTTAAATTATGATAAAATACGTATTAGCATTGATTTTATTATAAAATCAATGGTATTAGTATGTGTATGTATTTAATATTGATTATCAACCTTTTAATGATAACAAATTTATTGTTTCTTTGAAGAAAACAATTGAAAATCGACTACAGCAGTAGCAGTGATTAGCAAGAAATAAATTTGAATTTTAACACACTTTGAAAATTGTTTAAAAATTAACGACTTAACCAAAATAAAAGTTTTTAACGCCAAAATGGTTTTTAAATACTTATTTATGAAATAGCTATCTTGGATTATTAGAAAAATATTAAATACAAAATTTAAATTATTTATTTTTGTTGTAAAAAAATAAAATAAAGTATAAGATTTACAAATTATAGCGCAGGGCTCTACAAATCATTACAAAAAAAAAAAACTTAAAATTATTGAATTGAAAAAAAGTTATTGCATTAGTCAAATAGACCTGGGACACCCTGTATATCAGTAGATATGACAGTAGATAATATCGTTTTATCAAACACTGATTAATCGCGCTACTAACGCGCTACCAACGGGCTGCAAAAATAGTCGCGCGATTGCAGTCACGTGTGAAACCCCCAATCTAAAAATATGTTCTATTACGAGAATCGCGACTTTTAGACGCTGCGTTCTGCGGCGAAGTCAACTACTGACACCGTCTGTGACGCTCCAAATCAGTGGCCGTGGTCGTGTGTGAAACAATCTATATAAACTAATGTTTTTCCAACAGCAGAGCTTCTCAGTAGCGCTGCCGAGTGGCTGCGTGTGAAAGGGCCCTAAACGACTAAGAAACGTATGCTGTATAGCAGCGATTCTCAACCTTAGGGTCGCGACCCAATTGTGGGTCGCCAATCATTTTTAATGGATCGGCTAAAATTTAAAACGTTGATATTTTTATTTTATATTTGAGTCTTATAAATAATAAATGAAACAGTTTTCGTAAATTCTTCTAAGAGAAACCATTATGAGTCATTCACAATATTGATAATTGGTAGTTGGTACTAAGGCTTGGATCACACTATGCATTTTGTCGGTTACCGACAAAACGCAACCGATCGGTAAAACATCCGCAACACCTAAAATCAATATGATTTCAATGGAAACCGCGCTATCGCGACCACATTATACCGATTTTCCGTAGCCACCGGAATGAAAAGCTTATCAATGGCAACACAAAGCTTGTCAACCGATTAAGTATATTTATATCTATAAGTTATTGTTATAGTATTTGATGAGTTTTTGACCACCATTTATCTTAGTACCAATTATCAATGTTGCGAACGTCATATGTAGGGCCGGAATTATATTCTTTTGCATATATTTTTTGAGGCTATGCAGTCAGACGGGCGTTCGAAATCTTTACAAATCATGAAACCGGTTAATTAATGGCAAAAGTTTTTTTAGCATATTTGAGAATATTTCAAGATAAAAGAATATTTCGTACAATAAAGAATATTTGAGAATATGTCGATAATTTCTATAGACATTCGATATTTTTTGTTACAGTGGCGTAAAATATAATAATAGTGGTATGAAATTGATACATTTTATACACATAAAATCTCCATAGCATGTACAAGTGTATAAAGAAATTTTACCAGATATTCCGTTACCCCCTGAACCAGTACTAACCAGATGGGGAACGTGGTTGGAAGCTGCTATTTTTAACTGTAATAATTTCCAAGGTTTAAAAAAAGTTATTGAAGAATTAAGTAGCCAAAAGTCCCCCAGTCAGTCAATACTTAAATGTAAAACAGTTTTTGACATCTAATATTTATTAAGGCCCATTTTCTTGTTCTCGTAACATCCATCAAAAGTTTGGAAAAGTCTAATGTGTCTGTTCAACCAAAGAGCTCATACAGCCTTGGCGGTTGGCCCCTTGATTTAATATATAACCCGTGAATTCAATACACCGTGCCTTTCTTTCTCTTCGCGTATAATAATCACAATATATAATAATAATAATAATAATAATAATACGAATAATACAAATAATAATAATACAATCAATAATACGCAATATCCGACGTAGATTGTCCCGACGTTGGGCGCCTTGAATGATGCATCAACTGGACAGAGCTTCGCCCTGGTCCACGGGCAGCTCCAAATCACGACACAAAATGAACAGAGTTTTGGCAGCGGTCACCCGAACACTCGTCCCTGAGGCTCCGTCCCGGGCCCCTTTTATGCGCCGTCATATCTCCCGCGACGTAACGGTGAATTAGGTCCCGTTATTGAATAACGGTACCGAGCGATATCGTTACGTCGGGGGTTTTTCTTTATTTCCGAACAGTGTCTCTTGTTGATTCGATAAATTTAATTGAAAATACAATTGGTCAACTTCAAAAAATTCCCGAAGAAAATGGAAATAAAATAAAAATAAAAATTGATCAACTTCAACAAAAAAATCAAGGGCTCATCATTTTGAAAAACGTAGCTAAAGTTTTGAATGGAAATAATGAAGTTCAACTTGAAGACAATTTTTCACCGGCTATGATTACTGATTTACAAAATGCTCCCGTGACTTCAGTTGACGTCGAACGTTCATTTAGCACGTATAAAAACATATTAACAGACCGTCGTACAAATATGACACCGGAACATATGGAGCAAAATATAGTTGTTAACTATTTTCAAAAATGTTCGTAATTACAAATACCTTATTGTTATTAATATAATTTAATCAATTTTTTTAACATGTATTATTTTGGTTATTTTTTGCATGTTATTTTTTATCATATTAATTATATATTTATTATATAATGAATATTTTTATTTCAAGAGAATATATTAATAAAAAAGCATATTTTCGCATATTTTATTATGATTTTTAAAGAATATTGCAAGAATATTTTCAACTTTTTTAGAGAATATTAGCATCTTATTTTGGCTATTTTAAAAGAATATAATTCCGGCCCCTAGTCATATGGTATCTATTGACTATTCGTGTAGTTATATCGTTAACCTAACACATACCCAGTGCGAAATATTCGTTAGCATAAGTATAATTTTATTCGTAAATCGACTAATAATTTTGTATATCTACTTAAATTTAAATATTTATAATGAGTAAACCAGACATCACTCTCATCATTTTTCAAAAAACCTGTGGTAATTAAAAATAATGAAAATGAAATGACGGAATCAAATGCAATTGAACAATAGAGATGGAAAAAAGGTAAAAACATCGATGAACTACGTATATATGTACATTTTTCATTATTTTTTTAAAAAAATGATGTTCAATACAATTATTAATAGAAATGTTTATTTTTAAATATGTTGTAATTAATATTATGTCCTGTTAATAGCGTAAGTAATATGGGCAAAAAAATTTATTAAATTAAGAGTACCCAATAGTTATTTTTTATTACTCCATTGAACATTAATTATAAAAAGGTCGCATGAAAAATTTGGAAAATATCTTGGGTCGCCACTACACAAAGGTTGAGAACCGCTGCTGTATAGTGTATACAATATTGTCGTACAAGACACATTATCTGTACAGATAAGAATAAGAATTATCGATTTGGACGAAATCAAATTTACTACACAATGTGCATACATATTATTAATCGCTATAGGTGATTATAAAAACCAATTTTTGTTTTAAAATATCATCGCTATATCTGGATTATTGTTATAAGTATAACCGATATCGTTATATTATACGAATAAAAGTACTACACATGACATTGACATATAAAACCAACCAAATACATTGCTTGGAATCGTTTTACCCGGAATATCGTTGTATACGGCATCGTTATACGCGAATTTGACTGTATATAAAACCATACAATAAACTAGCTACAATACTAGGTATTGAAAAAACGATTTTTAGTAAAATAGGTCAATTTAATCATCGATAAAATAAATTATGTCGTATATTCGGTCGGAAAATGAAACAATACGCGAAAACGTTGGGGCATCGCAGGTTCGGCAGTCGGTAGAGGTAGGTAACGTGTCTGGCGGAGTGTGTTTGAGCGGGATGTAGCTCGTCGAACCAAGCGTCGATACTAATCCTTCGATCGTCCTTTTGCATCCATTCGTGGTGAAGACATATAAGGGTGTGTTGTACTCGTAACGCCATTCATCGATCGTAACATCGGAAGAAAAATCTTTTCATATTCGCGACGATGTTGCGGGATGAGTGCTACGCGTTAACATTTCAGAGTACGTACCCTTGGTTCATAATGGTAACCGTCGGTTTATATTATTAATATCGATGTAGAACATTCGGTACGCGTTCCAGTTCGCTGAATGATAATGTAACAGTTGATTGTGTATTATTTAATTGTAATAATAGAATAATGCAAAAGTATGTATATGTACAATGAGTTCCTCTACCCTATTAATAATATTTGACGAGACGTTATATTACGAGAACGACGAGCGGGGGGGTGCTGGCCACCTACGTTGACGTCGAAGCGCAGGGGGGGAGGGGTGGGCTGTCAATTCACGGAGCCGCGACGTCACGTCAGTCAACTCAAGATTTGAATATTCTCCAACGCACGCAACTGCTTGACGCGATTCAAATTTCAGCCGCGCCGTCGATTTTTGGTTGACGCGGCTAAATATAGATTTTTGTCACCAACTGAAAACGCTCGACTTTGTGGCGGATCTCATTATTTTCTATTAGAGATTTATAGTTTATTGTTTCATCAATTCAATTGTTCACATTAATAAATATTAAAAAAAATATTATAAAATCAAAAACTTCCTTCAAAAAAAAATTTAAAAAAATATATTGAATTGTGCATTTAATTGTTTTGCAATCAAGTGCGGACGAGGTCTTTGTTGAGAAAAAATCTTTTGAAATTTAAACCGTCTCTAAAAAATGTTCATACGAGTGTTCTGTATACATTTCAAATCCCTCAAATTCAAACGCCTATTAATAAGCAGTGTGATAAAATATTTTTTATATTTTTATACACGAGATGAAAAATTTACGAGAAACGTTTTATAAAAATTCAAAGTTTTATGATTGATAAAAACTTTTTTATTAACATATTACCAAAAAAACTAAAGATAACTCTCACATTTTAAAAGGCTCCAAAAAGCAGAAAAAATTTAAAAAATTTTGCACTTGTAAAAATTTCTAAAAAAAATGCAATATTAATATTTGTTCTTTCCATTAATTTTACGCTGGGCCTGCGATCGTCCTGTCGACCCTGTCACGAGCCGCCACTGCGACTATAACGTATACAAATTGCACTAATTCAAGTATAATAATCTCTTACTTATTTCGATTATCTCAGCAAATCCCTCTTAAAATTCAGCCAAATATTTATCCAAGCCTATCTTTTTTTCTCTGTCTGTCATTATACGACTCGCAACACATGTTCCAAATTTCAGAGTACTTTTTTATTTTCGCAATAAAATGCAGGATGTCGAACATTTCAAATCGTGTGTTGGCGGACAATAATTACGTGAAAATCACGTCTGTGAGAATCGTTCAGTTCTAACCTTGTTATTTACGAGGAGTTTACGATATTTTCTCGAATTTACTGACGGCTGACCTTAAACCTAAACGTATAATGTAAATATGTTTATATAAAAGATAACAATTTTTATGAATTAACTGAAGATACTAATGAACTTCCATTTAAATATTTTTTATCTTTACAAATGGTACGAAAAAAAAAGGTTATCGCCCGTCGGGGTTGACTACGGTCGGGGCTGCGTACGAATTGATTCCCGGGTCATTAGAGGGTACGTACGAGTTGATTCCCTATTGTTGTATATCAATTATCAATAGATTGCTCGAGTAAAAATTTTACGACCGTAAAGAGTTCGAACGTCACACACAACTTGATCTTATGTCCACCGAGACCACGCGCGAATTTACAAAAAAAAAACGTATATTAAATGCAGGAGTAATGGAACTAAGAAATCTATAAAACAACAAGAAAAACAAATTTTTTTAAGAGAAGAGATGTCACAGTATACTGGTAATCTCATTACCAGATACCAATTTATAAAAACAATGTGTTACAAATTTTTACCAAATTACTAAATTTTTTTATATTTTTTTACCTAGTAACTACTAAATGTTTTTAATAATAATTTTTTACCTAATTACTACTAAATGTTTTTAACAATAATAAATATAATATAATTCAATAAATAATTAATAAATAAAAATTGAATGATTTTCAAAATATGAAAAAACTAAAAAAAAAACATTTTTGAGAAACTTGTCAGCCAACTTCCTCGTGGTGTTATATTATTATAGGCTGTATATTTTACTAAATATTGAATAAAATATCTAATGACCAGGGAATCAACTCGTATGTACCTCTGAATGACCCGGGAATCATCTCGTACGTACCTCTTAATGACCCGGGAATCAACTAATACATGATAAAGGTCTCGGGAATCAACTCACCTATTGCGACGGTCGGCGTATGACATTTTTACACGCCCACCCGCACTCGTTTAGACACACACACACACACAAATACACACTCGTACACGTGCACCACACACACACACACGCGCACACACACACACACACACACACACACACACACACACACACACACACACACACACACACACACACACACACACACACACACACACACACACACACACACACACATGCACATGCACACGCACACGCACATGCACACGCACACGCACACGCACACGCACACAATAACAATTTCGTTCACTACACGGTCACCATAACCTTTACGGCAGCTATCGAGTACAAACGTTTCTTTACTTTTTTTACTTGTATTCAAAACATGACTGTTACCGGTTTGAAATATCCGTACACTGGTAAGAAAATTACATATTTAATTATTATGGTAATTAAGTTTAACACCCACCAGTGAAAACTCCTCAGCATATCAATTACATACATATCTCTTCTTGTTCTACCATTTTTGTAAAATATTTACATAAATCTTAGTCATTATAGCAGTGGTGGTTCAGTATTTTGTAGTATATTTTATCCTTATTCGATTTGATATTAACCTTGGTACATCTCATCTTTTGAACGCAAACAAATATTCGAACATACATTTTGTCACGCGCATTTCGTAACCCCGTCCGAGTCCCTGTAATATTATTATCATACTTTTATTAAGCCTGAACACATGTGACATTATCACTGCGGTGTATCCGTAACCGCCTCTTACGCAGTTGCCACCGCCGCCTATATTAAACAGTTTCGTTATTAACGCCACACGCGCCAAATAGTAATGCAAAAAGTGCCACAATAGTAAATATTGTAATTTTTTCGGGATTAGGCAGAAGCGCTGGCCATTTTGTGTGAGTGCCTGCTGTTGATTCTTACATAATTATTTTTATAAGTTTTCAGTGTCTATTTCTTATCGTTTTTTTTTAAAGAGTTTTTACAAACATTTCTCAGTGTGTCCCCACGTTGTCGGTAATTTAATTTCTGGTCTAATAATAAGAGCGGAAGGCACTATTTCACTTTTTGTAAGCAATAGCTACTTAGAAAATATCGTCTTTTGTTTAAGATTGTTGATTTTAATAATTGTACCTAATATGGTATATGTAAAATATATAAAAATAAATGTCATTACATTGCATGACGATTGTGTGTTCTTTTCAAACTAATTTGTTTTTTACTTCGAAACAGTAAGACTGCTCTAAACTAGCAAATTATCTCCCGAGTGGGAACTATTTCAATAAACACATTTATAGTTTATAGAAACATTTCAATATCTTTATAATTTCGGTATGTGCTTGCGCAGTACAACATGTTTTTTTTTAAATAGCAACATCTACTTTGAATACCATTTTCAAATTTTACATGATTTTACATGATGATAGACATTTTTTACTTGATACAACAAAGAGTAACTTGAATGATTGAATACCATGGTATTAATGATAAAATAGAAACGAATGATTAACAAATATGTATTTTGTATTTACCCATACTGCCATCTTAATATTTATTTTCATCTCATCAACGTTTATTATTAATAACTTTTATTTTCGTAATGTATTTAGGAAGATCAAATACTGGTGATTAGTAATTGTGCATTGTTGGAACTTTGTACTTTGTGTTCCCCGCAGCTAGTGGGTGAAAATTAAGTACCCGAAAACGACAGAATTGTCACAAGGTATACATTTTTATATTTTAAATATTCTAATATTATTGATACATTAAATATTATTTAAATGTTGACGAATTATTGATGTACACATAACGTTTGGCCCAGTTGTATGACGAAAAGATCACGAATTTGCTCGTCAAACAATTGTATAAGATATATTTTTCAAATATATATTTAACTACACTGATAAAAAAATAAATATACTATTCATATTGTATAAATTAATATTTATTTTTTTTGTTATTTAAAAATTAAAATCTAAAGATACAAAGACGATTCGTATTCTGCGACTGGAACCAAAGTTCAGAATTCTAACTGGAAGATTAGTGCATATTGCTGGGCTTGGCTGGCGGAAAATGAGCAAGCAGCCTCCCGAGATGAATGAGCCGGCCGACAACGATGGCTGTCTAGGAGAATGCTCTTCCATCGAGCCGTCGGCGGACAAATTATGTTGGACCGCTTTAGGTACCCAGAGACTCCGGTTGTACAGATTATTATTATTTTTCTAATATTTTCTTATGGTAAACAATTTTGAATAACAACAAATCATAATTTAATTTGTAAATAATTTATGTAAACTATTCAAATATTCACTAACATTATTGAATATCACAATAAATTACATATAATATCACTTAGAACAATTTATAAAAAATTGACTTTAGTCGAAATGCTTATAGAATGTTGTATGTAAAAGACTTGATCATTTAATTATACAATTTTATTTTATTGAACTACGTTTATGAGTAAAGGGCAAATACCGGTATATCAACTTAATATTTTTCAACCATTTATTTTACACGCACATTTTTTCTAAATTAGAATTAAACGATATATCGATTATAGTTAAAATTGAAATTAAAATATGTATTACTGGATTCAAGATGTATTCAAATTAAATTTTATCATATTATATGTGTTTTATGGATGTATTATAAATATTTTTTTTTTTTAGAAGTTGCTCCTATTGAAGCCGTGAAAGTACCTCTAAATTGTTGCAGTGCTCCAGCTGATTCAACTTATACACAAAAAAGAAAACTATTGCTGGATGAAGAAACATCACATCAAGATAAGAAATTGGAAATAAAGTTATCGCCTGGACTATCTTCTGACACTTTCCAAAAACAAAAACATTCCAAAAATATGCCAGCTGTAATGGAAACAATTGCGTGCTCTGGATTGTCTAAAAAGTACACTAACCTTTTGTTTGAAAAGTCTTACAAATATTTTATTGACAACTATTTTTTTTTACAGTGAAGTAGAAATAATAAAGATGTTCATAAAAAATCTGAGCACACATTTTACTTTCCATATAAATGTTTTACCTACGACTTCTTATTTAATTACTAAATCACCGCTCAATCGAACAATGAATATTGTATTCGGGATGGCATATGGTTGCAAAATCATAAATGAAAATTGGGTAAGTACTCTTTACTATGTTGAATATGAAGAAAAATTTATCGGTTATGTTATATAATAAAATATATATTACATATTATGCTCTCAAGTGTTGTTTCCAAAAAAGTGTTGAATAATTATGGTAAATTTTATAGTTTTATTTTATATCATCATAATTATATGGAGATTAAATTTAACAATCTGTAGCTTTATTTTATTTGTTGTGAATTCCAAAGTATAATAATAAAAATTAACTTGATACTTCTAAATTAACTCTAATAGGGTAACAAATTAGTAATAAATGTAATTACGAGTACTTACGAGAATTACGAGAAAACAACAAATTAATTTAAAGACTAAATATTTTGGGCACACGAATGTAAGTGTTGCTAGAAAACAATTTTTTGAAATATTCCGATAAGTAACTAAATTTATTCACGTGGTATTTTTATAGTTATGTTAATAATTATTGTCAGCATAAAAGACTTAATAGCAAAATTAATTTGTAGACTCTAAATTTACTGAAGTATATAACATTAAATAGCATTTACTTGAACATGAAGAAGAAGAATAAATGTTCATAAGTGTAGATAAATTAATATTAAATTTCATTTTAACTGACCTACAATGTACTTGAAGTTACTGTGACTTGGCCATACAATTTAATAATTTATTTTTAGGTATACGAATCAGTCAAAACCGGAAGATTACTACCTCATGAACATTATTTAATAACAGAGTTATCCACACCTGTTAAGGTAAACAAGAATGAAACTAATGTTTAAAATTAACCAAGATGAAAATTGTATATCTTAATAATTTTTTTTAGGAATTTCAAGCGCAACGTAGCATATTTGGTTCGCTATATCTGAAATTTGATGTATTTCATAATATCGGACGGATTTATGTAGCAAATACTTGTGAACCATCTGCTCTAGAATTGAAACGTCTGGTGCATGCTTGTGGTGGAAAATGTACTGACATTGAGTCAAAAGCCTTTATAGTGGTCGGCAAGACAGGTAGAAACATGAACAACGTTAAAGAGTCATGGATACTGGATTGTGTAGTCGAAGGGATGGTGCTATCGAGTGATTCGTATCTATATGATAATTCCAACAACATAGAAAATTAATTGTTGTCATTTTACACAATATTTTAAATTTAAAAAAATTAATTTTTAAATAGAAAAAATTTCTCTTATTTCTACTTTTTTATGAAAGTTATTGTGTTGAAGTTAACGGATTCTTGGTGTAGACTAAAATTTAAAATAAATAATAAATTAATGTTGAAAATAATTTGATTTGTCAACATAAAATCATAATATTAATAAGAAAGAAAATACACAATAAGTTATATATTTAATTTGAAAATACCACGATAAGACAATAAAATACATTCAAGATCTCAAATAATATAGAGTTATATGACATTTTTTTAGATGGTGTTTTTTGTAAGCTATTAACTAAAATTTACCTGTGAAAACATATGAAGAAAACATAAAAAGGTCAATCAAAAGAATATATAATTATTAGTAATTTAAAGTCATTATGGAATGCAGGATTTTCTCTATCACAAAGAAAGATTTATAAAATATTGTAATTGAATAAATGATGTTCAAGGGTTAATTAATTTTAAGATTGTAAAAAAGTATAATAATTACAAGTCATTATATGTTATTATCTTTTAAATTGTATTCATTAAAAAAATACAGCAATTTGTCACTTAAGTAAACATGAATTATAACAATTTTTAAATAATTATATTATATTAATCTAATAATTAAAGAAGTATATGATAAGTTTATATTTAGCTTAAAAAAATATTAAAAATATTTAAAATAAAATCATGTAATAAAGTAGCTCGTGAAAAACGATTCTTAGTAAAATAGGTCAGTTGGATCATTTAATACTTCTAAAGATGGTCGATATATTTGAACAAAATTTTTAATATGGTAGGTTGAAATTTTAGTACTTAACTCTTGCCAAAAAAAAAAAAAACAAGTTTTGAAAATTATAAGATTCATATTTAACGGTAATATATCGATATATATTGCTAATGTAATATGTGTGTTTCGAGTCGCTACGACTAACATTTTTAGAATAATAACCAAACTCTTACGAAAATCTTGTGAATAATAATTAAGTGGACAGTCATGAAAATACTATACCTTTTCAAAGTACCAATTAGTTGAAATATGCTTTTAGAAAAGACTCTACAAATCATGAAAAAACCAATACATTTTTTGTTTTACACCCACAATCGAAAGAAAAAAATATTTTTTAAAGAACTAATAATTTTGTCATATATCATTTACATTAGTTTATCAGTTAAATTGATATAAACTTTTACTAGTACATATTTATATCTTAATATAAAGGGAGAAACATTGAAGAATCTGTTTTAAATTAATTTACTACCAATTTACATTAATTTATATCCAAGATTTTATTTTTATATTTGCAAATATAACATTAAAAACAACCTAATCAAACCAAACTTTTTTCACCTAATACTAAATGGTAAATAAATTTGTACATTGCGCGTACCTTTAAATTTTAGTATATGGTTGTATAATGCAGTAAATCGTTGTAACGAATTGTAAATTTTAACTTATAAGACAAAATATATTTTGCTTTTTTCAGACGTACGAGATAAATATAAATATATTAGGATAGCATAGCTGTTATAATATAAATTATTAGGTGATATGTAGGTAGAATAAACGTATAGATGCCATATCACCGGACACCGGTCATAAAATAAAACTTATTTATAAAACCAATTTATTTATATTATACGAAAATTGCATTATAAAGCTGTAACAGTGTGCAGTATTTTTAACAAATATTTTATACCTACAACAAAATGCTTTCAAAATATACCTACTTACTTGATTTAAAAGAAATGTCTACGTTCCTATCGGTTAACGTTAAATTATTATAATTTTCTATTATTATCAGAAATATATTTTAACAATCATTATAAAAACTATTAACTATCCATACGAGTACATATATACAGGGTGTTCCAGGTCTATTTGACTAATGCTTTGTTTTGAAATGTTTGAATTTCATTAAGGTTTGATTTTTTAGCATTACCCCATAACTGGATACCGTATGTCCATACTGGCTTTATTGGGGATTTATTTTGAAAACCGATTTATATTTGTAAATATGTTTAATTAAAATATAAAATGAAAATAAATTTAAATAAAAAAAGTATGTAATACTTAGTCCACGTATTACATCTTCTGTTGACACTAATATATCACGTTGTATATTCATAAGTAAATAGGATTTCAAACGTCGACGTGTTGAAAAGGACCCTTCACTGCAGTTGTGACCGGCAAAGTAGCCAATATAATTAAAAGTGTGTAAATAATTGTAAATATATCTTCATTGCAATTATTTAATGCTTCTATTACATTTCGTACACGGTTAAGTGAGGGTGTTGCTACACCTACAAGACCCCCCCCCCTCACTATGCCACTTGCGTATGCAGTGTGTTGTACGAGAATTATTATTAGGAGAAATGAAGAATCCTGTGTTTCTCGAGTATTGAACGCAAATGTCGCGCCAACAAGGTAGGCAACTTAGTGTGCGCGTCTGTGTAGGAATTACCCAGGACGTAAAGCAATAAGACTTCTGCAAAAGCGAAAATACGATTGTTTTCTCATTTTTTATGCTCAGGGAAATTACCGAGTGAGTCACTCGTGCTAAGCCGATTTGACGTTATGTTGTGTGTATTGTTATAATACGACCAATGTGTTTTTTTCATAGCATTTCCTCGTGGCTCGCGCGCAATAAAACGATTGATGATACACGGCGAACAATATAATGTTGATACGTCAAACACGTGACCGTAACGTTCCCGCGTGTGCTACTGCGCACGTAGAAAACTGACGAAGACTTAACGTCAACCGGTGTAAGCCTCGTACACATTTTCACGTTGTTTTTGAGCATGGACTCGATTGGTGTCACTTAGTGCTCTGCACGGTCCGGTCTGTATCAGTCCGGTCTGTTCCGTCTTATCGTATAAAAATAGGTGAAGGATCGGTTCGGTCCGACTCAATATTTTTTTGAAAGATTTTGGTCCGGTCCTGGTTTAAACTATAGTCTATAATGAGATCGGTCCGGTCGGGTCCGGACCGTTCGGTCCTGATTAGTTTAAAATTTACATCTAATAATACGGCTCGTTTCTAATATCTATTGAACAATGATTTAAAATAATAAAGACATTATCTATTGATTAATAACACGAATATTATCATTACGGCCCATGGGAATCAATATTTTACCCCAGCACCGTTGTTTTATATAAATTGTATGTACTATCATGTATATATTGTATATATCTCAAAGCTGTTCATGGTACCTATTGGCTATTAATAATTAATTACAGTACATATTTTCAAGAATTATTATTATTCTCGTTATGGTGCAGTGTAACGAGAAATTGTGGAAGTGCCACGCCGTCAAAATATATAAATGTATACAACTGCCAATGAAATACTCGCACATTATGATCTTGGTTTATATTAATTATAGTTTATCTATACATTATTTTGGGTAAACTGAGATTGGAATTAATGAAATGTGCACTTCTAAATTTCTATCCATTATTGCCGGTGATGCCAATCAGCGGTAATACTTGGAAAATAGTCAATTAGCCATATAGCAAGTATTTCAATATTTCCAGGTAATTATTAAAAACGAATTATGTGTGTCGTATTTTCGTATACATTGCTAATAGTTTTAATATTGTTATTACCGTTTTAATTTGTGAACTTTATTATTTATCATTCGTGTTCTGTACTGCGTTGCCGACTGTCTTAGCGCTGTGTTTACTATCTAAAAAAAATTTAAATAGGTCCGCGGTCCGGTCCGGTCCGGCCCATAAGCTTTTACAGTCCGAAATTTGTAAGTCCACTCTTACAAATTATTTTAAATTTTCAGTCCGGTCCGGTCTAAAATTAAATTTAGCAGTCGGTTCGGTACGACTTTGGTCCTTTGTTAACATTTTCAGTCCGGTCCGGTCCCTAAAATTACGGACCGTGCAGAGCACTAGGCCACTGTCACTACAACATTAGTAGCGTGTCAATCAAAAAAGTACTAAGGTACGTTTTCCTTGCAGCGTCTGGTCGCGGCGGTTGGCCGTCAACACCGGTCGGGACCAGTGCATCGCGTCAACCGCCAGCGTCAAGATGTCAAAAAAGTATATTTTATAAGTTTATAGTTTATATTTTGAGGTAATATACTAATATGACAAAATTATGGGCCGCGATAAATGGTTGCGTAAAATTTGTTGCCAACATGAAACTTTTAAAAATTATACTATAAAAGGTATTTGCAGCGTACCACTCTGCTGTACAAAAGGCATCAGAATAGATGCGTTACCTAGTTGAATTCAATGATATATTTAATGGTATAGATTGCATTCAAATATTATATGATCTAAATTTAGGTTGCCAACCTCTTCCAATAAGTGAGCTATATTCTTAATTTTAAAACTGATGATCGACATAATATATTTATTTATTTGCATTTTTTTTATACTAGAACATGAAGTTTATAAAAGATATGTATCGTGTATACTACATTTTTATTTCGATCGATCTATATTCCTATAAAGATCGACTGATCGGTGATGCTTTCTTAATTCCTGATTTCGATTTGTAAAAGTTTTTTAACAATTTAGAAAAAAATTGACGAGAAATTTGGTTTTGGTCATTTTTTGATTGAATATTTGTAAAAAAAATTGGAGCGGTCGCTGCGTTTGGACGTTTTCTGAGCGTTTGGACGCTGTGTGGAAAACAGTCTTGACGCGGCGTTCGCTGCAGGGAAAACGTACCTTAATAGCCTACGAGACTGTTGAGAATTTACCATCCAATGTACAACGACTAATTATATTTCACTTCAACACCGTTGCTCAGCAATACTAACTGTTTCAAAGATGTAGTAGAATTATCACCTGTTATATTTTATCACTATAACTCAGAGGTATTCAAACTGTGCGTCGCGGCTCCCAGGGGGGTCGCGGGAGTTGTCGAAGGGAGCCGCGTCATATAAATGAAAACCAATAAATATTTTTACGAAAAATGTTTATTATTATCATTGAGGCACACCGGATGGGAAACGTTGAATTGTCTACAATAATCATTCGCTTTAATTAATATTGATTTATATTTACTAAGACTAAACATAAAATATTGAATTACAATTTTTTCTACAATAACTACTTATTTATAATTTTTTCATATATTTAATATGGTAAATAAATAATTAGTATAAAATATAAATTATA
Source organism: Periphyllus acericola (assembly GCA_949715065.1). Taxonomy (NCBI): domain Eukaryota; kingdom Metazoa; phylum Arthropoda; class Insecta; order Hemiptera; family Aphididae; genus Periphyllus; species Periphyllus acericola. The sequence goes on from OX454264.1 coordinate 64,605,967, forward strand.
AACCAACTATGCAAAAAACCAACCACTATATCGCATGATGAGTATAGCCAATAAGGATCCATCAGCATTACTATATTATTAACTGTATGTACCTAATATATAAATTTACAATATTGTAATTTGGGCATGTCCCGTATTGATATAAAATAAATAAATAAAATATAAATTACATTCATATAAACATTGATTTTTTTGTCATTTATAATTTGGGAGCCGTCAACATTTTGTGAAGACTCAAAGGAGCCTTGGGATGAAAAAGTTTGAATACCTCTGCTATAACTTTTGCTTCGTGAACGCATTTGTTTTATTACGATCATGTACATAGATTTGCACCACAGAGCAGTGGATATTTTAAGGAATTACCACTGGGCGACATTAAAAAAAAAAAAATTCTAGGCGACTATCAAAAATCAAAATCGTCATATTATGAACTTATAAAAACTTTTCAGTATTAAATATTATAGAAAGAATTACCTATATCTAATAATACCATTAAAACTCACAACACATAAATAAAATACAAATAATATATGAGTTGGGTAGATAAATTTATTATTTTTTAAATTTTTTCAAAGAACTTCTGTACATAAAAATGGTCTTTATATGCTTTTTCGTCTGGCAACTTGTATCGCCGTTGTTTCTTTTGTAAAAATCTGGCAACTGATGGTCTAGGATCAAAATGTGCCGTACCACTGTTGTTTAAAGCGATATAAAGACGGCTGTTAATCGCTTCCCTCGAGTAATTGGACTGTTTGTTTGTTTTCAAAATTGTATGGCAAGATACAGCGCGTTCAGGCCCACAACTATGAGGAGTGATAGAAATATAATATAAATATAATATAATTTTTTAGCTTCTGTAATTTGATCAAAACAAATCATGCATTGTAATCCTGATCGTTTTCCCAATTTTATTTTTCTGAGCATAGAAAACGTTTGCATTAACCATTGAACATCTAATTTTGACCCTTTATACCAGGAATGGCCACACTTTTTCAAGTAGAGATCGACTAAGAAAACATTTTTCTTAAGATGGTCGACTTGAACGCCGACCAGAGTTTCAATGATGAACAATGATAACAATAATTTGCAAGTCTAAACCACCAGAGACAATCGGTGAATACTGCAAGTTCAAATTCTATTAAGATGCCAAAGATCAACTTTTAAATCGTACGCGATCGACTGGTAGATCGCGATCGACCGTTTGGCCACCCCTGCTTTATACCATTCTGTATTTGTACTATTTATCTGAGATTCGTTTACTGTCGTATCTAGTGTACTAAACGAAGAATCAGCGCGTGTACCGAGTGTAACAGAATCGCTTTTATCACTTTTGTTTTGAAAAATAGTTGAACTACTAGGTTCAATAGATGTAACAAGATTTTGAGATGTAGAAAAAGTTTCAGTAGATGTAATTAGACTTTGAGATGTAGAAATAGTTTCAGTAGATGTAATTAGACTTTGAGATGTAGAATTATTTAATTTTAATTGTTTTTCATTATGAGATTTTTGAAAATAATAATCTGTTATACGTTTTACCATTTGGATTTGAATGTAATATTACTTGTGTGATATTATTCAACGTTGTTAATATATTTTAGGGCCACCGAACCAAAGCATATATTGAGTCAATAGATTTGATATCGATATCTAGAGAAACAAAATAAAAACAACCGTACATTAACGTTTTACCAAAAAGTTATAAAAGACAATATAATTGATATGCTTATAAGCATAAGCTTACATTAACGACGTTATATAAATAAATAAATAAATAAATAAATAAAAATAAAATATATTTAGCAATGTTACATAAGTACATAACAGTATAATAGTATATACCCTTATTTTACACTGATGGTTTAAAAAAAGTCATCTGAATGTTTTACGTGTTAATACTGCAACTCTTGAATAAAAATATTATGTATCGATATTAATTCAAGGTTGGGCATTAACGAGTTAAAAAGTTAAATAAAATTAAAAGTTAATTTACTTTTAACTAACTTAAATAATGAATTACATTTTTTCCATGTTATATTGTAACATATGAGTTAATTTATTTTATTGTCACGTTAAGTTAATTTTATTCCTAAACCACAGATTAAAATATTTTAAATTTTGTAAAAATTAATTTGAAAAAAAGTAATAATAATCCAAAATATTAAATATTATACTAATTAATAAGTAATAATTTCTAATTAATGCTGTTATATTATTCACAGAAATTCACAGAATGTTAATAATATTACATCAATACGTAAAACGATTGATTGTAAAACTACTATTATTTAATAGTGTTTATAACCAATGGTAATACGTTATACGTATCATAATATAATAATATTATTATTATTATGTAAGTAGATATGTATATTTAATAAAAGTATTATTGTATTTTGTAGTATGTTATAATTATTGAAAATAGGTGTTGTATTTAAGTTCAAGTATGAAATATTAAGTTTTAAATTATTTTGTACTTACCAAGATACGAAAGTCGTATTGTACGTTTAAACTGTCGAAAGGTTTAAAAAGAAATAATCATTTGGCTAATAGCTTGTAGGAATATGGACTAAAATAAAATCAAAAACAATCAATTTGTAGATATTTGCCGAGACGACTGACGACCAGATGAAACCTGTCGCATTATCGCGTGCCACTTGGAATAAATTGCTTGTATTATTCTATGGATAGGTAGCACCTACTACCTACGGGCTACTGTAATAACCCAAAAGTAAAAGGAAAAATAAGGTGGTAAAAGGAACCGGGTTAAATTACCTTCCTCCTTCTTGTAAGGAGGGCACTCGGGGTTACAAAGGTCCGAGAGCCGATGTAGGTGACTGTAGGTCTCACAAGCTTATTATAATTATATCTCTCACCTGATTCCGCCTCGTTGTACGGCCGTTGATACTCGTACCGCTCACGGTGTAGGATTACAGGAAATGATCAAATGAATGTGCAAAGTCGTTAATGGGTTGCAATTGGACACTTTGACACTCACACAGAAATCAAATGTTATTAAAAATGATACTAGCGTAAAAGTAAAAAGAGATCTCCGGAAGTCGGTGCGCCCGCACTGACGACTTGCAACGGAGAGCCCCCGAGAAGGGTTGTCTGAAGACCTTTTATAGAGCAATCTGACTGTGTGGTTGGATGGTTCTTTTGACCAAAGGGCGGTTTCCCATGAAGGTTGACCTAGTTATTGACAATGGGGAACCGTTAGATTGTTGTCCCTTTTTATTGCTTGTTTTCTGTGTGTGTGCCGAAGGAGTCGTTATTTATTAAATCATAACATTTTTGTATATAAATGATACTGCATATCATTACATCCACCTTACACTTTTTTTTTGTTGTGCCCTCACAACAACGCTCGCAGGCGAGAGTGAGAGTGGTATAAACATTTACCAATATTGTAGAAATTAAAGAAAATGAAAGTTGGAATACAATTTGAATTAGATGGTTGGGGGTTGATACTTTTACAATGAGAAAAGGACAGTGTGATGAATTTACAATTTTACACTGTTGTATCTATAATATATATACTATGTATATTGTTTTTTTTTTTTTTTTATCTGGTGGATTATAATGCATGCTTACAATGTGATATACAGTAAATGATTTACAATTTCTAAATTTTTTTTTTTTGATTATGTGCCTTGTAAATGGTAATCACAATATTGAGGTACATTTTTGATTTGATATTCATACATTTTTTTTTTATATATTTATGTAGTAGTTTGCTTAATCTACAACTAAATTAAAAGGAACACATTTTTTTTGTTCTATCTTACTTGCTAGTATTTTTAGATATTTGTATTTAACAGTTTTTTTTTTTTATTTTATAGTCTAATTTCTATTCATCATCTTAATTTTTACTTCACTAATTACATATTACTTATAGAAAATACATGTCGAATATTTATCTTTCATTAATTGATATGATTACATAATAATATTTATTTTTTTACATTTTTAATAATATTTTTGTGTTGAAATTTGGAACATAAAAATGTAGTAGTTGTCGTACAGAAAAATAATATATTTTATTACAATCTCTCTTAATATTTTATTTTGTTATTGAACATTGAATGTTATGATATTAGTGCGTCTTGAATAGATTTGGCTGATTATAATGCTCCTTTGAATGTGCGTCGTACGTGATGTAATTATATATAGTAGTTATATAATATAGTAGTTATATAATATATTTTATTTTATTTTTATATTATGCTGACAATTTGATTCGTTATTCATTTTTGTTTTTCCATAGTTATGACTTAAATGATTAAAAAAATTAGGCTCATTTTATCATGTATTATTAACAGGTGAAACTAATTGAATTGTATCTTTTTAGTTTGTTTTGTTTTCTCCATCTTTTGAGTAAAACGATGTTATACGCCTGACATGAATGATGTCTTCAATTTCTTTTTTATTTAACACTAGTTTGATTTTATAGTGTAAGTCGTTAATTTCTTTTTTTTTTTGTATGGTCCTCTATATTTTGGAGATTTTCCTACTTCTAAGAATGGGAATCTTATCATTGCTAAATCATTTGTGTTATAATGCATAGATTTGTGGGTTTTTTTGTGGTATTCTTTTGAATTATTTGAGTTTTGTGGATACTTAGCAGTATTCTATCCCTTATTTTATGTAATTCTTTAGGATTTCTTAAAGATTGTTTAGTATTTGAATTTATCAAATTTATGGTCATAATGGTGTTAGGTTTGTTGAAATTTTTGGTGACATTGTTATTATTTTCAAAGTGTGGCAAATCGTTAATGTAAATGGGTACATTAAACGGGTATATTTACTCTTTATTTATGATTTTATGATTGTGGGACATGGTTGTTTGTATTTTATTTATGCTGATGTTTGTGTTAGCAGGGTAGGTTTTTAGTTTTTTTAACACTCGAAGGTTGTTCTCAGGGTGGTGATTGTCGGTATTTCTACAATATGTATTATTTTGTTTGGGATTTTATTGGATTTTTTTGTTGTTAGTGTGCCTGGGAGCCAATGAGTATTTTTGTTAACATTATATAATACTGTAGAAGGTCTATCGCCATTCCCATATATTATCCCTGTGTCGTCACTGTCATTGTAAATATAAGTGTCGTGACCGTAATAATTGGCTATTGAGGCCAGTTCTTCGTCTGACCACCAATAGTCTGGTAAGCTGTTTATTTCTAACAACTGTAATATTTCACATATGGACGTGACTTTATTCATTTTGTGATCATTTAGGGCGTTGCAGATAGCGTATAGTCCACAATTCCCATCACTGGGTACTTTTTCTACCGGTTTGTACATAGAAAATATGTTGTATGCATGATTTTTATTTATAGCTTGTGTATTCTTTATTCTATTTTTGTTATTTTTGTTTTTAAAAAATGCATGTATTTTATTTATTGTTTCATTATGTTCCTTAGATTTCCAACTATGTGTTAGATTCTCATAATTTTGGTGATATATGTGTATTTTAATATTCGTGTTTTGAAATTCTGAATAAATTAACTGTTTGACTATGGACCAATTAAGTTTGTCCAGGCCAGATGCAATTGTAGGTATCGCGATTTTTGATAAATTTAATTGTTGTGCTTTAATTCTTAAGTTGCGTATAGAATTTTTAATATCCTTATATTTAGGTTTATGGTAATACCATTGTTTAGTTATTAAGTGAAATATAGTTCTCTTGTTGTTATTCGTAGCTACGGTATCTCCTACTTTTAATATTTTTGACGACATTTCTGATTTTGTGTCACCATATGATTTGCATACATAGTGATTCTATTTCATTTATGTAGGACACTGTTTGTTCGTCTTGTGACTGTTTTCGTTTTTCTAGAATAATACGAAGCATGTCGGTTTGAGCAATAGGTTCAAATTCTAGTCTTAGTTTATTTTCTAATTCGGGCCATTTTATATCTTCATTTGTGTCTATCACATTGTCGTAAAAAGTTAGTGCCGAATCTTCTAAAAATACCGGGATATATAGTGATTTTTCAACATCTGTCCAACCATTGATCAGAGCAGCCCTATTGTATTTTTTTAAAAATGAATCAATATTTTCAGAAAAGGTGCCCGTGAGCTTTCCAGGTTTAAAATAGGGTTTTTTAGTATCCCCCATGGTGGATTTTATTTTTATTTCTGCGTTATCGCTTATTGGGTCTGGTATGAATGGTATATTTTTGGTTGGTTTTTCAAAGTCGTCCGAGGAGGATTCCCCTTTTAAGTACGTAAATAATCTAGTTTTTAAATCAGTGATTATGCCTGTTGTGATTAGATTTCTACGAGCTAGTTCTTGAATTAATTTTTCTTTACTAAGTTTATGAACCCAACCCGTAGATATATTAGAAAAATCAATGTTATTGAATTTAATTGGGTCGATTTCAGTGTTAGACATGGGACATATGGTCTGTTTTAATCGTTATATTTTTTTATTCTTATATGTTTTTTTTTTTATAATTTGGAGATTATAAATTTGTTAGATTTTAATGAAATTACTTTTGATTTCAATTGTTATTCAATTTTATGATACTTTTTGTTTTTGAATTTTCCTCTTGGGATTAATTAAAATAAGTATCTATTTGATTTTTTGTAATATCTCTTTTTTAAGATAATTTTAGGTAAAAATTTTTTTTTTTTACTCTTCTGTTAAAATTATATCAACATATAATGATACTTTTTATTTTTGAATTCTCCTCTTGGGATTAATTAAAATAAGTATCAATTTGATTTTTTGTAATATCTCTTTTTTGAGATGATTTTGAGTAAAAACGTTTTTTTTTTTTTTAATACTCTTATGTTAAAAATTTTATCAACATATGATGAGTGTTTGATATTTATATAAATAAGTGTATTTTATATATTTTTGTTTTTAAGTGTAATGGTGATTTTTTTACCTTCCTCCTTCTTGTAAGGAGGGCACTCGGAGTTACAAAGGTCCGAGAGCCGATGTAGGTGACTGTAGGTCTCACAAGCTTATTATAATTATATCTCTCACCTGATTCCGCCTCGTTGTACGGCCGTTGATACTCGTACCGCTCACGGTGTAGGATTACAGGAAATGATCAAATGAATGTGCAAAGTCGTTAATGGGTTGCAATTGGACACTTTGACACTCACACAGAAATCAAATGTTATTAAAAATGATACTAGCGTAAAAGTAAAAAGAGATCTCCGGAAGTCGGTGCGCCCGCACTGACGACTTGCAACGGAGAGCCCCCGAGAAGGGTTGTCTGAAGACCTTTTATAGAGCAATCTGACTGTGTGGTTGGATGGTTCTTTTGACCAAAGGGCGGTTTCCCATGAAGGTTGACCTAGTTATTGACAATGGGGAACCGTTAGATTGTTGTCCCTTTTTATTGCTTGTTTTCTGTGTGTGTGCCGAAGGAGTCGTTATTTATTAAATCATAACATTTTTGTATATAAATGATACTGCATATCATTACACTACGGTGAACGGTCACATGGGTTTTCCATTGCTCGATAATTATTTGTCGAACGAAATGATATAAATTATACGTCATAAATAGATAACAAAATTAAACATAATAAATGAAATAAAATTAATTAAAACTATGTAATAATTTCAAACATCGACATTTTTATAAAAAACCGTTGTCGCCTAGTATACAGGGTGTCCCAGGTCTATTTGACTAATGCAATAACTTTTTTTTCTAATCAATAATTTTAAGTTTTTTTTTTTTGTAATGATTTGTAGAGCCCTGCGCTATAATTTGTATATCTTATACTTTATTTAATTTTTTTACAACAAAAATAAATAATTTAAATTTTGTATTTAATATTTTTCTAATAATCCAAGATAGCTATTTCATAAATAAGTATTTAAAAACCATTTTGGCGTTTAAAACTTTTAATTTGGTTAAGTCGTTAATTTTTAAACAATTTTCAAAGTGTGTTAAAATTCAAATTTATTTCTTGCTAATCACTGTTACTGCTGTAGTCGATTTTCATTTGTTTTCTTCCAAGAAACAATAAATTTGTTATCATTAAAAGGTTGATAATCAATATTAAATACATACACATACTAATACGTATTTTATCATAATTTAACATAATATGATTATAATTTATAACATGATGTACCTACTATTACTTATTTTAAATCATCATCATTCATCAATATTTTATTGTTCAATCATTTAAATACGTTTAAACAAATTTAGAACATTTTGATTTTGAATTATGAAACAAATGACATGTGATTTGAATATTAATTATAGTTATTCTGTAAGTCCTTTTTAAATTTAAAGTTAGGTTAAGTTGATATTTTATGGATCAAATACATTTTGCCGTAATCACTAAAAACCTTAAGACTTGTCTTCTCATATTTTAAGACAATTCTATTGTATTAAATTTATGAGAAATACCTAGTAATACTATGGAATTATCAGATTGAACATAATTCGTAGAAAATATTTTTGGAAATGCCTTTGGACACAGGTACATATTATCATTAGTTTGCAAGTTAAAATTATTTTATTTTAATATCTTTATAAACTTTTGGTAACTAGATACAAAAAAATCAAAAATTAAACATACATATAATAACATTTTAAATTCTCAACACTTCAAATTACTATTATCAAGAAAAATATTCAAAATTAAATATTATGTAGATGACCTATACACAGTACTACAATTGAAGATTTTAATTTAATTTGAATAGCAAAATAACATTTTTGTTAAAATGTGAGTATCATTTGTATTAAACTAATTTATACTTCAACCTAACCATTTTAATATTAATATTAACATTTATTAATTTATTAATAAAATGAATTAAAATATTCTCACTGTTAACGAAAATATTCTAGGTGGATGACAACATTAAAAGTATACATATTTGGTGAGAGTTCAAACAATTTCATTTTCAATCACATGCAGTTAGTTGTATAATTAATGCTTTGTACCTTGCTGTTTTAATACTACATTTGTATACTTACAATAGTTACTATTGTAACTAGTTGTATGTACCTATATATAAAACCATCAGAAGTTCAATTGTAACCAGTTCATCTTAAGTATAAAACAACATGAATCAAATGTTTCATTTTATTAAAAAAAAAATGTAAATGGTAAAATTGTAGATCATAAAAAATATTGTGAGCTGTAAGTAGATGAGTAGATATATAATATTAGTGTTTTACATTTAGTCATTTAGTTCATCAGGAACTTTATTTATTCAATATTAACCATATTTATAGATCTGATTATATAAAAAAAAAAATAATATTAATGTAAGAATTTAATAAATACCTACAACAACTAACTTAACAGAAAAATAAGGGCATTCTAAAATAGATTTGATTGGCTTGAAAGTATGTAGATAAATATTATGGATAAACACGTTACTACCTATTTCTTTAGTATTTCTCTGAATATTTCATAGTGTGTTAGTATGTTTACATAATTACTAAGAATAAAAAATAACCCATGAAATAATTAAGTTAATGATTTGAAATTGTTAGAATAGGTATTTAATGTCAACTTGTCATGTACTTTTTAAGACTAGGGACTTCAACCTTTGAGAATTTCAGAATAAAAGATAAAATAAATACTAATTTTCCTTAATTTGTTATTCATTAATAAATAAAACATAAAAAACATTTTCATACTATAAATTAAAAATATATCTAACATTATCTTGGTTTTTATATAAAATGTAAGTTGTAATTTATTATATCTATTTTTATTTTTACTATAAAAAATTATAGAAAAAATATAGTTGCAACACTTAATTGTTGTTTTATTGCAGATCTCTTTGTATTAGAAAATTAATATAAAGCTTAATTGAAATCCCTTTTAAGATTTATATATTGCCAGAGTTCATGTTAATAACAGATAAAATCAATAATTTTTTACATGGCATAATATGTGACATTTAATATCCTTCTGATGGTTAAATTGTTTGAAACACTTAAGAGTGTATTGTTTTATACATGAATACTCTGCTAGTTGCAAACCGTTGCGTAATATTATAATTATACTTTTATTTGTTTTGAACATTTAGCCAACAAATTGTTAACTTATATTATAGGTGTCGGTTATTTTTTTTTTCTTCAGCTAGCGTCACTAGTGAAAGAACCTTATACATACATGTATTGCAGAGAATGTTATTGAATGTTATAAATCATTTTAGTTACCTGAATATCATTCAGTTTTTTAATATCATCCGACAACTGACTATTGTTTAATTCTAATTCATTATTTTTTAAGCACTCCAGTTCATATTGCCGAGATAAATTTAAATTTTTCTAAAAGTAAAACCAAACTTTTGTGATTGTTTGAACTTAAAAACTGTTATAAATTAATTGTAACATCCTATGTATAAAAGTAGTTTTTACAGTTGCTAAATACTTGTTTAAGAGATATGTTATTCATACAATATTTTTTTTTAATAAATTTCTAAATAATTGTTTAATATATTACCTGTTGTAACTCTTCATTTTCTAAAACCAAATCCCTGCACATATCTTTATATTTTTTATATTTTTTAAAAATATCTGTTTGGTCACTTGAGTGTGTAGAGCCCAAATCGGAGCGAGACAAACGATAACTACTCATGATGAAAGTATTTATTAGTTAATATGAAATACACTGTAGCTCATACAAAATGTAAACCTCGAATGATCAATTATAATATTATATGAATTGGGAATTACTGGTTTTATACATATTGTTTCATTAATTATTTACATACCTATTCTAAAACTAAACTATTTTAATGATCTTAATTGCATATTTGAACAATCTATAAATCTATATATATAAAAATAAGTGTACATTTTGAATAAATCTTATAGCTCAAGGTCCACCGAACCGATTTCGATAAAAATTTGAGGGCATATTAAGATTGATATGTAGATGGTTTCTGTGAAGTACGCTGTGCGATATGTGGTTAGGATAAGAATTTCATTTAGAGAAAGCAATAACTGCACACGAGCGAAGCCGGGTTATTCAGCTAGTATTTTATAATTAAATGTGATGTTAATGGGTATTAAATGAACCAGTTTATGTATGATTTTTGAAATATAAAATTCAATATTTTTTATTTTTATCTTTCTTAAATATGCCTACTATTTATAGTAATTTAGAGTACCGTGATATGTTAAAAGTTTTTTATGAAAGTGGAGGAAAAAGTATAGTAAAAGCTTCTCGTCTGTATTTACAAAAATTTCCAGAAAGGAAACAGCCATCTAAAAACACATTTTGTAATATAGAAACAAAATTACGTAATACAGGTAAATTTTTTACTATCAATAAAATTTCCTATAAAATTAATATAACAAATTATGTACCTAAAACCTAATACATACATGTATAATTCAGTTATTATTATACAAATTTTAAATTAAGATATACATTAAAAAATAGTCTTTTTAGGTCGTTTTCCAAATGGTTTCAAACCAAAAAAAATTTATGTTATTGATGAAGAACATACAGTGAATGTCTTGGCAGCTTTCAGCAGTGATCCTCATGCATCTGTCAGGTCGGTAGCTAAAGAAATGGACATCAGTCGTAGCTCTATACATCGTATATTGAAGAAAAATGATTTCCATCCATACAAATTGAATTATGTACAAGGATTGAAACCCTCTGATCCAGATAGAAGGCTTCAATATATTTCAAAAATTATTTGGCTTCATGACCACAATAATATTTTGAAAAAAATATTATGGACCAATGAATGCTGTTTTAATATTAATGGTAACAAATTTATTGTTTCTTTGAAGAAAACAATTGAAAATCGACTACAGCAGTAACAGTGATTAGCAAGAAATAAATTTGAATTTTAACACACTTTGAGAATTGTTTAAAAATTAACGACTTAACCAAATTAAAAGTTTTAAACGCCAAAATGGTTCTTAAATACTTATTTATGAAATAGCTATCTTGGATTATTAGAAAAATATTAAATACAAAATTTAAATTATTTATTTTTGTTGTAAAAAAATAAAATAAAGTATAAGATATACAAATTATAGCGCAGGGCTCTACAAATCATTACAAAAAAAAAAACTTGAAATTATTGATTAGAAAAAAAGTTATTGCATTAGTCAAATAGACCTGGGACACCCTGTATATCATCCACTAGGCGACAAAAAGTTTTGTCTGGGCGACATTAATGTCGCCCAGTATATTAGTTAAAATTTCCACTGCCACAGAGATCCACCTCTGTACATTTCTCTGCTCTAACCAGTCGTATTTTTTGCAGTACTATGCATCTACATACGTTTGCCTAGAGAAAATATTTTTTGAACGTAAAAAAAACTAAAATAATTGTATAATATAAGTTCATAAGTTTTGTTCCAGTTGTAAAAATGGGATACCATTATACCAATATAATATTTAGCGAATATTATTATCGAACACGTGTTGTTCTAGAATAAATTTGTCACGTTCTTAAAAAAGTTATAACAACAACATACATCGACGGAAAAATAAATAAAACTCTACCTGTAAAAAAAAAAAACAAGAAAACTACATTACGTAACATGTAGATAAATTTAAATTTTCCTTGCGCATAATGTGATATCAATTATAATAAATTAATAACTATTTATAAGTTTGAATAAAATTACCAATACTTGGTAAACATTTATAAAATAAATTAAAAACTTTTGAATTACGATAATGTATGACTATTATCAGAAGTAATTTAAAAATGTGTTTACTCGAAATTTTCGCGGCCATAGCAACTGCCTACTTTACCTGACGCTTAGTTCACCGCTGCGCGTCGGGCGGCTCAAAAGAAAAATTTTTTTTTTTAAAACCAAAGTGCTAACATAAAAGACAAGGTTTCCTACTGCCAGAGACCATATCCACATCCAAGTCCACGGGGAAATTAATTAGTTAAGGAGAACACCGAGGAGAACTTCTCCGGCGCGACATCTACGAGTATATCTGCGATCTCAGCTCGTTGCAAATAAAATCGGTAGATAATTATTATATAGTAATCTCAATATCACTGATTTTAAACATTTTTCGTACTATGATTGTATTACGTCGACTCGAAGGGAAAGTTGTGTAGGTAAATTGTATTTACCATAATTTTTTTACGAACCTATACACATATAAGTACTTACTGTGTACGGTATAATATAGCTATAAATAATTCGAGATGAAACAACAGGTTACACCCGTTAGCCGATTGGTTTCTGATCGAAATTTTTAAATATATTTGATTACACATTATATCAAACCATAAAAATATTGTGTTTTATTTACTATTTCATAACGGACCGGCACTGTATATCGTAATATGACACGTACGTAATTATAATACGTATATCGTGTCGTGTGGTAATAAAAAGCAATGATTTATGCACAAGGAAAAGTTGATATTATATACTACACGGAATTTTATACCTAGAGCGATGTGAACTTTTAATCCTGTATAAACGTTTTTGAGCCAATTATAAATTATCCACCAATCGATAGGACTGACGTAGATATTATAAATACGACCGTAACATCGAACTTAACTTTATCGACCGTAAGCTTGTGTGTTGTTATGCTGTTCTTACCTAAGCGGAAAGAGACCGTCCGTCCAAATAGTCGATACGCTGCACGTGCCTCGTCGTTTCCGGTCTTATTCATCACGCCGCTACACCATCTATATAGATATATATAATAAAAACGGATTTGACACCGGGTTCTTATTTTGTTAAAATGTACAAGCACAATGCAATTGTGCACATGAAAAAATCAAATAACGTTTTTTTGTTAGATAATACATTTGTCGTTTATTTATTTAAAAAAATTATGAAAACATGATTATCCGCAATAACATTTCTTCATCAATAAGATTGTAGTGAAAAAAATAATGATCAATTCAAATTATATTACACCCGCAGTACAACTGTTTTTAATAAGATTACAAAGTTTCGTTCTTTTACATTTTTAAAAATATATCGGTTTAATAAATATTTTAATGTTTAGATATTTGTTAGTGATTTTATATTTCAAATGAATTATTTCATTATTCTGGTTAGAACTGTAATTACAAATTTTATCAATCGGACAACATTAATAATTGACATAGTTCGTTAAAAACTTATTATTTGACGATTTGAACGACGATAAACAATATATATATAATATATATATATATATATTATGTTTGTGTGTTATCTACGTAGTATTAATAACATTTCGAATAATACATTTGATTGTAGTGATTTTTTTTTTTTGTTCAAAACTTTTATTATAACTGACCGTTTATTTAATGCAATTTGCAATCTCGTTCAATGAGATTTAAATTTGCCGTACAAGGATGACCCAACTGTCCACATGAATTGTATTTAAATTTTCTCGAAATGCATGGCAAACACATATTTTCATAATCTTTCAAAAGTTGAAATCACACATTGATTTCATTTATTTTCTCAAAAAAAAAATACTTAATTTTCATTGCAAAGCAAGTGCAATCAATACGAATATTAAATATAATTATTTCTTTACTGCGTTGAGCGTACGTAAACTGTTACAACATGACGTATTTTCTCCGAGTTCCGGTCTTTGATATTTATATTATAGCTTTCAAACTTATAATATGTATGGTTACCACACCGTTATAACATCCTATCTGTCCTGGTAATTAACGCTAAGTTCGAAAGATGTCCTTATACATGTCTTATCCACGTCGCTATGGTATCCCGCCACGTGTAGCGAAACGATGAAGATCAAAGATTCGACTTCGCGCACTATGTACATCACGGTATTTTATGTCTCATTACGGGAACTCGTTAAGAGGACGCCGCACCCGCACGCGTCGTCTTCGTGTTACATCGTACAACATAGCAAATCTGCGTTCAGTATACCCGATGGGCAATTTTGTATAGTTTGCTTTTGATTAGATTAAACTGACCTACTATCAAACTCAAAGGGAAGAACATTATCTGTGTCTTCTCGTAGGTTTTTATGATATTGATTTAAATGTACACATCGAATTGATTGCCTTCATTATTTTCGAAAACTATAATTGAATACTATTATTAAAAGTATATCGTTATACTATTCTTAGCTTAATTTAGTATTCAATATCTTTGTTATTAATATTATATCCTATACGAGTGCTCGCTCGCACGGAAAAACTATTTTATTGGGTTTATGAAATGCGATATTGTACGAGATAAAATCCAATCGTAAAATACACTTAAACTACAAATTGTATTATAAGTGCTGTCATTTATTAACTGTTTAATTCAAAAATATAATTTACATATTTAACGTATAAAGTCCAAATCCAGCTGATATAGGTGTATGTCTGATCGACCTTATTAACACATTTGAACTGGTAAAAACTAGAATTATAAATAGTTAGGTACTCAGTTATCCAGGTCTAATGATTTTCCGCTTAAAACTATAATATAGAATCTGATATGAGTAAAAAATAACATAAAATATTTTTAAACGTCGCGTGTATCACTTAAAAAAATTGTATCAAACAGTAAATCCAACTTATATAATTTACCATGTATATATTATATACTGCGGAAAAATAAAAATCCTGCTGCGATTTTGATTTAGAATGTATGATGGTTCAAGGACGTGTCCACTATAACAAACTATCGTGTATATATATATTTATTTTATTCATATCTACATTTGTTAGTGTGCGTGCGCGCGCGTTCGTTTATACGTAGTGGATAGGAAAACAATAAATTATACTAAAAAAAAACACGAGCAAACGCACAGATCGATTCATCAATTCGGATATTTTGATAGGTCCAAGTGAATTATTAGTTTGATATTGAGTGTGCTTTCCGGTCTGCCGAAGAAGGAAAATATTAAATCAAATCGATGACGGGAGGGGGTCTGATTATTATATCTGTCTTTTATTTTTTTTTTTATTATTCCGTAATTTAGTGCGCCCCGAAAACATTTATTACTCGGGTCATCCCTGCATACGCTTTTTTTTATTTTCTTATACTACTCGTATCCCTATAGTTTCTATTATTTTTTTCCCTATTTGTTGGATTTATAGCCAATTTTCATTTTCGTCTGATTCTCAAGAACTTATCTATACTTACTGTGAGCGCATATATTAACCTCTCGAACAAGTTCTTCTTTCAATATTTTCTCTGTTTAATTTCAACTATTCAGAAAGCAGAGTGTTGGATTATTATTATTCAAATAATTAAATACTGCGTTCTCAAATAATATTAGATATTTTTTTTGTACCAAAACATATTGTTTTTAATGCACATGAGTAAGTATATAAATATACGATCCGTGAAACAGGAATTACATTTTTAACAAAAAAAAAACGTTATTTATAATTATAATTCAACATCTAGATTTTATTATTTTAAAATCTAAAATAAAAAAAAAATACTTCTTAGATTTCTGTATTTGATTTGACTGAAAGACAAAAGTTTTTTTTCAAGTAATATAATATTATATTAATAATACAAATTTTTAATAATTACAACTATAACTATTATAGTTTTTATTTACCAAAATGGGACTTGGAATTAAAAGGTTGTTGACCCTCCCTATGAGACTTCTAATTGAAAGCTTGTCAATTGGTATCCATACTAACTTGTGGAGTCAGGTCGTATGCTCGCTTCACCAACTTGGTCGGCATACGTATCAGATATTCAAATGGTTGAGGGAATAGATCAATTTGGGTATAGGTCTTACCATCTAGAGACGAAAGAGAGGCTGTCGTCTGATGGCAATTGTGTATGGTCATTTACAATTTACATTATTTCTGTATAGGGCCTCTCTATATTTAGGCTAGGATTTGTATGCATAGCATTTTTTGTTTTTTCTGCAACGTCCAAATAGAATTATAGTTAGTTATAAATTATAATGTCTGCGATTTGTATTATTCTGATGTTTATGGTACGATTTTTATTTTGTGTGCGTTTTTGCGTAAATGTATCGAGATTAATACGTGTTCTATAGTAAGCGAGTATTTATTGTATTTGAGGCCGTAATAATTAAACGGATCAGCGTATAAAACTGGGGTTTTCGGTCAAAGCGAAACTTTTTTATGTAACGGATGTGTTGCGGGTACAGTAAACAACAAAATACCCTTAGTTTTACAGGCAAATAAAGGATTAAAAACTCTTCAAGCAATATGTTAAATAACGAAACAGACGGGGATAATGAAAATGGTAATTTAACACCAGAACAAATGTCTTTATAAAAATATGCTCATGTGTTATTGATGATAAGCTTCATATGAATCAATACTATACGGTCCAATAGTCGATCATTTATTTTCAACAAATTAAAGATATATGTGGTCGTCGCTGTACATGCGTGTTTCTACTGTTCAATGAGTATTATAATAAAATAAATATATTAATGAGTGTAGTATTAGGCAATATTAAAAATATCGAATTAATGTTATAAGTAGGTCAAGCTACATAAACATTTACACATGTAAAATGATGCATTTATATCAATTCAGATAATTAATATCAACACAATATTAGGAAATAGAATACATAATAAGATTACAAAAAATAGGAAGTAAAACAATAAACATGTTTAATGAGGTTAAGCGATTATCATAAAAAGGTAGAAGACCGACGAATAAAGGGCTCTTCTGTGGTGGTCGTGTGACTCGATCGCTACGGTAGAACATTTCATATCTGACGAGTGTTTCATTTAGTTGTGTGTGTTTACGTCTATACGTACGGCTTCGATCGGCGTGTACGACATGAGCAATACGGTTTTAATTTTTTATGTAAATTATATTAGGTATATGATAGGTATTTACTTATTTATATCAATTAATATATAATTTTTTTAGTTTCTTTATTTTTATGTGCATAGCAATATTTTTGAAATATTGAGACTGCATATTTTGCATATTAAAAAAAAAATGCATATTTCATTTTTTTTATTGGTATTTAAACATTTTAAACCTTAGTCCTGTTATTTACACATTTTAACGGAGGCGTAATGTGTTTGTGCTTAATGAAGTAAAAATTGATTTATTTGGGCTTGTTATCGGAGCATACACAGTAACAGTATTAGCCTATTGATTTTACTGTATTTTTAATAAGTATAGTGACTACTGAGTAATTATATTAATTAAAAACGTAATGATAACACTACCACAATGTAAACATGGCCCTGTTGCTTTAATAATTGGCTAATAATTGAAAAATACAATATCGACACATAATTCTGGTAGCCAAATAAATTACTGTTTTAGACATAGCGTTCTTGTATTGTACAATTAACTATCAGGAAGCAGTAATATCTCAAAATTAACAAGTTGAGGCAGTCTTGTTCTAGGTATGCAAT
This sequence comes from Periphyllus acericola, assembly GCA_949715065.1. Taxonomy (NCBI): domain Eukaryota; kingdom Metazoa; phylum Arthropoda; class Insecta; order Hemiptera; family Aphididae; genus Periphyllus; species Periphyllus acericola. The sequence continues at coordinate 64,624,255 of OX454264.1, forward strand.
ATATAATAGGTAGATAGAAACGAGAGTGAACTCCATTTTAAAAAAATTGTACACCTCAGTATTAAGGCCGGGGATCCATTGATAGTATTAAGAAAATCTACACTCTTTGTAATGACATTTTGAGTAACGATCTTGTATTTATAACATTAAAATGAATACTGTTTTCGTGTATAGCTACATCGATCCGTATGTTTGATAAATTCTATCATGCAAAAATCCCGTATAGGTCGACGTTTTAATTAAGAAACTATAATATTGCAGATTTTGTCGACATGTTAAAGCTTAAAACGAACAAAGAAGACATATTGTTATTTCAGTTTAACAAATTACGTTTATATAATAATAATAATATAGTAATAAATAATAATAACAATAACCTATGGCATTGTTAATTACTGGACTTACATTTTGGACGATTACAATTGTAAATACTGCCGTAGTAAGTATATTTAATAATTAAATATTAAGTATATTTTATATAATTTGAATGTCACAACACTTAAATATTATCACAATTTAAAACTAGGTTAAGAAAATATTTACGTAATACGAAATTATAATAATTGTAATAAAATCACAAGTCATTATAAGTTCCTATATAATTAGGCCGATAACAGATATCTTATAAAAAACAAAATTAGATTAAAAAATGTTAAGTAAGAGATAAGAGAAGTAAAAACGGTGATATTCAGCGGTGAGTTTTTTGACTGTGTTTTATTAATTTACGTCTATTAACAATCGCCATATACCTACCTGAAGATTTTTATTGCGAATGAGAAAAATGTATTTTATGTGCGTATACGTATATATAATAATATAAAATAATAATATAAAATAATAATATAATTATTACTTTTGTTAATAATACAGATACCGCGTTGCACGGGCATTCCAGAATATTCTATCGGCGCAAAAATAATTTTTTTTTTGTAAATATTTGATAAATGTCGCGGGCCGCGGGTTGGCCATCCCTGTTATAGTATTATACACATGTATGTACATATATACAAAGTATACACTTAGACTTGTCACCAAACTTTACAATTCATCATTTGCTATCGTATTCGTACACATACCTATAGAATACCCGACGTTTCAAAAATATATCAATATAGATTTTATTACTGTAAATTTTAAGTTTCAAAGTATTATTTATATTCCATAGTACCTATAGTCAAAAATGTAATTAAATCTTCTTTTTTACAATCTCTTTTGTTAAAAGCATAAAAACATAAATATATTTGCATGCCCGGGATATCGAAGTTTTAACCCTATTGCGGTAAGAACTTTTTGCGTCGATTATAGTATAATAAGTGTAACGTTGATTGGAATTTAATTTTTCAGAACAGTATAATAAGCCGAATAATATCACAATATTATATATAATACATACATGATTTATGATTTTTGACAACTATTATGTGTACTATATATAAATATAATCGTAACATTGTAATCGGATCTTAATCTGTACAAAATCCCTTATTGCCGCAGCGATTGAATTAAACCGAATGTTTATAAGATGGCACTAGATCATAATAAAATATGTAGGTACTAACTTTTTTAAGATTATTTAGTAGCGTAAAAATATTTAAAAGCACAAACTAAAAAAAACATATTTGTTTAGACAAAAATGTTAGGTATTCCTCTATATACGCGTATATAAAAATTGATGTGATTGTATTAAATCCAAAAAAACGTCACACGCACGGTATTACATTTGACCTAAATAAAAAGTTAATATTAACAATTCCTTTTCGGAAACTTTATCGAAGCACTTGAATTTCTGTAAGTCCACGACATAATGAGCACGCAGTCGTAGTTAGGTTGTAGGGTATACTGTACGCAGTAAAAAACGTTTCCAGTCTTCAGAATGTTCAATAACGAAAAAATAATGGCTCTTAAAAGGGTTTTAACGGCTTAATATACAGTGTGATTTATTCCTTTTTTACATTATTTTACCCACACAGTGTTTAATATCACGCGATTGTACATTATTATTGGGCACGGGGTGATTCATACACGTTTTAAACGACGTCTGAAGTGTGCAATGGCCCTGATATAATGCATATTATATATGCATATAATAAATGCATTCCACCAGTCTTCACAAGGAAAATTGAAACCATAATCAATAGAATGCGAATAGGACACACATCGCTAACACACCAATATTTGATGAAGAAGGAAGACCCACCTACATGCGCCAGTTGCGGTACACCCCTCTCGATTAAACACATCATATCCGAATGCCTTTCATATGAACCGGAGAAACGGGAAGCAGGAGTTTCAAACATTCTATCAGAAGCACTTCACCCAAACAACATAAACCTCATGATCACCTTTATAACTACGACTAATCTTATTAATAGTTTACAATCTTTAAATTGTATTTGTAAATAATGTAGCTTAAGAAAATGTGAACCAATAAATGAATGCATTTTAGACGTAAAATACATTTGTGTGTACGAGTATAATACGACCGAACGGCCATAGTCGTGTTGCTATTTTTCACAGGCGTTTTACACGTTTCGCAGCACAATTTCGGGCGAAGTAAGTAAGATCTTAACGAAAATAAAACGGCAATCGAATTAGGGCGGAAACTGTAACGGTCATCACCTCGAAAGAGGAAAACGAACAAAATGGAAAATCCCCGAGACGTTCGGGACGAGCTAAAAGACAGAGAAACGTTTTTTTAATAACTCGGAGGGGGAAAAAAAACAGAAATAAATAGCAACGTTCCGGTCATAAGAATACGGAATGATTAAGTGCGTGTACGACGCGCATATATACGTAAATAAATGAAAAAAAAATATGTTTGAAAAGGCGTATCGTCCCGTGCTGCGGCACTGCGCGACGAAGACGCGTTGTCGGCGGGCGGCCGCGGCGGGGCGATCACTAAAAATAAAGCGCGCACACGCGATGTCACCGCCGCCGCCCGGAAATCGGAACGAGTTTTTTCGCGCCCATCCGCCGCACGTGGATTCTTTTGGCTTTTCTTTCCGCCCGTGCGCACAACACGCGTACACCGGCCGTTAAACGAAACGCGCGGGAAAAGCGCATTATATCACGGCACACGAGACCCAACATACTGGAAGGTCACGATAACGCGAAAAATAAAAGTTTTCCACGAGCGAACGAGACGAATTCAAAGTGTTAATCAATTAGTCGCATGTCCGAGCTTTAGCCCGGTTGTGCGCCAATTAACACATGTACCCATAATACCTACGATAGACTAAAAAAGGGGAAAAAATGCGATTGAAATACTCTGTAAAACAAAAATGTGTTATGATAACTGGTAAACGATTCGAGAATAAACCGAGCAACCTTACTGTTGGTCAACTTTCATACCCCTATTTAAGTGTACGAATTCGTTTTCACGTTCGTCTCACAATGTCGTTTAGCGAAAGTTCAATATCGCAGGTGTTGAAAACGGAATCAGAAAATATAGTATTGGTGTTATCCTCTCGAGTTCGCGACCCGGTAACTTAAACACCGAAACCTTTGCGGTTTACGTCTCGTCAGCAACAGTTACACCCGAAGTGGTGTAATGCCGCTTTCGGAAGGGGCGTGTTAACACACACACACACACACACACATCGTCGAGTTCGTTGCACCGCACACACACTGTGAAAATTCGCCGCCGTTCGGACTTCTTTGACGGATTTATACACCTCTACGTGGGCCACGGCGAGTACAGAGTTGCACGTGTGTGCGTGCGTGTCCATGTGTGTATCTCTGTGTGTGTGCTCGCTTGTGCGTGTTTGTAAGTGTGTGGTGCACGCGTGGCAGTGGTAGCAGCGGCGGCGGCGTCGGGGTCCACAGCAGCAGCAGCAGCAGGTTTCGAGTGCTTATTAATAGAACGTCGGCCGTCCGGTCGGCGGAGGATGGAAGGAGAGTTTATTTTTGCGTCCGGTAGCAGCAGGCACCAGCCAGCCGGCCGGCCAGGCAGCCAACCAGCCGGCCCGGCCGCGACGGCCGCGGCGAGAGAGCAGTCGACGGCCCCGGCCCGGGACACTGCAGCCGCCGCCGCTGGATGCTGTTTACACGCACACACGCGCGCACGCACGTCAACACACGCGACACACGCGCACACGCACACACGCGCACACACACATACGCGCGGACCAGAAACCAGCAGCGACGGACGGCGCGCAACAGCATCGGACCGCGAGTCACCAGTCTGCCGGCAAACACCCGCGAGCGCGCGCGTACGACAAACCGCACGCCGCACGAGCGCGTTCTCCCGTGTGAACACGTTTCGCGCGAGCGCGCGTGCGCCGCCGCGCAGGTTTTCCGCCCCGCGTTCCCACCGGTTTCCGCACGACCCCGTGGCCGCCCGCACCGGTTTCCGCCCCTGCACACCCACCAGCCCGAGGTCCCGTTTCCACTGGCACGCACGCGCGCACGCGCACACACCGGTTTTCCCGGCGACGTCAAGTGCGCGCAAACCACCGCCGACGAACCTCTGCAGCCATGAACGCGTGACGGACTCCACCCGAACGATAAGATACACGATTCCTGCGCATAAACCGACGCGGATCGTATTTTCGCATCCACCACGATACGTCATCATCATCGTCATGGTGAGTATTATGTCATATTGTGCAGTCCTTAAGCTTGGTACATTGTAACTGTTACATGATGCCGATCAAACACGTCGCGGCGTACAATATGTATTATAATGCGACGAACACGTCATTATTATTGTCTAAAGGGGTTGTTTTTTTTTCTTTTCTCTCGTCGATGTACTTTAACGGTCCGCAGTACTCCGTCGCAGTCGCTCATCGCTATACGTATAATATACATGTATGCGTAGGCATGCGTATATCGTTTTGACGCAGTGGTATTATGGGGCGCAATATAATATAGAGATGTCCAATGCGGACGCTATACAGTCGCGCAAACACGGCGGCGGGAAAGAAGACGAGGAGAGAGCGAGAGAGAGAGGAAAACGTATCCGAGCGAAAACAGCGGCGTGATTGCTCGCGGGGGTGAGGTGCAGAGGGGAAGGTGTCCGCGGCGGCGCACGTGCGTGTTCCCCAAAGGGGGGTGGCGGACGGGGGGGCCGGCGCACGCGCTACCGCACGCTCCTCCCGGCGACGACGGCGTCCGCCCATCGGTGTTCGAGCCGCGTGGTGCTCGGCCGCCGCCGCCGCCGCCGCGTGCTTATTCCGCTTACACGGCGAGCGTTAACACACGCACCGCGCATCTGCTCCGTGCCGCCGTCGCAGCGAGTCGTCGTCTGCCGCCCGCACGCTGCACACCGCCCGAGTTCGTCCGTGCGTATATACGCGTCGCGCTGCACACCCGTCGCCGGAACGCGTGCGTTTTCGCTCGCTATCTCTCACGAGCCGTCCGCTCAGCGAACCGTCGCCGCGGATACCGCAGTTTATATACCGCAGTCTGTATACCGGCTCTATAAATATACGCACGGGAACGCACCTACGCTTATAAGAATATAACTTGTGTATACGTGCACGCGAGGATCGAGGGGCGGGGCGGGGATCAAGTAAAGGAAAACATTTCGCGAAAACGTTTTTCGTGAGATCCGCGGTCTTCGCCTTTTCTCCGGAACTCACGTGTAGCCGAACCGTGTATTATGTTCATACCGGACTCGCTGCGCAACTACATGATAGAACCGGACGTGTCCAACTATCTGCAAGCTCCTTCTTCCAGCCAGGTGTGTGTTTAATTTATAATTTATAATATGCGTGTGTACATACTTACGTCCCTTCTACATTCATTTTTGTGCATCCTTTTTTCCGCGTGCAAATGATGACATTTTTTCGTGGTGAACCCGGATTTCTCGCCATTTTCCACGATGCCGTATAATATTTATCTTACGAACAGTGCAAACGGCTGCAGTATATTTATAAATATCGTACGTGGTATGATTTACGTGGTATATTATATGGTCATCGTCGCGCGTATCGGCTTCGATCTTCCGCGTCCCGTTCGCTCGCGTTGCCCTAAATATTTGCCTGCCGAAATTATATATACTATTCCGCGTGCCGCTACGTATATACTATATATATATTATACAGTATATAAATGTACGTATATAAAGGGCGAGACAATATTTTTAACTGCATAGCACAACAATTGCGTATTGACATTGGCGCAGGTGTAGTTTTTTGGCCGATGTCCCGTACGCATTTTGTTGTATTAGTATATATATATACACGTCGATTGAACTTACCCGGCTCGTTAACGAATTCGGTATTTTATCAAACGCGAGTTGTTGATAGGCTGCTATGAAATGAAAACCTGTGTCGTTAAAAATAATAAACACATTTTGGCGGTACGCTTTTCAACGGGGCCTCTTATTTTTCTCTCGTTGAAATAAAAAAGTTTTTACTACAACACCGTATGTTACAAAGTTGAGAAAACATTTGTCCCTTTTATCTACACTCTGCACTATATACCTTCGTCAATCAATTCCTTTTTTTCGCAATCTCATATATAGTTATATAAGTAAATTATATAAAAATAGATTTATGCATAGAATTGTAATTTCACATGCTGCCACAAGATTATATATATACACAGGCTTGCATACAGTATATAATTTATAGAAACAGAGGGTAAGAAGTATTAGTTATAAAATACGTGTATTATAAAATAAAGCTATATAATATAAATCTCCCAAAAGTGTGTAGGTACTTATTAATAATTATTGCAAATATTTAAAATAAAGAAGAAATATTATTCATGTATTTATTTCTAGGTAAATATTTGTTTTACTATATACTTTATTTTCCGGTATACATCAATTCGTTTAATAAATTAATAAGATACACAATTTTAAATTAAATTAAATATAATAATTATTCAATTAGGTACCTACAGAAGAACAGATTTTGATTAATTTGTAAATCTATGTAGAATATAAAATCGAATATAAGTAGATTTCTGTATAGTATGCAAGGTTTGAGTCGGGTTAATCGACTATATTTCAGTGTCTATAGAACAGTATAATATACATATTACACATAAATACCTACTGCAGGTACCTATTTATTAATTTATATGTATCTATTTATAAGCACATTAACTTATTATTTTATTATATTTAAGCTCATTATATTTTGGCAGTAAAAATGGCCGATACAATTTTTTTTCTCAATATAATTTATTCTTGATGAAAATAATAAATAGTTATAAATACTTATCATTTAAATTTAAACGCGTCTAATCTATGATGAGTGATGACCATGTTAATTGAATTTGCAAATATTCGTAATATGTACATGCATTGTGGATATTGTATTAACAATTTAATATGATATAGGTACCATACTATGTCATATGTAGGTATTTTATATTTCCTTAATAAATAATATTAATAACTATTAAGAATTTAAAAAAACAGGTAAGTTAAATTTATATAACATTAACTTATTGTATTAGTATTGTTGGCGAATAATCTGCGATTTCGTACTTAGTTTTTTTTAAAACACGTCAGATTCTACAAGAAGTTCCACACAAGCTATTACGTTTAAGTACTTACATGTACTTTGGGATTTTCTGTTTATATACTACCACTTATATTTTAACCCTACATCTTATACACTTCAACTTTTCCGAACATTTTGAACACTATTGGTTTTGTTTCTCTGCAAATATTATGAACTAAAACCATACTATTTTATAGAGAAAGTATTATAAAACACGTATCATGCCAGTTTTCCCACTCGTTTCTATAATATAAGCACTTGATTTTTTTTTTATAAAATAAATTATATGTTTATTTATGTTAGTGAAGCATATTTAATAAAATAATCATAAGAAAATTCTTACTCTTACTTACCTATTTAAAAGCAGGATATAACAAAGTTTAAGATGGATTTATTAGTAAATATATATTAATCCAACGTAATAATCATTCTATATATTTTTTTTATTTAAGATTTAAGATCTGGAATAATAATATTGAAATACTACGTACTTACATTTTATTTATAGTAATAGTTAATGCGCTTATAAAAAAAATGCAAAGCTCAATGCAAAGTTGCAGTTGATTAAGATCTTCATCTTAAACACCTATATTTAATAACTATATTAGGTGCTAACTACTATTTACTAAAAAATAAAAATAAAATAAAAAATAAAAATCACAAAACTTGCTGTACAAACATCAGGAATAATTCCTATATTCAAATAAAATAAATCTAGAACATTAATGGACAAAACATTGAGCGTAGTGAATTTCTGCGAATTTTCAGTTCATACAGTTACATTTATTTATACCGCATACATGAAATATATATTGCCTATACTTCGACCATGTGAACTAAAATTAAAACCTATTGAATTGTTTCCCAGTTTAGTGTTGAGGTAGTTTCAATTTGATCCAGGCAGTGTTTGTATATTATTTACAAGCGTATAATATATCGGATTCATTACGGCAATTTTTTGTTATAGAAAACCACAATCGGCTTTGGCGCACAAAAAAACTCTACACATGTGTAATAATAAAATTTAGTATCAATGTAAATGGCATATTATAATTATATACCGTGCGTACAAACGTGCGCGTGAGTGTCGTATATTGTGTGCGCGGCGTTGTACCGGGGAAATCGCTGCGGCGGCGAGGACTCCAAGAGGTTCTATTAATAATTTCTCCGTCGGTGTACGGTGATAATTGAACGCACACTCATGGACATAGGACATAGTAAATATAAACACACACACACACACACACGCACAATATACATATATATTTTTACTAGAATACGGTAGCTGCGTGTGTAAGCCGTGTGGAATTATGTGAGTGTACTGCAGTGAACATAAATATTGTATATGACCATATTACATACTTCGGTGTACAATATATAGGTCTGCATTACACTATAAACGTTGTACTTGTGTACACGTGATATAATATATTCTATGTACGGCGGCGCTGACTTGTGTGTGGAGAAAATAATAATCTTAAAATTTCGATTGTATTTATGATATGATTTAGTCCGTCGAATTTTCCTCGGCGGGTTATGAGGGGGGATCTCTCCACGGTCGCAAAGGGGACGTCCGGCGGCGGAGCCTTTTCTCGCGCACGCCCGTTGAGCATGTCAAAAGGACCACCCGCGCGCGATTCGTGTCCGGAAAAATAATTTTACCACCTCTGCGTTTTTGTCGTATACAAAATACTCCACCCCACGGCCGGCTTTTGGTTGCGTATACGGTATACACTATACATATTATTATTATTATTATACGGTAACCCTTTATACAGTGCACTCCCTCCCTCCCGTACCCCGTATCTGTACCTGTTGTATACCTACGGTGCGAAAAAGCTCAACTTTTATTAAGCGTTTTCAGTAGAAATATCAAAAAAACACTTCTCGATATTGCCGGCGGTGATGATAATAATGTGTTCTAATAACTCGTCAACGGCGAATAAAACACCGTGGTACGAATAATTGCGGCCCGTGACAGTAAAATATTTTTGTTGTGGTTGGCACAAACTATATAGGATGTGTTATGTTTTGTACTATTCTTAAAACCATTTTTACGTACGCGTTTTACGCGCGCAATATAAAAAAACACAGTTAAACAATTTTGTACGTAAACTATAAGTTTATGGTCTACCGCGTGGCAGTAGTTATTATACACTCTATATAAGCCTTACAGAATATATATATATACATCATAATGTATATTTTTAAACACACTTCTCGTCCGCGGAAACGCTTTAACAGTTATAAGAAAAGAAAAATCAGTATACGATGTAAAGAAAATTAATTCTAATTAGCCACTATTATATTTATGAAATGTTGAGGATCTCGCAATATTGCAATATGTTGTTGTATTGTGCATGTCCGATAGTTCGACTTTAAGTTTTTGTTTTCGTTTAAAAATTAAGTATTAAAATCTTTTTTACGTTCTAAAATGTAGATATCATTTTTTAGTAAAGGGCCAAAAAACAGATCACAACATTTATTGTCGGCCAATTATAATTATTTTTATTTGTGTATTTCTATGAGCGTACCTACAAGTGAACCCGTGTAATATTGCATTAAAAAAAATTCGAATAGTCATGTTTCAGTCAGTGAATGATTTATAAAACTCCAATTTGGACGTATTTTGAAAAAAGTTGTTTTAGCTGTAAATCATATTGCAATTCTATAAATTCGAGTTCAAGGAAGAGAAGCACGTTTCACAGTAAACGATGTATAAAAATATTTAAATCAATAACAAAAAATGTTCAGTAGTTTTCACTAATTTTATATAACGGTTTTGGTTAGCGGGTCGTATTTATTGAGAGTAGCGCGGGTCGTATACTTTGCACATCTGGCCATCTCTGATTTATATATCTATATGAAATATATATAATTTTTGTATATATATAGTGTTAAAAGTATTGTATGCATATTAAACAAGATTTATGTCATATTCGGTTGCAGTTATGTTGTATACTATTGCACAATAAAATATTTTCAATAAAACCAAAATGTATTGTACATACATACAACAGTAGTGTTTTATGTTACCTACTATGTAGCGTTGTTATAGGATATTACCGGATAATCGGCATCTCAAAAATGTGTATAGCCGTATAGGTATAATACGTTTAAATAACAAAACGGGTTATTGATAAGGAAAGGATTGGCAACTAACCGTAAGATCAGCTGGTGCGTATATTGGCTATGTTTCAGAATATCACGTATTGTTATTATTAGTTTTTTTTATGTTTGTTGATTTTTTTTTTTTTGTAAAAACGAAAACCTGTCTTAAATCTATATACTAGGTCGTTTAAAACATATGGAATACGTTTTTAATGTTTTCATGTTTAATGTATAGTACATAGCTGGTTCTTTGTAGTATTCTTTGTAATAAAACAATTATATTTAAAATATGTATACCTATTTTAAATATACACATAAGTCTATATGTATGTCTGATATTGTTATAGTATACATGATTTATGGGTACGCTAATAAGATTTGCTTTTCATTCAATTCCACAAATTACGGAAAATCTATGTACAGATTGTATAAAAAACCAAATTCTCATACTCATTCCGAATAAATATGACTTTTTAAATAATTATGTTTGTAAGCCGTTCAGACTTTCAGAGTCGTCATTTAGCACATTTCAAAAATTCTGAACCTCTTACAGTATAATATATTGGATATATGAAATTATTAACTGCATTAAATTTGTATCATTAGATCGATGTACATTTATATAGATAATATATAATATTATAACTGCAAGAAAATAAAAATTATAATTTTTATCGATTTTAAATTTGAATATAATTTCAGTCGTGTAAATTTCATACTTTTACGAACAACTGTATGTGCAGCAACTATAAAATATTGTGTTGAATATTTAAATTATGAACAACTATATAGGTTTCTGATGATAAAAACTGTATATATGCAGGCCTTCGAGTGAACGTAATTCAGATATTTATCGGTTACATGTAAGGACAAATTTTGCAGTCATGATCGGCAGTATACTATAGGAACTATATACTATATAGAATCGTGCACACTCAATTATTTCTATCATTAAGATGCTCTTTTTTTTACCCGCATAAAATAAAAAATAAAAATAATCATCTCAAAATCAGTTTTATTCGCCACAATAATTGAATGTTTTTTTCATGAAAATAAATTACCTGATAATGTGTTAGGGTTAGTGGCATGCTGTTTTTTCCTCAATAATTCCTGCTTGTGTCCAAATAAATTTAAACGAATCCAGACGATTTTACCTGTTGTCAATTAATAAAAAAACCTGTTCCTTCTTGATGTCACTAAATATAAAAAAAAATTGACAATATTAACTATGGGATTGCAGATTTTGAAAGCTATATATTAATGTTATATAATATTTATATCTTACTTCATTGTTTCAATTAACATCTATATATTATATTATAATATTTCACAAGTATACTATGCAGTACATAAAGAATAATTATTATAATATACCAGTTGCGGAAGCTCTAATGTTGTATTCGATAGATTACCATAAACTGCGTAAAGTATAATATGTATATTGTATACCTGCATTTTAACATATCACGATAGTGTTTTCATGTAAATGCGCCTTTAGCCTTTAGTACATCTAAACCACAACCGTTAAGTATTGAAAATTAAATGCTACTATGTATACGTGATAACGTGTCGAACGTATTACATTATTAAGTACATGGTCAAACGGACCGTAAATTGTTGAGAAATCGTAATTTCGAAGATATTGTTGACAAAATGAGTAATGTAATATGAATCAACAACAATCCGCGTAAGTTAGGATAAGCTGGGCGATATGATAATTCTCCATTATATAACGAGTCTGTAATGAGCATTAAAGTTTCGTCGGAATATTTTACACGCGAATGTTTGGCGAACGCAACGGTCGTCCAGCCGCGCGTGTACGCGGAAACCGATTAGGATCAGACAACACCCGGACTCTTTGGGTTTTACGAGCGCGTTTCCGTGGGTCGAGGGAGGATCGCCCGTTATCTCGGGACGGAAGATAAGATTTCGCGGGGGGGTGGTGTGGTCGGCGGTGCGCGAGGGTGACGGGTCCGACGACACGCGCGTGAGCGTCTCGAACGCCGCGGCGCAGCGAACCGTGCAGGCGTTGTGAAACTCGGTCGCGCGCACGGTCGGCGGCGGCGGCAGGTGTACCGTATCTCGCGGTGCGGCAGGTACGCGCGCGGTGGGCGGCCGGTGAAATAATTTGCCATCGCGCTCGCGCTCGATCGTCCGTCATCGTCGTCACCCGCGTCACCGCGCGTCATTGTCGCCGACACCGCCGCCGCCGCCGTCGCCGCCGCCGTCGCCGCCGCCGCCGACGTCGCTACGACCGCGGCCGCCGCCTCGGGACGTTTATCGCGCGCGCACCCGACAGGATTGGCCGACGTACCGCCGTCGGGGGCGTGGCTCGGGGACGTGATTGATTTTTTTTCCTCTTCTCACTCGGTCTGTCTCGCTCGCTCGCTCGCTCGCGCTCACGAAACCGTGCACACGTACGTCGCGCGAACTATATATTTTCTAGTCTCTCACTCCCTCTCGCTCCGCGGCACGGTCGCGCGCCGCGAACACTGCCGCATCGCTCTCGTACGTCGACCGCCGCCCTCGGCCGCCCTCGAACTCGTGTACTATAATATACGCGTACCACTTTTCCACCGTTCTTTATGTTTCACTCCTCCTCCTCCGCGGCCGTCTTAACTATTTTCTCCGTTTCACCGTTGTTACCATTGTCGTTGCGATTATTATTATTATTGCTTTCTCAATTTTTCCTCGCCCGCGCGCGATGTTCTAACGCCGCTCACGCTGTGTACCGCAGTCTCGTCCGTCAACTGTCCGCTCGAGGTGTATGTGCGTGCGTGCGCGTGCGCGCGACCGCGATTGTTAACGCTACACGTTTTGTCGTTCTATACCGCAGTAACGTGTCGGGTACGTACCTACGTTATATACACCTCTGTGGCTCGTATACCACGGTCCCGTGCGCAATACGGCTGCCCGGGTATACCTGTAATAATAACATAATCTGATCGTAACACCGCACCAATTATGTTATACTATTATTGTCTTCGGCTGGCGAACCGGCATGTTGCGCGCGTCGGTTATTCATAGACTCGGTCGCCGCGGCCGACGACATATTATAGTCGCGCGATTTATTCACCTATCATAATGTTGTTGCGAGCGTACCGCCGCGTGTGATGTACTATTAACAATAAACAGTTCGTCCATGTTCGCCTGGTCGAGGACAGAAAAACGTTTTTCTTTAATGATCCGGCCGACTTGAGATCAGCGTTTAGTCCGTTCAAATGTATCAGTGCGGTTCGTATCCGCCCGCGCTCGGATATCACCATCAACCGTCCGGCTGGCCCGCGCAGTGTTATCCGCCGCACAAGGTAAAAAAAAACCCCATCATTCAATCAATGTATATGTATTATTTTAGATTTTTCGACCCTTAATGAACAATACTAAGAGTGTTCGTCTTACCCATCGTTCGAAAATAAAAAAAATCATCACTCGCTCCACTTAGTATCTAAAACAACCGTGAATCACGGGATTTGAAATTGTAAACCGACCCATCTTATTCGTTGAAGATTGTCGTAGTTATTGTGTCAGATATCTAGTCTGAAATCAATTTTAAATAAACACCAAAAGTACGGGTATATGGCCATACAATAATTCGTATAATATAAATAAAATTCATTGTTTTCATCAACTATATACCTACCTAATATCCTAATGCCGTCCGTGACAAATTTTTCCTAGCCTATAAAATAAGTAAATGTTAAATACGTAATTTTATGGAAATATTTTAGTACTAATATTATTTCTCGCGTGTTAAAGAAAAATGCTTACTCTTTCCTATATTATGTAGGTACCCTTATATATATATATATATAAATAGTATATAATGCATATGTATGTATAACTGTATAGGTAATATATTATGTATTTTACTCGGTATTATTTTATACGATGTATCCATTGACCGCATAGTTAGATATTCTACCGAGAAACTGAAAATAAAATCGGTCCTTTTAAATGTATAAAATACCTTACTATAGGTACCTATGAATTTATTATTTATACGTTATACCTACATAACATAGATTTTGCTTTTATAAAATAATACCTACTTGTAATTTAACAATTTATAACGGTATTGTGCAAAGTCTGTATTCCTTGTATTTATTTGCTAATTCAAATTGAAATAAAAGCCAACAATTTATTGTCAATTTTTTTTATTTGGAGCTGGATATTTATATACAAATTAAAAATTAAAATAATTATTTTCATATTCATATATACATTAAACATAATTGTATTATATATAATACAATAATGCTACCTATATAGCACTTAATATGTTTAAGATGTTTTCATTGTTTTAAACATCATTTCAACACAAAATCGTCATTTAAATTAATTAAAACTAAGAAAATGTAATTTTCTCAATGATAAAATGCTAATAAATAAATTCTAATGCTCATTAAAATGATAATATTATAGGTACCTTATGGCTTATACTATATTTGATGTTGAAAGTTAAAAATAATTAATTAGTTACCATTTTATAAAATATTAATTTATGAATAATATTCTAATCGTTTCTACAGATATTAATTATTCCTGTATTCCGTAATATTTGTCTGTTTACTAAGACTCATTGAAAATAGTGTACTCTTAAATGTATATAGGTATATAATTGCATCGAATGTTATATATTTTAATTTTATTATGAAGACATATAAACATATTATAATATACAGTATATACATGCATAATAATTATAAATCATTTTACATTTTTCAAAAAATAATCAATTATGTTTACATGGTAGGTATTATATTATTGAGTATTTAAATTTTCTTTCGGAATTCATAGATGTTATAAGTTTAATGATCTAGTACAGTGGTCACCAAATGGCGGCCCGCGGGCCACGTCCGGCCCTCGAACACACTTTATCCGGCCCGCAGACAAGGAAAAAAAAAGTAAAAACCGATCATAAAATACGAATAAAATTCGATAGCAAACTTACTTGCCATTTTTCCCACTAATTTTACCCTTACTTTCTATTTATATTATAACATTGCTGTTAATTTGTATTTTATTTTAGTTTATTTTTTATTTGAGTTATACTTTTGCTTCATTACATAATATGTTAAATATATTTGTCTGGCTATTTTGACGGCCCCCGAAAATGTTCAAAATTCCCGATCCGGCCCTCCAAAAATATTAATTGGTGACCACTGATCTAGTATATAAATGAAATACAGGAAATACCTATATTTCCTATACCTATAAAAAATTTATATTTTATAAAAAAAATTCCTGGAACAATTGATCGAATTATTCTTCGGTGTTTTCGTGATTGACGTGTAATCTGTTAAAAATTATTTTATTGTTTTTTTTTTTCATTCACGATAATCGTGTCTGTTTGCTGTAGAATTTTAATTACGCTATAGCAGGAAGCTCTATGAGAATAATGACGGTTGAGCATAATTTAGTCTTCGTGTATATTCATTGTGTTTATTTTTTCTAAAAACGTTTCCGACCATTTATGTACTTATATCTATAGAAACATCATAGTTATTTATTCGATAAGATATTGAATAAATAAAATGTTATTAATCGAAACTTACCATATGTTTATAAAATATCATCATTGTTGTTTGTGTAGCTGTATTATACAGTGCTGGTCTATAAGTTAAAATCACGTTATACTCAGATAATGAAAGAATAGTTTTATTTATTTATTAGATGCATTGATTGTTAATGAATTTTGGAATTAACTTTCAATGCATTTAGAACATTGCATATTTTAAAACTTAACTTGACAAATTATACGATTGAATATAATATACATTAATATAATAATATGTAGATACATAATATTTATTATATTTTATTGAACTGCAGTTTTATATTATATCTATAAATCTGTTGGTTTACACTATTAATTATGTACTTTTCGTGTTTTTGACACATAAATAAAAGATTTAGTTTTTTGGCAATATTGCTGTGATTGAACTAGTTAGTCTCAGTTAGCGAAGATTTTGGCATAAAAATTGTTTAGGTTAAGGTTAAGGTCGAAATGTCCGGTTAAAGTCGGGAAAATGAATTTCACTTAGTTGAAACACATTTTTTTTTTTAATATTCCTTAGTGCAGTACAATTAATCTATAAACAGTCGGAAGTTAAAAAATATCTGGTTCGGCCACGTGTTTCTCTAGTAAATCGAGTCCCACATCATCGCGATTTTCAAAGGATTTGTGTGTATCAGTCCCGCCACGATACGACCTTGACCCGTTATAGTGGGTTCGCAAAGTAATAGTGCGCAGTTGATTGGAACGGTTTCAAAAAGGAAAAAAAGGGTCGGATAATACACGCCTGCAACGCATAATAGTCTAAAACAAGGGAGAATGGTGAATTAAGTAAAAAGTATAATGTTAAATATCGGCCTCTATCCTCATTCTAATCACAAATTGTAGTCATGTAACACATTATCTATTAAGTAAAAAATGCATTGTACATTGTTATTCATAGTAAATATTAATACATTATTTTATGAAATACTACTTTATGAAATTGCTACTGTTTTTGTAACTAAAAGTTATGAAATATTTAAGTGAGTGAATATGTGGGTATGTAGGTTAAAAGCTTGTACTTACAATATACAACTCATTTGTATCATGTATCTTTGTAAAATATAAACAATGCATTGTTATTTGTACTTGTTCGTATTTAACATGTTCGACTATTATATAATTCTAATTAATAAAATATACGATATATATGATGTGATTTTTTTGTATTGTCTCACGTTTATGGACTAATTTATACTATGGAAAGTATAAATATTGAATAACTACTTCATATACTTTAAACTGCAGTCTTTTACTGTTTTCAGGCTGTCTTTTGATTGTTTTATAACATTAATCCATCAATATTATTACTTTTTTTGTATTTTAAATTTCATCAAAAAGTCATAACGTTCTAAAGTAAATGTAAAGAAAATACGTCGTGATATTAGAGTTAATATATTATTTAGTATTTTTTTTTATTTTTATCATGTAAAATAACTTTTAAGAATATATAACAGCTGGCATGTTAAAATTATAATTATTTATACATACATACCTACTAAAAATTAATTTGCTGACTATATACACATTGACTGGCTGGTTAAAAACGTATTAACAATTTTGAATAATTTTAACAACATAATAATATACTATTGACGTCAATAATGGACCGCGAGTTTAGGTTTTGTTCTATTGAATAATTCACATAAGTCATTATATAAGATAATTAGATATCGTCATATTTCTCACGAGTATTAAACAAATGTGCAAAATCTTTGAACATCTGTTATACATATTATAAAGCTATACTACACTCTTACTGTTACATGATTTTTTTTAATTGGAAAAAAGTTTAATGATAATATTAATATAAACAGCTTCAACATTTTGTTATAACTTTTTTAATTTATATTATGTATATATTGCTGGGATTTAAAAAGTAAAGAAACTATTGTATATGTGTTCTTTATTTTTCATTCAGTATAAAACTGTAATTACCTAATATGTACGCGTCATCAGTTATATGTTGCGTATTTACCATAAGTGATTTTCAACATAACTTTTAGGTATGTACCCGCACACAGCCTTGGTTTGTACTTAATTTGACTTTTTAAATCGTTAAAACTTTTGCTTTTAATCGTGAAGATGAATTTGAGTTACAATTTTTTTTTCATATTTTTGAATAAGAACGTTATAATAAAAATATTTATATTTCAAGTAGAATTTCTACAAGTAATTTATCTTTGATTTTGCAAGTATTAAATAAGTTAGAAAAAACTTTTTTGCCAATTATTACGACGGTGTATTTTTTCAAAACTGTACTAAATCATATATTATACATTAATGATGTTAACCTTATTGTTCTATATTAAATTAATTTACCATACAACAGATATTTGATACATACGTTAAATAGTACTCGAATACTTGATTAATATTAAATTAAATAAATAATATTAGGTATTTTGAATTGGTTTTTATTGTAAAATTGATAAAGCCAAAGGATGAGATTTTGATTTTATCTATACATTCATATTAAAATCATTTTTATATGAATAATATATAAATATTAAATACATAAACCACATTGCAATTTTTGATTATTTATAAAGATTAAATGTTTTGTGTAACTCGGTGAGGTTGTGAGGTAGCATTTTGAATCTGTCCTTAACATGTAAAATAGCAACATCGTTTTTTAACGTAAAAATATTTAAGATCTAAAAAATAAAGTAAATTAAATTTTTCAAGGAAAAAATATCGAGTGGGTGGTCGATGACGAAAATAAAAAAGTCTCCTGCACGAGTTAAATTGTTACGACCTACAAGAAAATATTGACACGTGTAATACAAGAAAAATAAATGTATTTATATTTATCATTGTGCGTACTTAATAATATTCGATGGATAATAATGGAATATGTTTGGACAATAGAATTGCGTTTTGTCGCTGTAATTGATATACACGACCAGATGCACAATATTCTACGGTTTCTGCAATTCCGGCTGTTGGTGGGCGAATTTGTAATCATTTTTTCTACTTTATTTATCAAAAATTAAATCTATACAATTCTCCTTTTCTATATGGTATATGTTACATATAGTTCAAACACAAATATCGCAAAGCAATTTTCACCGTGTCCGGTACGACTATTCGGTTACCGAGTAAGAAAAAAAATAAGTATTATATTATAGACTATAGCGGAATTGTTAAATAAAAAAAAGGCGGAGAAGTTCCACTCGAATTGTAGAGCTATAATAAAATTTACGGTCTGGCAAAATTTCAAAAGGACAAAATCTTTTTATTTTTTTTTTGTTTTGTTAGAAAATGTTTTTTTTAGAACGTCAAAACCTTGATGAGGGCGTCGTGATTAGGCAATTTAGGTACCCTCGAGCTTCAGTTCGAAAATAGCATCAGTAACTCATATACGTATGCTGCATAATATAAATGTATAAAAATAACACGTAGAATATATAGGCCGTTTCAGTGCATGAAACGAACGCTCTCGAGATTAAAACATTAGTGCGGTAGTAATTTAACAACGCAATAGTAAATAAAATTGATATTTGAGCGAAAACGTGTTTATTAAACTTTTAGACGAAATAATTTTGTAAAACGATTGAGAACGATATACACGACTGTATTAGCACGTGATGTTTGGCACGGTTGGAAAACACATGCTGGACCTGAAAAGATTTTGATTTGAAGGGCATTTGGATATAATCCAGTTGGACCAACGTTTTATTGTATTTCATTTTCTCACGACTTTTTGGCTAATAAATCAACATTTTCCTGCGATTATCACAGGTAAATGTTTGCAAGCCCAGACAATGTGGCATTAAATATTCAGACGGTACAGTGACCATAATTTACGTATTAATTTATTAACATGATTTAGATAATTCGATCGATAACGGTGATATTGATTTTTTTCTGTTAATTTTATAAAACACTTGTATGCACACATTATACAACGAATAACACATTGTTATGTATGAGTACAACCAATAACCATAGGATTAAATATTATGTTGAATTTGAATTTATTGCATTTTTTTCCCGACACAAGATGTATTAAAGCACTGAGTTTTAATACAACTACGTTGTCAGCTTTTGGACAAAGTTCTTCGGGCCGAAATTACTTGCCACTATGATTCAAAGGACTATAGGGGTTGAAAAATATCAGAAATGTTATCTATATTATACTGGGGCTGTTTTCTCTAATGGAGTGGACTTCATGGAATAACTACAGTGAACCCTATGGCATCAAGTTAACGTAATATTATAAAAGACCTGAGGCTGTTTTTATGACTTTTTTTGTTGTTGACATATGTCGTTTTAATGCTTTGAAAAACTTCTACATCGAAACAACCTAAAATTATATACACCTATATACAAAAAATTTTAGCTTTTTCGTTTGGGATATAATTGCTAATTAATTACCTATTACACATAATATGGTCATAATAATTGTTTTATCACAAATAATTTAAATGTTATTAAATTCGTTCAATAACATTGTTCTAGCCATTTTTCGTAAATTCCCTTTCTTTTATTATATTTAAAATATGATCAGATACATTATTAATTTTTGACAAGCTCAGTCGTTAAGTATACCATATTTAGGTTTACGTATTTTTTTCTACGCATGTGGTTTTTTATATTATTTTAGAGTGAGTTTCTACATGATTATTCGAATGTGATATTACCGTCACTGTAGTTTTTACCGAGATCATCAATAACCACGTATTATAGTTACCTTGGGTAATCAACCGTGGTTGTGCGTCTTGAATCACTGCTGCAGCTGTAAATTAATAAAAAGGATTCTTCACTGTGTTTACTAAGTGTACGCACGGGGACCCAAACGTCATTAGCATTCTGGTCGGCAAGAGCTAATCAAAGGAGGAGGCATAGTAAATGCATAATGTGTATTATGTACAGCGAGTAGAGAGTGAATCTGTGGTGTACCGCTGGGAACATTCAGGCCATGTCTCTCCCTATTTAAACGATACCTTTATGCCGGTTGATAGTTTCTACAGCATAGTTGGGCAAAAGCTGATACAATAACAATATATTAATTATGGTCGCGATAACGGAGGAGTATATATAGCTAGGTAGGTATATATAGATACATGCGCGTGCTGCTCTTTCTCTCTCGATCTATCAGACATACACCCTTTCATCCTTTATCTAACCCTTTCTATCCTGCGAAGAGAGTGTGACGCACACACAAATACATATACTGAACAGAGACAGAGATTGTGTCAGACAAACTGTAAATTGATATGCGTAACCCATTCGGCGGCCGAGTGCGACGTCGTATACACCGTAATTCGATTATTATCGTCGTTATTGTCGTTATCCGGATTATACTGCTGGGGTCTGCGCGACGTTTCAAAAGGGCACTGTTATAATATATTATCTATTATAATATGTATACAATACATATTACACACGCACGCATCAATACGGTCGGATACTTGTTTTTGAGTATTGGACCGAAATTATGCTAATAATCAATAATATAATAAATTATTCGATAATATAAACTAACCAAAGAAATCACCAATAATATGTATACTCTATAATATATTATAATATGTGTACTAATATCTTTTTAATGTGTGTTCGAATTATTGATTTTGACACAAAAATATAGGCACCTGTACGCTATTAATACGCTATTAATATTAATATCGATTGAGAATTGTGATTTTTATAAATATAGTATTGCATGCATAGATAAATACCAATTTCTGTTTTTTGGTATCAATATTATTGATTGTTTCTGTAAAATCTAAACTTTTGATAAATATGTTCTGAAAATATTATGTTATTAATATTATTTAGATCATATTTTATATTGGGTAATTACATTTTCCTATCTATCAAAACATCTATTCGATAGTAGAAAAGTTATACGTACATTCATTTTATTAATCTTATAATTAAAAAAGTAATTTAGAAGTATTCTCAAAATGTTGACGATGTAAGTATGTTCACCATTATAAAAATATATTTTTCGAGCGGATACTCAGTTATTTTTAAATCATATAGATGAAATAATATTTTACCAGTTCATATTTCATAGACACCTCTGATGCGGTTCGAATTTATTGACTTGCTACAAACGCTGCAGATTTATAGGGTTCGTTTTATGCTAAAAATAGACGGGTACGAACGGGACATAGCTAGTAGTGGCTTATTATAGGTCCTTGGAGTAACGTTGGTTCAACAGACAGCATTGTTTTACCAATACTACAAAACTCAACATGGGCATCACAATATGTAGACAAACATTTTAATCATGTTTTAAAAACAAATATTAAAATTTTATATTATGATTTTATAATATATTGTTTTTATATAGTTTAAATCTAAAACTAATATTAATAGTTAATGTATATATTATTTTAAAGTAATTGCTGTAAAAAGTTATACTCTTAATTTCTTTTTAAATAATTTATTATTATAATATAATATATTATTATTATTTATGTTTACAAATAAACACGCACTGAATCATTTTGTTTTAAAAATTAACAATTTACGGTTTTCAAACCTATAGATAACTATACATTGAGTAGTACCATATGTCTTTTCCTGTAACAATTATTATATACACGTTATATTTATAGTTATGTTATAGTATACACCACACTGAGTGGTTTAGTAACGTTGTTTTAGAACATCGATCAGAAAATATCTGTAATGGCATACCTCGTGGTTTCCGTTAGTTTTTGATGGCGAATATATCGAATGCATCACGTGTTTCTCGTTTTACTGTCGATTTTAATAGCAATATAATTCAGAAATAAGTTTAGGTCACATATAATATAATGGTATGTACTATGTATAATGTTGTTACAGCGTGAATGTGTTTATATTAGTTTGAAAAGTAAAAATATAAATAATATACATTATATACACAGGTCACACATAATCATTTTGTAAAATCATATATAATAATATGTAGTTTGCATATAATATGTATTATACGCTACTAAAGTCGATGCCCGCGTTATATATTTAAATTGAAATGATTCACATATTATAGTCAGCTGTATAAAGCGAAACTATAATATGTACATTGTTTTCCATTGTGATCAACAGATTTTCGCCGTTCTTTAGTTCGTTTCATTCATTTTACGCTGCAGAGACTATACTCCGCGATCAATTCGTCTCGATAATATCATCTGAAATAAGTCGGTCGGAGGGTTAACAAGCGTGGAAAAAGGGCAATTAATCTAAGGGGATGTCTAGTTTTTGTATATGTAAGATTGCAAAGGATTTAAGCATTAGCCTCCGCAGGATTTAAAAGAACCAGCATGACGACTCATTAATTCTAGATGTCAGTAGCGCGCTGGAGAAACACTACCGCAGCAGCAGAATAGTAACAAATCTACTAGTAAATGGCATATAAATGACTGGCGATTTTTCGAATAAAATTCGCGTATGGCGTATACGCACATGTACACGCGAGACTTTCAGGGATCTGTTTGTCCCTTATTAAGTCGGCGTTGGTGGGTGGCAATCGATTTCTCAGACTAATTTTTGAAAACTTCTGCAGTCTGTATTTTGTGCAATAGAAGCAGTAGCATTCAACTGCATCTTTACACGTGTTTGGTATTCCCACAGACAGGACTATATATTATACGATATACCGTTTGTGAATCAATTTTTCATAACAATAGTTATTTTAAATCCGTTGTTGCAGATGCCATTGAACAAAATAAATGAACGAAATTGCATTTTTTGCCTTATAATATAATGGATGTGTAAAAAATGAGTAGCACTTTATCTGTTCAAAATGATTCATATAGTTGTTTTCATATTTTTCCGAATTGATTCTTTCACCACTCGTTATTATAAATCATTTTTTTTGTTACCCAGTTGAGAATTTTATCGAAATATAAATTTAAGGAAAAATTATGTCTTCTCAGTTGTACCTAACATCTAATAATAGATGATGACCTAGCATTAATTTTATCGCTATAATTTATTTTTATTTTTCAAATTTTTATCCTCCACTAAGTATTAATTGTTTTCTCGTTCATATCTTAAATCTGCTGCATTTATTTCTCGTTTTCACGTCAGTACGTTTGTTTGCTATTAAGTCCCATACAACAATATTGTTGAACACGATTTACCCGTATAATGCGTACCATTTACAGGATCGTAAGACCACCGGAGCGCGAGAGGACGGGGAGAAAAGAGAATCGTCGAGCGAGTGAGTCAATGGAGGGAGGAGTGGATAAAAGCACTGCGTTGACCAAAATTTATGGCTGCGTTTTCAACCAAAGTTTAGGCACTTAAAAAATATTGAAAAAATAAAACATCCAACCTAAACACAATAAATAAAATAAATATAAAAACAGAGGGAGATGGCGTTTTCGCCATAAGTTTACGTGACTAATAAATTAAAAAAATTAAAATTAATTTCGGGAGAAAAAATAAAAGAAAAAAAAACAATGAGCCCATTATTGTGAAATGTCGAAACCGTTTTGTTTGCCACCGGTAGCTTTTTGGACGGTTCAGTCGTCGTGTTTAGGCGGCTGGACAAGAACGGCGAGCGGGCAAATATAAAAGGGGTCAACAAACACAAGCGGAGTACGGTGGCAGTGTAACGTGTTCGGGCATCGGTTAGTACAACTTTCCGACCCGCGTCTGCAGCGTGTACGAGGGCATTATATTATTATTATGTATGGTCTTTGGGTCCTTCCATTGTGTTTTCGGACATTCTGCTGAGGATAATTCACGATCTCTGCTGCTGTATGCGGTACATGTCATTTACAGTTTTAAAACAAACGGCTATAGTGACCATAGGGTGTGCAAATTTTCACCCGAAAGATAAAACATCACTGTAGATTTCAAATAGAATGCAATGCACGACGTCGATTTCACTATTTATTTTTATCTCTTGACCATGGTTATATTGCAATATTACGACGAAACGCGTGTTTTTCGAGTAAATTACGTGAAGTTGATTTCGTATACTCATATATGCAATGGTATTTTATAACGTTAATTTAGTTGTGTATCTTTGTACTTGGTGGTGGTATACAAACATTGAAGTGGAGGATAATCCGTGGCTTTTGGCATTATATACGTTGAATCATGGGGAGATGAAAATGAAAAATAATATCTTATTAAAGAGTGTATTTATTTGTAAAATCATCAACTTGAGACTTGAGTATAATTTGTATTTTTCAATTGAACATATTTTAAATTAATTATGATGTATTGGTTTCATGTTAAAGATTTCGTGTAAATATTGTGTTAAAGAATTTCAGTAGACTTAACTTCGTTTTTAATCCGACCAAAATTAAATTTATTTAATTAAGTGTCTTAAAATAAAATGTAATATTTTAATCATATAATATTTGATTGAAAAACGTATAGAGAATCTGAAAACCGTAAATATATTTATTTTAGTAAAAAAAAAATAATTTGATTTACTATAGATGTACTTATTTATTTTTTGTCGCTATATATTTCAAAAATTCGTAAAGTTATGAGTAGAATATTTAAAAAGGTAATATAATAGCTGTATACGAGAAAAAGTTGTGTTCAATCAAAAGTATTTTATAATCGTTGTAATTTACGATTAAGCTTAAGAAACGGTAATATTGTTTATTGCCAATTTTCATGAGCGTATATTATCGAGTCCTCGTGTTCACATATTACTTACATTGCATGAATATGTCGTATACGATTTTCTTTCCCGGATATGATAATAATAATAATAAAAATAAAGGGAGAAAAACTTATGTTTATCGTCGTGTACGACGTTGGCTGCGTAGTACACGCGTTATTTACATGCCGGGGTGTGGTGCGGTTAAATCGGAGACCGCTCGTGTGATAGATAGGGAAGGATGGAGGGTAAATTTGCGAATAAAACCAAAGCGGCGCGGCGGTGTTATGATATAGCGCGGCGACCGTTTGCCCCACTGCATTTGTGCGCGCGCGGCGTAAATCGTTATAAGCACGTCCGTGTTCGAAAAGGGCAAGGAAAGGGACGGACACAGGGTCCTATATACCGCTCCTATATAAATACGATTTATGCGATATCGACGGGCGTCTGTTTTACGCGCGCGCTCGACTCGTGGCACCTCCTATGCGATGTCCAAAAGTCTGTGGGACCCGTTCGGACACTCCTTTGTAAACGTCCCTTTGCGTGTAACTCGACTCCCACCTCCGCTTCCACTGCCGCCGTTTAATTAATAGGATATTGTGAGCATTATAATATATATATATATATATATATAGAGTTAGAAATCGACAAGTCCCTTGCGCCTCCGTAAAGCACAATAGGCATTTTCAATATACTTTATAAACACTTTATACAAAATATGTATACGGCCATAAGATGGTTTTGAGAAAACGAAACGATACTAATACGTACATATTTCACTCTGCTGTCGAAACTATTGTCCAATAAAATCAAACTAAAACATTGTAATATTATCATATTAGTTTAATGGTATCTATATACAATATACATTTGTACATTATAATTATTCAAAATCACATATTATAGTTGAACTGTCGAGGACATATTTTATCTACTACATACTGTGTTTTATGTAGGTACCCTTTTTAGAGTTTTTATAGTATTGATAATTATCGAAAGGTACTTTCTTATTGCAAAGTAGTTTTGAGTCACAATCAATAATACAATATGATTATTTAAGATTTCAGCAATTATTTGTGTGATAGAACTTGTGGGTTTGAGATGTATAATAGAAAATTTCATATTTTGTGTAAATTAAATTGTATTACTTTTTGATCACTTAATACATTTTATTTATAATCAGATAATAACTTCTCAAAATAAACAGCTTATTAACCTTAAAGATCATGTCATAAACTATAAGTGTAATGAATATAATAATAATATTTAAATTATTGTATACATAGTTATTACGTGTAAACCACATCGAAAAGTAAATATAAGAACGCTTTCTAATAATTTGTATCATTGTTATTGTGTTATTTCATTGCGGCCAGGGTTAGTATATTCATTTTTAAAAGTTTATGAAATTTATTTAAATTAACAATATTGCATGTTTGCAGCTCGTGTTTATCTCGTTTTTATTTGACTATGTATTACAATTTTGAAAAACGTTAGCCAGATAGCTACCAAAATACACGGATTGATTATCTAACCGAAAGCATCTTCGATTACTGCTCCATTGTAAACATGTTAAATTAAATTGAATTCAATTTCAACTATAGGTATATTGGTGTTAACATAGGGCAAATTGTATTACTTACGTGTTTGCTGTACAATACATACCTATGCATTCAATTTAAAATGCGTACTATTGTTCATGATTATTATGGTTGCACAACAACGTTGCTTATAGGTAATTTTGAATTACAATAATAAGTAATATTTTCGTACAATGCTCCGCAAATATAGTACCTAATAACGACTTTCATTTCTATCAACTTAATTGTCGCTTAAATATTTTTCCACTTTGATAATGTCATGTAATAATATGAATAAAAAAAAATATTTATTTTCTTGTGCTGAACTGTTTAGAAATTGTTACATATTAAATGGTTATATACTTATATGTATTACTCTGTATTAAAGTATGTGATTCATTAGCGAACAGTCATTATAGGTATATAGTTTTAAAGACAGCACCTATACGTCTTATATGTTATTACAATAGTAATATTGTACATGGTTTAAAAATGTAGACCATTCTGAATCATTTACGTAACTTAGATGAATGGTTTTATTTTTCATCGAACCTAAGGAAATTTTTGGATATTTTTAGAAGAGTAAGTAACCTGGATTTATAAATCAAAAACGTTGAAGGAAAAATCTATTGTAAACATTATTCCTATAATCGTGGTGACTTTATATTATCCGTCGATAATGGTTAAAAAACCTATGTAAATGTAGCGTGAAAATCCGGTGGCAAAACGAAAAAAAAACAAAGAAAAGATTACGCAGTTTTATCCCTTAATTCATGTTAGCACACACAGTGCGGTTCACGGCACCCTTCCTCGCGCATTCTCCATTGAGTTATATGATGATGCGTTCCTCTCGATCTTATCTGCGCGCCTCGAAGAAAATGTGCATTGGCGGCGGCAGCAGGAATGGAGAACAAAAAAAAAAAAAAGGAAAAAAGAAAAGGCAATCGCATTAATACGCCAAGTACAAACTACTATTTATTACTATTCGGGCGGGCGAGACGCGACCGAGAATGAGACTGCATATTATATAAAAATCGTCTGCGCCCACCCCAGCTGCAGTTGTTTATTGCTCTCTGATACGGGCTGTTCTCTCGAAAAATTATGCAAATGGAATATCCACTTTTAGATCACTGTGTGGCGGTGATGGCGAAAAACGCAATTGGAGAGAGAGAGAAAATAAAGACACACGCCACTGTAGCGCCTATTATATGTGGCTATAACCCTCGCCCTCCGCCGTTTGTCTTTTCGTCGTTTGCTTCTACACACATCCCTTGGAACGTAACGAACTCTTTCCACCCTTCACGAGATTTCTAATACGCACTCATCGTGTTCTAACCAGCTCGTTTTCTTCCGCGGGAGAACGTACACACACACACACACACACACACACACACACACACACACACACACACACACACACACACACACACACACACACACACACACACACACACACACACACACACACACACACACACACACACACACACACACACACACACACACACACACACACACACACACACACACACACACACACACACACACACACACACACACACACACACACACACACACACACACACACACACACACACACACACACACACACACACACACACACACACACACACACACACACACACACACACACACACACACACACACACACACACACACACACACACACACACACACACACACACACACACACACACACACACACACACACACACACACACACACACACACACACACACACACACACACACACACACACACACACACACACACACACACACACACACACACACACACACACACACACACACACACACACACACACACACACACACACACACACACACACACACACACACACACACACACACACACACACACACACACACACACACACACACACACACACACACACACACACACACACATACGTACACGCATAAATATAATATAATTATTTAAACGGGATAAAAATGAATAAGGCTAATTTACTATTAATTATGTATCGGTTGAGTATATTTCAAATTAAATTTGTGTGAATATATTAATACAATTCAATAAATGTTAAAATCCAAAAATAATGTTGATTAAAATTATATTCTAATAAAAATATATTCTAATATAGTATTTAAAATGTTTAATAATATGTTCTTTTACATGGAAAAAACATTAACCAACATTTTATAGTTAAGTAAAGTACAGTTAGAACGACTTTTTTTAAAAATATATTAAATCAAGAATGAAAAATTAAATAAATATAATATTTATATATACACATTACACATTTATACAAATTCTTCTGCAAATTGTTCACATATTTTACAAATACTTGAAATACTAGTAGACTAAAACAGTAGTACAGGCATTACTAAAGAGCAAATAGTTTTAAGTGAAAATCGAGTAAGGTCAAAGGTATATAAAGTCCAGTTTATTTACTTCTCTATTTTAATTTTTATAAATAAAGAACAAACCGTTTACAATGTCAAAAAAAACAATAATTTTACATTAAAAATTATCACTGTTTCAAACATTTTGTTGAACAATACTTTAGTTTGATTATCACTTCTATATCTTAATACTAAACGTATAGGTACAAAGAAACGTCATATAAAATAAAGTTTGTTTGGCTAACATGTTACAACCACACAAATCAAAAATAAAAGATAATCGAGCATAAAATAGGATTATATAGATATGGTTTATTGTCATCTTAAATCCTTATATATAATTTATTAAGTTTTCCTAATTCCTTCTCCATATAGTAGTTATTAGTAAGATGCGTGTATACTAATAATATATTTATAATTGTTTTTTTTATGGTTGGTTTTAAAGGTACAGCAGTAATTTTACCAATGCTAATGTCTTGTTTTAATTTTCTCGTACAATATATTTATATTTGAACGTCATCGTTGTGTGTATACGTATTAAATATATATATAAAATAATGTGCGTAATGATGGTACTCGACCGTATTACAAGTCGTATACTACGATACATAATAATGGTATCGTATTGCATTACCATAGTCGTTGTTAATCGGAGGAGCCGGTGCACTGTAGTCGGTATATACTCGGTGACGGCGCGTGTGGCGTGTGTGTAGGTTCATTCGGCAATCCAAACTAGTCGCCGCGCGGACGTTCCTTGACATTTATCGACGATACGTATTTTTTTTTTCTCTTTTTTTTATATAAATATGCAACATATATGTATGTAGATGCATATACTTAAATATATTTCTCCTCTCCAATGCTAGTTCTACGGTGTAAAAAAAAATCGTACAGGTACACAGCACATAATATCTGACAACCACACAAGTGTATATATTAAACGGTCGAGCTCGCGCGCACATTTTACACACCGGAATAATAATAAT
The DNA here is from genome assembly GCA_949715065.1 of Periphyllus acericola. Lineage (NCBI taxonomy): Eukaryota > Metazoa > Arthropoda > Insecta > Hemiptera > Aphididae > Periphyllus > Periphyllus acericola. Next base: position 64,654,928 of record OX454264.1, read on the forward strand.
AATAATAATAATATACTAAATCAGATTATAATATATTCCGGTGTGGCGATGTGCCGCCATCGCTGAAGGTCGAGTAGAATTTTTTTCATTATTTATTATTTATATCACACTATCTGTGTATAAGCGGGCACTATTGCACTTTGGAAGTTTGCGCGAACGAACGCAAGGAGATTGTACTTATACGTACATGATGTATACGAGTATTACATAGGTACATTCTTCGGACGATCAACCGCGGTATCATGTTACCCGGGTCGTCGTCGTCGTCGTCGCCGCACAGTGATCTCCGCGGGGAATGTGGGTGTCCCGTGTAAAATGCATATAATATCTCGCGATGTGTCTGTGTATACATATATGTGTGTGTGTGTGTGTGTGTGTGTGAGTATTTTTTTTATTATTATTATTTTTTTATTCTCTACATACGAGAGGAGAAAACAAGGTCGTCGACCTTATTCCATGTGGCCGGTGGTTATGCAAGAGCTCTGACGGATAAGCCTTGTACACCGCCACAGTCGTCGTAGTCGGCGTAGTTTTATAAATAGCGCTCGCGCTAGCGCGACATCCAGCGGATTCATCGTGGTCTGCTGCAGCGTGTTAGAACCGTTCAAAAATACCCGACAAAGTGTATGTATATATTATATCACGTATATGTAACGTATGTGTATGTGCGGGGTGTAAAAGTGTGTGCGCGCGCGCCCGCGCGCGTGTGTGTGTGTGTGTGTGTGTGTGTATTTATATATTACGTATATGACGGCTGCCGTTGCGGGACGACCGGAACGAAACGCGAAGTAAACCCGCAGACGCGCGCACGTTGCAGCCACTATACATTGGTACTTTAGCCGCCGCTGCGGCGTTAAATGTTTGCTTTTGTCGATTTAGTCTGTATATGCATATTATGCAATAGGTTATTTGTATTGATATTAATGAATATTATAGTATGCGCATTATTCGCACATAGTACACCATTATCACCGCGAGTCATTCGTCCAAGCGTATAATGTTCCCACGTTTATTAACCACGTGCTTTGTAAAATAGAATAGTTTGCGAACCCCGTATAACAGAGTAGAGACTACGTTTTCGATGATAATTTCGGCTTATCGCGGTTTTCTTTCTCATGAGCACCTCTCCATTTCGATCGTTTTGCGTGATCTGGTGCCTGTGCATAAACACAACACGATATGTCACTTTGACACTGTGGTGGACCGTTGTTGGCGTACGCGCGCGCGCAGAGAAATTCCGCAGAATCGGTTTACCGGTCGTGGTCTCCAAACTGGTTAGGTTAGATCTCATACAGATTGGCAAATTAGTATTTGGTCGTTGATATTCAAGAATTCGCGCAAGAATATACATACATGCGAAAACATTAATCGTGCCCCGATTGAAAAAAATTAAATTATCGTTCTAGCTGTTTAGTTTAATACGTAGGGAAAATAATACGAGTATTATTTTAATATAATTTAGTATACTTAATTTGTAAAGTAAAGAGTGGGTGAAGTTCGGTCGATACTGTATACTTGAAATTACGTTTCTTTTTTTTCAACAAAAACTAAATAATTTATTGATATTTGTATGCTGTTAATAGTTAAAAAAAAGTAATATTTTTACTGTATACTCGTTACATATTAATTTAGCTTAAATAAAATATTTTATGATAGTTAATATTTTTAAATCGATAACGCATTTTGTATTATATTGTATTATTTACAGTAGGTTATAATAATGTTGATAAATTATAACTTTGACGGAAAACAGTTTACAGCAGAGAACTTGATTTATCCGCTGAGTATAACGTTTTAATTACATGTCACTTTGTGTATTTTATGTTTTTTATACTATATACTATTATTGTGAATACCTATATTTACTATATAATAGTTGTTCGAAAAATTATTCTAATTTAATATTTAAATTACAGCATTGGTATTGATTAATGTTTATTATTTACGTTCATATTCATAGCTGCATATATATTTAATAATATAGTTATACAATAACTATGAAGTTCCATATCTGAAACATACTAAAAAGAGAAGTTTGTGTAGTGTTTATGTATTTTCTGTTTGGCCCAGGAAAATATGATATTGCCTTTATTGTATTCATGCAGGAAAAACTAAAAACTAAATAATAATAATAGTACATATAGGTACGTATTAGTGTGTACGATGAGCATAAAACGACCAATTTATTGATAACAAGATATTTTTGCTAGCCTTGAGATTAAAAATTTTATATCATATTCACATATTTATGTGTATTTTCGATTACCGCGGTTATCTCACCACCACCACGTGTGGTCATTTGATTTATTATTTTCTCAGTCAACTCTATATAGAAATTAGAATGTATGCGTGCATGTGCCACACGAAACGGTATGCGTTAATTATGAAAAATTATATTTATATATATATATATATATATATAAACATAAACTCGTTCATATTTTTACACAGACTCAACGGCGATTTAAATATCTGTGCGCCGAGGCGACAGACATTTCATTACACTTCTAACACGTGTGGAATACCAATATATATGTATGTGTATATAATATACTCTTATGTATATAAAATATTATTTCCAAACGCATCGCACATGTAAGTTGTTATACAATGTGTGTGTGTTTTTTTGTGATTTTCAACTAGCATGTGCTCGGAGACAGCGTTCAAAACAACCACCACCAGGAGGAGAGACCAACAGGACGGCGTCGTCGTGGCAAGCTACGCGGGAATACTTTCTTGCTATTGCCCGGATCGCGACTGTAGAAATGCGTAATTTCAATGCAATCAAATTTATAATTTATTAGACTACCGAAACGATGTTTTATTTCTTCTCCGTTAATTGTTTTGTTAGAAGTATTAGTACCTGTATTTACAATTTTTTCAATACGGCTACAACTTTTGTCTGGTATTGGCTTAACAAAACTTTTGTATTATTCTTTTAGGAAGTACGCAATAACAATGAACAATTTATAACATTTGTATGACTAAATATTAAAGTAGTTTTCAATGATTTGAGGTATTAAATATATTAAACCCTGATTGAGCATGTCGAATGTAGGTATACTGTATACATGTTCACTGATTAAAACAAAAATGATTTGCTGTCCAAAAACAAATCAGATAACTGTTAAAAAACCATTTAAAGTTAAGTTTGATAAATATGCGTGTGCCTCTTAAAAAGTAATCAAACAAATCGATTTGAAAGATTTTTACCATGTACAGGCGACACAGTAAAGTCTAATAATAAGCACAAAACATTTGTATTATAGTAAATTTAGAAAAATGTAATTAAAACGTTTCTACTCCGTCATTTATGAAAATTAATTTCTGTTGGAACTGTCATTGTGGTTTTAAATTTCCGTTTGTCAATTTGCTCGTAGTTTAAATCGATATTTTTTATTTCTTTTTTTCTTTTCTTTATTTTTCTCTGTGGACTCTGAACTACAACTACTTTAATAGTATCAGAACATGTACATTATACTCATTGTACTAAATACCTATTATACTAAAATATTTCAACAAAATATAGGGTTTATTAAAGGTTTACATTATATATTGTTCAAGAATAGTTGTATCTAACTAAATAAATAGTCTTATTGTACATTATCATACAGGATATGTCACTAAAATAATAATTGTTTGCTCGGAATATTATACTAGAGAATTTAAATTCAAAATATGTCGTCGATACGATTTCAATATGTTGTACGTGTTTTTGCCAAACGACATATTGGTTTGCCAATTGCGTTGTTCTCCGGTGACCTATTATGCGATTTATTTCTCACGGAACTATTATTAATATTATTATTATACCGCATCGTTAATAGGATAGACGGACTACCGCGCGTGCATAGTTAAATGAAAGCGTGTTTCTATTACAAGTATAAGGCTCGACTGTTAAAATATATCCATATTGTCTTTAATAAATTAATGACTATATGAGGTAGGTATAATGGGTTAGGAGATGTCAAACTTCGCACACACCTGCTCGGCCGCAATTAGGCACAAATCGGACTTTGCGCAAAAAAAAAATTATTGCCATTGAGAGGAACTCGTTCACAGGAGAATTTCCAATAAATTATTGTAAACAACAGTCTCGTGTGTTTGTTTACTATTGTCGTTGGCCGAAACCCGTTTGAAAGTCGAAACAATTTGGCAGTTTCCGATTGTATACAGTGTGTGTGTGTGTGTGTGTGTGTGTGTGTGTGTGTGTGTGTGTGTGTGTGTGTGTATAATATGTGCGTAGTGCACGTGTATGACGTGTATCCTCCAGTAAGACTGCACTCACCGATACACCATGCCAATTGCATAAGAAGTCTTGGCCAACGGGGTCATGGCAATGACGACGTCGACGACCACGATCACGGTGGTGTGCGCGTTTGGCAGGCTGTAACGGTCTGGTTGGCACCGGGTGTCGGAGGATCACGGCGTGCGCGATTCCCACTAACCCAGTCCGGTGCGGTGCGAATTGGCAGCTCCTCCTGCCTCCGACCCACGTGCTCAGGGCTGTTGCTCGACTAGAGCAGAGGGCCAATAGTAATAATATTGTATTATGTAATATCATAAGGGAGGAATTTACGCCTAAAGGTCCAAGGACAACGACGTAGTAATATTTCGTATACTAGAAACGAGCTTGCTCAGTTGGTATACGTATCAGATCTTATCATTAAAAATATTGTAATAATGTAATCTTGTAATTTGATTATTGTATTGAAATAATGATATTGATTATACTGAATAAATAAATAAATTAAAATATAGTGATAATATTTTTGCTAACTATGCTTTTTTTTTTGCAGGATGAATTCCACCCGTTCATAGAGGCGTTGCTGCCAAACGTCAAAGCGTTCTCATACACGTGGTTCAATTTGCAAGCCGCCAAACGCAAGTATTTCAAAAAACACGAAAAACGAATGTCGCTCGAAGAGGAGAGACGGTGCAAAGAAGAGCTCATGGTGAGTTCATTGCCTACATAATATTATTATAGGTACACTTTTAAATAAATATGTACATGTACCACACCTGCATGTATGCCACCGTAGCCACTGCAACGGTCGAACTACAGGTGGCGGCAGCGGCGGAGGCGTATGCGAAAAAAATACGAATAGTCTTGTACGAGTACATAAAAGCTATAATAATAATAAAAAAAAGAAAAAAGTAAAAATAAAACATTAATATAAACGACGACTTGTGTGATGTACGTTTTATCTTTATATTATGCATAGTATACACACTCACACACACATGTCGTTTTCGAATATCCCGCGATGTCGACCTGTTCGATTGCAGAGTGGTGGTGGCATTCAGTTCAAGGTCATATTATATATATTATTCACCCGGTTTGCGCCGAGGAGTGGTCGTCGTAGAGTTGACGGTATATGGCGCGCTATATCCTTTTTTTTCTGGGCGAAGTTCATCTCCGGACTGGTTTGAACTGGTTGGAACTTCAGACCACAAGTCCCCTTACATACTTAGCAGTGGACAATATATTATACTGTAATCATCGATCGCAATCGATATTCCATCTGAAAAAACAGACGAAACATCTTTTTAGTAACCAATGATTATTATTACTATTAAAAAAACATTTTTATTTTGATTATGAGTCATAATACGGTTGTAGCCTGAATAGATCATTCGGAGATATTGATGCGTACCGACTTTAATAGCTAACACATCAAAAATCCTTCATCTAACGATATTTATCGTCGGACTGGTTTGAAGGATGTCCAGTGGCGTCCGATGAGCAGTAATACTTTTGTCATATGATTAATTGGTCACCCGTCGTTCCAACAAGTATCCTCGTGTCATTAAATAAAATAATACATGATAAAATCTGAAGAAAAATAGTTGGTCTTGTTTTGAAAGAAGTTTCATTTAGTTGAGGTTTTTCGTGTAGCCATGTACCAAAAGACATTTTATGTAACTTTAGATAATACACTTAGGTATACAATACAATATGTTGTTGAATAGGTTAAAGTTTTCATGGATTGATACCATAGTATTTCTTTTTTCGGATATACCTTTATGTCAACGCAGTAATAAACTTCCTTAACGAGCCGATTGCAGGTTCTATTTTCAGTATATATGTTCATAGTGGCATTTTTGTCAAAACCTGTACCGATTACTGTATCCAAAAAAATAAGTTTTTTTAAATATTATCGTAGTTTGATTATGTTCTTGATTGAGATGGTTTGGTTGTATGCGTTATTTTATCTCTAAAACAAAAGTCACTTAAACGTTAGTCAATGCAAAGTTAAGTAAGGATCGTATTATTTTTAATTTCTTTCTATTTTTTTGCTGTTTAGGCTTTATCTTTTGAAAATAAAATAGTATTCTCACAAACGTACATTATCTTTAATTTTAGTGTTCTTTCTTTATATGAAATATGATAAGTACATATTTTCTGTTTGGTGTAGCGCAGCGCATCAAAGATGGTTTATTTTTTGCCCAAGATGATATTGTTGTACGGGTTCACTGCAAAAACAGTAATAATAATACAATATTATCTCGTTTTTATTGGAAGGAAAAAACATCTCCATAAATTAGAACCCACCGACGGTCGTTCGCGTGTGTGCTTCGATAATGTGTGTGCGTACCGAATCTTTTTTTCGTATAACATTGAAATGAACGACGCGGCAGCAGCGGTTAACTCGTTCACCTCCGCCGGAGTATACCTTCGCTTAGTGTCAACCGGATAACGAATGAGTCGTCTGAATAAAATACGAATAAAATAGTATAATAATAATGATAATAAAAATAAACGACTGAGGCTCGTGGTGTGCTTGATCGAGAATGTGTATGTATGCGTTTGTGTGTGCGTGTGTGTGTGTACGCGCGTGCTAGTACTTGTGCGTGCGTATATAACCAACAAGAATGGTTAGAAGTTATACTGATATTAATCGCTTATAGCATTATAGCAACGTTACGAAACGAATCCTTTGGCCGAAGGCTTTTGAAAAACAGTTGACGATGACCTTTCTTTTGTGAGTGATGTAGGCGTTATTGTTGCGCGAACTTATCTTCTTTTTCAACACACTTGAATGTATAAAAATGCAAAGAAACTCTTAACACGATACTACGATACGCTTCGTGTTATATTATTTATACCTTGATAGTGATCGTAAATTAAATTTATATTTTATGATTTATGAGTGATTATATTGTATTATCTAAACATCTAATAAATGTACGTATTTTACAATAACGGTGGTATGTAGGTGAATTACCCATGTATAGATTTTAGGAAAGATGTTCAACGGAATAAAATGAACTTGTATATATAGTGTTTTATAGTGATTTACCGGGACTTGAGCAAAATAAACACAAATTGAAAATTATTATATTGTTGATACTTTTTTTTATTTACTTCGTCAAGTGTGAAATCGCTATACAATCCATTTTTATCTAATGTAGGTATATGTATTCAGTCGTGTGTACCTATACATAGATGTATGTCTTAGATATATATATATATATATTATATACATATGCACAAGACAAAAACACACAAACACTATAACCGTTGATGGATTTCCACCGTTTAATTTTGCTGAGGGTGGCTCATGTTTAAGTTGAAACTACAAAGTTTACGGACCGTTCGTATACATATAGATGTGTAGGTCAGGTTACACGGTTACTGGTTAGTGACGGTGACAAAACACTGTATCATCTAGCGATCTGCAGTTAAAATAATATTCCCGGTGTATCCGAAGCGCACGTCCTCCCCTCCCTCCATTCTTAAATGGTATATTCGTCTATATCCAAACGAGTTGCAGTGTTGTAGGTAGGTACTACCGCGGGAGGCGGTGTGCGTATACGAAATGACAACGCGAGATGATGAGATCCCGGCGGCGCGTCTATTTATGGAAAAAGGTCTATAGACAGCACTGCGCGAGCGCGTTCGAAAATCTTCGGACTATTACTTTTTATGGCTTCGGGTTGTTTTTAGAACGACGAATGTCGCCGGGCTCGGAGTGGCAACGAATCGCCAATACGTCAATTATTGTACTACTCTCGGCAGATCGATAAGCCGGCAAAAGAAGGTGATAAATTTACCGAGATTAAAGACGCGAAGGAAATAAAAATTACAAACTTTATAGTACCAATTCTAATTTACCCTTCTGCTGCGTTTAGAATAACTGCCGCCGCCGCCGCCGCCACCACTACCGCTACCGTGCATTTTTGTGTGCACACTCCGGGCGGGGCAGTAGACTCATCAGCCGCCGGATCCGTATAATTATTATTATTACCGTTCGCACGCGTCGTGCAAGAGACGGCGGCGGATGCCTAAAAATACAACATATGGCCGCCACCCATATTATACACGCACTCGCGGCATGGTCTTGTTACAACTTTGTCCGAATCATCACTGCACGGAGCGCGTATAGTATACACCAGGGATGGTAAGCTTTAAGTTACTAGAGGGCCAGCTGTAGACATTTAAAATCTAGCGAACCAGAAAGCAAAAACTTAACTTTTATTTTTAACTTAAGAATATTAAATTTTAATAGATAACGCTGGCCGGATCAAAATGGTATGAGCGTCGCTAGTTGGTTATCTCTGGTGTATATAATGAGACTTAAAAGGTGGTGAAATCATCTGAAACGGTACAAATGGTGTATGATGTATGTATACTTATATCACGTAATACGAGTTTAGATCTTAGGTTTTATTCCGGCTTAATGCAGGCGTATCTAATGAGAACCCGATAAACCGTCATCATGTTGTGTATATAAATATACCTTTTTAGTTCTGTGCACTTCACTCATTTTATTGTTTACAATAATTTATATTGTTGTTAATGATTTAAAATAATAAATTTAACATTACGAAAGAATGTCGAGAATATTGATATACGAGTAGATACCTATTATATTATGTGAAATCTTAATTGTTTTCACTAGTAATTTCACTGAACTGTATTGTTTTATAAAAATAAAATATTTATTTTAAATTCGTCAAAAAAAAAACTTGATCCATGATATATATTTACGTAAGATTTAAGATTTTGATAACCAATCCATATTAACTATACTTATTTTGAATATTACATTGCAAAGTATACTTTGTTTGAAAAAAATAATCTCTGGGAGTGTCAGATTAAAATCAATTTGAATATATCAATGGTCTCCAGTTTATTATAAATTTGTAAAATATCGGTTGGATAATAATTATCCATTTGCGTATTATTTTTCTGATAACGATAAAATATATCATATTTTTACTCTTCATAGTATGTAACGGACTATGCACGTATTCATGAATATTTCATGCTGCGAAAAAGAAAATGTATGCATTTTTTTTATAATATTTATCATTTGAACATATGAGTATATTAATGTGTGCATGCGCGCCTCTTCGCATTGCCTACGTCATTGTTGCTGCTGCTGTTACTGCATCCGCGTGTCTCGTTTATTCGGTCCGGACAAGAAGGAAAACAATATTATATCATATAATGTACAGTATAAAATATATACACTCAGTATGTACCAACAAACCGCAAAACAAGTACATCGTGTTTCGGGCTCGGATGTTATTCCTCTGTACACTATACGACACGCGCGCATACATTATAATATAAGTTGATTAATCGCCGGACGGCCGGTCTAAAGTTGTTAAATGAAAAATAACCGTGTCGTTTGTTGAAAGTAAAATAGCATTTACGTGAGTGTGTGTGTGTGTGTGTGTTTGTCTGTAGCTGTGTTTGTGTGTGTGCTTGTGTTTGTGTTTTTGCTCCTAAAGTAGGAAGTTGAAATAACGCTTTGCTGATCTTGTAAGAATCCATGACCTATGGTCGCGCGCACATTATGCACCATACATATATAAATATAATAATATAATAAATATACTGCACAAACACATACACGCGCTGTCATGTGCAGATTATGTATACGCGGTGCACATTTATGCCCATGGGCGACTTTCCAAGGTCCAGGCGGCCGGAGACTTGATGAAATTTCTATACGGTTATAAACGATTTTTAATATAAGACGGTGCGTTCCAAGTGTACGATTATATTGCGAGCATTAGTTTAGTTTCGTAGCTGGTTTTCTGCCGATGACTACGTGGTGATCACGACCTATTAATATATATATATATACAAATATATATATGTATATAATTGGTTTTTTTGACACATATTGAATGTGTGTGCGAGTGCGTAAATGTGCGTCTCTGGAATTTCGTCCCTTGTCTAGACGGAAAGTATAAATCGCGTTAAGACATCCCATGCACTTAAATTAATCGCATGTTGTTGCAGTCGGCGGGGGCTTGACTGTCGTGAAAAAATACTGATTAAAGCCACGACTTTGTCACGCCCCGAAGACTATATACGCACTCTCGTTCTCGAAACTTTGATTATTTTTTTTCTCCCATATATAAATTGTTGAAATCAATCGAAAGCAATCGTTTCATTTTGAAAGAAATTTCTTTATACTTCTAACTATATCTGTTCAATATAATTTATTTCTTTTAATGCATTTGCAACAAGCTCCTTTATACAATTTAATAAAGAAAACAACGTTAATTTGTATGCCATATTGTTACATTACTGCAGTTTTATGAACTGAATAATTTTTGTTGAGAGCAAAATGCTGAGTTTTTGTTGGTACATATTTTTTTTTTACGAATAATTTATTGTTATACCTATAAATAAACACATATATCAATATGAAATATTAAATATATTTTCTATAAAGCACATCAAATAGATAAAATTAAATATTTTTATTTTAATAATTTATTCTAATTTTATACAATCTATATTCTGTACACTGCAGCGTAATGACTTCATTTTCTAGGTTACAGTGGTGGTTTATAAATAAATGGCATATACTCGTAAGTCCGTTGAAATCAAATCTTAATATTTGTTATTCTTTATAAATTCAATTTGCATAATTGTCCGATGCACTACGAAACAGAAACGTGACTTTAAAATGGTTTGCAACACTTAATGTTCTATAACACAACTTTTTAGCTCTTAACCAGTTTTATAATACCATTATATTAAGTACCTATCTTAATAACCGAGTAATGTGTGGTATATTTTATATATATAAGTACAATTTACAAGATTAACATAAGTGATTTTAATAAGCAAATCAAATTGATTAAATCCGGTATTTAAACAGTCTCAAATGCGATACGTGTATAAACTTTCGTTTAATCATTAGTAAAACGTTATACGTATAAGTATGATAATAATTACACTGTATTTATCGTTTTTTTTTAACAATCGATATCTAAATATTTTAGAGTAGAACCACCTATAGAATGATTGAAAGATAACTATAGATTTTTTTACGGATTAATAATAATTCACATTTTAGTTTAAATAGGCACAAACAATTTATTTTTTATGTGAGTCCTAATTTTTTGATTGATTTCTTTTCTCTTTTCTTCTCTGTATATTGGTACTCGTTAATTAAAACTTGTTTGGCATTCGAGGTTGGACGCCGAGTGTTTTGCCGCAGCGAATTCCGCTTAATTAAAAGCCGTGTACGCGATCATGTCTTGTCGAAACAAGGGAAATTTAAACCTCCCGACTTGAGTCCGCCGCAGCACATTTGCTCGCGCGATTTATGTCCGGCCATGATAAAATGTCGTTCTTCTCTATGCGCTTGTAACATACACGCGCTCGCACATGCACACACACACATAAAGCTAACGACCCTTACTGCTCTTCGGCTGCTCCTGCGGTTGTACCGATCAACCGAGTATTCGCAACATGATATACGTATACAACAGTCGTGTGTATATCCATCGTATGTACAAAATGAAATACATACATATATATATTTATATATGAATGTATATATAGTATATACTATGTATATATATTTATATTTGTGCTCGCCTGTACGAAAAACGCCCTTACACTAGTGCGTACAGTATCGTACCAGCAGTCGTCGTCATCGCCAACGACGAAATATGGTTACACTTAGAGCACAAGCCCTGTGCGTATATAGTATAGTGGCGCATCATATAAGCCAAAACGTAAAAGCGCAACTAATTGCTGTCGCCGTCGACGAAGGGTCGTGTGTCAAAAAGTCACCCTGGTGGTAAAAGTCGTCTCGTGTGAGTATTATATAGTATACACGCACATAATATGCTCTCTTGAATAGAATGGAGAAAAAACAAAATAATAAATAAATAAAAGGAGAATGTTTTATTATATATATCGGTTGGATTTCTTCGCGTGTGGTACAGGGAAATAACCGTTTTGTGGGTGAAATGACCCAGAGGCGCCTTTGCAAACAGCTTGTCTGCGAAGCACGCAGCGTCTCTCCTCTCTGGTGGTGAAAAACCTCCAAAATTGCTATCGTGCGAGGGACGACGACGTAAGAAATATGCCGCCCCAGCCATATCCGCCTTGTGTATACGACAGACGCATGTGTCTCGTTTCTCTTATTTATACATCTATTCGAGTTTTTAATCTTCCCCTCCCCCTTGACTCTCATGTGTCGCATTTGTTTGGATTATATGCATTTTGTTTTTGCACACCCACCGACACATACATATGCACACACACACTCATTGAAGAGTGCATCTATGTATATTGTGTACATAAAATATACATATGTATAAATTGTGTAATACCCTTTCCTCCCTGTAACGACTTAGGGGTGGTATATACGCTGCGGCTATGGGCTTCTTGATGATTTGAGTGCCTTGACTTAACCACTTTTGTAAAATTCGCCTAAGGGTTATACTACTTCTGTATTACTAAAATAAATTGTACTACAATGTATAGGGTGTACTGATACTTATACTCTACTGAATATTCCTCGTCAACTCTCTATAGCAAACTGTTAGTTTTACGATATATATGAACCAATTATTCTAATACATTTTTTAAATTATTATTCAGTCGTTTCATAATCGAATTAAGTATTAAAAGTGAGTTGTATAAAGTAAAATAAATATTCCATTAAAAACGCAATCGAGTGAATTAATATACTGTTGTTTGCCTATATATTATGTACGTTACTTAATGAAAATCATTTGGCAGAATACTTGACGTATAACGTAATTTATGAAAACTAACGCAATTAAGCGCCACTTAATGATTTATAAGTGCACATATTTTACATCTTACTCGTGTGCAATTTCCATAAAAATGTATTTACTAGTATTATTATTGATTTTCACGGATATCAATTAGCATAAAAGTATAGTTTATAAATTAATCGATTTAGATGATTTATTCTTTTATAATAATTCTAATTCTATTTAAACCGTATAAACATATTGTATGTATTGTAGCAAGAGACAAAATTATTATTTATTAATCGTGTGAATCGATGATTACAGTCAGTTAATATAATCATTTTGTACCGATATATCGGTTCACGCATACCTATCTACGTGTTTTTTTATTTCCTTCTAACAAATTAATTTGTATAATAGTAAAACTCCGTATAGATATTCAATTTTAATACTTGAAGGTATTTATTATTTTGTGTGTTCAAATTCGATATAATACCTATTCCGTGAAATAAACTGCGGGAAATAAATATAATACATTCAGTACCTAATACCTATACGTCCTTCTAAAGCTTAGAATGCCGTCATAAATGTGAGTTTAGTAATATTATATTATTATTAATGTATGTAGCTATAATTCGTTGTGAAATATAATTTGAATAATAATCTGCGGATGCTCATAGAGGTCAATGTTGACGACGACGACGACGTGTTATCAAAAATGTGATGTTTCCTTAAATTATTATCGTGTGTAGACGTGTAGAGCGTGTTGCATGTAAAGATATGGCTTGAAGATAAGTTTTATTCATAGGCAGTATTATGATATGTACACTTATGTTATATTATAGTGTAGTTGAATACTAGCTGGAATAGTGTTCATTAATATTTTATTGTCGTCTTTATTCAACGCGTGTAATTCAATTGCAGTATACATTTCAACGTCTATATTTATTTTTTCCTGACTAGTAATTTTTCATACTCTATAGGTAATAACTAATTACTATATAAATCATCTGGTATAAATGTTTTTATCACGGTTTTTATTAAGTATAAAAATTTATACATACACGTGTTGGTTAAAGCGAATGGTGTGTAAGACATGCAATTTCGATTCTAATATATTACCGTGGCGATATTTATTGGAAAAAAATCTCATAGCTTGGATTTACTTGTATATATTATATTATATATAATTATACTCGTTTTTCAGTTAGAAAATGACAATAAAGTGTATAAAAAAATAATGGAGTTATCTTGTTTTACAATGACCTAAGCAACTAAGTGCGTTTGATTATTTACAGAAAAAAATTCTTCGAGCATACAATTAATTTAGGTCCTCATTTGTTAATTTTTTTTTATTTACTGATTATATTATTTTATATTCTTTGTTCTCATAAATCAAAATATTTTAAATCTTTATATTTTTTGGAGTCAAATTTAGGTGAATTAGGGGAAAGGTGTACAAATAGTGGCCATACTTAGGAAAATATTTTGTATATCTCCAGGAATTTAATTTCATAAAATATTAATTATTAGAGTAGTTTTATATTTGAATATATGTCAGGAATCATAAGTTGTAACCGGAAATAACTTTCAGAAAATAAAATAAATGATTTTTTTTAGAGTGACAAAATTGGTCATTTTGCTCGACTAGGTTATAAATTTTTTATACCTAAGCATAAGGTTGTTTGTCAATGCCCACATTGATCGTTAGTATAAAGTATTTAAAATTATTTTAATACGCCTACATTTTTTTACATAAGTAAAATAGTTATCGTTAAAATAAAAATCATTGTCATTTGTTAAATTATTTTCATTTGGAAGCTAAAATAAAATAAATAAAAACTTAAAATAATTCTATTTCAGTCTGTAAGTTTTTTAATAGTCTTTTTAATATTGAAGGAAAATAAATAACACTTTCTCAGAAACTAAAGATGGTATAAACCACTTTACACTTTCAATAATGTTTTTTTCAACTATTAAAAATTATAATCACTGTTAATTAATTTAACTAAAACTCATTCTATAATAAATAAAAACATATAAATATTAAAAATAAATAAAAATGTATTTATGTATATTATTCGTCAAAGTAATTAGAAATTGTTTAATGCGAACACTAATTTTAAATCTGAGATGAATACCATTAGAAATATAATTTTTGTTATAAGTCAAAATTAATTTTCATCATAAATGTTTTATAAGTCTATAAAAGTTATAACAAGAATTACAATTCACGTTATTTAATCAACTAGAATATTCATTCTTTACGATGGATTAATAAGATATGATGACTTTATCCACTTTTTACACCTCTCCCCGATTATGATTGTACTCGTATAGCCAACTTTTTAAACTTTTTTTTTTAATATTAAAAAAAAACGTTCGATATCGATTATATTAAATAGGTTTTCCATAATTTTATTAGTTTGTTATCAGATTAAGTTATATAATTTGATTTCCTGTAGGAATTTGATTTGATTTTTATATTTGATTATTAAACTTGTCTTTTAATATCTAGTACTTTTGTTTATACATATCGCTAGATATTCTGATATTCAGCACTGGTCATTGAGGTTAGCCAACTAAATATATTTTATAAATACCCATGTATGAGATCTAAGTAGGTAACAACATTTTTCATGAAATGATTTCGAGATTTCATTTATTCGTAAATAATAATATAATTTTGATTTAACTCAACCCGCATTCGAGATGGTTTGATATAATTTTAAGACAATTATCATACCACATTTTAAAGATTTTATCTGGAAACTGCCTGTTTTAATTGTTGACATAAAACGAGTTATAAAAACTGATTGTTTAAGATCGTATGTATCATTTCTTCAAATTTGACGTTCGAACTGCGAGATCTAAAACCGGTTTGGTGCGATTGGTTTATCTTATTTTAAACGGATATTAATAAACAATTTAATAAAAAGCAATAAAAGTGAAGATATCAATGTACCAATAAAATGAAAGTGGTTATTATGTTTATAAACAATCAGTTACTAAATGTTCAACTACAAGTTAAGCGACGGGCGATTATCTTAATTCTTGTACAGTTTTTGAACGCGTAAAAATTTAATAGACGCGTCCATGAGAATATATGAAATCATAGTAATTTAAGCATTTAACAACGTATTGGGTTCGTTAACGTGCGGCATCACGTTTTAAGACTTCGGGAATTTTTTCAATACAAATCGGCGTGGACCGATTAATTATATTAATATTTATGCAATGCGTGCGGGTATAAACAAATAGTACTAAATTATCCTACACGATATATACGAGAATCCCTCCGTGGTCTACGTAACCATTCCATTATTATTTATTTGTATACAAAAAAAAGGGATAATTAAAAACAGTGATAAACTTGCGCTTATTTATAATCTCTGCGGTCATATAGGTATTATGTATTATGTATATATATATCTATATTTTTATTAGTAGTGGGTGCAGACGGTCCGATAAAAGCTGTGCAGTATGTACGTGCGTATACAAATATACAGCGATGTATTATTTATTACACACATATAGCCGCGTGGTATGTACGGAAAGTCAAGGACTTTGCCGAAATCATTATTAGGTTTAAAGTTGCAAACTTTTTACCGAATGTGCGCGCGTGTACGCGACTGGCGGCGGTCCAAAATATTTCCAATTGTTTTATATTATTCCGACCAGAAATTATACAAAGTTGTTAACCGTATATCATATATACGTTCACACACACACACACACACACACACACACACACACACACACACACACACACACACACACACACATATATATATATATATGATATATATGTATTATGTACACATAAAGTGATCACGGTTACACGATTACGCGTGCTTAATCCAGTGAGAACGACCGGCGGCGCGCCGCGAAAACAAAAACCGGACAAAAGGAAAAGAGAAAACCTTGTCAACAGGAAACCTGGAATTTTGGGGGTTTTCGTCCATGAATCGATTTGCCGTTTTCGTTACACTCTCTGCGTGTGCCCAGCCCGAATCTGCAGTAGTATAATGCTACGGACTGTACCGACGCCTTGCCGCATCTTTGTCGTCCGGTCGATGCCGACGCGGTCGCCGACTCGACAATGGAATGATATGTAAAATAACGTATAGCGTGTAACTGATGGGCACATGTGACGCATCAAAATTGTACATATAGTGTTCGAAATGAAACGAATCCTATATTATTACCTTGTAAAACGTTAATCGCGTAATTTAAATTCCGTAATAACTTAGGTGTGTGTGTGTGTTTGTGTGTGTGTGTGTGTGTATGTATTGTGTTGGTTATTACTTATTATTAATCCAAGTGGTTGTATACACGGATAATATACTGAAGTCGGTTTCAACGTTGTCACGATTGCACATGTCAGCGATCAGTACACAGTAAGGTGTTACGCGTGTGTTTCTCGAAGGTTAAATATTATAATATCATATACATTTTATGTACAAGTATTATAGGTATTATAGCTTCTATATATTATACTCTACACCCGATAGCGATAAAGCTCCATTGTGTACTACCTATCGATGTGAGATACCGCGGTGATGGTATTGTTTGTCGTCGTTTATGTGCTCAATTTTCAAACCGACAAGCGGAGAATGTATTATATTATACGTATTTAGTTTTGTTCACCGTCGTCCGCCAACAACACGAGCATAATGATATATAGTTTACCTATATACGTTCAATTAGTTGAAGGTATGCAATATCTAATTGCTCTGCGAACAATAGAGATCGATGGATAGGATTTGAACGCTCGGTATAATGAATAAATAATAATTCCGTTTCAACGAATTCAACGAACGTAAAATTATTTATGCACACCTCTTTATATTGGTCATTTCTGTGTTTTAATAATTTCAATTATCTTCTCATTGAACATACAAATAAACACATTTTGACCACGGTTCAAGGACATTGGGCTTAGAAAGAATTATATCCGAAACATAATCGACGACCCGTTGCCGAGCTACCGGTAATTTATATGGATTTAAATAATAGAGATTATTATACTCCATAGCGTGTCTAACTTACCATTCCTCTCTCTCCCACTATTTTCTTATGTGTACTAAAAATTATAGGTTGTTGACAGGTTTACGATTAAACTTAAATTGATCCCGTGGTATTGTGTGAACATTATGTTCTTATAGAATTAATTAAATATACATAGTACGATTGTACTATGTATATTTAATTAGTTACTTTCTAAATTTCATTTAAATTAGTATTCCCTTTAAGAATAATTTTTAAATGTAACTAAAAAAATCGAAATTGATTAAAATCATGTTAAAAAGATTACGAAATTACTGAATTTGCCACGAGGGACCGTATATTTATATGTACCCCTTTCCGGTTCGTTCGAGGGTGGAAAGAGTGGAGCAGAAAAAGAAAAACCGCTAAGCCGGTGAAATATATTTTATCCACGGAAAATGTAATAAAAGCAACTTATGAGGGCCTGATAAGACTTGTGGTCAAGGAAGCTACCACTACCACTGCACACAAATGTTCAATGGTCTGTGCGCAATAATTTAGGTGAACGGCCGTTAGGGTTTGTCGTGTGTATTGCACTTTTACACATTACCTGCTGTAGGGGTAGTGGAAAGAGGTTAATTATTATCGCTATCTGGCTCCGTTTATCAGGCGAAAATGAGTGAGCCGTGAAGACATACAGTGAAGACATCTTGATTGGCTTATGTGAATGCCATTTTACTGAATTTATTTTTAACAGCAGATTGTATTGCACATACGTGGGCTTGTTTATACACATACATAAGTGATAGTATGTTATACATATATTTTCTGTTTTATCAACTCACAAACTATTCAGATTTTGTTAAATAAATGTAAAATTTTGTTTAACTGTTTAAGGTTACAAAAATCAAGTTAAATATTCTAATGTTGTACGTACCAGAATTTTAGATGTTAAAATGAATAAATAAATAGTGCAAATTTAAATTCTTGATGAATCTGCCAGAAAAAAAATCATAAATTACATTACAATATTATGAGTTTTAGAATTCAGATACATTTTTGTAGCAGTAAATATATTCTGTACTTTGTATGGGACATCTTTTGCGAATTTCCTACTAAAATTATACACTTACATTTTTTTAACGTAAAATATTATGAAGAAATAAGTACTATTTTAATTACAACTTTTAAGCTCTTTATGAGTAAATAAAATTGCCATTAAAAATAATTTTTCAATCGAATAATAATTGTTCCGTGTTCGGATTTAAAATAATAATATACTATACAGACTTAGTGTGCTTTCTTGTGGGGAAATGTTAAATAAAGTAAACCAATTGATCTGCAGTATAAAAATAAGTGCGCAATATTTTGCAGCTGATATTTGTTCAACTTATAATGAAAAGTTCCTAAACCTTTTAAAAAATTAATATGACTGCAACATATTTGAGTAAAACATTAATGTAGAACAGTAAGCAAATTCCTGGTAGTTAGTCTCAGGAGGCAAATACATCGTGTGAAAATTGTCACGTATCGTCTTCACCCGTTGTTTTTGAACTGAATAATCGAAAATGATAAGCACGTATAACACACTGAATTTCTGTTGATGCTTCGCCAAAATCCGGGTCGGAAAACATGAAATTTAACACGGTACGGTTTTGCACTGCAAATGGTAGATTTTACCTGTTAGTGATTTAAATTTTCGTTTTATTTTCCCCCTTTTTTAACAACCGGGAACGTGTTACTTTACAGTTATTTTCCGAACCAAGTTGTCTAGTTTCCGCTGCACCTCTAAAGGTGTGTCACCATAATTCAGGACCACTCGGGTGAAATTCGTCGTGTTTTCTACCTAACATTTTGGCAACGTTTCAAAAAATTAGGTTCGTTTTAACACTTTTCTCATCAGGCATTTTTATCCTTTTTTTTTTTTAAAAAAAAGCCCTTATTTTGTTTTGAAAAAAACGATTCACGCCAAAAAAGATGCACAAAACACCAATCCTAAATATTTTAAACGACCAAAAAAATCTAAAAACCAAAAAAAAAACATAAATAATAACAATATGAATGAGTTGATTAAATTTAAATAAAGGGTTTTAACATTAACAAATAAAATATACAAGTACTTTATTTACCTACAAATACGATGGCCGAATATTAATCATCATTCATTACATAATACTTAGAATGTTAGGAGCTGTATGTTGCATATATCTGTTATTATTAAAAACAAGCAACATCGCAAATATTTGTAATTCCAATGATTCAAAAGTATTAAATAATTTCAAAGATTTTTTCGTATTTACTTACATACACTGATAATTAAAATAAGTATAATTCACGCGTTGCTTTTTATAGTTTAATATAAAGTCTTTTTTTTATTTAATATTTTATATATGACATTTAAAAAATTACAATACAAACATGTTTTTCGATTGCTTATGATTTATTATATAATATTATTGACGAGGTATTAGATTACCAAATTTACTTGGAGAATAAGTGATGATTACAGCCAAGGTAATTAAATACACTATAAAATTTAGTTGGATATTCAATGAGTGTTACCGCACACGTGGTTCGAGGAACCACGTTTTAACAACAAATGATTATTCTACGTGGACCCTAGCTATAATATTGGAAAGAAGCCACGCGGAAAAGTTTTTATCGGGTGTAACGTTTTCCACCGCACATGTGGGTAAACATTATTGTCGTTGTTAGATTAGAGAATACAATCACGTTTGTGCAGAATTCTTTGCGCGCTTATAGTGTTAACGTAGATAAGAAGGACAATTTTTTTACAATTTTAATTATTAACGATTCAAATAATAAAGCAAAGATTTTTCTTCGTACTGCCAAAACATACAACATGATGAAATAGTATTTATTATGTCTTCTAAGTATAATCATGATTCCTATAGCAGTGGACAGTTCATCTAGATTATCATTCGCCAAAATTCGATCCGGGTTGTCAGTTTATCACCGTTGTTTAGGTCGTATCCGGGTTGGATCAATATAACAACCGATAACGTTGTCTTGATCCGTGTCAATTGTGAGTATGAAAAAAAAATGCCATCGCCGTTACACATGGAGCGTTTTCAACCCTCTGATGGTTTTTTCCCGTCGATGAGTCGCGTGAGGGTTAGTCGAAAACGTTGTATTATTATTTCTTAATGCTGCCGGGTTAGTTTGAAATCACCATGCATAGCACATTACATCGTGTGTGGGTGATGTATATCGCATAGGGAGACGATAATGCAACGAGACAATAATTAAAATAGAAGACAAAATTAAATCTTATCCCCATTAATATAATATAGCAGCCGCAGTAATATTATTATTTATACTATATTATTATTATCACAATCATTATCATCGCTATTATGTGACTATTTGCGAAAGTCTCGCAAATAAACGCGAGACGACAACGACCACGGTTGTAGGAGAAGACGGACCAGCGGAATGGGGATGTAGGAGCAATATCTTTAAAATAATGACGTCTGAATGGCCGATATTACAGCAACATCGTCTAATGTCCGCCTGAGTGCGTATATTTATATATAATATATATGCACGAATGTTTTCGCCATAACGGTCACATAATTTTCGGAAACATTATCTCGTATACAAAACGCTGGGCGGTGGCAGCGGGACGAGGAGGGTAGGAGCGATCAATGTAGTGTACAGAGTTATTAGCCCTCTGGCGGCCCCGTCGTCGTTGTCGTCGTCGTGCGGTACTATACAATACGCGGGCGAAAGACCGGAACGCTGCCAGAGATCATATTATATACGTATACTGTAATATATACATGTGTGTATAATAAAATATGTAAACATTATAATATAATGTATACAACAACAATGTGCAAGGGTAAATGTGCATGTCCTTCTCGCGTTTAAAATACCCATACTATACATACACAGCTCGCAAACATGTGGATGTTGCCGCGTTGCCGTCGTCAGACTCGTGCCAAACGACAGTGGCGTATTCGCGGCTAATCTGTGATAATCATCTTAAGAGATGATATTGTTGTACAGACGTCGACCGTGTATACAGTAGCCATCGTGGTCGGCCTGCAACGATATTCACGTTCATCGTACTTCTTCCGACCCATTTTTGTAAGAACGAAAATAGCCCGCAAAGCAGTCGTCGCGGTAGACCCTTGTATAATATAATGTATTTTATATAATTTCGAAAATGAAAGACGAGAAAAAATAGAATCGATTTATGTTCTTAATACACACGAATGTACGTACGGAATCACGAAACTCGAACCTGCGTGTAATATTTGTAATTTTATTTTCAAACAGTTGCATCGTACAAACCGCACCGACGTTGTAGTCGTACAACTATACGTATTACAGAGTGATACATTATACGATATATTATATTGTTTGCTATAGCTTCGATTCCTGCGAACGCGCACAAATAACCGTTTTATGGGTTTTCCGAACGTAAGCCAAGAAGTTACGAGTTTTCGATCGAAGGGTGGGACGCAAGCGTGGTATATGATGTACCTAATTAAAGGTTTCTATTTCGCGTCGACGCCCGGCAATTGCTGCGTCGCCGCGGCAAAGGTGGTGAGGTTAATAATAATGAATGTGGTTAGAGTTGCTGCGGCGGTCACACCTCACGGCAACGACTTCATTAGCTCTTTTCACGTGCCTTCGTCGATTTTTCCCCTCGACGGGTCGGTGCCAGATTTCTTTCCCAAACTAATCCCAATGGGTTTTCGCCCATCGCGTGAACAATCCAAGAGAGTAGCGCGATGGCGACGTGATAGGTGGGGGGAGGGGAAGAGTTGGAAGTCAGAGGGAGAGAGAAAAGGTAAAATTAAAATGAAATGTGCTGCAACGACGACAGTTTGGTAAGGGGTGACAACACCCCGCTGCAGATGCTTTGTATTTTATTTTTATGATGATGATTATGACGATGATCATCCCAGATTTTATTTTGTGTATATAAAGTGGCTATATAAGTAATTATATATATATATATCATACATACTTAGTACTTACTTAAACAGTTAAACCTATGCAAGTTTTGTCTTATCGCTTATACGACTCGGCATTCTTATAAAACCTCGAACGCGGTGGTCCCACGTGGATTTTAAGCATAGCTTTTACTTTTATCTTGCATTTTAACTTAACTTTAAAACATCGCGTAAATCGATCAGAACGATTGCGATAAAACGTTGACTACGTCATTATAACCCTGTGATACAACAGAACTAACGGCCGGAACAAAGCGTCGTACCAATAACGATTTACCGTTTGAAAAAAGTATTTGAAACAATTGAGAACATTACCTCGGATTGGGGATAAAATACAATTATGTGTTGTTTTAAAATCGACCAAAATGGTCTGAAATTCCATGTCTGTGTTTTAAGTTTTCGAGATTTGGATCCCAAAAAATCTTACTGCAAAATCATCCATTCGAATGCGTTGCCATATAATGTACAATTATTATAATAATAAAATATTTTATAGCCTTAATATAATTTTTTAATTATTGCACAGTCGTGATTAGTGATAAAATACGAGTAGTCTGAATGCTCATATGTAACACAGCA
The DNA here is from genome assembly GCA_949715065.1 of Periphyllus acericola. Taxonomy (NCBI): domain Eukaryota; kingdom Metazoa; phylum Arthropoda; class Insecta; order Hemiptera; family Aphididae; genus Periphyllus; species Periphyllus acericola. Next base: position 64,678,474 of record OX454264.1, read on the forward strand.
GTAATATTTTAATTTGGTATAGTTATTACTTGCAATGGTTTACATTAGGTATTTATTTTGACTTATTATTATTTGATAGTCATGAATCATTGTTTATACAAAACAATTATCGTTGTCCGTGTAAAAGGTCAATGAAAACAAACAATTGTTAATTTTTAATTACGACAGAGGGAGAGAGAGAGAAATAATTGGATTTCGCGTTATATTGAACAAATTTACTTAAAATAAAATTTGCTTGATAAAAGTCTGTTTAAACAATTAATTTTTCATTTAAAGCACTTTAACAGGAGTTGGAATATATCAAACGCGTCCTCTTGTTCAACTCTGCAGCACCGAGACTAGTATATATATATAATATATATATATATATATATATATATATATATATATGTATATGTATATGAGTTTGTTAATCTCTGTGCGAGAGACTCTGCGTCCATAATCCAACTAACTATATAACTAATTAACTTAATTCAATAGTTTGTTAAATTAATTAATTAGCACATCGTTTGTTGTTTGAAAATGTATCGTTTTTGTTTTTTGTCATCGTAATTCCGCAGCAACATAGTCATATAACGATAGTGTGTGTATAGTATATACAGGTGCTGCAGTTGTATTAGTGGTAGTAAATAGTGCGCTAGCAGTGGCGTTTAAAAAGTTTTTAATTCGATGTAAGAGTAACATAAATAACGAGGCGTGAATAAGAGTTTTAAAACGGTTTTAATTACATTAAAAGGGAAAACCGAAACGAATTCCGATATTAATTTTCGTCCGAAATCCCGGGGCCGCGCGCGGATAATGGTTGTTAAATAAAATTAACCGGGGAACGACAACGACGACAAAAAACAAAAAAAAAAAACAAAAATTAAATAAAAAGCGGTTCAAAGTTTATTAGCGCAGGACCCTATATTATCCTGCTCTCTCTCTCTCTCTCTCTCTCTGCATAGAATTTCGACAATCGGCCGTCGTAGTCGTCGTCGCCGTTGTCGTTGCAGCGAATAAATTCTATAATTCGATTAAATCGCGCGCCGAACAGGAGAGGACGACTGTCGGGAGATAAAAAGGGTGTACGCTTGTCGACGACGACCGAGAGTGCGTAAATCAAGGTAAGAACGGTTAGTGGCGGTGGCGGGCCAAGGGGTTAATCAGTTGAAACATTTTCCGCATTTCCAGCTCCGCCATACTATGCGCTGTTCGGGGAAAACGCGCGGTGTCGTATACGCGTTCGCGGTTTAATACAATCCATCGCAATCTTCATCCCACCGTCAGCTCATTCCCGCTTTACTCGCGTCTCACTCGCCCACGCTCAGTCCCTCGATCACGTTCTCTGAGTCCCCATGGGTATATCGTACCTTTGTATACACGCATAATGTATACGATCGAGTCGAGGATTCTTTGGGCCAAACTTCATTTATATACGCTTTCTCCTGTATATTATACATATGCTTATAAACGATTCGCTTTTACGAATGGGAGAAAAAGACAAGGTTGCAACGGGATTTGGTTTCTCGCTGTTCGTATACAAAATTTTACTGTTCGGTCTTAAAAAGTATGCGTATAACGTTTTTAAGACGTAATAGTAATACGTATTACAATTATTGCAATATAAATATATATAAATAAATGATCGGTAAATTACAAAAACAACACGATACAATATCACTAGATGGACAAAGAAGAATCTGAGAATATAGACAACCAGCGGAACTTATGCGATTAAACTTCACAGAATATTATCATAAATATGAAGAAGAAAGAAAATTTAACAACATATCAGACCAACTAAATGAATTCCTAGGACCAGAAGTCGAAGAAATAAACAAATTGTTGAAACTGAAGAAAACCATTTGTATATTTTAATAACCATTATTGTTGAAGCCTTCCAAGATCATTGAAATAATAAATTAAAATTAAAATAACAGTAATAAATTTAATTTGAGGATAGATTGCGTGATGATATGGCAATTTAATCGTTTATGATTCTGATTGAATGTTTACAGAACCATCAATTATAGAAAAAACAAGTTTTCTAGTTAGTCATCAAGTTACTGTGGTAAAATATGTTGTGGAGTATTTGAACGTTTTACGTTACAGTTTCCACTTTTTTTATTATTATTATTACCCGACCCGCGTAGATTTTTGTAGCCTTTTTTTCCTTTTTCGTACCACTATTATTTGTCTTATCGAATTGAGCTACGACATGATTTCGATTTAAGTTGACTATTATATTGATTTATTCGTTACCTGCATGTTTTTATCGCGCTTTATAGTGAACTCACTCAATAGCACTCACGGTCGGTCGTTTATTTTCGGTTGATCGGAAATCAAGCCCTCAGATGTGTCGCCAACAAACCAATTTGTGCGCGAATGCGTTATATTTGTAAAAAAAATATCTTTATTTTTGCGCGCCCAAATCTAAGAACCCTTCACTTGAATCGCATTGGCTAGGTTTTAGCGGTTTGTGTTCTACATTAGCGTAGTCCATTTTCTTTAGGTGCTGCATATGTGTTATAAATTATAATATTCACACTCAAGTCCGAACGAAATTCAACAAGATTACATGTATTGTTTCCACGAACAGTTGCAAACCGTGTATTTAGTATTACATTATATTATTTATTATATACATTATTAAAATAAATTAACTTATATAATACATTGAGTGGATTCTATATAGTGAGTGTAAGGATCAAAAAAAAATTATGAGACGATTTTATTATGATTATATACTGCAATTATATATTTATAGTTTATATATATATATATATAATATACATTCTACATATTATATAGTCACTATATTATAGTATATACACTATTGACTATATACGTATACACGTATTTCTGTTCCGAACCCGTCAGACTTCTTCTCCCTCGACGATTGTACCCGGGCACACGGTTCAACTGACGATTATGCATAATATTATAAAACGGTGTCGATCCAGTCGGATCTGTAGTAGCTGATTATGGTTTAGCTTTTAGGCGCTTGCAGTTTGTTATTACCCATACGTATATCGCGCGTGATCTTATTTCCCGTGTGTATTTTATCAATTATACTGATATTACGGTAATTGCGTGCGTGAACACGACTACGTGCGTATGCCGTTTATGGAAAATCTGGAACGCAATAGTTGAGATTTAACAGGTACATAAATATCGCCCTTAACGTTTTCGAGAATTGTCGTTCAAATTAAAGCTATTTAACTAATTGCTAATTGCAACCAATGCAATTAGCATGAGGTATGATATGTGGATAAATAGATACGTTGCTGTGGTGTTTGTGTTAATATTGCAGTAGTACGTTGTAATTTTATTTATGTATTATTATTATTTTAGATATAATATATAGTACCGTGCTTAAAACTAGTTATGATAAAAGAACCAAATAATAATTCAAAAATCAAAATATATTAATAGATTTTTAATGGTTTTTACAAAAAGCTCTTATAAAAATAAATATTATAAATAATCGAAATTTCATTAATTTTCTATTTTTTTTTTTTTAAATAATAAATTAATATTTTAGAAAATCTTAGCCATCACTGTCTAAACACTAAACTTTGTGGTAAAAAAATAAATCAACTTAGCAACTATAAAATATACATATGGTAAACTAATATAGATTATTTAAAGGTTGTTCTTATAGTTGATCAGGTGACTAATATCAAAATAAAAGAATTCTAAATACTTTAAAAAAATTTTAATTTTTTCGAGTTAAAAAAAAATTAGGCAATCGAGAAAAACATTGTCCTGACCTAAGTCAGTGACTGAATAATGCGCAAGTATAACAGTTTTCGAAGTAAAAAAGAAACTACTTTATACATGAGTAGTTTTGGATATGTTCAATGTACCATCCACATAAACTTATACACCTAATAACGATCTAAAATTAAGATATAATTCACGATCGTACGCGCGCACCTCCTGCTAATTAGTTTCTAGACTAATTAGATTATTATTATAACGTAAATCAAGTACCTGTATAATAACATAATACGTAATACCATTTCCGAACATCCGTCAAATTCGATATTTTTGTTTGGCATTATTATTGTCGCGTTGACTTTACGTTTAACCTTTAATTTAGACAGTGTGATGTTTCCAAAACAGTCGACTTCAATTTTCAGAGGTCACTCGTACAATATAATTATAGTTCAACTGGTACAGTATAATATATAGGACGGTGATTCGAAAATAGAGAGAGAGAAACGGTTCCACGCGATGTTTGATTTTGTGATTATGGAAAAATATGCAATAAGAAAACCAACGAGTTTATAAAAATGAATATAAATTAAACGCGACGTTGTATAAAATTTATTATTGGAGTAAAAATAGTAATTTGCATATCCGTTTTCGTACCTGCGACGATCGTCGTGGTAATCATATGGCGTACATATATATTTATACGTCGAGTTTTGTATAGGTACGTGTATAATATAATACACTCTCGAAACCGCTTTGGTGACTTTAACAGGGCCGGGTTATGGTAGAGGGGTGTCATTACACGCGCGTAGCACTTTAACTGCGCCGAGAATGGTTCACGAACACCGATCGGCTCTATTTGCAATTTTTATCCATACATAATAATAAGCTAGTAATAATTTAATATGCTTTTTTTTTATTTTGTTACATTATCGTAAATAATAATAACACGTGTTACCTTAGCCGTTCGAACGTTCAAACGGAATTGTATTTATTTATTCAAATGAAATAATATTATATACAGTAACGCGATGGATACAAAACTTAAGCACGGGAAATAATAAAACATTCAAAAGTGTGGCTTCATTTTACAGTATATAATAATATCATGTTGGACAAGGTATGCAATTAATTACGAGTAGAAACAGACCTAAAAATTGTTTTGCTCTCGTGGTGAATTCATGTTTACCATGAATGTATCATACTCTGATCGTATTAACCAACAAATTCCTATAATATCGCATCGAAATCTATTACTTAAGTACGCTATCCGTATCGGTCTTGGAACTTTTTTGATTTTCAAAGACCGGTCTTAACATTTACCCGCTGTCGATGGTTTTGATTTTAACGAGACTAACGGAAAGTATAGAACACCAAAACCCGTCCGAGCGTTCACCATTTATATATTATATATACGTTGTAGTTTTCGAGAAGTCGTTTTACACGCGGGCCAAACGTAAACACGATACGCATGAACGGAGATCACACGGCGGAAAACCGCGGTGCCGATTTCCGGTTTTTTATTTTTGTTTTGTTTCTGTACCTAGTGGGCACACGTCCAGGCTGAGTCCAGTCGGCCGTCCTAATACTTTTGCTATATTTATCCAGACACCATCGTGTGACGTCACGGGAGCAGTAATACGTATTTCACCAAAATATTATGTGTGTGTGTGTGTGTATTCGTTGAATAGTGCCTTTCGTGGTATTATACCACTCTGGAGTACGTAGTATTATTGTTTTCATGTGGAATCAAGAATCGTGACGTACAACATCGTTGTCATTGGACACACGCATTTCCGTAGGAATAACGAAACGTGTGTTTAATAGGCGTAAAAATAAGCGAAACTATAGCTAGATGGCAAATCAATCAGAACAGGTCTAAAATATTGTACCCTCAAAAAGAAAAAGTCTGATCTTGTATATGAACTGTGGTGAATATAATATAGAGAATAGAAATTGTTAAAAAGGGTTGAATATTTCGGTGGATGTCATTTTCTCAAATTAAATTTACCCTGATTCGATAAAAGCTTTATAATTTTATATACATTTTAAGGTACACATTATTGTCTTGTGCTTACTGCTTTATACGATACGACTGCACCAAGACTATCCATCATATTATAATTGTCATAACGTATCGTATGTGGGAAGGCAGTCATTTTTTTATGAGACGTAATAAAATGGGTTGGGTCGCGTTAGGTTTGCACGCAAACGACAACCGTAGTTACCTATATACTGACGTTTACACTGTAAGGATACTCACCAGAACACCGATGACATGAGGATTCTTTGTCCGCGAGGACCGGGAGTTAAACGAATAAAAATGTATAAATATATAGCTATATATAGCTATACTTATATAAGATCGGCATAGGATTTTTCTGACCACAAGCCTATTGTTAAATTTTTAATATTTTCTTATTTTAGAAGTATATAATCTTATCATAAAATTATTAATTAGTTAGTTTCTATCTCAATGATTGGTTTTACAATATATAAGATCGGTTACCTAGTATTATTTCTTTATATTTTTATACTGCCAAAAGAAAATAGGTTATTTGATCAAATATACAGTATGCTGATTTTTAATAAAATTAAATTCGACTATTTTGTTATAATTATGAAAATGACAAGCACTGAATATACACAGTTTCGGAAAATAAGGATATTTTAACGTCCTTATATATATAATAATATTATAGTATATTATGTTTGAAAAATGCGTATTTCTGAGTTTTAAGAATTCAAATAATTATATTTCAACCATATTCTTACCATACATTGATAGTATTTCAAAATTTGGATTTACAGTTGGGTAATGTTACAACATACACTTACAGTTGTATGATGGTCATTGAAAAATAAACACTAAACATTTGTATTTACCATACATTATGATGCACTTATGGAATATAACTGCATACTGAACCATTTTTCAAATGCAATAAGATATCGTTGCTTTCAAATGTATGCCAACAATAAAACTATATAACACATTTGTCCTACTGACCTACACAAGGTTGAAAGTATGTTCTATATGTATTTATTTATGTGTTATACATAATATTGAATTTTATTCAAATTTTTGCACTAGAATTAATTTCAGTTTAATACAACGATTTAAGCTTATCAATTATTGTTCTATTGTAATTTAATTGATAAATAGTTTTGACCTACCCGACGTGTATACAGTGTCTGTTCATTTTTTCTTTCGTGATGCGTACAATGATAATAGCGAATATGAATAGACCATTACGAGTTTATAATTTATACGTTCTAAGTATTATTATGGCTTCATTGTGTATAATACCGGGGGTAATGGAGAGCACGCAAGTAGATTAGATTTGCAGTATTGTCTACTGGATATGATGCAGCGGTTAACCTTTCTGTGTTTGGAAAAACAGGAAGGGAAACAAATTGGCCAGGGGTGACGGTAATTCGAGGAAAAGGATTTCTAAAGTCATTATTTAAGATAAAAGAAAACGCCTGGAAAAACAAAAGTGAAGCACGGTGAGCGTATTGTTCTTGCAGATTTGTTGTTTTCTGTAATCCCTGTCCCATTCCCAATGACTTATTATATTCATCGGCAAGTCTCCCGATATATATATACATTTAAATACAGATAACCATCTTCTCCGGGCGTATTTGTTGTTGCGCTTGCCGAAATTGCATTTTAATTATATATTAGTGCGCAAAATCGCCATTCTTTTGTACGCCTTTTAGCTGTTATTTAACGACTTTTATTTTTATTAAAAAAAAAAAAATAAGAAAGAAAGAGAGAACTTTTACCCTTCTTTACAAAATACCCCGCCGGGTGGTGGTATGTGCTAGGGTCGGTGTTTTATTTTTTTCTTGATATATATATATATATATATATATATATATATATATAACCACTATACAGTTTTTTTTCTTCGCCATCCACTTTTCACGCAATTAACTTAACAGTCGAAAGACTGGTGCTTTACTTTTCTCGAACATCTTCTCCATCGCGCACGCATGTAATTTATCGCTATCCTTGTAAAACTCGAAGCAGTGTTAAAAAAAATAAAAACAAACCAACAAAAAACAAAAAATGCTTCGAAGAAGCAGAACATAAATAAAAGCATTATTTCGCGAGATATCTGTTTTCGATGCGAATTCTTAGCTGCCTACGTTGCACATAATTAGAGCAATTTAACCACGAAAATTGTAATACGAGTTTATATTATATATAAAGAGATATAGAAAGAAATTGAGATAACATTATTTAGGCGGAAAAAACAAAATCAAATTCGATTACCATTATAATTGAGGTTTAAATTGATTTTTATTGAGGTTTTTTCAATACGTTTTAAATAATTTTACACTCTAGCCTGTGTACCTGACAATATAGAAATGTAACTAGATTGAACGCAATGTACCTATCGTAATACACATACGACATACCTATATATTATATGAACTATATGATGAAATAAATATGTTTTGATATAAAATTATGTTTTAATCTATATCATATAAATCTTGAGTTGAGTTTTTACCATGACTCGACGATTTTTCACAATTTTCTAATCGATTAAGTCGTTTGATGGATTTTCCAAATGATTATTATTGGGACCTAGACCCAGATCAATTCAGCCTGTTATTATTTTGCGGAATCATGCGGAATCGTGCACGCGACTTTGAATGGAACAACAAAAAGATATATCCTATATAAAATAATTTTTACAATTATTTAGAATATTGTTGTGGCTAAAACCGGTTTAGTCCGTGTGACTTGTACGTAATGTTCTATGTGTTAGGTACTGTTTGCAAGTTGCATAGAGTGACCTTCAATAAAGTCGAAATGCAATATTTAAACACATTTTATCTGCCCTCGTAGGTCGTAAATTAGTATTAGCGTCTCAACTATATATTGTGTTGACCACGCCTTCAGCAAATTTCGTATACCATAAAGCCGGCTTTTGAACTTGGATAGATATACACGTGCAAATCATGAATAAGTATTCCGTTTATTAATATAATTGTCAAATTAATCTTCTTTTCCAAAATAAATCCTCTTACTTTAAAGCGAACTATTACGTTAATAATATTAATATCTAGTAACTATTACTACTCTACATGTGTAAATATATACGGAAAACAATAATATACATATAACGTATAGTGTACGACTTTTTTATTATTCGTAAAAATATTTTAAAAACTAGTTTTTATATTATAATAATAAACATTTACTTGAATTTTTGAACACTTAAAATTTTTTTGTTTATTTAATCCATACGCTATTTTTCTTATACACACATAATATCTATGTTCTATATGCGTATATATTATAAAAAAATCAATATTATACCTATTGAATAAAGCTATTACATTTTTATTTAAATTTTCGATCCCTATTCTACTCAATTATCGGTATTTATTTTATGTGAAAACGCAGAGACGCTTTTAGCGAGAACCGTTTGCACTATTATATTATATGCACGCACACACACTCACACTCACTCAATCACACACATAGCACATTCGTATAAGTATTTTTATACACGATTTTCGAATTAATAAAGAAACGGTTAAGTTATTTGCGCGCACATACAGACGATTATATCTCACGACGAATAGAGCCCGGATGTCATTGACATTGCATATTTATTTAGAATGATCAGAGATATGCCCATGTTGGGTATATATGAATCTATTTCTTAAGGTACCGTCACGAATAATGTATATAATATGCAATTATTTCATTTTAACATACTTGTGACGTTTTCTGTATATTTATGCACTTCGATACGGAATGATTATGGGACGCGTCACGTAACACAATAATAATAATTATAATAATATGAGACCAATGTAAATTGTATTATAATAATATTAACTTTAGAGGTTTTCCGGCGCAGGAGAAGGGGAAGTTTGTATATTATTATTATCATATTCCGCTACGCGACCCGTCCGAAACCCACACGAACTCTGGAAATTTACACGTTTTTATCTAATACCCGTGATTTCGATTCTAAACTTTTTTATTCGCCGCATTATACGAGTATTATACCTACACCGTGATTTGAAGTACAACGTCGATCATTACAGGAAAAGTAGCGTTAATTTATCTATTTATTATGCGCGTCCCAATAGGTATAATACATGCAGCGTTATTACGCGTGTAACTACTTTATTATATTCTAAGCTGACCTTAAGCCATTATTGACGGCGGCGGCGCCAATAAGCCGCGGTAGGTATACGAAGCATTGCGTTGCTGTGTAATACATTAACAATGTGCGCACGTGTAAGTGTGCTCTATGTACATTGTACGCTCTCACTCACACTCACACATACATGTACTGTACATATAATTACGTATATGCAAGAACACAACATATAATATAAATGTGCTTGGGTAAGTCTGAAAATATTGTGTCTTCGAAACAATATCTATTACAATACGACGAGTGCATCGTATAGTAGTCATATTGTGTAGTAAAATTATTAGGCATTCAAATTTAATGGAATAATAATGATTAAAAACCTGATTGTAAAAATAAACAAGTATAGATTCCAAAGTAGTTTTTACGCCGTTTACTATATTATCGATATGAATTATTTTGATCATCGCACATACTTTATAACAAAACTTTAATACTATACACAGTTTTAATAAATAGTCGGAAAAACATTATGTTGCTAGTATAATATTATGCACAACTTATAATTCTATAATATATTATTGTGTTTTACCATAGCTTGGGTTTATATGAATGACCTCGGCAAGGAGTACTTTTTTAATCCTGTTTCTTAATTAATCACCTATAGGGTATGCACATTATTCGACTTAGCCGGTGGTGACATTTAAATGTGTTTGTAATTTTGTATGTGCTTATACGGTATTGGACAGAAAGACTAAATTACCTGAGACACAATTTAGTTTTACAGACCATAATTTAACTTAATTTATTATTATAATTATTATTATTATTATAAGATACTTTTTTACATTGTGTCATAGCTCAAAATACGAGTAATAATTAGTATTTAGTAAGACAAATTAATTACCCATACTATTATAGTTTAGATAAACCGCAATGGAGTGCGACTTAGTCTTATTTCCATCCCATATTGTAGACGCACCGACATAAAATGTTACCAAAATATTTAAACGTCACTTCCATCAAGTGAATTCATAATATTCGTGATTAGGGCGTTCTTGATAAAAAAGCTATTTCGATCCGTGCTACAATAACTTCCGAGTAATTAGTACTTTAACATCACCACAAAAACATTGGTAGCTATAATAGTATATATTCGTATATTATTTGGTATTGAACAAATGTATGAGTTTTTCGGCATACTTGGCATTTTCACACTCTAACCCCAGCTAGTGCACGCGCATACACGATCAATGTTAGATTTGTTAGATCGCAATTATATACATCGATATATTATGTTATCGGCGTAAATCAAGTGCGTTCGTAGGTGCTCTCAACACACACACAGACACAAATGCACAATAAAGGTAGGTGTACGTATCATTTATACATAGACACACACACACACACACATATATATATAATAGAGAGAGAGAGAGAGAGAGAGAGAGATAATGCGACTTTAATATAGCTGAGGGTTTTAGTATAGCCCCACGGCGCTTTTTACTTAACCGCCGGCACCGCTGGGAAAAGCCAAAAATCGCGTCGGTCAAACCTCTCTCATACTATAGCCTGCAGTCCCTGCCGCGTAGAAGCATATACATATAAGGAGAGCTATAAATCGTAGGTACGCGTATGTACCTACCCATATACACCCGTACCGACAACTGCCCGAACAAGATGAATGTGTTGGTGGTGGTGGGTAGTATATTGGTATATGTACGTATTTTTCGGTCGTTTAAGGTCCGCGTTCTGTGCCCAGAACTGATCTCTCGCGGGACCAATATCGGTAAGACGATTCGGGGGAAAAGTGAAAAATCGCTGGGCGTTGCTAAAAATATATGCAGTCTATAAAATACCATCTCGTAGGTGTACCTCCAATATATATATATATATATTATATAATAACCAAACACTATATTATATTGATCATCATACGCGTGTGTCAAATTTTGGTTGTGAAAAAAAATAACGTTATCGTGTTATTGCGACCCATGATAAAAGATGACGTACATCTACAGCGCGCAGAGCTACCGATGCCGACTGCCAACGCGACTTTTACTTCTTCGGCGTGGACGCCATGGACACGTATTTTTATGATATATATCATATTGTGTGTTTGTGTGTGTGCGCACACGCGAATTTATGGTAATATTGAATATGACATGTTTGGCGTATAGGATATAACTATAGAGCTGAGAAGATTTGCTCGGACTGTGGCAAGAAATATGGTGGAGTGGGAAGTGGTGAGTATAAGGAGTTACAGGATGGTACGGAGAGAAGTCATGTGTGTGTGCACACGTGTGTGGTGCGTGTGTGCATGTGAAAGAGAGAGAGAGAGAGAGTGAGAGTGAGAGAGTGAGAAAGAATCAACAACGACCGTTCCAAGGACGCGTTTTGTACGTGACTCGAGTGTAGAAAATAAAAAAAAAACGCGCACTGGGAGAGGCGTCAACGCGACGCGTGTAATGCTCACGGATCTGAAAGAATATATACGATCGATAATGTATAATAATGATAACACAACATATTATAGTAATAGCGACGACCTCATATTATATTATATTGTACGTTGTATCGGATGCGTTGTGTTTCGTATATTATATAATATCGTCGACATTTATACCGGACGTATAGCTGAGCGGTACCTATAACCGCCCGCAGTTTGTGCGCTAGTGTGAAGATGTTGTGCGAGGAGTAAATTATTGTAGTTTTTTTTATACCCCTCGAATGGTCTATACGGGTATATATACACATAACACACTCGCTGTTGTATAATACGAGCTTTGCTGTCACTGCAGCGCGGTCGCTTCTATCGTCCTTATATTCACTTGTGCTCCAGATGAAAACCGGTTGATAACCGTCATCTGTTAAATATGTTTCCGGAGCCGACCTACTGTAGTATAGTCAGTATATACACGTATGATATGTTCAATAACAGTTGACCGTTATACATATAATTGCGATAAAAGACTTAAAAATGCAATGTCACACAAAAAAAGAAAAAAACCCACAATTTTGCTAGAAATGACAATATAATATTAAAGATATTTTTTGTCTGAAAACATTTGACTAAATACATTAAAATAACACTAGCGCACGGTGGCATAGATGATAAATGTGTATATACCTATAAGATTCATTTAACTATTTCCATATAAATGCCTGGGTTCGATTTCACGAAGAAGTGTCATAGAATACGCCTGTTCTACAAAATAATCATCATGGTCTTTAAGTTTCTCTTGCATTTGGTCATTGTATTTTGAGTACACATATTGAACACCGGCTTACAATATATATGTAAATCAAAAATGAGATTCGTATCTTAACAGTTTTAAACGATTTTATTGCAATTTCCTGTACAATAATATACAGCCAAACATATATTGCAACATATTTCATTACATAATGTATTTTCCTAGCTTTACAAGCATATGGCCGCATTCAAATAAACCATGTGTATTTTACTTTTTAACTTTTATGCATACACTTAAATATTGAAAAAAGAATACCATTAGTATAATATTATAGCCTCTCCATAGACGTATACGAGAATAATGATATACACGCATCGCAATATTTCTCAGTGTGTATAGTGTATACTATGTGACCGGCTACTATAATATAGAACTTTATCGCTGTATCGAACTCCATTCGACTCTTCTATATGCATATGATGTTTTCTCCGAACCCTACAAATAATAAGAACTATAAATATTTAAAGTTAACATATATTTGTTTTTTGTCCATATTCATTAGCATAATAAGTATAATATAATAATAAATTCGTATTGCCCTTCCATCGGCTGTACCCGGTACATATAAATATTACATATACATATAATATACGCTGTCGGTCGTCCGTTTGAATAAACACGAAAACAAAACATTTTTATACACCCGACCCGAGTGATAATAATTTGAAATATTGTCAAACCGTGTAAGTGTGTGTGGTACATACTATACGGACGTGAGAAGCACAATTCCGTCACACACACACGCACACACACACACACACACACACACACACACACGCACACGCACGCACGCACACACAGACTCGTAGTGTCCGAATTGAATTCGTAATTGAGTGTGGCGTGTAAGTACACCTATATATTTTTTTTTATTTCTATCTATACGTCTTGATGTCGTTTGTCGTTGCCTTCTTTATGGTAATAATAATAATAGTAATAATAATATTACGCGTCATCATAATGCGCGCGCGCGCACCGCATGAATAATAAACACGTGCCGGATCAGCTTTCTTTTGTGTGCGTTTATATACGGTGGCGGCAAAACGTTTCGTCTCGGCGTGTTCACCGATACACTAGCTCGCGCACGCATGTGTGTATGTGTGTTTGTGTGTGAACGTGTGTGTGTGTGCAGTCTCGTGTATGGACGAATCTCGGAGGAATCTATCCTTTTTCCCCCCAAAACGATACAATCAGAATCTGCACCGTATCCTCGGTGACCTAAACAAACAATGACCAACGTTAACGCGCGGTGTATATATATATATTTTTCGTTATTATTATTATTATTATTATTATTGCGTCGGACGGAATAATAAAAAAGTTGCGGGGAGCTTTTCGGCCTAACCACCACGGGGTCACTGTGTACAACGAACCGTTCGTTAAAATGCAATTTGACATTTTCGCATCCTCACCACCGTTACTGCCGATGATGACATTTACGGTATTGCGCTATGCGCTCAGTAATTACACAGATTAAATCCGACCAAAAAGGTTAATTTAAATACCAAAATGTACACGAGTCTACCAGAGTCAAATTCCTCCCCCTCCCCTCACCTGCGTGGCAATTCAATCGTGACCGCATATCGTAGTGGCTTCATAAACGGCCGTGTAACGATGGTATAGTAAACTTGATGTTGGAAATCCGTCGAAACACGCAATGATGTCGTCGTACACATATCCGTTGGTGTTTTATTTTATCTCCAGTTTCGGAAGCCATAAACTTTCAGGGATTTTTTTAATGCTATACATGTCGGTGGACGTAGTATACGTGTTCGCGGGATTGTAAAGGGATGATTGTTTTTATTTTCACCCCTAAACGGCGGCGGGAAGGGCGCACGACTTAACAAACGGCATCCCTAATTTGTTATATCCTTCAAAAGACCGATCCCGAGGGTTACTGCTACTACATATACCTGACAGCAATTTGGCCTAATAGCCAGATAATATAAAGGGGTGTGCGGATTTTCCTCCCTCTTCGGTCGCGGCAAAATCACTCGTGAAATCAGTTCCTCGACAGGCGATTTATAATTCCACCACAGTGTTATCTTTATTCCCACGCGTTTGTGTTAGGTAGATATAATATTGTACAATACAAGTATTGTTTATCACGATTCATAAATACCTATTTATACATATATCAGGTATAATCGATACAATTTTTTATAAAAAATTGTTTCCGGCTTACGCTTTGGCTATTTCGAGGATTTAAATCTATTTGCTACGGCGTTACTACCAATTTTTATACAATCGCGATAAAAACGATGTGTGTTAAATTTCTGTACCATCTTCGAGTCCTTCAGGATTATCGACAATGTTATGACAGTACCACAGACCACTTTTCCGATGTGTATTATATAATTGTGTCATTTGCACACTAACCGTTGAGTACGTGCAAAAACCATGGTATCGTCTCGCCGAGAGGAAGTTATAATAATGATAATAATATTTATCGTAATAATAATAATAATAATAACAATAATCATTTCGCCGTCTTTTCCGTTGTCGCGTATAACCGTTCAGCACACCACACGCGGTAATTATATAGCAGTCGTGCGCAAGTCATCGCGGGGTAGACATCGGCTTTTTATCGTTATTATTACTGGTATCATTATTCTATTATTGTTATATAGTGACAATTAGGTTCTACTAACGGCACGAACAATTAAGTATACGAGGTTTTTTACTTTTATTTTATTTTTTAACGCCGTTTGGCTAGACATTGAGTCAACCGTAATAAAATCGTCGCGAGCACGCATCGCGGCCGCAGTAGACGTGGGTTCTAAGGGTTGGTGGGAGGACAAGGGTCGTTGTTAATTAAACCTGTGCACGCCGCGCGTCGTCATAACGAGATGTGTTGTTTGTATACAACGTGGTACATACAGTACCTTTATATATATGTATATAGTAACCGTGGGCGCGATATTATTGTCACGCATCGCCGTGTGTGTACATATTTTAATAATATAAAATGTGTATAGTTATATATTATATATATACCGATGTTCATGTGTTAATGTATAGTATAAATGTATTGTATAGATATACATTATAGTATGTATAACTACTCGGACGATATTTTACATACAACAATAATATATACTACGCGAGATGATGACGACGCGCGTATAATGTATAAAACTCCTTTCCAAGATCTTATCGACGAAATAATATAAACCTATATAATTGACCAACGCTCGGCAGTGTGTGTGTGTATATATTTATATATATATATTCAAATTTGACTTTGCAGCCTAATTGTAAGTGAAAAATATTAACATAATCAAACAAGTTTTATATGTCGTTTGGAAGAAGCGTTAAATTTCGAAATGTGATTCAAACCCATTATTACGTCACTGCGTCGTAAATGCAACGCGTGTTTTTCCATATCGCAATACCCCGCTTGAAAACAGTCGATGATCGGTGTGTCGGTCTTTATTATTTCTCTATAAAAACGAACGTATACTATGTACACAGTGAAATAGTACTCGCGTAATTAGATAACGTTTTTTTTTTTATTATTATTTGTTACCTACCAATGACTACATGATGCGTACACACGTGTACGTTTAATAAATTATACTCTAATATGGTTAATATTTGTAGGCTTATGTGTTTGCGCATATACTCATTATAATAAACGTATAGGACGTCTACAGAGACGGTGTAATAATAATAATCATAATATAAACTGCTGCCTACACCCGCTTATACAGCTAGTACACGCGGTGTGTATATAATATACATAATACATATGATTATTACATGTTCTATAAAACAGTGTACTTACTCTGAATTTGAAATTTCGTCCCAGACGACTCCCCGTATGCGTACATAATATTATTATCATACACGTTTGGTATTTAATATTAATGTGCTGCTGCTCGTACGTTTCGGTTTGCGTTTGTGGGGAGAAGCAAGTGCGCTATGATACAGAAATATAAAAAATACTTAATATTCTTGGATGCGCGTTAGGCTATTTTAGAATAAAAAATGGTAATGATATCATGTGCAACACGGGCTGTTTTACAAGAGAACGAATGCCTATATAATAATTTAAATTACAAATCGTACGCGTATAATGGTATGCGAGTGTCGCGAATGTATATATATATAGGAGAGAGAGAGAGAGTGGAGATATTATTCTTACCTTATAATACACAAGAACGATGGGATTATTTTACTTTCTTGGAGTGAAAAAAACTCTCTGGCAAACAGAGCACGATTTATAGATTTATTCTGCGGAAAACTGTATGTGTATTATACGAGTAGTATTCATATTTTATTATTTACCCATCGAACCATAGCCGGTATTTAGTATAGTTGATTACTGCATTGAAGTAATGAAACATATTCATTTATTTTTCATTTATATATTTTATATTTTTATGTAGTTATTCTATATCGATTACACACGTGAGTGTCATACACACACACACACTATATTAAGGTTATTTTGTTTAGTTTTTTTTTCTGTAAAGAAGCTTAATGTACTGAAAACTTATCGTTGGTCTCCCTCACGTACATATATAGTGCTGCTGGTACGTACCGGCGGCGGCGTATATCTATACGGTTTAATGGATTTCCGTGATTTTTGCATTGTTGCAGAACGAAAAACCCGAGGTGAAACAGAAATGGGCGTCTCGGCTTTTAGGAAAGCTTCGGAAAGACATAACTCAAGAGTGCAGGGAGGATTTCGTGCTGAGTATAACCGGCAAAAAACCGGCCATGTGCGTCCTGTCCAATCCCGACCAGAAGGGCAAAATGCGACGCATCGATTGTCTCCGGCAAGCTGATAAGGTTAGTGTGCCGTGTACGGTGAATGCATGTACATTGTAAACGTATATATATTTATTTATTTATTTATAACGATAAAATAATATTCTATATGGGTAACGTATGTTTTTTTTGTCCCACGGTCTTGTACGATTCACGCATTCGATCGGTTATTTATGTTTCGAATGTGAAACTATTTTATGCCTAACGCCGTGTATATATATATACACACACACACACAAAATAAACAGCTGATCTCAATGTAATATTAAGGGGGAAATGCTTAAAAAACTACACGATGATCGCTACGTAGGTACTTATTACTATTATAGTGATCCTAGAGTAATATTTTATCATATTGTATAATATATTGTTATCGCAATAATTATTGTGGTTTTATTTACTTATACTACCAAAACATTAAACATACATAATATAATATACTTAATTTTAATTAACTTTCGTATATTAGTGATAAGCAATACATTTGTTTTTAATCAGATTGATCGTAAATAGTACGAAGTAAAAATATGGAACTTTTTTACGTATCAATTCTTAACATATCAAACTAACTTTTTAATAAAATCAATTAATTTGGTATTTTTTTCTAATTATTCAAATAGTTTTATTTTTTTGATTAACAAACAGACAATTAATTAAATCCAATCACTATTTTATACAAGTATGTATCAATAAATGTTTTTTTTTTATAATGTTTCATATAATTATACTATATTTATATTAATATTATTGTACTTGTAGAATCAAGTTGCTCACATATAATGGCAATCGAATTCTTTAATGTTTTCGGAAAATGTGTTGTTTTTTTTTCGTTAAAATAACTGGTATACGAATACATTTTCTTGATAGTCTTAAAATTAAAAATAAATATAATATCCTAAACTTATGACCAGATTTAAATAATTTCCAACAGCAATAATCAAAATTTGGGTTTTTATTATTAAACATAAATGAACAGGTTTTTCGAGGATTGGCTGTTCATATTTTAAATTTGTTTAAGTGACTACTTCGAATTATATTAGCAGATTTAAAATATACATTTTACTTGTACAATTCATGTTTAGATTAAGGTCATATTGTACAGGTATCGGAATTATATTGCCATTTGAAGTTAGTGTGTGCTTCTCGTTGTTTTATAGTTATAGTTATAACTAAAGGTTAGGGTTATTGAATATTGTTAATATTAAATACATATTTATCGATTGACTAATTGAAACGGTTATTTATTCGTATAAAGCTATTAAACGGTTTCCTTCGTTTAATATCCACAAAAACTACAACAAACTGGAACTATTACAAATGTCGTGGCTATAATTTGATATTTTTATGAAAACTATTTCCCACTTATGGTAATATAGAATTCAATTGAAACTTCAAACAATATTTTAAATCATCTTGTCATAAGCCATTGATTATTCTAATCGTGTTTTTAAAAATAAACAAAATATTGTTAAAGAAACAAAAATTAAATTAAGAATAAATAAGATTAAATAAAATTAAAATATTTCTTGATTATTTTTACACACCAATTTATATAAATTATTATAAATACAACGTAATATGCTTTAGAACAGCGGTTCTCAAACTGTGCTCCGCAAAGTTAGTCTAGGGGGTCCGTGGCTCTCTAGGCCCTGGGCATATCTGTATTGATGAAATTCAAATTATTATTATA
Organism: Periphyllus acericola; assembly: GCA_949715065.1. Lineage (NCBI taxonomy): Eukaryota > Metazoa > Arthropoda > Insecta > Hemiptera > Aphididae > Periphyllus > Periphyllus acericola. The sequence goes on from OX454264.1 coordinate 64,698,027, forward strand.
TTTCTTAGCTACATTTTTATATATAAGATTCAATATTATTTGTACCGTACCAATGTATTATTTTAAACATTTAAAACCTTTAACTATTTATAAATCGGCATAAAATGTTGTGTCATAGTCAAAAATCAAAAAGAGATTGGATAAAAGTCTTGTTTTTCGTTCTTTTTACATGTACGATAATTTTGTTTACTCATCTACAATCTTCGAAGTTCTAATAATGTAATAATTTCTTCAGTTATAATGAATTCTTGTTTCAAATAGACTTTTCTGTATTTTGGGGCTCCATAATTTTTTTTAGGAACATATGGGCTCCACGAACAAAAAAGCTTGAGAACCGCTGCTTTAGAATATTAATGTACGGATTGAGCATAACTTTCTTATAAGCCGTAAGTTAATGAGAGAAAATTAAATTGTTTTAGATCCTGAGTGAAGTGAGTAATTTATTGGTTTTATATATCACTTTTTCTAGTAGTAAATCTCCAACTAATATATCATACTCGTTGCAGTTAAATCGTTTTCAATTTTTATTTAGTTTCTTCAATCGGGAAATAAATGTGGAAATTATGTTAGATTTCGTCCATCAAAAGATTAAAAATTGGTTGTCGAATTATTGAATGATTCGTAGGCTTATAGGATAGTTCTAAACCATTTTATATACCGTTAAAAACTCTGACTGAAATGGTTTTTATACGTTTAAAACTGGGTATAAATTATTATTGTTCACAATTATTGACACAGTTTATATTGTTTTGTGTAATATTTTTTCTTTATCTATTTTTGGCACACTGAATTTGTATTTTAGGACTATAGTGGTTTTTATTCAAACAATAATTTTAATAGGTACGTTCTTGTTACAATATTATATCAATTAAAATATTCAATACGTGAATGGGTATACATTTTTCATCGACTTTTCCCATCAGAATCGGATTTTAAAGGCGATTGCCAATCTATAATAATTCTACACATAAACAGATCTTCAGATTTTTCACTAGGTACCGATGCGACAAGAATTAAACATTTGGCACCTGTAGTTTTAATTTATTTTCGTTTTAATTTAAAAGTATCTACATAAAAACATTAAAAAAGAAATCGCAAAAAGCGGGAACTGCAATAATTGCGTCTCTGCCGAATGAAAACGAGATCGCGTTTTCCAGAAGCGACCGTGGGGAGGTGCCCGGAGGTGGGGTAGACCCGATAAATCGACGCTTAGAATATCGCTTCCGTGACGCCTATTATATCACTATATATATGGCAGTCGTTGGAATTTAATGTCGAGCGTTCCGACGTTGGCCGCCCTCTCGCCGCCGTCGGTTGACGCGGGACCGTACAAATCTTCGCAACACATGTTATTATTATTACGTTGCTATTCGGTCGATCCCTCGTGCAGCGATTCTCCTCTTAAGAGAGTGAGAGAGATAGATGGAGAGAGAGAGAGAGAGTGAGGGGAGGTATGTGGCTATATATATATTTAAACCCTTGAAATACGAACGAAAACGTTGAAAATACATTGTCAATGTGCACGAATCGATTGACTACCCTTTCTGAACTTCGACTTTGAACACTATATTTTATATCATGAGCATGATCGAGTTTAGACGTTTTTGTTTTTTTGTCCCGATTCCGAATGTAATGCGCACTATTATGGAGAATAGAACCGCCGATTATACTAATAGTTATCGCGTTTATAGATGTGCGAACGCCGCACACCAAGTGTGTCTCCGGTCGGACCAGGAACAATCTGTGCTCCTAATATTATTGACATGGCCCCATCATTTTTACACTTCTCGGTGAACTCGAAAGTCGAACAATAACTATTAATGGTTTTCTGGCCGCGTCCCGGATGGCGTTACTAAATTCAACAATATTATTGAATGACGTGTATCCGTGTATTATAAAATAATCAATGACTAAATGTATAATATAATATGTAAACATAAGTCGTGGACGGATGAAAAAACGTAACATTAGAAAAGCAAAAAATTATATGTTCGCGTATAACGTTCGCGAAAAAATCTATTGAATACCGTTTGCGAGCCTTTCCCACACGTCGTCATCATTGCGTTCACGCTTTTTCCTCCGCATAGACGCTCATCCGTATTCGGTTCACGTGCAGACGCCGCCGACAGGTTCCGTTCTCACACACGCGTTTATGACCAGGACCTATGCGCGAGCTGCATGTTGTCTTCGTATTAGCCGATAACCAATGTGCATATATTATGGTCACTATAGGTATTGCAACAACATAATAATGCCGCGTATTTATATACAGTTGGTTCGCACTTGCCCCGTGTTTGGCAGTGGCAATATTTTTCCTAGGGAAATTATATACGAAATATTCACAATAAGGGACAAAAAACCATGACTGTATTGTATAGTCCTCCAAATAACCATCATTATTTTGAATAAAATTCAGCTGTATTTCTTTTACGAGTTATATGTATTTTAAATTTAAAAAAACTGATATAATTATTATGTAATATACAATATTTTAAATAGAACTGAAAAAAGAGTATTTTATAATACTATTAATGTGCCCTTCCACCCCTACCTCTACGCCGCTCCGTATTAGAGAAGATGCATTATAGGAAACTATACATTATTTTATATTTATATATGTAACCTAACCTCGTATATCAGAGAAGTATAGCTGAAGAGAGCCAATTTTAAAAAGTTTTAGCCCTCGCAGAATGTAGTATAAATTATTTATCACACTGTTAATTTGAACTGAAAATTATCTATAGTTATACTCTTGTGCCATACAACTAATAATTAATTATATAATTTATGCATACATAATACAATTATATTAGGTACATATAAAAATTTATAATTTAATAAAGACTATAACTTCTTAATTAAATTACAAAAATTATGCTTTTAAAAAAAGTAAAGTGGAACGAGTAAAAAGTTTAGTCAGATTTCCAGTTGCCTACTCCTGCTATATGATATTATTATAGTGTATACTGTATACAGTATATTATTTTTGCCTTTTATTTACGTACATTACTTTATATTATTCAGTAGGTACAATGTTGTTTTATGACAATCTTATATTATTTTCGACTTACCGTATGGAGATCTAACTGTATATAATATACTGTTCTGTACTTAGTGTTAAGTATAGGTACCTATATTATATTATGTTTCACGCGATAATTTTGATTCATGTTGTATAAGGTATAACTGGTATAAGTAGTTAGTGATAGATCTTATGTACTTTTCTTACGAGTGCACTTCGTTTTTTTTTTTTGGAAAATTTGTTCGGGGATCAAATCGGAAAATCAAAATAAATCGTGCGAGTCCAGTAATAGTTTTCTTAAAAAAATCTTTCACTATATGTGCATGGACTACATTTTGTTGTGAATCTTCGTGTGAATGTATTATTTTTTTCGTCCAAAATGGCAATTTACGAGTAGCTATACCTATAATAATAGATGATCATTTCGCACCTAATTGAACGATATATGAGAGAAGTGCCTATTATATTATAGAAATGTGTGATTCTTGAATAACTGCACGGTGTTTCTGATACATTTCAAGAATCAGTATTATTTTCATGTGTGATGTAAGACAACGGAGTTTTGTGAAAATTAAAATTGACAATTTTCTTCCGGGATGAAAATGGTGCAATTGACATCAGCGGTATAAATCATGTTTTGCGTACTGGGTTATTGCCCTGCATGCATTTAATTTTGTTTTGAATCGATTAGTTTGATTACGTTGTCGCAGTAAAATCCACATGAGAAAACATTATAATTATTGAAAAACCTTATGGAAGTGTATACATGTGGTTAATCAAAAAGTGTAGACCGTTGTTATATCTCGATATTTCCTGAGCTTTTAAACAATACCATGTGGCCGTGTAGGTATATGAACCGAGTGATTATAATCAAATACATATTCAATGATAATTTTGACAGCCATCAGTTATCTCAGTATTGAATTAAAAATGAAAAATAAGCTGGACCTACACTTACATTATAGAGTATAGTTGCCTATGTTGTAACCTACTGATTTCGTGAGCATTAAAGAAAGAGCATATAAGAAACATAAAATAATGGAACGATATATATATATAAATAATAAAAAATTATTATTATTATGAAATGGGTAATTGCGCATTTATTTTCATCTTCTTCTTGGACAACAAAATTCCAATAAAACGATTTGAACGTTTTATCACATTAATAGTTCTCTACAAATCTTTAATTTATAGTAAATATATATATATATATATGTAATAAGAGGCTCAACCGCGTAGTGTACGTCATTGATATACGTGTGTTTATTCTATTTCATAACATTTAAATCTGTCCATATTTTTGTCCGTAATGTCAAGTTCAGGTAACTCGCCAAACTCGCTACACCACGCGTCAATTAATTTGGATGTACAATGTACATATTGTTGTATGCGTGATATGTCCAGTTAAATCCACTTTTGACACTCGTATTGTCGAACGGTTTGCCATCATAAGTACACATTTTATTATACAACTATATAATATATTCAAATAAATTATAATACCTTTAGAAAACGTGAAACAAATCAAAATATTATTCTAGTCAAACGTGAGAGTATATGCATCATATAGTAGCTGAGTAATAATTATAACGTCGTACTGAAATCAAATCTTAGAAACGCGGGTAAGGTTCGTAAAATGTTTCGCTAAGCATACCCATATTATTATATAAGTAGTATAAAAAAGCGTCCGATACATTAATACGTGTCGCGGCGGCATCCGTTGTCATACGGTTGTCATTGTACGGATTTACTACTACAGCTACGCTAAGTATAATGATATTACAATATACAGTGCACGCCTTGTTCCAAAGTATACGCGCAATATTTTAATGCTGGACGAAGATAGGTCGTCAATTTGGATACGGTATAATATGGTAATAAATCACGTATCGCGGCGTTTGATGTGTCTATATGTACTTTTATATACATCGTGTTCGCCACGCGTCAAATATTCTACACGCGGTGTCGTGTTTTGAACTCGCCATGGTCGCATAACTTCATGAAAACACGTCTTCAGCAATGTCTGACGTTTTAGGTCTTATGTACCCTTCTCGCGGTCGTTGACATAACACGAGTTATAAATCAAAAAGGGCTCACCGCGTGTCTCTTCAGCGTATACAATTTTCTTCCTTGTTCCTTATATTTCACTTGTTATAGCATTTTACAAGAACACTGCACCACCGCTGGTGCTATGTGCAGTGTAAACTGCATATATATATATATTTTTTTTTACTTCGGGCTCTCTCGGCTGTATAATATTATTGCGACTTTAAATACAAAACGCTCACGTCTCGCCTGCATAATATTATATTAGTTATGTATGCATATATGAGTGCATATACGCATAGGTACATACCAACACACGGCCATAATAATATATTATACGCGCAGATTGACCCTACAGTGGTAATTAATTCGTTGCACTTGTTCCTCACACCGAGTGCTACGTGTCAACCGGCCTAGGTGTATGGAAGGTAAATAATAATATTATAATTCGTATATAATATAATCGTTACTGCGAGAAGAGTGCGCGTGCCGCCGATTAATCGTCTGTATACAGGAAATGCATAATGCGTACGAGTCTAAGAATCGGAAAACGTATAAAAGAATTATATGATATTGGTTAGTGGCGTTTTAACCGCGTATAATAACGCAGTAAAATGTACATGTGTTTCATGCATAAAATTTTTTCAAGCCGTATCACCAAGAGTTGAAAATCGAACGGATTATGTATACGAAAAAAGTGAAAAATATAAGTTAGAAATATTATGTTTATTTATTTTCTTTGAGTCATTTTTAATATCAATCTACGTTTATACTTTTATACATTTATGGTCAATTAAAATAGTGTTGCAACTTTCACGTGGATCACTGATAATCATTTTTCGTAAAGTTGTATCACCGTAATGAACAATAAATTAAATTTAAGAATATAAAACACTGTATAAATACCTAACCTTCTTATACCTTTCCGGTGCACGACATTAAAATATATCCCACGGAAGTATTAATTAAAATTTTAATTTAAATAATATTGTCATCCACTATAAATCTTAGATGGAACACATTTACTGAGTTTGATTGCACTCAATCACGTCCGAACGATCTCATTATAAAATGTTAATTTCAAATATAACATTCATTACTGTTACCGTGTCACAATAATCAATTTTAAAATACAATGACTAATTATATTGCAATGTATAAATTGTATTTTTAAAAACCCCTCTCCGCTCTTCTACTCGTAAGATCTCGAATCAATCGTGTGTGAGAGAGCGTATAGTGTATATATAGGTACACGCGCGCGCCTTCCGGAGAAATACATCGAAGGTGGTCAGCTAATTTACGAACCAACGAGGTGTCTGTCGCATCCAATTAGCGAAATTTATTGTCCATTACATTTTAGTGTACGTTGATTGTAAAATATAATTTTCATTTAACCAACCCGAGCTTCTTGGTGTACCTTTATTAATAATACGAACGGAAATACCACCACACGAACACAATATTGTGTGCAACTTTTTTTTCTCCTCCATACATTTGCGACGGACAAAGGAAAGTAGCTAATGAATATTCGTATACTATAAAGAAGTGGATAAAATTCGAAAACTATACTTAAGTATTGTTGAACTATAAATAGCTTGCTATTTTGGATGCGACGTGGAAATTTTTCCTGATTACAATTTTTAAAAGAACAACATTTTGACCTTTGTCGATTGCTGCACATTGCTGCGGTTATTGCGCTGACTGTAGACACTTTGTTTCGAATTACAACTCGCAACACTCCTGCTGAGTACCAGGCGTGTCAGTAGGTATTAATGTTACGTTGTAGGAGATTTTTTTGTTAAAAAATACAATGAAATTACAACTCAAAATATTTTTTATATGCATCATTTATTTTTAAATATCGAAAACAGTATTTCATATGAACTATTATTCTTCGTAGATAGTATAAGGGTGCTTACATACTTCCCGCTTTACATTAAAAGTGTTTCGAAAAGTGTTGTTTTTTTACATTATACTATTAAATATACATGTAATATTATATTAAATAAAAATGTATTTAATATTTTTAATAAAGTGCATTTCATTACAGAAGTATGGTTTTCTAATATTTTTTGATATTCATTATTTATAAAAGCTAATAATAGTATAAGAACATTGATTTTATTTTGTATGCAAATTAAATTTCAACGCATTACAAAACTAGTCAAAGTCATAATAAACTATAGAAATTATTTATATAAACAAACATTTAGACATCAAGTTAAAGTTTTATTTTTAATTAAATCTTTTTTTTAATTTCGTAAGAATATATTCATGTTACGAACTAAAAAATATGTATGTGTATTCAAATGACTTATTGTACAAATAATGAAATTTGTGTTTAGATTTTATTTTTTCTAAAACAAAAAATTAAAAAAATTATTTTACTATTCAAGGAATTAAAATTATATAACTATGGAAATAAAACCGTTAAAGTATTAACTGATGTAATTTGGAAGTTTAGAATACATTTATCAGGGAAAGAAAATTAATACATTTTCCGATTTTTGGCTTTAATTTGATTAAGATTGAATACTATATTATATTTCCACAAAAAGAAATATTGATTACCATTTACTATTTAAACTAAAACAAGTAGTTTGTATCGAATAAATCATTATTTTTCCTAAGAAAATTAAGAAGAATGTACGACAAGTTCTATTTAATATTTAATGACGTTTAACACGCATTATAGCATTTATAATATGGTATATTATAATTAGCTTAAATCTAAAGAGTACTTATTTACGCATGATTATGTTATTTGTGTAATACCCATTGTAAATTTATACACTATAGAATTTTAACATAGAAAAATGTCCTTCTGTAAATTATAGGTTTAGGAAAAAAAATAAAAAATTGTTTCCATTTGATTTTATTAAAACGAATCGTGTTCTAGGTATGGCGGCTGGATCTCGTCATGGTGATACTCTTCAAAGCTATCCCACTCGAAAGCACGGACGGAGAACGGTTGGAAAAGTCCCCGGAATGCACACATCCCAGCCTGTGCGTGAACCCTTACCACATCAACGTGTCCGTCCGCGAGTTAGATCTGTACTTAGCCAATTACATCAATAGCCACGGTAAGCGAATTCGATTTACGATTATAAAATACTATAAATTGTACAAAGTAAAATATTATGCAATATATTGAGACCTGTGTGTAAGGCAGACCCGTGGATAATTATAATAATATGGAGCAAGTATTTTATGGAATTTGTTATTACAAATTATATTAGATAAGCCGGAAACTCATCTAAAACAGCAATGTTGATTATGATCCTTAGCGATTCCGCCGTAAGACAATTTTCACTGTATATATATAAAAATATGTATATACACTATATATATATAGTCCGTGATGTACAGTAAAATATTATTCTGACATTCGCGTACCTTGTTCCTTCACGTTCTGCACATATGCGTACGCCCTGCAGTTTTTTAAAATTACTTCTCAGATTTCGATGACATAAATATAATCACTTGCAAACATATACATTATTATTTCCTCTTTTTCGTGGTTTGCGACAACTATTGACCGGTCCAAAATCGTATGGTAAATTATCAAGCGCGACAATACGTACAAGATCACAAAATATGCGATAGACGGTTTTCTATGTATTTAGTCCACGACTTTGGAAAACCGTATTGTACACATTTAGTTCTCGTGGAGGATACGTACAAAGTCTGTGTATAGTAGGTTTTCCGAGAAAAGGCTGCTCATAGTTGCATGAGAGATTAATGCGCCAAAAGTAAGAATATAATTCGGCGCTCAAAAACACATATCACACGCGCGTCATTGGTATTCGGACGGACACAGCGTTTTCCTATTTGTAATATAATATTATAGTTTCTTCGGTGCTGCACGCTGCAGGGTCTCACGCGGCGATCGGTTGATCGATCGGAATACTAACCACTAGAGTCCTAGTCCGGCTCCGATGCGTCGTATGTATGTATAATATATTATGTGTATATTTTTGTACGTGTACGTGTACGTGTGTGTGTGTGTGTGTGTGTGACTCACGTCCAAACGATTGTCTCACAAGGCTCATAATTAGGGCAAGGACACGCGGTACGATGGTGGGCGGGTGGGCATCATAGCTGGTCTTGCGCTTAAAATGGTAGGAAAAAAAATTAAAAAAATTCGCCACCGTTAACCGAAATAATAACGCCCGATGACACGATGACGATGTTATATTATAATATGTTAGCGACGTGATTAGAAATCTTTCTATTGCGGTTGCCAGTGAATATAAATCCAAATTAATAATATTATGCACCTCTCCGCGGTGACATCGGTGAGAACGGTCGTATACGCTATTGTAAACCACCCGACACGGAGCGATGATAAATAAATAGTTTTCAATGTCGCCATATTACATCGTGGACGTGTGTGAACCTAACAGCCAATACTTCGCGTGTTGCTTTACAACGAGACGTACGTGATCGCGGGTTGAACGAAAATCTTAATAATATGCATTCAGTGGTCACTCTCAACGCGGCGGCGTATATACTTTGAATATCGCGACTCGAGTATCACACATGTTGTGCAACGAGTTTAAAGTTTTCGTATATTTAATTATTTCTGCCCGAGAATTCGTAAACAAATACTACAGTAAGATAACCAAATTTGAAAGAAAATTCGTTTTCAATCGTTAGCAACATATGTACTCGTGATTTGTATTCAATATTCTCATATATACAATTTAAAATTAAAATAATGCGGTGTCGATGTAAATAAAGGGAAACCGAATATCGTTCAATATTATCCCCGAATCAACCATTTATATTCGATACCTATCTAGGGTTTGTCCGGCTTAATATGCGTGTTTAAAGTGATCGATATCCGTGTTCTTACCAAAATCGATAGTAGTTGTTGTGCTTTATGTCTCGTATTGTTTGCAGTCATTTGAAAACGGTTTTGGCGTGTTGTATATGATATTAAATTCTCATGTAGGTAAGTTTATTCTGTTATTAAATCCAAAATAAGCCAAAGCAGGGGTTAGTTATAGACTATAGTACTTAAATTACTGAACTCACGAATGACCTACAAAAGGGCTTAAGCATTTTTTTAGAAAACGCATTTGCCAGTTAGTTATCAAATAAATTACTGTAATATAAAAGCCATTGAAAAACTAACCCCAAGTGCATTTTCGTAATGACTTATATACTTTTGTCCCGTATACGATGTATAATATTCTTCAGACATCCACGCCACCCACGCTGCGGACCTTTAAAAAATAAAAATAAAAACCGCCGTAGGTGTGCGACGCTTAGTATATATTTTTTAGGGGTCGATATCATTACGAGTTCGAGTAAAGGTCGTTTTGGCTGCTTCACTCTAGTGACAATAAAAAACAGAGGGTACTTAGGATCGGCGTTGAGCCCTTGAAAACGGTTCCGCCGGAGACACCGCGATTATTATAAAAAAAATAATATACGTAAATATTTTTCCGTTTTCTTTCAACGCGAAATTTCCACACATTTGCATAATACCGTATAATGTACAAAAATATATATATATATATATAGTATACACTATAAGTACGTTGAACGCGGTGCGAATCTCAGTTATTTATTCTATCCGGCTTGTACGCGCGAAACTCGATGCCGCCGTCCGGGTTCGTGCGATTTTGCGTGCGCGTCCGTTATCCGCGCCACAGCAATAACATGATGTACGCATACGCACACGCACACACATATATACACATACACACCTATTATATATTTTTAAAACAATGCATGTGTGTGCAATCGCGCGTTTGTGTGTGTACAACATATGTTATATAGTATATAAATATATAATAATAATAAAACATCTATACCATATGCGCGGTACGAAACGAAATAATAAAATAAATAAAAATTATTGAAATTTGTATTCTTGTCGCGGACAAGACGACAATGATGTCTTTATTCGTATACCCGTATACATATAATAGCCGTATAAAAGTGCAATCACAATATCATAAGGTTGTCACGAACGTTAGATCCCACGCCGGTCGTTGACCACTTCGGTTCATATTTTGATAAATTCGTGTGTGACCTTCTAGCCGAACAAATACTGAAATACCTAAAATCACCGCACACATATCGTTTATTCGTCTCTGATCGTCGCGTTAATTATTTATCTAGTTGACACCGCTGTCACCGCCGTCCCACAGGCGAATCGTTTTTCGTTTACTCATCGCATGGCGAATAATTAACGATTATAAAACAATAATAGGGGTTCGATGTCTTACGGTTGAGGGGTGCATTTTCTTTCACCACGATCACGATGTATACACATACGTTGATATTATATTATAACGGTCATCATATTGTATAAACATTATATTTTTTAGTATTTATAAAATTTATTATTTCTTGATTAGTCGTATTTGTATGTGATTAAAATAGTTAATCGTCTAACGAATAATGCATTTGGTTTGACAAGAATTTTTTTTTCTTACCAATGTTTTAAATCACGCATTGTCGTGCAATATACATTACTATACGAGTACATTTGGCGTATATAGACTATTATTAATAATCGCTTTGCATGTGTTTGCACTTTTTCACGTATACGTTAGTATATACACAGTATAGGAGGATTCTTATATTACAATTACTATTGTAACATATTTTATTAAGTGTTCTTTTTTTAAATGAACTTTTTATTTTTTATTTTGAGTCGACCGAGGAATATATTATGCAGTTTTAGATCATTATTATATGCATAATAATACTATCTAAACATATACGTATATTATGCCGAAAACAATCAAATATTCTACGAGTCTAACTGCAGTTTGTTCGTGTCCAGCATATTAGTGTAATAAATCCGAAATCTTGATTTAGTATTTTTTCAGGATACGCTGTATAGAAGATAACATCTCTATATAATGTAAGACCTGCAGGAGTTTGAAAATAAGTTGTTTCCGTATTCTATATACATTATATGTACATAAGTTATTCACTTTTTATGATATATCTTTATTTATTTTTTGCATACGGAATATAACTCACCAAAAAATCATAAACATAATAATGCCTTGAGTTTATCATTAATTTGGTATCCAGTGGGCACTATTATTATATACGTTGTATTTATGGCACAATGCGTTTGCGGTTTACACATATTATATGTGAATAGATCGAATAACTACGTTCGCGTTTAACATGAATTCCTATTATTCCGCTAATATATATATTTTACTATTGTAAAACCCAATATGTAATATATGTACATACATACGTTCAAGAATACTTTCAAATGGTGAAACGATTGAATTATGAAAAAAAAATAAAAAATGTAAAAACTTGTTTGTACATATTGTATACGTTATTTTCGATTTTGAAGCATCGAGCAAGTAGCTAGGCAGTACATTTAAACAGGATTTAACATATTCAAAACGTTCGCTCGTGTTGTTTATCCTTATAGATTCTCCTTGAACTATTATACCAGTTTTCCGGAATATTTATATTCATTAATTAATACGTAGGTAGGTACTAGGTAGGTATACAATGTATAATAAATTAGGTACGACCATCGGTCGCGCGGCGCAATGTCTATATAATATTATTTCTACTGTTCTTAAATTATTTGTTTTTTTTACTTAAATATACGCATAATAACTTTTTAAAATATTGCTATTCCTACATAGTATACGCGACCATCACGTTATAATTGCCGAATAGATACGGAAAATCAATCACAACGCAATACGGATAGTTTGTGCTGGGCCACGCGAAGATTCTCTTCATACTACTCGTATATAAGTAACATACGCGGTGTTAAAAAACCTGTTTTTATTTTTTCATACGGTACGAGTAAAAATATATATATATACAAAAACTGGAAACAATATATTACTAAACTCGCGTGGTGACGGCAACGGACGGTATTCTGCAAAGATCTAGTTGGGTGGCACTTACACGCAAATACATTACGCTGTTAGGAGTTATTATTTTGCTGCGGATCACACTACCACCGGTGGTCAATATTAAGTTCACGTGATGAATCGAATCGAACTGTTAATTTTATGTAACGCATTTTTGCCTATAAACTTCATTGTGGTTCTAATTAAGAATTCTTTATCTTAAGATTTTTGCGCATCTAAAAAGCTTTTTTTCTTTTAACTCCAGATTAGACCACGATTAAATATTATATTATTGTAAATATCGGAGTAATTTAGTCTTACCCATGAACACTTACTGCATCAATTAGTAGAAAATTGAAGAAACAAACTCTGGTAACTTTTTATCTCGTTCGAACAGTGTGAAAAATTCAATTAGTACCTAGTGAAACGTATATAGTTGCTTCTTGGGGTAGTGTACAAGCAACTGTTATGATTTTTTTATTTTCTAGAAAAAAACAAACTTAACATTCAGTCAAAGATTTTGTATTTCAATTTTATTTTTGCTATTGAAAATCCGATCACACATTTACACGTAAATATTATATACACGAATTTCTAATTGAAAACTGTAGGAGAAGTATGCGTTCTTTTGAAAAGTATATTGTTAATAAAATTATACGAATACACGATGAGTCTTTCAACAAACCCATTTTGATCAAGCTGATGTTAATATTAGTGATCAAATTTTTGTCATGTTAGTTTTTCAAACGGTACGCACCCACTCCAAAATTAATTTTCTTTTCAACTCGGAGAGACGGCGATAACCGCGTAGAATACACCTAAAATTTTTTACACACAGTGGTCGTCGTGCGTGTGGTGATCGCGATCCGGACGGCGATAAATCCCTTTCACGCGCTCTGATACGTTTTATCACTTTTTATCGTCATCATCATCATTATCATCATCATCATCATCGTCGTCGTCGTCCACGGTAGATATAATATTTAAACGTCTGTTGTTTTTATCGCGTACACGTTATAATATATATACTTATACAACGTATAAACATTTACATGTACACGTGTACAGTATAGGTATATAAATATAATACACACGTGACCGCCGAGGCAATATTTTAGAAAAAAAGAACACTACGCGACTTTTAGTACATAAACCGAGTGTATACACGGGGTTTGCGGTCCATTTCCACGTGCGGTGGATGCGATGCGGCTACAGCGGTGGCGGTTTATTTTATTTTATTTTTTTTTTTTCGTTTTTATGGGCAGCGTAACGGACGTTAGCGTCTGCATCCATGCCGTGGTGTAAATCACCCCTCCAAGATAAGTCCCGAGGCCGTTATCGAAGCGTGTTTCCCGATACCTCGCGTCCCAGGCGATTACGCCGCGTTGACGGTGGCATAATATACATAGGTACAATGTAATATGCGTATCGTATTCTCCTCCGATGAAATAATATTTTATTTCCGGTCTTACAGGTGTTACGATATTCAAATTCTAATATTAACTTCCTCCCCCCTCCATCCCTCCCTCCTGGTTGAATACTAATTTGAGCATCCGTCCCGATCGAAACTTAAAATAGTTAAAATGACCGCGATATTGCCTTTAGAGTTTATAAAGAAATTATGTGCCCGAAGAGAATGTCAAATTCGACAGTGGTTTGGAGTGGTTACTGTATGATTATTATATAAGGTGATAGTATTGTTCTATGATAATATTTTCACAAAAAAAAATTTGTCAATAATTCATTTTTATAATAACGCAGTCACATATAAATTTTAATAGTTAATTTTGATACTAAACATATTTGATTATCTTCTGTTAACCTATGGTAAAGTGCTCTCTCTTCCGGCCAAAATGATGAATGCTAAGGCTTTGACGGCCTATATAAGAATATTTATATATAGGCTTTCTAGTAAGACACATACATGTCTATATTACCATGTATATCATCCATGTGAGGTTAATTATCATAAAGATCTGATTCCCGAGTCTTGTGTAAAACGATATTGCTTACTGTTCACCGTACATTTCAGTATTTCACATAAGATTGGATACACTACATATATGTAAAAAGCGTTGATTTCTGCTGAGAACTACACTTTTCGCCTTCTCCCTCCTCGCGCACCCTATTTTATACATGATTTCCGCAGTAGCACGCTGAAGTCCCGATTTTTTGAAACAATTGTTTTATGCTACAACTTTGCGGAAAACACCGTCATTTCCCGTTTCTAATTTTTACGGCCTACTATTCACTTTGATTTCGCCCGATAATAAGGAAGTTTCTCACAGTTTGTTCATAACAATAATTATACACTTGTTTTTTTTTTAATTTTAACAATTTTTTTTCACCAAGTGTAACTCGAGCGCTTTTGTTATTATCTAAAAATAATTTTACGAACTGTTACACGAGACGTTACAGTGGTATGAGTGGACGTTATTTTTAACGTGGAACAAATATAACGTTTTCTGAAGATAGATAAAATGTACAACTTTTACGCGTATTGACATTACATTACTACGCTAAAATTACGTTTATTGGTATCCAACGAATCTATTTATTTCTACTTGAAACTACTATTTCGAAACCAAATGGATAACGTACTGTCGAACAGTATCTAATGATGAGATAAAATGTACAATGTGACAGATATTATTCAATACAACACTTCAATACATTATTAGAATTGAAGTATTTTCCTCATAAATCTCGTTTTTATTTTTTTTAGTCCAAATCAAATGTTATTTTACGTTGGCGTCTACTTCTAAACCATATTACTATAAAATTTACTTTTAAATACTTCCTTTAACATATAATATTAAAGTTTCGTAATTAAAAATGAATCCGGACCTATACGATGGTTTTTGTAACTGGCGCATTGTGTTCTTTTAATTTTTTTTTATCATTTTATGAGCCTTGTGATGGTAGACATTTATTTACATGAGACTTGTCCGCTTACCTCAAAATGTTGAATTTGATTCATAATAATGTTTTAACAGAAATAACTAAAAATTATACATATTTATATAATAGTTTTTCCCTAATCATACGATATTACAATAAATTAAAATAATTTAATACGTACGAGTACACTTAAATTGCACAACTACTAAAATCAAACTGGTTTTTAAACCAACAAGCCCTTAAAAATGAACTCGAAAAATATCAACAAAATTTTATCTTTTTTTATGTTATTGTCATAAGCGACTGGGGTGATTTTGTTTACATTTTTTTTTCAGAAGTCTTAAGTGGAATATATGACAACAACAATGAAAAAGGTGAGATGATTTGACAGCATGAGTTTTATCATATTATGATTACATAATTGTAGTTCAGTACGTATTCAGTATTGTTACGTAATGGATATAAAATAGAAATATATCTGTGTGATAATAATATCCAAGTTAAGAAAACACATTTTAAGACAGGTGCAACCGTTTCTGTTTTTCCAAAATGCTTATTGATTTGCTAGATTTTTAAATAAAGTAAAAATTATTTAAATACCTTCCGCATGTATATTTCTATTTTTTATTTGATTTCTTGTAAATTATCATTTTTACTTTTTCTTTTTGCATGCACTACGGTTTACAAAATATAATTTAATGAATGTATTGCGGATAAAAAAAAAACGAGTTAAAACAATAAACATTGATGTTTATTAGTATACAAGGCGCATTGGATAGGCAATACAGTACCCTGTATGATGTGTGTCGAAATTTTATTGTGGACATTATTATTATTTAGGAGTTACGTGGACGGTATACAATATTACTTGACGGTTGACTATTATCTATTCCATAACACTTTGATCACATTGCTTTTAATAGCAAAAACTGATTACATTCAATATAACGTGTGCATGTCGTGTTGCAATATTTGATTTGTATGTCTTTTTGTGATACGTTTGCTATACTTACTTTTGTTTGTTTTCGCATATTATTATAGCAAACTTTGGACGGTGAAATCATTTTCGTAGTCTCGTATTAATCGTTGACATTCCAATCAGGATTTAATTATGTTTTAATAACGAGCAATAAGTAAAGGGTAAATAAAGTAAAGATACAATAAAAAAATAAATAATTTCGTCTCATCAATAAAATTTAAATAATACGGTTTGGGTTGTTTCAAAGTAACCGGGTCGTCCAACACCCAATAGTTATCAATTTTTCATAATTTAATATTATTTCTTTAACTCAATTTTATTATCATTGCTGTCGATGTATTATATTATCTATAATAAGATATATCGAGTACATTTTTTGTTCAAACCTATTGATTTGAAAATGAATATGATTATATTTTTTATATTACATCAAACCAATCTAAAGCACCTTATGGCTCGAATATTATCGTAATAAAATGTTCGTCATTTCTGTGTAATATAATTTGATGCGTTAGGCATGCGTGTATACGAGTATATACTATTCAGCGTATAAAAATACAAATACGTGTGATTGTGTGTGTGTGTACCTATTAATAGACATATATTATACGAACCCACTACGGCTGTACAGACTGAACCTAGAAAAGGATTTTAATTGCGTTTCGTACGATTTATCGCAACATCGGCGATCTGATCGGAGAAAAAACATTTTCGTATTTCGGTCCGGTAAAAAATCATGTTACGATAGTAGTATTAATCTTTGCGCTGCGCTTCGGATTTCCGTTCGATAAAAGAGTAAAAGACGCACGCGATTATAACATATTATATACACACTATACACGCGTGCGTTTGTTGGTATTCGTATAAATATGTTTAAATATATATATATATATATACATATACATATACATGCATATGTGCAGCGTATATACGTTATAATATATATGTTTGAAGTGTACATACGTTATAATACACCGGTCAGTTTTACACGAAAACAAGTCACATACTTTTTGATTTACGTCTTTTTTCTCTGCTCGCGGAAAGTGTGTACACGCGGGAACGTGTGTAATTATAATATATAAGTATTATGATTTAAGAGCAATCACGTGGATTGTATAATTCAAGTGCTGTTATTGCTATTATTACCATTATATAAACTCGTATTTTTTCACAACAATAATTTATTATCACTATCTTCGCACTTCGGTTTCCGTGAGCATAGCGTATTATTCGTATAGGTATAACGACGTGTTCATTGTCAATCAAAATGATGGTATAAATTATCTAGTTTTCATTTCGTAGCCGCAGTTATTTGCATATATACGGTTATCCGTCCCGTGCACAGAATAATATGCGTGTACCCGTAATATGCAACGATATTCCTTCTTCATAATATCTATACGACATAAAAAAATTATAAAAGAATTTTTTTGGTAAATAACCCTATGACGTTTTTTTTATTTATATTATTGCTTTTCGTCTGGCCAATGTACAAAATATATACAATTATATACTCGGGCTCCGGACAAGTAGATGTAACTATAAAATATAAAGTATGTTTAAAAAAATAAATAAAAAAATAAACTGGTTGGTGTCTGCAATATTATAATATATTTTATTATATCGCATAAAACGAATGTACAAAATTAAGGTATTTCAATTATCGAGAACACTAAACTCCACGACGAACTCTGATATAAGTTACTTTCATATCATACTGAATACCACATAATACTATGTATTGTCAACCTATACGTTGTATTCGATGAACAATTTTATACTACCAGCTTTTTTTATTTTTTTACCTTAATCTAGCCGAGCAATTACTTACGATAATAAGAGAAAAAACCAAAAACGAATCTTGTGATTAGGAAGTCGTACATTAGTGGTATCCATAATTAAAGGTATATTGGTTGCACATCGAGGTATGATAAGGTGACCACCATAGCGACTAGTCATTAGAACTATAACTACTATTGCGCTCCATGCGAGAAAAAATATTTATGAGCTTATCATGTCAGTAAGAATATTATATTCGTTTAAAAATTGCGGGAAAATGTACCAACATATTATCCCACATTAGATTCAAAGTACCCCCTGCTTATATAAGTCAATTCGATGGTCTTGAACTATTTCAGAAGGTAATATGCCGATGTGCAACCTGTATTAAATATATAACACGGTAAAATTATTTTATACACCGTATCTATTTATCAAACTTTTTCTTTTATTCTATCAAATAAAAAGTCACGATTCTCGTTTCCCTTTAATTTTGGTAAATATTCATCGAGTATATGAGATTGGAAAACATTTTAAATGATTTGTTGGTTTGAGACAAGTTTCAAAACGTTTATAATGCAGTTCGCAGTGACAGTATTGATTTTTAAATCTTTGTATAGAACTTGGTTTGTTGCATATTCGACAGTACCTGTTATGTTGTGTTGAGTAATATTTCGACCCAATAAGCATTTGTTGCTCGAAAATTAAAGAAGTCAGTTAATACGAACGTGTTTACAAAGTCTAATGAAATGTGGACGTATAAACTGAATTGGTGACGTTTTTACGCGCAATCTTTAATTTGTTGGAAGACCGTTCCGAAAGATGTATCGATTTTCCACAAATTCCCATTCCATACGCAATAAATAATAATATATAAGTTTATACAGACATATAATTCTACATTCGACTATTATTCCGTAGAAATGTACCTATAAAAGATTATTTTTTCCTGTCTTCGGACGAGCGAAATCAGCGCTATCAAATATCCGCATATACGTATACTAGCTCATTAATGTTAACGGCATCAGTCGGATGTGTACAATATATAATATATATAATATATTTTTTTGTCTTCAGCTGGTCACGCCGGCCGCATCTTCGGTGGTGATAAAACACGCGATCTTTTTTTCTTTTCTTTTTACGACGCGTCCAGAGTAACGTTGGGGCACACCGACGAACTGCAACAATACGAGATACGCTGTGGACACATTTATTATACGTTCGCGGTAGAGGAAGGGGGAAAAAATAAAGAAAAACAAACGTAGTTATACGGTGACAGATAGAGAGAGAGAGAGAGAGAAGGAAGGAAAAACAACTGTTTTCCGCACGATAATTCAACTACGTAATCTAGCGCGCGCGAGATGGTCTTGTGCGTGCGGACCACGCCGGATCTTTTTCCGCCGCAAACGCTGCGGCAGAAAACAACAACGTCGACGACGACGACGACGACGAGGTCCGACGACGAGACCGGAACTCGCAGCATCCGACGACATCTACGATGAGGAGGAAGAGGCATTGTCGCGTACGTACGTGTGCGTGTGTACCCTATATGTACTCTTCCGTGCGCGTATACACATATATATATATATATGTATAATGCTACCCGACGCCGCCGCCTCTACCGAGGGGTGTCAAATGGTCAAACTGGCACCGGAAACAAGACCTTTTTATACGCCCCATCCGGTCGACGTCGTCGTCGGTTCCGGCCGGCCGGCTCGCCGTTCTTCGGGGCGCGGTGTACGCCACGTCGCGGTCGGTCGTGTACATGTGCGCCGCGTACACGCAGTCCAGCGCGAGATGTACATAATATACATGTATAGTGGTGTGCTCCGGCTGAAACTTACTTTTATGGACTTTCGCTGTCGTTGCGCGTCGTCGTCGTCGTCGTCGTTCGTTTTTTCCCCATTTTCTGCTTTGTTTTGTTTTGGTTTTTTTTCTATTCCGTTGTACTTTTGTTGGTTTTATCCCCCGTCCTACCCCTCATTACCCCACCGCCGCTCTCGCAATTGCCGATTCTACGTCCGACTCTCTGCGTGAGGAGCCATCCCCTAGAGGAAATCAACAGACCGTGTCGAATATTTTTTTTCCTTCCCAAAAGTTCAGCTTATATACACACACGCGGCGTACGTCTTTGGTCATTTTTGACCACTCGCTGCTGCAGCGGACGAGACCGTAGCGGAACTTTTGCGATGCGAACGCGCCTTATAAAATAATGCATATACTGTCTGCAGCAGGCCCGTCGCTAGAGCATAAGCAGGTTAGGCCATTGCCTAAGGGCGGAAACACTTTCAATGAAACTGGGGCGGCATTTTTTTGTGATGGAAAATTCGTTGTATTAAATTGTTTTAGTGGTTGGCAATCATTAATAAATCCGAAAGATGAATATCACATTTCAAAACAACACTATAGTGTTATATAAGAGCAATTTGAGTAAAGAAAATTTATTAATTTATGGAAATAACAATATTGTATTAACTTTTTGAAATTTATTAAATACAACAATAATTTAAAATTAAATTTGTAAAATGTTATTCATTATATTAATAATCTGATAAAATATATACTGTAATATATTAAGCTTTTGATTGAAAGGGGCGGCATTACGTTTGCCGAAGGGCGGAAAATTTCTTGCGATGGTCCTGGTCTGCAGTGCACCATACACTTTTACACGCGTAATTCGACACATCATAAACGAGTGTCGTGATATCGTTGTGTTACATATTACCCCGCGAAACCGATTGTTATATGTTATTACGTCACGAGAGATAGCGGTAGCAGTTTTTTTACAGTTGGGAGACGGTAAGAAATTATAATCCGATCTTCTCCACATATTAGTTGTTCCTTCTTTAAACTAATTATAAAACAAATAATTTAGCTGCAATTTTGGTTGACAGTGTCTTTTAAACATTTAACCCATCTCACATATTACCTCTCAAAAAAAGAATACTGTTAAATTTTATTTCGTTTTGTTTGGCTTGACCGTACAATTGCTTACAAAATAAATATTCGATTCGTTTTTTTATTCTAGAACTTAATCTAAATTATTTTGCATCCAAACACCAGTTAAGATTTTTGGTCTCATTAATCAAATTATCAATAAATATTATTTTAACCAACCGACAAATAATTTTTTATTATTTATCAAATGTCTCTTAACCCCCCCCCCTAGAGATTTTTTTGTCTAACCGTTGAGATAAGAAATAAATGAACTCAAAACCTGAACGGTTATTCGATCTGATTTCAATCGACAATTCTTATATATTTTCACGGTTTTCGATAATGCTCGTGATTCGATTTCATATAGTTACAGAATTCCTTATAATATATTATTGCAAAAACCCCAATCACTTGACACAACAATGCGTATAACATTATTGAAAAGCCGTACTGTTACATCTACCGAGTGACTTGTTTAAAATTCGTATCTCACAAGATCGTACAAAATCACAGAGCTCGAAAACCGTACGTATTATCATATAGAATACGCGCCGACATGTATATGTTTGCGTGTGTGTGTACTGTGTACGCATGTATATGTTAAATTGTTTTGTTAGGAAAAAAAGAACAGAAAAGAGAAAGAAAGCTAAAAAAAAAAAAGAAAATCTCCGGTGGATGCGTCGTAAACGCCGGATTCACGAATAGTAGTTCCGGTCTTTTCCCTATTCGATATTTTGTCTAACATTATATTGTTCTTCGGGTCGTTTCGCGCCCTCCGTAAGCGTTTACACATGTATAGACATGTACGTGCCACTCTGATTTATTGACTTTCATCTTGAATAGAACTTCAAATTCCCCGTTAGGTACAGGTTAGATACATCACGTAGATACAATACACTCGTAGACTATAAGTACGAGTATAGCGTATTATTGTATAATAAATCAATTTTTAATCGATTGGCTGAACGGACGTATAGTAGACGCGTTTTCTACGATTTCTATGCAAATAATGGACTGTATTTCATGATGGGGAAACTCATCGGTAATCGGCTTTGAAAAATAGTCGGGTAAGCTATATAAATGAAACGGGTCTGTTTGAAGCTCAACGTACAACGTTTCAAGTTTGACAATGATTTTTAAAGGATATCGCGTATTGCAAAGGGTCAGACATGTTGTTACATTTTAATTTCATATTCATCTAATCTCAGGAAAACCTCGAGCTGCAATAACGACTGGGTGAAATATTTTTTGTCACAAATTTCAAATATTCTAAAGCAATAACAAAAACTTTGATTTGCATTAGCACATACCGTTCGGTAACGTCGACATATATTGCATATACTGGCCGTTTTTTTCGTTTTATTATTATTCTTCTTTTTTGTTTTTTGCGATGTTGCGTTTTCACTATTGTTCAGGAGACGCCGAACCTTTTTCATTACTTAGTGCACGGGCAAATTTACGATCCATATGCGGTGCGCAAATTATACACGCACGCGGTATAATTAGACTTTTCTTCGCGCCACATTCACGATCGTTTCTTTTTTATCCCGTTTTTCGGCGCGACGTTTGCAGCTAATCGACGACGCAAAAGTTTTCAAGTATTAAACGTGATTTGTGAACGTACGAAAATCGCGTGCGTACGCAAGGAGGGTTGTCCGCCCGCCGTGCACCGGGATCGGAAATATTTCTGATAACACTACAAAAACCGTGCGCCACGTGATATATGCGCTCTCCCTTATTAGCTCTACGGTATATTAAACGCAGCCGATATATAGGCCGTCGTTGAACGGTTTTTTGTTTTTACTTTCGGCGGCCACCGCCGTGAGTGGGAGGTTAATGTTTTTTATTGCGGCAATCTCAGTACTCTTGGCGGTGGTGGTAAAAAACGAAAAAAATAAAAAAATAAAACAAAAACAAAAAGAGTCGCTCGCGCGATCGTAAAGATCATGAATCACAGCGGCGGCGCCGTCGGGGAGCTGCAATATAGGCTGGAGAGAGTATAAAAAATAAAATGAAAAAAAAAAAAAAACAGTATCGTCGGTGGCGATGGTACCACGTGTGCGTTATTCATTATTGCAGCACTATGTGTGTATAATACATATCATTATAATATATTGTTATTATTAGCCGGACGAATTTCATGCGTGATGCGACAAAACGTATACTACATTGGTCGCTACGAATTTCGCGAGTATTATTAATTATCATTACGATTATTATTATTGTTTTTTTTCCACATAATACATTGCCACGTATTCTCCGTCGTCGTCCTCGCCGAAGACTGTACGCACTTTACCGCTGAACCGCCGACTGAAATGGCGACGACTTACCCGCGATTTTAATCTGTAAATTATTGTGTACGTGCTAGTCATCGCGGAAGATATGGCAAAATTTTCCATATGAGTTCCGTTTCCGAACGAACGAACATTTAAATGTACATTATACGGGGCCGCGCGCGCGCGCGAATATATGCAAATACACACACACACTATACACGTAGAGGCAATTCTCGCAGCGCATTGTGTGCCCGCGTGTGTATATGTCGTCGTCGCGCCCTCTTTTTTTTCTGTTTTTTTTCTTTATTTTTTTTACGTACACACCACGCGTATAAATATATATAAATTCATTTCTTCTCGCGCACAGCTCCTACGAACGGCCGACGACGACCGTCGCCTCTATATACTCGTATACATATATATATTATTGTGCGTGTGTGTGTAAGGAAAACCCTATAACTCACTCGATCCTCTATCAATTCACACGCAAACACACACGAGCAATTTTATCTCTCTCGGCTCGCGCGTTTAAAAAGGTGTCGACCAAATGGGATAGAATAAATACAGGCTGCAGCGTCGGTGCCGCGACGGAGGTGAAGTAGAGGGACGAGCGCTTTCGCGCGCACACACACGCTCGCATACTATACTCCTTTTGTGAGTCCCGTTTATTGCAATCGTGTCCTGTTTCTCTTCTTTGCCCCCTCCCCTCTCCACCGCGCACATACGCATATGTTTAAATATATACAAATGCATCATTTTTACGTGCTCATGGAGGGAGGGTGATCGGTAGACCTATATTCGCTCGGTGGTCTGCGGTCGCGGTGTAGAACATCTCACTCCGACCGAACCGTTATATACTCTCCCGCTACTCAGCTAACTCATCCGCGTAGCTCGTAGGAAAAAATAATGTCCCGGTAAAACTATTCAACTTTTGTGTAGGTATTTCTATCGTTGGTCGCGCGGTTGTACGATTAGGTACGTTGCTTTTAAATTGTCCCCGACTCAGGATTTCATAACGTTTTTCTGATGCACATATTTTGATAGGATGCCGTTTAGGTATGTTCCGGACTAAATTTATATATTAGTCACGTAGTTGCACATCAATTTGAATATCAATTTCTACACGTGGTCGTAAATTTTAGACACATACGTGTGTACAGTATACGTTGTTATTCCGAACTTGTCAGTCCGCCCCGAAAAAAATCCTACATCAACGCATTGCGCCTATAATGCGGTCTACGTCATATCGTGCAGTGATGACGCAGTCCAGTCGGATTGTGTCAGATGTTTGCTAGACAATTTATTTATTTATTCTCTGAACATATGTCGCGAAATAGTGTCCGTTCTAAATGTCCCTCGGACATTTGTAAACTGAAAAATATAATATTCTTCGAAAAGTTCTTAAAGTACTATTTTAATCACCAAAAGTCGTAACAAATGGAATTAAAATTATAATTTTGCTCAAAAAATTAATAGCACACGCAATTTAATTTTATGGTTATTTTGTTTTAAATATCATGCCACATTTCATACGCACGTGCATGCACTAAATATGTATTATGTAGTGTTGAATATAGTGTCGTTTATTTTAATACAATTTGACGGGTCGTGTACAATTTTACTCGTTTCAAACTTTAATTTAATATATTACACTCAAGTGTGTTGACCGAATATTTCCTTGATCTTGTTCCAAAAATTCGCCAAGTATAACCTTGATTACGTCGTTGGTTTCAAACATCACTATTACTTATTAAACAACGAATCCCTGTTACGGCTTTCGAGCGAAATCTGCACTTGTTCCGTCTACCACCGTGAGTAAACCGTACATATTATATTCAAATCGGCGGCGCAAATGCAATAATAGTGTAATACGCGCACACACATTATTATGAACTTTAAGTAATCGTTATAGGTATGCTCTCCCACTGCTGCAATAGCTGCAGTGTACATCGTGTATTTTCATGCATTTATCATAAGTTGATCTTATAAACAGTCGTTCGTATATTCAACTTTCGTTATACCAAACACTAGGTTGATTTGAAGTCTGGAGACACTGCGCCCACCGCCCACCCTTTATTGTTATGATGCACGTTATGCGTTTTATACGTATACGAGTATATAGAGGGTAAACGAAAAAGAAATTAATTTATTACTGAATACAAGGGACGGGACGTTAATATATATATGTACATACTCGTATATACGGGTAAAGAAGGGTAATAAATTATTGTTCGACACTGTCACTACGCGATATATTATAAAACGTATTTGTTTCGACGCGTACATTGTCAAAAGTATTGTCTTCATCGATCACGTGCGTCGATTTTCAACTCGTATTTTTTCCCAAACCCAATCTAAACATTTTTCTTCCGCAGCGCTCCATCTCGTAAATTACGCTTGAACCGTTTTAGTTGCGTCGTCTCTTTAAAAAGTCTATATACATACGAACGACACACTCGTATACATATACATGAGAAAGAGACAGCGAGAGAGAGAGAGAGAGAGAGAGAGAGAGAGAGAAATGGAGTTTGTTTGTTTAGGAAAAAAAGAAGCAAAAATGTACTGAAATTTACGTCTCTGGTTGTATGAATGTAATGCGCGTATAGAGAAAATTAAAAAAGGATGTAATATATTACATGTTATAAATTTGTACTATATTGACTGAAGTATTATTAAAAGAGAATGTCCTCGTCTTGCTCCGATTATAAACGTTCTACAATATGATAGCATATTAGCATGTGCGAAAACGCAAAATCGTATTCACCAAAGCTTTTGATCTCCAGTGGCGTCTGTGCAAATTTCTACGATGTTCTGGTACGCGCACAAATAGATCGTACAACTATGACCGTCACATGTGTATCATATAATAAATATTTAAAACGCGTAAAAAGTCGTTTCCGAAGAGGAGGAGGATGTATTTGATATAAATCAACGGCAGTGACGCGCGCGCGTGCATTATATTACATTATATTATGTGTATACGAGAGAGGCGTGATATTCGACTGCGACCGTTTAGCGTGGTGCGATGCAAATTCTCTCGCAAATCTCTTCGCCGAATATAATATACGCGTACCGAGAACGATGACGGTCGTCATGGACCATTTGACTTCGTGGCGACCCCTCCGATATCGTTAAATCGTTTATTTTTATTTTCTTTTTTTTTTTACATTTTCTGTTGCTATTATACATTATATGAGTGCTAAATATACTAAATTGTATCAAACTTACTATATGATAATTACTATACAAGGCATTGACAAGTCAAGTCGTTACCTTTCTGTCTGTACCAAACATGTTGATTCCAATGTTAATTTCATAGGAAAGTATGGACTATCGTTGTCTTATGTTTTTTCGCTATATTAGTTGTATTGTTAAAAAAATGTATTTTAGTAACAAACGATTACGATGTATGACTTCGTTTATCGTATTTTTCTGTTGAATTATTATCATTATTTTTTTTTACGATGATATTGTATGACATTGAATAATACTCAATCACACAAACCCGAATGTTTGTGCTACTTTCATATTTTACCTACCGTGCATTTGTATATTATTATCTCTCTGGGTATTCCAGCTGAGATATTATATTCAGTGAGATAAGTGCTATTATTATTTGAACAATCCCATTTTGCTGCAGAGTTTAGTATACGTATACGTAACCGTAAGCGACGAAGCGTGAGCAATGCATTTAGTACGTTTAACATCTACTGAAACTACTCAGGGTCCAATTATTTAAAAATAAAACAGTGGAATTATATTCGCAATCTTATAGTATACATCGTTAAATTTGAGAAATCGTTAACGACGGGCATATGTAAAAAAACGAGAGTGTTGTACTGAAAAGAATGTACGTGTTGCTACTGTTTCGACTTTCCAGTTCTACAATTCCAACAAAAAAGTTAAATATTTTCTATACTTACTATTAGTCACGTATATATACACAAATATTAAATTTTGTGGAAAACAATAAATTAGTCATTAGAACATAACACAAAAATCTGGGTAAGACGCGATCGTCTTTGGTTGGAATACATAAAATGGTAAAACAAAGTTCGGAAGTAAACGTACGTGACTCTCGACCCTGAAGTGACTATTTTTTCATACCAAAGCGATCGCGGTTAACTCACCCCACCCATATAACAATAGCGTGTTGTGTATATGACAGATCGCCGTGAACGTTATGTTATGAAGTATTGAAATATTGGGACTTAGCGCTCGTGTACAAAATATATAGCGTCGTGTCTTTAGTTTTACGATTAGACGCGCGCGTGTGTACCTACTTACCTACGTCGACGCCACGCGTTTGATTGTATGCACATAATCGTCCGGGTTGAAACGAATAAAAAGAGAGAGATGGTGAGAGAGAAAGAGAGAGAGAGAGAGAGAGTAAGATAAAGGGGAGAAAAACGCATTCTCGTGTGAGTACATCGTAGTATGACCTACTGCAGATGCACCAAAGTGTAAACGCCATAAATCGCCCATCAACAGGATCGTTACCAGGTACATATATTATCTATATACCTATATATAATATTATTATAACCATTGATCCGGTTATACTTTATACGCATATATGTATATATGCGCTGTAATATACTATACATATTATATATTCACCGTTCGAACGGTGCTTTTTATTTTTCTTTCCCTTAACATCGCAGTGTTTATAAACACGTTCGTTGCATAATGATTCGGGTATGTACCTGTGCGTACAGTGTGTAATAACGCCTTATAAACTGCTGCTGGAGCAGTACTTGCTTCTTAAACGATATAACAGTATCTACTAACAACAGATTATAGGTCACTGCGACGCGCATAACACTACAACACTTCCTTTACGCCCCGATTTATGTCCTCGAAAACTTATCACTTTTATTGAAAATTATCTCCAACTAAAATTGTTTTCGCTCTACTTACACTCTGGCATTATAATTATTGTTATGATAGTTATTATTATTATTATTATTATTATTATTATTATTGATAGCCATGGAAATGTTGTTTGCTCATTATGGATGACGATTTTTTAAACTCCAATTTTTACATTTAACTCGCAATGTCAATCGTTACGTCAATATAACATATGAACGATTATTATTCACGTCATAATAGGTCGGGTACAATGCTTACCATATAGTTCCCAAAGATGCTGCGTACCAGTAAAAAAAAAACCTAAAAAACTTAGGAAAACAATCTTACATGCGATCCGAAACGAGAGAGCGCACACTGGGGGGGATAAGAAGGATTCACATAATAATTGCGAATTATTTATTTAGATTTATATGTTTTTGGTCCGACTCAGTTAATGTAGTTGTTTTTATCGTTCTCGCTGCGTGTACATAAAACAACAACACTATGGGAGTGGTTTTCGTAAATTCAGAAACCATTGGGAGTTTAAACCGTTTTCTACAACTATTTCGTGAGTTATGCCAGCCACACATCAAACATACACCACATTAGCATAATTATAAATAATGTACAAATTAAAAACAATACTATAATTTAGTTTGATATTCTATCGATAACCACTTAAACAGATTCAGTTTAATTAAATTATTAAAACAATTAAATTATAGGTACTCGAATAACATCATATTGTGTAATATTCTGAAAAAACACTTTAAAAACTCGTAATGGAAAAATAAATAACCCTAATTATGGATCCAATTAAATTATTTTGTTTCCAATAAATCGAAGTAAAAGTCTTATACCTCTTGATATTTGTAGCATAATTATTGTACTAATGTGTACTAATGTATACTATATCTTTCAATTCTAAGACAATTTGACGTTTGACGTGATTTTGTGAAACAATCACGTTTTTAATACACAAAATGTGTCGTTTTTACAATTCAAAAAAGATCAGCGGTCAAAAATATTTTATTAAAAGATTAAAATATACACGACGTGCAAGGGCACGTGCTCCATCTCAAATCTGACCTGGTCCTGTACTTAGTGAAACGCGTTACGCCGGTCATGCGGTACGAACGCCATGTATCGGATTTACCGACCGCTTTCAACCGAACGGAATCGCGCGTCGTACATGTTATTATAAAAGCGTATTAAAACGGTTCGCTCTTAAGCCCGCGTGTATAATTAGTTTTTACTTTCGTTGCACACGATCGTATAATGACATAAACCGTGAGCACACGGATACGAGAATCGAGCTCGACACCAGTTTTAAATAAGATTAATCTGTTTCTCCTCGATTTGTATATATATGCGTGCGTGCGAAGTACCATATCGTTGTTGTTAAAGCGGATTCTTTAAATTCAAAGAGAGCGACTGTGCGTATTGTATAATGTAACGCGCATATACGAGAGCCGAGTCTAGGCCTTTAAACCGAAAGACTGCCGCTGCCTTTGTTTTTGCTGTTTCAAGTATATATATATATATTATACAACTCGTGCCGGAGTTTTTACGAGCGAAAAACGATGTGTTAATTATATAACGGCGGCGGTAGCTCGTTTTCCAAGGGTTGTGCTCACGCGTGGGTACAGCGTGCGATGTAGATAGAAAGGGGTGTGAGAGAGGATATATTGTATACAAGGGGTAAACGCGTCGTCGTCGTTCGGTCGCGACGGTCGTGTTTTTTTTTTCTCTCACACATTTATTTTGTTCAACGATTTTCACCTACACGATATACATTTTCATTTATTTTTTCTGGTTTGTTGCAGGCTATTCGCACAACCCCTATAACGGTGTGGTATGCAACGATAACATTTTAGCGACCGGAGTTTTTTCGTCCAAAGAACTTTGGAGGCTTTCCAAAGGTAGGGAATAATAATAATAATAATAATAATAATAATAACAATCATAAAGTACAGTATAGTAGGTGCAGGTACCTTTATTTATGATATATTCGTATCAAATACATATACGTACATAATAATATAATATTCAGTAGTAGACATAATATATATATATATATATGGTCTATACGCGGCGTGCTTGTATGATAGTAGTTGCGTTTAAATGTTAATAAATTCGTTTAACCACCAAAACGTGTGGATGAAAATCAAAAATATTATAATCAACGCGTACCTATAATAAAATTTCGCGATATACTCATAACGCCAAACCGGTGCCGGTGTTACGCAGCAAATATAAACGTAATACATCGTATTCTTAAGATTATTATTGAATAAACTATGAAACGTGCGTGCTATATTTTAGTATTGCTGCGGACAACAACGCGACACCTATAAGCGACCTAATTTAAGCCCGACGATCCGGGGAAAAAAACTGCGACGAATCGAGTAACGTACAA
Source organism: Periphyllus acericola (assembly GCA_949715065.1). Classification (NCBI taxonomy): domain Eukaryota; kingdom Metazoa; phylum Arthropoda; class Insecta; order Hemiptera; family Aphididae; genus Periphyllus; species Periphyllus acericola. The sequence goes on from OX454264.1 coordinate 64,729,105, forward strand.
ATTTGACCTATTGCGACGGAGAGTCGATAATATGATCGTGAACGATTAATTTATTTTATTTATTATTCATTAATTTATTCCGTCGGACGGGTAAAGGCGTGGATATCATAGCACGCATCGAACCGTTGTGTTTTTGCGAGTGGAATCAATTTTGGTCTTTTCGTCTTCCTAATGTTTTTGTGCGCCGATGATTTTTTCCTAGGATCCTTTCCCCCTCCCCCGGACACCATGGTCCGTCGGTACACGCGCGTCGAAAGACTCGTGGTCCGCTCGAGTCCGCATTTAGAAATGTAAAAAAATCAGTCCCTGAGAGAGAAAAAATCCCACTCTCGGTCGCCGCCACCGCCGCTCGCCGTTCTCTCTGACGTGTGCACGCTTTACGTCATGACGCTGGTCGGCTCGACCTCGGACCCCGTTTATATATAGATAACCAGAACCCGTGTGCGTAGCGTACATACGGTCACCGTCGTTGTGCGTCCAGTGCACATGGCGCTCGTAAAAATAATGCCTACTCGTAAATTCGGCCGTTTTATCGTGCGATATGACGGTGAAACGGAAAAATTAACCGCACGAACGCGCTCGTTTTTATATTACATCATGTACACGCGCGTACGCGGATGCACTATGGTGATTCGCCGTTTTGTTTACGCAGTGTTACGCGTTAGGCCTGCACGCGGAAAAACGGGAAAACACACTAGGTATACGGTGGTCAACGCTGCGGTACGCGCGCGCATAATGAACATAATACGTGCGAATTATATTATATTGCAGACGTTTCGATTCGAAGGTTTGACATTTTCGTAACCGTGTTACACACCGCATAACATACGACCATGTTACGGCCACCCTTAGTGCGATAGCAAAAAACCGGGTAGTCCAATAATGTGCTCGTCCAAACTTATTCACGGCGAAGTTCATGTGGGGCGCTATCCTATTCGAAGCCTTTACTTTTGGGTCATCCCAACTCACTTTTTCCTGTCCGCGTCCCTTTTAACACCTTTCATCGTCTTATATAGTCCAAATAACGATGAGGATCCATCATTTGTGCGCTGATTTGTACAATAAATTGTATTGTTATCCTCGTCGATAGCACATTTTTATACAACGTGCGAGCGTTAGATTTGTGTAAACAAATCAATCGAAATAGTTTGATCAAACGCTAAAAATATACCAAATTAAATAGAGAGCCGAAGAAATCGAGTACAACGCTGAAATCCCACCGTACCTCGCTATAATTAAAAGATTTTCCCCATCCCCTCCCACCTAGTAACCTACTTTGAATCAAAACTAGCTAAAAAACTATAAATGGCTTATACTATAGTCTAAACTCTTAAGTTCAAACTTATGAGAACTTATCAAATGCGCTACTCTTGTCATGAATCGTTATATTTGACGACGAATAATTAATTACTGCGGGGTGCACAAATAGTGACTACGGATTGTAATTATTTATTATATTATATAATATATATTTGTGTTATTTCCGATCAAAAATATTCTTAAACATTTGATTATTATACTTGATATTTCACTTAAAGTGTTGAAAATTATTTTCAATCGAGCATCAATTGGTGTGCAAATATTATAAGAAAAAAATGATTTAAAAATATTATTGGTGCCGAATATAATAACTGTACCTACGTCGTATTAAATACACAACTTATCGATTTATATAGTTTCCGTTTACCGTGAATCTACGCGGGTGATTGTCTTAAAGTCACCGTCACAGTAGGTGCGTAAACTTATATGTACCGATTGTTGAATAATTTAATTTTTATACTGCAACGAAAGCCTTGGTATCCGCGGTATTTCACGGTTGAAGAAACGCGCCGAGATACATAATATTACATTTTCTATCATTCGCATTGAAAATCGTGAGAAACACTATGCACTCGTAATCACGGCGGCGCGCTCGCAATAACAATTATTCGCGTCACGGGGAAATGTGCCCGCGAAAAATTGACGATGCCAGACACGGGAAATTATTATAATATTATGCTATACGTACGAATGCCGAGCGAACTGCACACGCGTAATGATAATATCCCCTGCATATTATCTACACTTGTGCGCACGGCGATGCGCGGTTTTATCGTGGCTTGGTGGTTTCCCGACGATATCGATCGTGAAAGGAAATGATCTGGAACGTGTCGCAGCAACACGGGTGCGCAGACTAAATAGCGTGTCTATACGTATTTATAGCACCTCGCGTCGTGTGATTCTACACATATATATATATCGTGTGATTCGTCGATTACTATACGATAGTATGTACTATGTAATATTATGTAGATATAGATCAACCTGCGGGCGGTTTTTTAATTTCCAAGCGAACTTCCGATTGAATAAGCAATTTCGAAAAATTATTTTTTTCTTATACCACTTTCGAATAAAACTAATGACCAGTGAAAATGCCAAAATTAAAACAAATGATTCGATAAATTATTATTTTAACCGCAAATACTTTGTTAAAGATTTAGTTTTTGTCTCGAGTTTCTTTTATGTGTTCTATATTCAGTTTTTTAAATATTTCAATTATTCGACGATTGTGAAAGAAAAACTGCAGTTGATCAGTTGATAAATTAGTAATATCATTTTTTTTTTATCTCGTAGTTAAATATCATTAAGAAATAAAAGGACAATCTTTCGATCTACGAGTGATAATTATTGTACTTCGTATAGTTAACATATTATATTTTATATATTTTAATATTATTTGTGACAATTTATTATATTATTATTCAATCGGCGTCGTAAATAAGCTATATAGGATAGAAATGCGTAATATTTATATATATATATGTACGAAGAGAGGATAATCGGATATCGAAGGGCTATACACAAAGCTAAATAAGTCGTCAAGAGAGAGAAAAAACCGGCGAACCGCAATTTACTTAGGTCGCGTGACCACAAAAATCCGGAAATGTGCTGTTCCTATCATCGCCCGAGGAAAAATTGATGGGAAAACGTGGTCGAGGGAGATGCTGAGGACGAGCACTATATAGTTCGTATACGAAAGCAAAACGGAAAACCTTTTCACAACCGTTTCTGAAATAACGAAAATACATCTATAGTCTAGGCGATCGTTAAGCGTGAGTATATAATAATACACCGTACGGATAGAGGAAGTCGTGGCCGCGTATAAAGAACTTCGTGTACACCTAACACTGCCTTTACACGATTTTTTCGGTTACTGCAAAACGGATTTGATTTCGGTTTTCACTAATGGACTGAGCGTGTTTTACGTCGTTGGCGTAGGGATATAATTCGTGTATAGGTACTTTATCGAAAACAGAGTCGAAAAAAATCAATCATGGCCAACCAGTGATAGGTACGCCATTATAATACACTGCAGTATCATTACGTGTTTTTTTTTTCGTCGAGATTACCTTAAAAGTATCTCAAACTTGTCCGCACGATTCAGATCCGGTTCGTACAACAAGTATCGGAGTGTATTTTCACCCGTGTTCGGCGTTTCCTCGGAAAGTTCACGACGCATCGTCGTGCGGAGAAATCCCGTTTTCGCGGTACATCGGATTTTTGTTTTTCATCCCTTCTGCAACCACAAAATTTCGCGCGGTGTGTATTAAAATATCTCGCACGGGTCGCCGGCTATATACGCGTCTCCTACGTCGTCGTTAGGTCCCTCGCGGCTCGCACCCCTCCGTCGCGTCGGCCGCCGCGTGCTAGCCTTAAACGTACACGCGCGCGTGCACGTACGCATGTATAGGAAGATCGCCTGTTCCAAAGCCGTAAGTCATCCATTGGTATCCGCAACATTTGCTGGCACACAACATTGCCCCTTTTAAGGATTAGTCGGCGTAGATGTATAATGTGCGCGCACATGCATACATACAGGTCCCTGGGCCGCGGTTAAAGGGGTGGCCGTGTCGTATAGTTGTGTGTATATAACACGAGTATATTATTATAATAATTTACTACTCACTCGCGCGCACACGTGCGACCGAATGCGATTCAGCTGACGTGAACCCGACGATGAGACGTTCGTATGCTATCGTATGTAATAATTGTATTATAAAGAGACGAAAATGGAAAAAAAGCTCGTATGGTGCCGAGACGCCACTAAGGATCATTGTACATTTATACTCGCGGTGACTGTATGGTATGTTATTATCACCCGGGAGATTTTGACGAATTCGTTGTCGTCCCAGGGCTGTAGATTGCCAATTTGAATATCGGTTTTATTTTCATCACACGGTCATCTTTCGATCAGCGCATGTACTACTATCAAAGTATACAGTGTTTACAGTTTGACCGTTGTACATAGAAATATATGTTATATGTTGACAAATCGCTTATTCTTTGCTATGGAGCTAGGTAAATTGGGCCCGCAATATTTTGTATGCATTTTGAGAGCGGTAAATTGAGTCCCGAAGAAAAAAAGGTAGTATGTAAGTTGGGTTCCGGATATTAAATCTTACCTACCTGATCGCAGTTACTTTCCTCAAAATTAAATATCGATTTCTCCAACAAAAAAACATTTTCTTAGCATAAAATGATGCCAATTTTTCTCCGAATTTTAAAATATTTAGTGAATATAGTGTTGTGTTTTGTGTATTGTATTAGAATATATTAAATTGATAACACGATTTGAGTTTTTTAAATCCGTATTATTTAAGTTTTTATCAAGAAAAAACACGTATATTTTCATTTAATCATAATAATAAAATTTGACTTCTAATAAAGCTTATAAGTTATTAAAAAAAAAAACATAACTCGTGACCTAATTAACTTAGTCAAGTTTATTTGGGACTCAATTTACTGCCGTTCACTATAAACTATGCGATCGGAGCGCGCTCGGATCGATACTTTATAAATCTTCCCCGTACACATTTGTTTCTCGAAATTACGACTTGTTTATTTTCTTTAAGATTATTAACTTTTTTTAACGCTATTTCGTTTATGAAATTGATTTTTTAAATAAATTTTTTAAAGTTTGTAGTCTTGTATTGCATCAATCGATATTATTATCACACAGTTCTAGCTATTATTGTTAAGAAACCATACGGTTGTAACACACCTCAAAATATTATTACGTTTTTATATTTCCCACCATTATTATGTTTAATAAAACTATGTATTTTTCTTTTATAGCGTCCATAATTCAAAACCCTAACGGTATGCCACCCATGAATATTATCAAAATCGAAAACCCAGGGTATTATTGCAGCAGCTTCACCCCGCCGGGCGACCACTCGTCTATCATGGCATCTGGCAGCTACAGTGAGTGTATATAATTATTCGTAGCTTGTGTGTTTACGAAAAATTTTAATGTACGTAGCGTAATATGTTGATTAGACATTTTTAAAAGCCATCGAGTACGAATAAAAAATACGTAATCAGGGCGATTTTTCTTTTTCAAACGAACGGCCAGCATAAAAACGGTCTATTATTTCCCCTTCAGACATCAAAGCTGCACCTAAGAGTTTTTGTTAATAGCTAAAGATAATATGATTCTTATTGTCAATATTATAAACGTTTTCAAAACGAGACATATTCAAATGAAATTCAATTGAATGTCATTATACAGCTAATAACTAAATATTCTAATCGGGTTTAAATTACGAGTAAAGATAAGGCCCAATATTCTCTCACATGGTTCACAGTTTTGTGAGAGGGTCATAGTAGATAAAGTATAGCGCAGCAGTTCCCACGACAAATAACGATTACGAATTTGTTGTAATCGAAAAAAAAGTTCATCAGTTTTATCAAGGGTGCCACGAGATAACACGAGTTCCAAAATGGCACCACAAGTCACAACAATTATATAACGGTATATGACGGAACTTAATGGTAGCATAATGAAACATTTAACTACATTGAGTGAAAGACCAAGAAAATTAGCCCACTCGACGAGCCGTTGGACTCGTTGGAGGTCGGAATGCATAAGGAGACAGTCGGTGAAGAAGTTTATTATTACATGCATAACTTAATGTAATCGGCAAAAAATATTGTTTCGTTGAAGTGGTGAGATCGAAATTATATTCTTGGTATTTGATAGGTGCGACGATGTACCTATGTATATGAAATAAAAGCTACCGAGTTGTGGGTGTTAAAATGAAAATTTGCAGGATGTCAATAGGTATATGATATTCTTCCCCTGTTGAAGCTATTGCCGGTTAATGGTAATCCATATCCACCGTTATGATGCATACATGTACAATGTACATAGCTCGCGATATCTGAACGTGCAAGAACTTACCCGCAGTGGGTATATTATATCGAATCACCGTTCTTTTGCAGACGTTTTAAAAGAAAATCGAATAGAGTGTATACCTCCTAAGTTAAGTGTTTTCTCGTATATTTCTCGCGTATTTTTTAACATATCCTATACCTGTAAACGTATGTACGGCTACGTTACATTATTATTTTTTCGATTTTTTATTTTCACGCGATAGGTGACGTGTGCGTTATCAACACGCGTGTATCGATCCGGTATTATACGGTCAGCGAATCGTCGCCCGGCTAACAGGGCCGTGCTAGTGTAATAATATGGACATATACATATATACATACGTATACATAGTACCGCTTATGTATATTATACCTGAGAGTACACGCGTGTATAGGAGGTGTCCGTACCGTAACCACGGTCGCGGTCGGTCGGATATGATTATTATCTCTGGCGGCGCGCGCGGCCAATATTACACGGTAAATAATTGTTCGTCCACGCGTGTTATTATATAGAACTACGCGTCGTGCGATGTGAAATAATTCTCGCAAGATGAAGGATAAATGAACGGGTTCTTCGCATTGTTCGCGAACGCGATTTCCCTTATTAGGTATCAAAATGGACGGCTCGGCTGTCCGGCAACCATTTATATATTTCTTATGAATACACGTACATAATATATGCGTGTGTGTGTACATTGTATTCGCACGCCGTGTATGTGTGTACTCGTCGTATACACGTGCGTTTCCTCCTCGACGTGAAGTCGACGATATATTGTTCGCAATAAATTAAGTCGTTTACTAATAAACCTAGGAAAATAACGAATATAAATAAATAAACAAAAACAATAGAGCTAACGTTATAATTCATTCGCCGTGCACATACAATAACGTGTATACGACATACGTATAATATTATACCTCCATAACAAAACATTTTGACGGTTTCGGGGTCACACCTAAGTGGTTTTTGATCCGACGTCCAAAGTGTGTTTTATCATGTATACGTACTTATTCCCGTATTCTTGACCATCACCAATGGAATATTTTTGAGAACTATCGTGGTTTCTACCGTTATATAAGCACGCGTATATCGCGTGTGCTCGAAAAGTTCAAAAGCTTATTAAACATCTATGAATATCGTGTGAATCACCTGGTGATCGGGTAATATAAAATATTTTATATTTGGTTTTAATATTATCATGCGTACACGTTCATATGTAGAAAAAGTAACAGTTTTATAGCGGTGAAGTGAGTAAATCATAATGCGTACGGTACGTAATCTGTGCTGGAGCAGAAACGGTGGGAAGACGTAGCACGATCGTTAATGGAAATGGTGTGTTATTGGTATCGCACGTGAGTTTCTCGCGGTGTTAAATTAAGTCACGCGGGCTGAGTAGAACAACGTATAAAGAATAGAGATTGGTTTTTTTTTAACGAACCAAGTAGGGTTTTTCATTCTATCGAAATTAACATAATATACTACGGTGTCCATGGATGTAATATGGAAATGCGCGTTATTCGCATTTCTCGATGCGCTGAGCGTACGATATTTTAACACTAGCTAATCGCATTTTATTTGTTCCCGAAGGCCCGATGTCGATCCAAAGGACACAGAGTCCGTTAAACGAGCCCAGAATCAAACGGATGCGGAGAATGAGTTCCGCCGACGACACAGAAATTGATTTGGGCGGACCAAGAGAAAAATCTAACTCAGAGATCACGTACTATGGTCAGAGTCCTGCGTCTTTATCTAGTCAAACCAGTTGGCACTCGGACATCGACCACGGTATTTATATAACACAATAATTACCTTAAAGTGTGCAGTTTAGCTTGTACCTATAGTGTTGTAATAATATTTTGAAATATTTCCTGATACAAGCTGCTTCAATTCGCTGCAACGTGCAGCTACACGCGTATAAATTTTACATCGTAGTTTAATAATTTATTCTTACACTTCTTAAACACGAAGTGTCCGATATTAAATAGCCCAGCACTGCAGCAGCTGTACTTCGGTTTACTTCGCGCATAGTCTTCCGAGAATTTACTTAGTAATATTTCAGTATTCTAATATATAGACTATATGATGACTGCTCTTCCCAGATTATCCTTATTCGGCCCCTTGGTTACCATATAATCGATACCGATCATATCCTCAGCTCTTGATCCCATCCTGTCATATTCTACATTATCTCCATTACTGAGAGGGGCGTAATTGTCTCCAATTTTTACATAGTTATTAACCTATATATAGCTTAGTCGTTCCGTTTGAATTGTTATTTTTAAAATCGATAATCGAAACATATCCGCGGCCCTAAATATGTTATGCTCCATGAGCACGTTTGACGAGCACATGATGAAATTGAATATTTCCGTTTGTCCTGCAGGTATTCCTGGCCAACACTCGGGAAGCATAGCGTCCTTGGCATCAGCCAACTATTACGGTTCGGCGACATCGGGACCCGAACAACACAGCCCCGCCAAGTACCCGGAAAACGGACACGATACACTGTCGGACTTTGTCACTTTTGTATGTCAAGAAGCGGAGAGCTCTCAAGGCGCACAGGTACGACTTATTCTCCTGCTATTAATGTACATAGCAATAAGAAAAAAAACTGCTGCATCCCAAAATAAATATTACTAATCGTCTTACACGCGTGTGTGCCGTTCGCTCGAGATGAAAAATATAATCACAGACACACACACACACACACACACACACACAGATAGCATAAAACGATTAAAAAAGCTGTATTCAATTAGGCTACATAAGTTTAGAAATGTATAGAAATAAAAAGATCGCAGCGTGCATACTTCGTCCACTTGTCATTTGATCACAATATCACGTGGTTTTGATTATTACAGAATATTAATGTATTCCACTCTCGTAGTCAGTATTTTAAATGTTACAGAAAAAGACTCGAGCTACTTATATAGTTATAAACTTAACGACGGCGCTTGTAACTTTCTATCCGTAACGACCGCTATATAGTGATTGGTGACAAATATGAGCGCTCTCGCGATTCTTTTTTCTCGAAACAATATACATTATACGGTTATCTCGCACGGCACGCAATAATAATTCAAACAGCTGCAGTAGCGATGCGTGGCCTGCACTATTAGACATATTTTTTAATTATATTTTATACAACTTTCGTTCGATACATTTGATTACTCGTACGTGAACACGTTTTCCGTTCAATACTAACTATCGCACGTTTCGATTTCAATAACCGAAGTAAAAATTATGTTGAAATAAAAGTTATGGTAGACCATGCCAATTTATAATAATATATAGGGTATCGGTTACCGAGTTCTCGTTTGCGTCCACTATCGAATACATATTATTTTCTGTGAATAACTAGTATCCGTTATTAAAATAATTTATTTTAATATCTGAGACGTGAGTATTCATTTAAACACTTTATCGTCCCCAATCGAAATTAAGTGCACTGCAATAAACTCGTATTCATTCTCTCCAGATGTACTTCTCGACGTGCAGTAAAAATGTTTTATTTCAACCTAAGCTGAACCGCGGGACAGATGTAAAATCTTCTCGATGAATTGACACATGTCCAACAATAGAGCGGAATAGCGATCGCTTAACTGTAAAGTTATTTTTCATTTACGAATCTTCTATTTCTGGCACGTATATAGTATTATAATATATGATTTGCAATTTGTTTTCAAACATTTCATCGCGATCAGTTTTGATGTATAATTTATTTTAAATATATTCCTCCGTCGCGTCGCTTCAGTTTCTATATAACTTTCTGTGACTTGAATATTTAATAAAATTACTTTTCTACATTTCGAAAATTGAATTTATAGTTTTAAAAATTTAATCTAAAAAATAAAAACCTATAAGTGATATGATCAACAAGTCAGGTTATAAGACACACCAATGCGATGATGACATATTATATAACTTATTGCAAAATTAAAAATATATACGTTTGTCATTTACTCATCGCTTAGCTAAAAATAATAATGAAAAGATAATAATATGTTCTATGTAAAATACTATATGATATATATTTATATGTTTAATAATTTACGCACGTGTTATTAATTTCACATTGTAATTACCGTTTGCTTTTGTTTTTTTATGCCCCACGTAGGGATGGGCCTATGGAAATCAGGTTTAACATTAATTTTATATATATATGTATTTATGTATTATTTTTTTTATTTTTATTTTTTATTTTTTAAATTAGGTAAAAACGCGAGTACATAACATAAAGGCCATTAACGTTTCCGACACCTTTCGTCGGGGACACTACATAATATATTAAAAGTTACAATATAGCTGGTACAGAGTGTTTGAAAATTCCTAACTTTTCTAACACCCTGTGCACATACTATATTTAAGAAATTACTTAACGCGCATTTACCTGTCCATACATGAATAATTTCTATTACTAACTTAAACATTTTTTTCCTCTGATATATAGGCGGGCCCTACGCGGAGTCCAAAAATGGCCCAATATTATCCGAGCACCATGCTACCACCACCCCCTCCGCCACCTATGGCACGGCCAGTAGCCATCATTCGATCTACAGGTGAGTTGTTGATTTATATTATATGTACTTAAAACTCTAGATCTTCCGGACGCCACGAGGTTATTACAAATGTCGTTGAGAGTTATAACAGAAAGACGTTGATTTTTCTCGTCGTACCTATGCGCGTTACAGCGTTCTTGTGAGTTGTTGCGATCCCTTTAAACTGCTCAGGGACGGGAAAAAATTCGCATAAAAACCGATCGCAATGTAAGGCGAAATATGATGATAATAATTAAAAATCATAATTCATAATATACGACGCGATACGCACGTTTCGCGGACGTGAAACCATTTTGCGGATCGGCGTTCAAATCCCGTGTAGGTTCAGTATGCGACACAGATATCGTGTTATCAGTAAATATTATACAGCCGCAGAGGAAATATTTCGCTTTTGCGTTCATATTATACGCCAGACCGACGAGGATGGAATAAAGGTCACCCGAAATCGTGTGTACAGTAATCGATTTCGGAATATCATGGCACTCTGCCACCGCGTATAACCGCAAAACATCGTACACGCACACACTTGCACACACGCACCCCAGCCTTTTCGCATGTCCTATTTTTCTTACCTATATATATATCGCGTACGACGAACCGATTTGCGCCTCGATTGTACATTATTAATCGCATATTACTTTTTCACCTTCATCATCGTAAACGTTTTTTTCCGTTTTCAACTTGCACCAATCTGCAATAGGTTTCCCTTTTGTGCGATCGCTATCGATTCAACGCGGTCTATACGGTATATAGTGACGGTGTGATAGTACTTGAAACGGCTCGTTTACGCGAGTCATTCTCGATGACTATACTGTTATGAACGCGTATCGTCCAAACTAAAAAGAAACCATTTCGAACTTAGGAGTATTGGATTAAAACCAATAAAATGTATATCCATATTTCTCTAAAGTCTAAACGATAAGTTCTGCACAACGTGAAGCGAACGAAAAGTTGGTCTCGGCCGAGCTTCGATCATCGTTCTGTGCCGACGGACGCTTTTAATGAATTTATTATGTTTACATATTGTTCGTTTTTTACTCACTTTGGACATGATTCGTCCTGAACTGTCATCAAAGGCGAACCGTTTAAACCTATACTTTTACGGAATGGACAAATTGACGGTTGCGTTTCGCTCCGTGTCACACGGACGGATTCGCGTGACGTTTCCTCCGCGTAGCAAATAAATGCAATATATCGAGTGTTAACGGATGTCCGTCCGCGACGTTGTTGCAGGTGAACTGACCATCGCGCCGTCAAACTCGCCGCCTACTTCCAACACGCCGCCCATGGGTGGCGGCGGCGACGGATCACCGGGTGGCGGAAGGGATTCCGACCAGAGTCCACCGCCGATGAACAGTCAACTTTCCGAGTCGCAATTGTCCGGCGGCGGCGGTCGCAGCGTGGTGACGGGCGGCAGCCCTTTCGCCGTGTCCACCAACCGCGATTATCATTTCTCGCACATACAACACGGCCAGGTACCTTATACGTTCAACTTGCCAGCTCACGATTACAACCCGTCGAATTATTAACCGGTTTTCGTTTTTTTTTCGATTTAATTGTTTTTTTTTTGTTTGTTTTGTTTTTTTTTATATACTTGTCTGTTTTAACGCAATAACAACAATAATATAGATTGATTATCTTCGCACACACTCGTTGTAATTAATCCTTTGCCAATAATTATTTTGTTACGTATTTCTTATGCCCTTGCCACATCGCGATGAGATATTACGAATAATATAACGAAGGCTGGGCGAATGCGCGGCCGAAACGGAATAATTACAATCGAAATCGCACGTTTTCGTCGTTATCATGATTTCTCTTTTGATTTACAAATAAAAAATGTAGAATTAATCGCGGGGCCGACGAGAATCCATTAATTTGCACCGATTGATTCAACTGCGAACGATTCAATATAATATATAAGTAAACACTTGTATCTGAGGCTTGAGCGGCAAATCTCACTTATTATCATAACAATTACATGATGATATTGTAAGGATCTCATGAGTCTTCGGAAATTTAAAATTTGTAGTTAAAATGCCACAGCTGCTACGTCATACGAGACAAATCGCAAATAATTTCGTACGCGCGGTGTATACAATATGTGAATCAATTGTCTCTCCGCTTCTACGTGAATTCCGACAACAGTCACGAGATCCCCCGCGATATTGTTCAAACCGATTGCGGAGTATTGACACCGTTATAGACGAGTCAGCATCGACGTAACTCTTTGTGTGTGGATACTGGATGTACGTTTTTACTCTATACTTTTCTCGATGCGAATGAAACAAGACACATCAGATCAACTTAATTAGGGCACCAAAATTATACACACGCTCACGTTCGCCCTTCGTTTTTATGTAATAATATCTGATCGCTCGATGAAAGTACACCCCGTTTTATGTGGAAGCTTTGCATTTTTGTTCGCCTTTTAGTATATTATTGTTGTTGTTGTTGTCGTTGTGTTTTTTTAAATTTTTATTTACTGTCTAAACTATATCGATTTTATTATTTTAACCGCACGCGGTGTTCAAACCTAAAGATTTTTTTTTAATATACACTTAACAAAAATTGATTATTTTGTTTGTATGCGTTTTAAATGTAACATCGTGTTAATAATAATAAATGTATTGTTCGTCGTCCTACTGTGTTACATGCTGTTTCATTTATAGCTTTCATTTGTATATAATATGTGACATTGTGTAAGCCTAATTTGTTTTTTGTAACCGTTAGTATTAACCGTTTTATACATAAAAATCATTAATACATTGTGAAATTAAAATTATAAAAATAAAAAACATGAATACATACGCGAACACATACGATAAAATAATGTGCCATTTGGTTAGGTTATATGATAATTATAATGAAGTGAATCCATTAAATGTAAATATACGTGTATAAAGTAAAGTGCAATAAATATAATATATCCACGGTAGATAATATATACAGTAAAGTTATGTATTAGGTATATTATACTTGTGTGTAAGTCCATGTGTTATTATATTTTTTCTATTATTATTATTATTATTATTATTATTGTAATATTTAAGCGTAATTATACTATTATTATTATTATTATTATTACCTGTACGTTAGTCGTGTATATATAGGTGCTATTGAAAAACTGTTATTGGACTGTCGACATTTACTAAATGTGTTCTGATAACATAGGCGTAACAGTATTATAGCAGTAAAAACTGATCATCATCACATCGTAATGTTCTTTCTCCATTCGCGTAGTTATATTGTTATTATTATATACGTATAGATGTATACAAAAAAATAAATTGTTCAGTTCAAAAGTTTGTCGCCGAAACGCTAAGAAATCGTTTGAAACGTGCCCGAATGTCGATAAACGTAATACATAAATTAATTTGAAAATAAATAATACCTAATTAAAATGCATATTCGCGAGTGTTTTCCTCGATTGTAACACCCTTCGATTTCGGATGCAAAGCCTAACGCGGTTTTTTCGACGTAATATTACGTTGTGCTTTACGAACATCATCTTCGGACGTGTCTTCTCGACGTAATCGTTCCTACCGCGGCTTACATTATTCTACTGCAGCTACGCGGCCGAATAAAAACCGCTTTGACGTACGTTTAAATATCGTGTGCCCGAAACGATTACGGCGCGTTCGTAGAACATTTAATTGATTTCCAACGACGTTGCCGCCGTCGGCGTGTTATGCATATCGCGTACAGCAAAATGGTGGAGCGGCACTGCAAATAAACGTGTTATTGAACACAATAAAATTATAATGTATTCGCATCGTGACGTTTCAAAAATGCTGAACGGTGCAGCATAATAATTATTCGTAACAGAGAAATTGTCCGCGTGGTAGGTTCGTGTCTTCTCTAATGCGTTGGACGCGGCAACGTTTCGAGCGTTTGTTAATCCCGTCGCGAAATGCAAACGAGAGTTTTAAGCGAAAAGTGTAGGTACACACCGCCGTAAACGTGAACCAGAAATTCCAGTTTACCGTACGGGATATCGACGAGAAACACGGGACACGTTTCTTTCGGATCAATCGACCAACAATCATAATTAAAAATTAGCACTTTTCACCCTTTCACAATTTTTTTCGAAAACGTTTCGTCGTCTCGCTCCGTGTCCCGTAAGAAATCAAGTCCAATCGACGTGGGCGATACGTTCGAGGAATAACTCGGGAACGCCGAACGGGCAGCGCGCTCTATCCTCGACGAATAGAGGTAGAACATCCTTTGGGGGACGTATTGCATCGATGTCCTCAGCGTTTCTATCGTGGTCCTTTAGACGTACACGTCGAGTCGGTGCGCAGCGAATCGGTTAAAACAAAAAAAAATCCTGATAGAACGTCGGTGTGGTTTCGACAAGTTCGACTGGAACACCGTCCGGGTCCAACGATATGCGAAGGTCGGAAATATCTTCCGGTGGAATGCGGGAAGGGCTAGAGCGAACCCCGTGGGCGTCGTCGCGATTTTCTCTCTCCGAACGTCTCGTCTGCTCCGGCCGCGCCGTCATCCGCAGTAGGTCGCGGCGGCACGTATACGTGGGTATTCATTTTTTTAGCTTTTTTTCCGCCCCCACCCCGCGTGCAGGGGAGGCGATGAAATATTTTCCACCACCATTTATGTACAGCCGCGAAGGGTACGGGTGGCGACCGTAGAGACGATCAAAATAGAAAGTTGCCACAGCTCGAAACCACGGCGAACTCGGAACGTCGTTTTAAATAACAACTGTACGATAATATTGCGCGCAATAATGCACGTTATGCGTATATACTTCGGTTATATAATAATTCATTATTACGTTTTTTTCTCTCTCTTACGATTTAACCATGTACACGGTTATTACGTGTACGTACGTAATATATTATACTCGTGTATACACGCGTAAAATATGTGGTACAGTTAATCGTTGCCGATCGACCGTGTGCGTATTTCTTTTTTTTTTATTTTCGAAATAACATTATTTTTAGACGTATATATTATTATGTTTTTTTTTTTTTTTCGTTATTGTTTCTGTTTGTTAATAGATTTGTGTGTTACGTAATAATTTATTTGTTCTACGCCTCGTAATAATGTATATGTACGCACGTATGTTCGTGTATTTGTGTGCGCACCATTTTTTGTCGTAACGTCGAAAGCGAATAACGCTTTGGCGATTTACCCGTACGCGTTTACCAATAATCGTATGACCGATGGCGTTTGCAATTCCATCGCAACGTTATCTTCTCTCCGGAAAATCGTTTACACCCGACAAAAGTTTGTCTCGCACTACCCGAATCGGTCTTGGAACGCAAAGCTTTCTCAGATTATACGTCGCTCCATCGCATTACGTACACAGTACGCACAACGTACACTTAACGTACATATTATTATTATTTTTATTATTATTATTATTATTATTATTATTATTTTATAAGACCGATGTATGTTTTTAACTACCAAAGTATATTATATATTATATTTATCTTTGTAAGACTATATATTTATGTATAAATATGTAGTAGCGAATAGGATCTGTTTTGTGATATTGAAAATACTTATATAGAATATAATATAATTATGTACATGTACATTCATATATACGCATAAAAAAAATAAACCAATATACATTATTTCATCTGTATCGCCCGCAACATCCTCTAGCGACGGCTAAATATTATTGTCGTTCGGTCGTAAACATTGTTTGCTCGCCAAAAGCGACTTTTCTCTTTCGGCCGTTAAAGTGTGCAAGTCGTTTTCGCCCGTAAAAACACAACGGTTAGGTACAAAAGCTTCGGACGGACGAATTCAACGGTTGTAATAATTTTCGTGTATATTATCTTGATTTTTTTTTATAATCATCAAAGTCAATCGTAAACGGAGAAAATCACATCGCACTGTCTCGACCCCGGTACCCTCGCGCCCTATACGACCCGGAACACGCTTGATTTTTATTCTGACCGATTATCGTTTGCGACACGTTTCGTTCATCGCCAATAATTCCGGCGTACCCCCAACGTCAACGATACGTAAACCCTTGCGACAGGCACTTTGGCAACATTTCGGAACGAAAACGAAACACGTACATTTGGACGCGACGCGGGAAAGTTTTTCCGTAGACTTAAACGATCGGCGCTCTACCTCGAAACTTAGCAGCAGTGCACAAAAGTCCGTTCGAAAATGTCTCGATTGTTTTTCCCTCTCGCATGCCCGTAAGAGCCGTTCAAATGTCGTATCGTCCGCTAATAATATTACCGCCCAAGTAAAGCCTAAGACGTTGCACAACTCGAAATAGTTAAAATAACGACAATGGTGTTCCGACGATCGTTACAATCGGTATTGAGAAATAAGTTTTTTCTTCTTTTTAAACGTTCTTTCGATATGCTTTGATTTGCTCGTACACAGTATCAATGCTACAGTCGTTACAGCGGATTGTTCCATTCGATTTGGCGGGAACGCTCTAAACATCGGAACGTCGCCCGCGACCGGTAAACGTAAAAGCTAATTTAATTAAACATATTTTTATTTTAAGTTCTGTGGAGGATTTAACTCGACCCGTTCCCGTGGGTATCCCTCGCGTGACCCTTCTACATTCTCGCCGCGATTATATCTTTCGCCCGACACCAAGACCTGCGCTCGGTAACGATTCGGCAAAAGCGGAACGCGCAACATAACGCTGCAGATGATGTATTTAAAGCTTATTGTTATTGAGTTATACCGAACGAATTGTTACGCGAAAACGAAAACGGTCTAGTCGCACGTATCCGCGACCAAAAATAACGAAAGGTTTTCCAAAGACGGAAAAGTCGAAACTTTTAACGATATTGTTATAGTTTTAAGATATTCTAAGACTTACGACGTTTACTCGGGTAAAACTTGTCCGAACACCGACCAAACGCGATAAAAAGATAATATATTATATACTCACGTCTCGAATTAATATTTTAATGATATGTTGTCCGTTTTCTAATAACAGCCAAAGCATGCATAACACTACAGTTTCGACGACAGAAAGACATAACATTTTTCACGGTCTTGACTTTATCGAAACAATAATATAGTTTGAACTCGCCTAACTCACCGCGGTACAGCCAATGTCTATCGTGTATGACGCTGCATGCTGGATAGGTTATTACTTGATATCAGAGCTCGGACGTTAATGTCCAACATTTCATTAAAACGCGTGCATTTAATAATTTCAAAACATGCAATTATAACGTAACAAGTATACGCAAAAAAAGGTATTAACACTAATTCAAAATAAATTACAAACACTATTGATGTGTACTAAAAATGCTCAAGATCGTCAAATATGCAAATATATGGAAAATATGTTTGCACCCTTGAAATCTAAACTTCACCAATCGAATTTATATCACATTCCGGCGTGATTCTGGTCACCCTAAAAAAAATATGCAAAATCCGAGCTCTACTTATTATAATACAGGCTCGACACAGAAAGTACCCGTGTTGCGGTAGTTGTATACAGTAAAACCTCTCTATAACAGAATCGTTTGGGACCAAACATTTTCCCGTTATACAGAGTTTTCCGTCATAAAGAGGTAGAAAAAAAAAATTAATTTTCTAGACTGTATGTATGAATGTGTTAAAAAATTATATTTTAGGCAAATATGTACTTCGTACAACTTAAATTTATACAGTAAGATTATAATGTATTACTTAATATTTAAAGGTGTTTGTGTATAATACTAAAGAACTAAAACTAAGAACTAAAAAAAACATTTTACTTAAAAAGACGACTGTGCTGTTCATATTTACAAAATTACATACATAGGTTATCAAATCTTTTCTACACGCTCGTTAGAAGGTATGTAATAAACAAACCAATATAACAATCGTGAAGCGATACTGTCAAATGATTTTTTCAGGAAAACCTGTAATTTTTCTTTAAATAATTTTATTTTCCGTTTAACAGAGAGTATTTTTACTAATTTGATTACGAAAATTGTCCGTTTCCGTTGTTACGGATTCTTTCAAATGAAAGACAACGTATACGATAAACGAGGAGTAGGAACTACGTTGGGTTTTTAATGCACAAACACTCAGAATTGCACTATATTTACTATATTACTTTAAATTAGAAGGTTATAAAGTTTAATAAAATGTTGTTACAAATTTACAATGATGCTCTGTGGCTGTCGAACACTGGACTGCCGATCGTCGGTCTTACCATGGCCGACGTCCGGGCACTTCCAGGCAAAAAGACAAGTCAGCAAATTCCAATAAAAACATTAATAAAAACATTCTTTATACTTATTGTTACTTTATACGACTCGTATTACTACTGTAGTAATCCAGAGTCAGGGATTCTTAACACCGTTTAGTAGAGGTTCCGTCCTAGAGAGGTCAATTTTATATATCATTTGCACTGGGACTAATGACATTTTCCGTTATAAGGAGGATTCCGTTTAATAGAGGGTCCGTTATAGAGAGGTTTTACTGTATACACTTGGTCAATTCACTTATTTAATCATAAACAAATCGATATCAACAAAACGATAAAAGACAATATCCTGTTGACGCTTACGTTCACTATTGCTACGGTACGCACCGTTGTAAACTTGTAAACTTGTGAAATCGAAACGATCAAAACCAAATGAAATAAAAACAAACGTATTGATACATCATTCGCCCGTTAGGAATAGACACAATGATGGAAAAAAAAAAAAAATAGTAAAATAGTGGACCGTTAACAGAGTTGTCTTTTTTCCGGAACACTTTCGAAAAATAAGTATGCACACGTGATGGGTAACGTCATGCTGAGGCGCGGCTCAAGTCATTTTACACACCTAGGCAAACTTAAGTTTTGCCGCCCCTTATACATGTAAAGAGTGTATCAAATATTTTTTCACATAAACATTACTAAAATATATTTAATTCTGAGTTCATTATACTATTTGTATAAAGTTAAAAATTGGTTAAATTGATATATTTATAGACAAGTAAATCCCTACTAATTTAAATAAAACATAACAATTTAAAAATAGTTGTTTTATAATATAAAAGTTAGTAAAAATATAATATAAATGTTAACATCGTATTAGATTAGAACTTGACTTTTCTTGCTTTTGCGTTAGCGAAATATGATACAACTTCTTCCATGTCCATATTATGGGCTAATTCTTTCTCGATTGAATAATGGCCAATGTTCTTCTGAATTCTGATGAAAGTCGGCAGGCAAATGAAAATAAAATTAACTTATCTGTAAACGTCGGTCAGTATTTGGTACCTATTTTTAGTCAATAATATTCGTCAACAGTGCGTTTTGTGAAAGAGTTAAAATTGAAAACAACAAAACACGATATCGGGGCCAGACAAAACTGATTCACAGAACCGATTAAAAACCGTCAAGAGAACACCGCAACTTGCTACGGTCGACGGTCGACCAAAAGCGTAAACACACGTTTATATTTGTCCGATCATAGATAGTATCATACTGACCAAATTTTATATTTTTTTATCGATTTTTATTTTTCACTACACACGATTTAATATAAGTAGGTACTAGGAATCTTTTTAAAAATTATCTAGTATACGTAAATGTTAAATGCCGCCTCTGAAAAATGCCGCCCTAGGCGTGGGCCTGTACCGCCTACCCCTTGAGCCGGGCCTGGCACTCATGCTGGTGTGACTTTAGCTCACCCGCAGTGTACAGCACGTGTGGCGCATGCTGCCGAGTTCAACTTAACACTACTAACACACGCCGCCGTTAACCGGCCACCCGTTTGCAAACACCATAACGTTTTGAACAATACATCATCGCCCGCCCACCGAAACTTTTGAAAATTCAAATAATATCATGTTGTCTCTCGTGCGCGCGTGCTCGCAACAGTTGTTCAGCTACTCGAACATCGGCACCGTGAACACGGTATCCGGAGTGATAAGTCCCACCAACCTCAGCCTGCTGTCCAACCCGGGCGGCAGCCCTTCGTCGTCTTCGGGCGGCGGCGGCGGCGGCGGCGGAGGAGGCAGGTCGCGCGGACACTCGCAGACCTCGTTGCCGCGGTGGAACACGCAATGCTCGTCCGGGCCACCGTTCATCACGCTCGACGAGGACTACATGATGACGCCGCTCATGTCCGGAAACGGCGGTCAGGGCAACGCCGGCACGTTGATCGACGACGGTGGGTGCATCTATATTATTACCGGGGCTCGTGAGTTCATGCTCTAAAAAACGCCTAAATAACTATGCACTTGTGCACTAAAAGCTGGGAGAATATGAATTTAAATATGTCTTTAAAAGTTCAGAAGTTATAATAAAAATCTACAAATACGTGTTTAATGTACACATCAAAAATGTGTACATTAAAAAGTAAAAATACTATAAGTACATTTTGGAATAACGAAAAAATGTTCATTCATATCATAATGCGTGCTACGTGACGCGGCACTGGTTGTCCTCGGTGGTGGCTGGTGCCGGTCAATATAATGAAAGTGATGGAATAGAAGTCAATTGGAAATTTAGTAGTTTGAAGTTATTATATTTCACAACAATAACAAAACGCTGATTATAATGGTGAACAGTAATTATTACTGGGAGTCACAAAAAATATATCATGTGGTGTTCGATATCGGATTGTCGGATTATTCACTGTTGTTGTTGGGTCGACGGATCACGGGCCAGAGAGCGATCGGTCGGCTCGTGCCACCACATCGGCTCCGGCAAAGGCCTCCTTCCTCTGCCCGGTGTACGAGGTAGGTGGGGGCTTTTGCCGAACCGGTGCTATCGTTATCCGGGTTGTGGCTGGGTAAAGAGCGACGCAGTCCGGGAGAGTGGTGTACATAATGTACCTACACTACCCCGGACCGTGACATACTCCCCCGCCAAGCCACACTACCGGTTACGATTGACCGTCCTCTACTGGTGTCCCTGCCCTGGGGACGTGGGTGGTGCGTTGAATTGCAGTGAGGGTGGTGTCGGCGGAGTCCTGGCGGTCCGTGGGGTCGGTCGATTGGGACCTCTGCCTGCTGGCTTCCCACTCATCCTTGGTCGCTGCGGACACCCGGTGAGGTGAGCAAGATGTGTGGTGGGATGGTGTAGGTTGGGGATCTGAGACTGCAGGCGTCCCATCCACGCTGTTATGCTGCTCCCATGATTGGGTCGTTCCGCAGGTCCTCCTCCCGCATGGCCCTGACCGACTCTGCAGTGCGTGGGTGATGAGTCGTTAACGCCTCGGTGGCACGTCGCAGCATCCCCGTCACTTGCTCGTCGGTTGGGCGGCTGCTCGTTTGGAAATTTCTAAAAACAACGTATGGTTACTAATTTGTTTTATCAATAATTTTTACCGTTACGTGTTTGCTAGTTTTCTCTTTGTCCGTTTTAGGCATGACACATGAAGTTTTCGTGCTGGTGACTGCTGACTACCGACACGTTGTTTGGGTGTCACCGGTCCTCACCATTTCGGTGCGAAACCGGTGTGAAAATCTTCTTGTGCTTTGGACAGGTGGTGTGACTTGTAGTAGACTACGTCGCCCTCGCAAAACTTAGTGTCATCGCTACCACCTGTAGTCGGGTTGCTGCCTAAAACATGTATTTTGCGCGCTGACCTGTCCCTTGACGAGTATGGTCTGAGCGCAATGGGTGTTGGGTCCTTCAGTATGATCTCGTGTTCAATCAGTTTTGTGCGGCCTACCTTATCGCTGAATACTACTGGATATTTATTCAATACAACAGTGAGTCGCGCACGAGTTTGTTGGCCGCCCCCGATTTCCAAAAGACCTAAATCAGGGATCGTACTGGGTGGTTGTGATTTACCCTTCCAGCATGTCGACGTCCTAATCTGTGAACCCATGTGAATTGTGCATGCGGCGTAATCCCAAGAGACTTCGTTATCAACGAGAAAGTCGTGTCCGAGTAATACGTCGCAGTACAGCTCATCTAAGATGGTCGCTTCGAAAGATATGTCTAACGCGCCTATCCTAGTTTCGAATGTAGCTGAACCACTAGTGTGTGCTAAGTGGCCGTCTGCCATTCGAACTGATGATTTTAGTCCATGGGTATTTGTGCCGAATTGTTTGGTAATAGTCGGTTTTACATACGATTTGTGTGCCTGTGAGTCTAATAGTGCTGTTACGAAGCCTGACGGAAATTCGAGTTCGACCGCGGGGGTCGGAATTTTGTCCGGGCGTGTTCGCGAGACGTTATTGGACCTAGATGACTGAGCGCAGCGGGACAACTGGTTCTGAACCGCGAAAGTCGGTTTTTGGTGTGCGGGTTGAACCGCCATAACCAAATCCTCCATTTCGGTTGTCTCTGTGCGTAGCCTATCTAATACAGGTTCGCCTAACGCAGGGTGTGTGAAGTGCGTGTGTCTTCGCCCCTGTCACCTGTGGTGGTGAGCACCCGTGTCTCTGTTGCCTTTGTCCCTACACCTATGGCTTTCCCTGAAGCCGGGTTTTGTTGGTCTTGCGTGTCACCGGTGAGGTGAGCAAGATGTGTGGTGGGATGGTGTAGGTTGGGGATCTGAGACTGGGTGTCGTTATGTGGCGTGTTGTCCGTAGCGAGAGCTGAGTTCGCGGACGATTTGGCGAAAAATTTTTGAGAAACTGGTCGTTCGTTGTGACGGAATACCGAATCTCTAGCGTATGGATCGCATAAAATTTTCCTGCCCGTAATACCGAATTGTGGTGTTGAAGTGTGGTGTGGTTGATCGGAGTCAATGGGGTGGACTAGTTCCCCTTGCCTCCGCTTCAGTTTCCCGACGTGGTCGGTCTGTGTGGGCACTCGCTGTGCCAATGCATATCGCCACAGTACTTACACGGCCTCGGCGGCTTTCCGTTTGTGGAATTCACGCGTGGCTGTCGCCCAGGTGGGTCTGTGTGTTTGTCACGTAGCCCCCTGCGCCCGGGTTGATTTTTGTCACATCGCGGGGTGGGGGTGGTTGTGGCTACGGCAGGATCTAATAAACTCGCGATGCGGCGGAGCTCAGCGAAAGTAGACGGCTGCCTTAAGCGTATGTGCGTTCGGAAGTTTTCGCGCGTTAACCCGGTAATGTACAAGACTAATTCCGCTTCGGATAAGCCTATAGGTACTCGGCGCGCGAGTTGATTCTTTTGCAACACAAATTCCGTAAGCGACTGTGTCGCTGACTGACGTGTGGATAGCATATCGGCGCGCAATTGTAGTTGAATTTCGTCGTTATCGAAATTCGTGAGAAATTCGACTAGAAATTCTTCCCAGGATAGTTCCAGGACCTTAATGGATCTCCACCAAGTCGCGGCTGTACCCTTTAATTGCGGTTCGATCGCCCTACACCAGCCGGATATGTGGATATTTGCCTGCGTTAGGACAGATTCCGCATCGTTTATAAACCGTATGGGGTCTTCGGTTCGTGTTCCGGAGAATTCGGGAATCGAAGCTCTCGCGGTACGCAAGTCCTCATACGGCGTTAACGCGGCACGTTCCCGTGGTTGCGGTGCAAATATCGGGGGATGTTGTGCAATACCGGCGCTACCGGTTTGTCCGCCGGGCAATCTACGCGTGCAATACGGCGTACTCGTTACGGCGCTGGCACAGCCGTAATTCGTTTGCGCGGGAGCGTAGTTATCGTTCGGGACATTTTGTCTTGACCGGTCGTGCGCGTACGTGTTATCGAACGTGATTACAGGTTGACGCGTCGTTCCGGTATGCTGCTGTTGCTGAGTGGGTACGTCGAGTTCGCCCCGACGGCCCCCCTGCGAGTTTTGGCGTTCGTCTAATAGACGAGCCAAACCCGCTTCCAGCGTCGCTATGCGTGCCTCTTTCGGTTTCCCGATCTAATGACCTACGTAGGGGCCCGAGTTGTTCTGCGGCAGAAGAAAAAATATTCCCGATGTGTGCGGTGTCGAGTGGATTCGGCGATGTCGACTGTGCTCGGTTAGTGACGAAGTCGCCTCCCAACAAACTCACGTTCGTAGGTGGCGCAGCGTCGACGCTTACAGTCGCTGCTTCCCGTACTTCATCAGTCTCAACGCTCTGCCCCGTGTTAAATGACACGCGAGAGGTCGTAAAAAGTACCCTCGTTGGGTCGACACCGGTAGCGCGTAAATATTCCGCTAAAATAATTTCAAGATCCGCCTTGGATCCCGATGACGACAATTTTCTACTCTCGCATTCGTGGCGTAACTCCCTCAACGTCAGTTGATCAATATTTTTATTCGCCATTGTGTAAAAATTAATTATTACTAATTCTAATTACGACAATTTGAATGTACTTTATTGATTGGAGTACCTACACGGAATGGCAGATGTAGAATATCGCGTCACTTATTAGATTGCGGAAAAATTACACGTTGTCGTCGTTGTACGTACATCAACGGAATAAAAATTTTAAAAACAACGAATTGGAACAACACAACTGTTTATCACGTAGTTGTTGTTGTTGATGTTGTGGT
Organism: Periphyllus acericola; assembly: GCA_949715065.1. Taxonomy (NCBI): domain Eukaryota; kingdom Metazoa; phylum Arthropoda; class Insecta; order Hemiptera; family Aphididae; genus Periphyllus; species Periphyllus acericola. The sequence continues at coordinate 64,754,227 of OX454264.1, forward strand.
GGTGATAGTGATGTCCGCCGACTATCGATTTTGTCGAAAATGTGATATCACGCCGTGCGATAATTATTTACGATAATCACAAGTCACGGCGGCGGCGATCGGACAGCGGAGCGCGTGTGGTCGTTAGTGTCGCGCTCGCACGAGTCTATCTTATCGGCGGACGGTGGACCGGTTTGGAAGGTTGGGCCGCGGTGGTGGGTCGTTAGATCGTTCGGAACTACAATACCCCAACCGGCTATCTCACTGATATTTTCGGTCGCGCGTATTTCCCTACTCGTTAATACTAATAATAGTGAAAACGCGATGTCTTTGCCTAACCAAAAATACAAAGCACACCTCGAATATTTGTAAAATACGCAATATTATACCAAATCCGAGGTAGTGACGGTGAGAAAAAAATGCTCTTACCTTATTTTATTGTACCGGGTGATTCCTTACGGGGAGCCAATTTGACGCGGCACTGGTTGTCCTCGGTGGTGGCTGGTGCCGGTCAATATAATGAAAGTGATGGAATAGAAGTCAATTGGAAATTTAGTAGTTTGAAGTTATTATATTTCACAACAATAACAAAACGCTGATTATAATGGTGAACAGTAATTATTACTGGGAGTCACAAAAAATATATCATGTGGTGTTCGATATCGGATTGTCGGATTATTCACTGTTGTTGTTGGGTCGACGGATCACGGGCCAGAGAGCGATCGGTCGGCTCGTGCCACCACATCGGCTCCGGCAAAGGCCTCCTTCCTCTGCCCGGTGTACGAGGTAGGTGGGGGCTTTTGCCGAACCGGTGCTATCGTTATCCGGGTTGTGGCTGGGTAAAGAGCGACGCAGTCCGGGAGAGTGGTGTACATAATGTACCTACACTACCCCGGACCGTGACATACGTAACTATACGTTCGTATACGTACGTTTGTACTCGCTTTATCCGCTCTATACGTTTTACTTTTAATAATTTCATGTTGCGAAAAAACTCCCATATTATATTTTATACTGTGTAAAAATATAAATTATTGCATTTTGATCAAATTTCGGTAAAAATATGCACAATAAAATAGAAAAATGCATAAATATGCCAAATAGTTAAAAAAAAACCTCTAAATATGCAACATAAAATTTCACATACTTAACCACAGTACCTTGATATGGATTTCTATGTCACCTAGCACTAAATACGACTTAGCAAGATTGATATGCAAATGCATGAACTCACGGGCCCAGATTATTACCATCACAACATGTTGTAAGGGATAGGATTTCAATGATCTAAAAAACTAACGTAAAATGCAAAAAAAAAAAATGAACTTAAAAGATACTACTTAAATGCTAATGTCGACATAATTTGTTCAGCGTTAACAGCGCACTCGTGTCGTATTCCTGCATAGTATTTTAGGCTTATCCGGCAATTCATTATAATACTTTTTCAACGTCAGTGTTGAATTCGTGTTCGTAAGAAATTACCTTTAAAAAGTAAAGATGCATTTAACATGTGAAATAAAAAATACGTATCGTGAGTTACGTACCGTGAACCGGAACAAATTTGTAGCTTGGTTAGACTGCGTTGTATAGAACTTGAAGGGGGAAAATGCAAAAGTAATCGAAATCCAATAATTTAATTAAATTCTACATTATTTCGGATTAAAGTTGACGCGGCACTAATTGTCCTCGGGTGGTGCCAATCAGTTTATTCTGATGAGTGGTGATGTCGTTGAAGAAGGGGGTGGTTGTAACAAAAATAATGCGTTCGAATGTTCACAGTTTATAATTGTTTTGTTAACCAAAAATACAATTATACAAGCAGGTGGTTTGCTAGCAAAAGTTCGCCCAGGTGGTGCGTCCAAGTTGACGGGTGATGGGCGAGAGAGCGGGAAGGGTCGGCTCTGGCAAAGGCCTCCTTCCTGTGCCCGGCGTACGAGGTAGGTGAGGGGTTTTGCCGAACCGGTGTTATCGTTATCCGGGTTGTGGCTGGGTAAAGAGTGACACGGTCCGGTAGAGTGGTGTACATATAATGTACCTACACTACCCCGGACCGTGACAAAGTTAAGCGCCGCAAGTTGTTTGCCCAACGACTGGATAAATCTTCAGCCAACGTTATAAGTCGTCATAACCTTTCCGATCGTATTTCATCACGATTGTCCATTACACACATGTATCTCTACACGGCTTTGGGTAGCCAGCTAAGCAGTTTGGTACGTGCTTTACAATAGATAATATCTTAGAGTACCCGCGACGCAATTCGTGTACCTGCTTACCGGTTTTATATTGTTTCGCCACGAAATTCGTTCGCAGTTAGTACCATATTGTTCTGGGAAAATCAGAAAATTTGAAATAACTGTCACGGAAGTGAAAAAAAAAATAGAAACCATCATTACATTATTAAAACGGTAAACGGACACTTATTCGTGCTGTCCATTGTTTAATTTTCATACCGCGGACGCTTTGTACGGTAATCTGGTATAAATTATAGATCGCGGACAATTTGTACATACTGCGGTGCGAAAAACTTGGTGAAAACGTATAGCGAACACTTTGTACATACTACGGTGAAAATGTATTAATCCGACGATACCGCTTGACTACGATCAACCTATCTGTACCTACATACGTTTGTGAATTTGGTGAAATTTAACATTACACGTGAACATTTTAAAAACGACAAAGTTAAGACCAAAACTTACTGTAAATGGCCATGAATAAACGTTTTTACGTATTAATAACACAAATATTCTCTTAAAGTGTTCAAAAGCTACTTGTTCTGGTGAAGTAACGACGAACATTAATGGACCGATTAGTTTTATTGATCACAGTTAAATATTATTAGAATACCTGATACTTTTCTAATTTATTTTATGTAGATATTTAACGTTCTTAACAATCCTACAACAGTACAAAAAGTTCGCCGTGATTATGAAATGTTCTTATACTATCCACTGCAGTACAAACGCGTCTTTTTTTCTGTCGAGACCGTATTAAGTGTTCTACCAGCCACAATACCATTGAAAACACAATCTACCGTATCATTATGAAACGCCATTAAGAGTCCAAAGGTTAAAAATACCATGTCTAAAAATTAACGACCGTCACACGGTGCGCATTTGTCCCGAAACGTAACGTTGAAATTGCAGTGCACGGCCTTTTCTCTACCGAGCTTCGAATGTTGTGCAGTAGCCGCAGAAGCCCGGAGGCTCCCGACACCGGTTGCTGCAGCTACTGCGGTTCAGTCGAAGTAATCATGGAAAAGATAACAACTGACGACCCAAGTCTTGTCGACAAATTGTTAAATTTCGGACGAGGTGCGTTTCGGTCATTTCAGGAATGTATACTCACCGCGTGCACACCATATTGCTGACAATAATTAATAAAGACATGATACTTCGGACTTTTAATGCCGTACAGTAAAATTTAGAATGTAGATTCTGTTTTCAACGTTCAAATTGTGTGGATAGTTTTTTTTTCTCTACTTCTGTGAGCGTATTATTTCAAAATGTTCTCATTTTTTCGGAATACCATGTACATAACATTACGAACTACGATATTGCATTGGAAATCGTTCGACATTATTATAATCATCCGGTGAAACCTCTATACCACCGTTTCTCTCGAGACCTGGGCAGTCCCGCGAACTCATGTTCGGAAAATAAAAAATAAATAAGAAAACAATTTTTTTTTTTCTAATTTATGCATTTTAAATTATAAACATGCATTTACTTCAATATTGGTTGAGAAAATATAGCGAATAGGTTATTATAATGATAACAATTTTTGTAAACCGTCCGTAAGCGTTTCTCCTAACTGTTAGGGGCGAAAAGTTTGAGAAACACATATATCCTCCATATACGAGATAGACATATAGTGGACAATCGTGGGAAATTAAAAAGTATTCCTTGTGCGGGGAGCTGTTTGGATATCGAGAAAAATGATGAGAGGAAATTTGTGAGATATTACAAAGCGGCCCCAATATAATAAACAGGTTTTCTACGAAATATTTATTGATGCGATAGCGCGACTCTATATGGTACCTCGAGTATTTCATAAGTCTGCGTTCAAATGGTTATCTAATTTATTAATAATCGACCAACACTTTTAACTGTGAAACCAATTATTCGATGTGTCAACAGTAATAATGTGAAATGTTCGGAAGAACTAGTACCAAAGAATTTGTCTACAATAACATTACGAACGGTTATTGTTTCCAACGGGTCAAGGGATGAAAATATCAATTCGTCTTTAACGCGTTTGGAATTTTGGATAGACCCTTTCCTATTGAACCGTAGTGCGTGAAAAAAAAAAATCATACTTGGGGAGATACTTCCGCGTCCATTTATAAATACACGCGCATTACAATAATAGCACAAATGAATAATATATACCATTTGAGGAGAGCAGCCGGGGCTTGGGCCCTGGGGCCCAGTACTCAAATAGGGGCCCAGCCAAAGCAATTAGGTCTTATATTTTACTGAAATATTATATTAATATAAACATTTTTTTTATTTTAAATTCATAATTTTACTTAAAATTGTAAAAGTATTTAAAAGTAAAAAAATCGAAAAATGTATATTAAATTTATAATAATAGTTTTTGGAAATATTTAGTTTTCTGTGTAGATGCACATCGACATGCGTTGCCATACGTTTTTTATGATGACCGCTATTCCATGAATTAATAAAGACCAGCACTATTTTTGATTTCGTTATTTCACAATAATCTATTACACTACCTGTTATATAATTCAAATATATATATATATATAAAACTGTAAGCTGATTGACTGATCTATCAACGCACAGCTCAAATCATTGGACGGATTGGATTGAAATTTGGCATACAGATAGATATTATTGCGTAGGCATCCGCTACGAAAGGATTTTTCGAAATTTTGATTTTAAAGGGGTGAAAAAGAGGTTCAAAGTTGCATATGTTAATCAAGGCGTAGCTAAATCACTGGGTGAAAATTTAAAAAGCCAAAAATTATGCCATCGGGTGCAAAAATCGTGTTAGTAACAATATGATTTTTGCTTTTTAATTTCTTATATACCTCTAACTAATATTATTTTTCCTTTACATATTTTAAAAGAACGAGTAACGACGCAGTGTGATGCGAGTATTAGAAGTGCGATAAATTACATTATGAGGGGCCCGAATTAATTTGTCCCTGGGCCCTTAATTTGTCCCTGGGCCCTTAATTTCTCTCCACGGCCCTGCAGCGCGGTAGTGTGTCTTCGGGTACTAGTTTCGAACGCGATGCACAGGGTGTTTACAGTTGCGATAACTTTCGCGGTGACTTACTGTCAAACCGTTCTGAAACACCCTGCGTTCTAATAATATTAAGTATTGCTGTTTCGACTTCCACGTCGCCGCATAATATTACATTGTACAAGCCGTTTGTTCGTTTTGCAGACAGATACTTTAACAGTGTAGTCCACCAGACGGACGGTATGGACCGGATGGACACAAGTGAATCTCAACACATCCAATCGTCGAATTCGGGTAACCGGAACAGCCCGAACTCGGTCGACGGACAACAAGACAACATAACCAAATCGCAGACGTAGCCGCCAATAAGTGCATGGAGGAGACCCGTCAATCATAATATTTTAGGCAATTCATTCTAGTTAATTATATACAATTATTATTATTATTATTTTATTATTATTATTATTATTATCATTATTATTATTATTATTATTATTATAATTGTGGACATTTTAATACGTGTAAAAAAATTATATAAGTACATAATATTATAAAGATTTGAAATGGATTTAAAAAAAAAAAAAAAAAACTACCGAAAAAAACCAAACGAAAAATGTTCATCGATAGCCGATAAGGATTTAATACACGATGTACAATCGCTTTGCCGTTTTCATAAATCGCCAGCACCGTTAATGTTACTGTTGCATAATAACACTGTAAATTAAACCGATCGTTTTTTAACCGCACGGTCCGTGCGAAGTTTCTTTCAATTTCGACACGCGCGGTATTTGTCCAGCTACCGGCTGTTGTTGTTCGCCCCCCAGTGCCGCAACTAGCCCTGATGCAAGAAAAAACTATGGGCCCCGTTAAAATCGAATGAATAAAATCCTTCATGGTAATCTTTTGTTTCTCAGCAAAAGAAAATCTGAAACTAAATGTACGTTTCCTATTTTTATGAATTAAAATTTAAAAGTTTAACAGTAGCCAAGTCCCAGATAATTGTGGGCCCTCTAAGCCCCGCTAAGAAGGCCTCTGGGAACGCAACGCATACCTTGCGTCCCCTATTGTTGCGGCACTGTCGCCCCCGCGAACGATTACTCAGTACGAACGGTGAAAATACGTTTTTCATCCGGGCGCGTCCGGAACTCTATTGTCGTGCGGACTGATCCGCCGGGTGCGTCGATGATAAAATATGTTAATTCCGGTCGCCGCCGTAAGACATCATGATGTTAGTGTTTTTTTTTTCTTATCGGATGTACCACGTCTTGTATGTATATATTCGTCTAGTCGATAAGCCGAGAACGAACACGAATCGCCTGTCAAATACTGTCAAATATACAAATAACAATTAAATGTATTTTTATTTATCTGTTTATTTTTTCCGTTCACGCACGGTTCTCCGATCTTATCCATTCGCACGAGGGTGTTTTTTTTTTCATTCCCAGCGCACTGTTATTATTATTGTTGGAGAGAAACGAGCCTTTGCAGCGTCATGTAAACACATAGTTCTACAAATTGTGTTCGAACTAATTCGAGTGCGAAGTACTTTATGTGCACACAAAGCAACCAGCGTAAAAATGTTTTGAATTACATTTACATTTATGTTAATTTTGTACGCAATGGATACGCAACAAAGCTATCACGTACGTCGTGTTTTGCCGGGTCCACACACAGACGACACACAAACAAAACACAAACCCTTCTTTCGAAGATTGAAAAAAAATAAGACACAAACGAAACATGTGTCCGTACTGAGTTGAGTAAAAATTAAACAAAACGTGAACAAAATTCAAACATTTATTTGTGTTTTGTTTTTGTTTTCAACTATCCATACAGAAAAATAAACTCGTCATTTTATTTCGTCCATTCGTGGTCATTCAGTCAGTTCTCCGAGTTCTAGCTCTCTGGACTCTTCGTACATAATTTTTTTAATTTTTTTACTGTGAGTGAAAATGTGAAAATGATAAAGAGATATCGAAGACAACGAAGATTTACTTATGTTTGGTGCTAGGAATATTTACCTACAGTTACAAAGTAAAAAAAAAAAATAATAATATCTAAAGACGTTTTTAGGTATTGATACTAAATGGTAGACAATGAATTTATAATTATATAATAAATATATTTTTTTTTCATAACCAAATGGGCACTGCTCGCGAAATCCCGATAGGAAAATTCCCGATAATTATTGCATATTGGATGTTTTAATAACATTGTCCACACACGTTCGACAATCTTCACAAAAACAAAAACAAAACCAAAACCTTATGATGTTTACCGACATCGCTCGGGACATGACTTTGTTTTTAAAAACACGAACAATTTGTTGGAAAAACACAATTGTTTTAAAAATGTTTTGATTTTGTCGAAAAACACAAAGTTTCTGTTTTGTTTCAATTTTGTCGTCTCTGTGTGGACCCGGCATTTCATAACTATGACCTATTGACGTGCTATTCGCACTATTATTATTTAAGGCGCTACGTGGGCAACACAATGTACTCGTATCATGTCGTTCTGTCGTTCACGTCTTTCAAACCAACTCTATCGGTAATATTACACTTATTTTAACAGCATATCATAAGCCAATAACATTCGCAACAATTTTTACACGTCGACACTTGCTTTTGGAAAATCTCCTATTTAGAGTGTGGATTTAAGTGCTTTACAAACAAGAAAAATGCATTAAAAAATGCCCGAAAAATTATTTTAAGCGTTGAGAAAAAAAACATTATACCATTTAAATTATTAATGATTTCTTCTTTCCTTTGTTCTTTATAACCTGAAAATGTTATCCGATTATTATTGTAATTATTAGATTTTGAGTGAAACGAGGAATGTATTGGTTAAACCATGATATGTGATTATTTTTTGTACATGTCATCAACTTTTTTCCTAGAAAACGTTTTCCCATCAACAATTGTAATTAAGGTTTCCAATTCAAAACGTTTTCGAGTTGGTGCATTAGAAGGATCATTTTTTAATTTCTCCTTAGTTTTCCCAATAATTGAAAAAAAACGGCAAAATTTACGGAATGCCAATTTTGATTATTTTTTTCATTGCAATTTAAAAACTATATTGATCTTAAGGACTTGAATTATTTTTACCAAATATTAATATGGCTCTTTTTTTTGAGATGGTGTAAATTTCAAACGGTTTCGGATTTTTTTATAGCCATTTTAAATTTGAGAATTACTCAGTTCATTTCGAAAGCTTGACCGATTAATACAATATTCCTCGTACGTTATTCTTACTTGTGTGAAAAAAGTCCCTAAAAAAAGTTCCTAATAAGCGATTACTCATATCAGAATATTCCATGCATTGAAGAAGTTTAGTTTTTATATTTACCTAAAATATAGATAACGCATTCAATATTTCAATCTGGTTATAAAAGTAGATAAGTATGTTCTCAAAACCACAGTTAAATATTGTAAAAAATACCGTAGCAATCTCTTTTTTTTATAAGAAATAACATTTTATAATATGATGAATTAATGAACTATTTAGTTAAAACCATATAAAGCAAATATTAAAATGGTTTCATTCATCATTGATATCATTCTATTTTTCGAAAAACTATAGAGAAATTAAAAAAATTACGCCCACAAGTACGCAAACACCATTTACTTTAAAAAATCTCTTATAATTTTTGTAATTAGAGTAATCCCTCAGCCTTATGGTCGAATTCGTGTACGCAGTGTCGCAGACCCAAAAAAAACACACTTCATGGTTAAATGTATAACCAACAAATTCCTCGTTTCACTCGGAATCTACAATCATATTATAAACAAGTATTCGAAAAGCCTGCCAATCTGCTTCAAGATTGGCCTCCATAAGAAATCCCTTTATGACCTGAATTTGGTTGCCATACCAAAATAAACTAACACTAATATACCATACTTATATATATATTTCCGTCAACATTTCATTTTCTAACGGTTATCAAATTGTTTTTCGACTTTCCAGTAAAAAAATGTTTTATTGTTTATGTACGTTTTACAAAATAAATCTTAAGAAGAATCCTGTTTTAAATTTTCAAATCTTGAGTGTTAAAATTGAAAGCTCTACAAATTTCTAAATGTTGCGGATTTTTGTGATTTTTGTCAAAATGTATTCAAAATATTTAAACGATTATATAATTTTTTTTTTGAAGTCACGCTCAATTTTTTTTCACTGACCAGTATTAGTTATACAGGATGTCCCAGGTCTATTTGACTAATGCAATAACTTTTTTTCTATTCAATATTTTTAAGTTTTTTTTTTTGTAATGATTTGTAGAGCCCTGCGCTACAATTTGTATCTCTTATACTTTATTTTATTTTTTTACAACAAAAATAAATAATTTAAATTTTGTATTTAATATTTTTCTAATAATCCAAGATAGCTATTTCATAAATAAGTATTTAAAAACCATTTTGGCGTTTAAAATTTTTAATTTGGTTAAGTCGTTAATTTTTAAACAATTTTCAAAGTGTGTTAAAATTCAAATTTATTTCTTGCTAATCACTGTTACTGCTGTAGTCGATTTTCAATTGTTTTCTTCCAAGAAACAATAAATTTGTTATCATTAAAATGTAGGTCATTAGTCATTACATAATATTATTATACATTATTGTATTTTATCATTATTTAACATGGTCACGTGATGCTTACCATGGATGTTGATACTGAACAATTGATACTAAATTGTAAGAAATAGTAAAATGTAACTCTGTAAATTTAATTTTTCAACTATAAGTTCAGTTTTATTTCTTAACATTAAATAATATAACAAATTAAATATTATGGAACAATATACCTAACTAGTAACTAGTAAGTAGTAACTATGAATAATTTTCAAAGTGTGCGCCATGTTTCATTATACATTTTTCATACCGTTCCAGAATTCCAGTTGTCGTGGATTCCAACATTTCAAAAGTAAGAGAGTTACACACATCAATTATGCGTTGTTTTAAATCATCTAACGACGTTGACTGTTGGGAGTATACTTTGTCCTTTAAGTAACCCCACAAAAAGAAATTGAGTGGTGTTAGATCTGGAGATCGTAGTGGCCAATTTAGTGGACCTCTAGTTCCTATCCATCTCGATTGAAAATTTGTGTTTAAATAATCACGGACTATATTCGAGTTATGTGGTGGAGCACCGTCTTGCTGAATCCACATATTTACTCGGAGATTTAATGGAATATTTTCTAATAACATTGGTAGTGTATTAGTCAAAAAGTCTAAATAATGTTGGCCAGTTAGTGTGCCATGATAGAAATAAGGTCCAATCAAATAACCACTTATTATACCACACCACACATTGGTAGACCAGCGAACTTATGCATTGGACTCACGTGTCCAAAATGGATTTGATTCATTCCAGTAATGAGAATTATGCCGATTGACAATACCATTATTATTAAAACAGCTTTCATCGGTCCATAATATTTTTTTCAAAATATTATTGTGGTCATGAAGGCAAATAATTTTTGAAATATATTGAAGCCTTCTATCTGGATCAGAGGGTTTCAATCCTTGTACATAATGCAATTTGTATGGATGGAAATCATTTTTCTTCAATATACGATGTATAGAGCTACGAGTGATGTCCATTGCTTTAGCTACCGACCTGACAGATGCATGAGGATCACTGCTGAAAGCTGCCAAGACATTCACTGTATGTTCTTCATCAATAAAATATATTTTTTTTGGTTTGAAACCATTTGGAAAACGACCTAAAAAGACTATTTTTTAATGTATATCTTAATTTTAAATTTGTATAATAATAACTGAATTATACATGTATGTATTAGGTTTTAGGTACATAATTTGTTATATTAATTTTATAGGAAATTTTATTGATAATAAAAAATTTACCTGTATTACGTAATTTTGTTTCTATATTACAAAATGTGTTTTTAGATGGCTGTTTCCTTTCTGGAAATTTTTGTAAATACAGACGAGAAGCTTTTACTGTACTTTTTCTTCCACTTTCATAAAAAACTTTTAACATATCACGGTACTCTAAATTACTATAAATAGTAGGCATATTTAAGAAAGATAAAAATAAAAAATATTGAATTTTATATTTCAAAAATCATACATAAACTGGTTCATTTAATACCCATTAACATCACATTTAATTATAAAATACTAGCTGAATAACCCGGCTTCGCTCGTGTGCAGTTATTGCTTTCTCTAAATGAAATTCTTAAATCAGATGTTTATTATTGACCTTCTTTCTTTTTCCGTCCCCTAGCCACATTCCTTAAATAAACGACGTAAATTTTCAAACGAAAATAATAGCACGTAGGTTGTACAGTTAGAGTTAGTTTTATAATAATGAATAGCCGGTCCCTGTGCGCTTCGCAGCACCAAAACAAATATACAATAAAAATCATATAATTTTTCCTAGAAAATCATTTTTTTCCAAATTCTTTATTATCAATGAACTAAAAAACTTTTAACTTTTTTTTTAAACTTTTTGTCACTAAAAGAACAATATGAATTTCAAAATCATATTAAAATGCGACGAAAAAAACACCGCACTGAAAACAAATTTTCACAAATTTTATATAACTGTAAAGAAAGAAAAAATTTAATTTTACATGTACGTAATTTTACGTAAAACGTAACTTTTAATGCCATAGACGCGCGTGCCACGGAAACAAATAATAAAAAATAACCACATAGAGTGTATATATCTCTCAATTGCAAAACAATAATTGTTGAATATCGTGCGTGCGTATGTGATTAATATTGTGCACTTAAGAAGCCATAACTCCAGAACCACTCATCACACAGCGTACAAACTTCATAGAAACCATCTACATATCAATCCTAATATGTGCTGAAATATCGTAAAAAACACGAAAAAACACCGCACTAAAAACAAATTATTACAATTTTTATTTCGCTGTAAAGAAAGAAGTTTTTAAATTTTACTTACATGTAAAATGAAATTGAAGCGAACAAAAATAGCGATACAAATTATATTATTATCTCGATTATCACATATTATTAGTATTGTACGCATTCCGCGTACGACGTCGATAAATAACAGATTATTAATAGATAATAATAATAACCTATTCGCGTTATCGCATGGAAACACACGCACGCACGTCGTACGCTGAAACTGGCGCGCGCGAAACATCGTACTAACTTAAGAGGCCATAACTCCGGAACCACATATCGCACAGCGTACAAACTTCACAGAAACCATCTACATATCAATCTTAATATGCCCTCAAATTTTTATCGAAATCGGTTCGGTGGACCTTGAGCTATAAGATTTATTCAAAATGTACACTTATTTTTATATATATAGATTTATAGATTGTTCAAATATGCAATTAAGATCATTAAAATAGTTTAGTTTTAGAATAGGTATGTAAATAATTAATGAAACAATATGTATAAAACCAGTAATTCCCAATTCATATAATATTATAATTGATCATTCGAGGTTTACATTTTGTATGAGCTACAGTGTATTTCATATTAACTAATAAATACTTTCATCATGAGTAGTTATCGTTTGTCTCGCTCCGATTTGGGCTCTACACACTCAAGTGACCAAACAGATATTTTTAAAAAATATAAAAAATATAAAGATATGTGCAGGGATTTGGTTTTAGAAAATGAAGAGTTACAACAGGTAATATATTAAACAATTATTTAGAAATTTATTAAAAAAAAATATTGTATGAATAACATATCTCTTAAACAAGTATTTAGCAACTGTAAAAACTACTTTTATACATAGGATGTTACAATTAATTTATAACAGTTTTTAAGTTCAAACAATCACAAAAGTTTGGTTTTACTTTTAGAAAAATTTAAATTTATCTCGGCAATATGAACTGGAGTGCTTAAAAAATAATGAATTAGAATTAAACAATAGTCAGTTGTCGAATGATATTAAAAAACTGAACGATATTCAGGTAACTAAAATGATTTATAACATTCAATAACATTCTCTGCTATACATGTATGTATAAGGTTCTTTCACTAGTGACGCTAGCTGAAGAAAAAAAAAATAACCGACACCTATAATATAAGTTAAAAATTTGTTGGCTAAATGTTCAAAACAAATAAAAGTATAATTATAATATTACGCAACGGTTTGCAACTAGAAGAGTATTCATGTATAAAACAATACACTCTTAAGTGTTTCAAACAATTTAACCATCAGAAGGATATTAAATGTCACATATTATGCCATGTAGAAAATTATTGATTTTATCTGTTATTAACATGAACTCTGGCAATATATAAATCTTAAAAGGGATTTCAATTAAGCTTTGTATTAATTTTCTAATGCAAAGAGATCTGCAATAAAACAACAATTAAGTGTTGCAACTATATTTTTTCTATAATTTTTTATAGTAAAAATAAAAATAGTATTAATAAATTACAACTTACATTTTATATAAAAACCAAGATAATGTTAGATATATTTTTAATTTATAGTATGAAAATGTTTTTTTATGTTTTATTTATTAATGAATAACAAACTAAGGAAAATTAGTATTAATTTTATCTTTTATTCTGAAATTCTTAAAGGTTGAAGTCCCTAGTCTTAAAAAGTACATGACAAGTTGACATTAAATACCTATTCTAACAATTTCAAATCATTAACTTAATTATTTCATGGGTTATTTTTTATTCTTAGTAATTATGTAAACATACTAACACACTATGAAATATTCAGAGAAATACTAAAGAAATAGGTAGTAACGTGTTTATCCATAACATTTATCTACACACTTTCAAGCCAATCAAAACTATTTCAGAATGCCCTTATTTTTCTGTTAAGTTAGTTGTTATAGGTATTTATTAAATTCCCACATTAATATTATTTTTTTTTATATATAAACAGAGAGCTATAAATATGGTTAATATTGAATACATAAAGTTCCTGATGAACTAAATGACTAAATGTAAAACACTAATATTATATATCTACTCATCTACTTACAGCTAACAATATTTTTTATGATCTACAATTTTACCATTTACATTTTTTTTTAATAAAATGAAACATTTGATTTGTGTTGTTTTATACTTAAGATGAACTGGTTACAATTGAACTTCTGATGGTTTTATGTATAGGTACATACAACTAGTTACAATAGTAACTATTGTAAGTATACAAATGTAGTATTAAAACAGCAAGGTACAAAGCATTAATTATACAACTAACTGCATGTGATTGAAAATGAAATTGTTTGAACTCTCACCAAATATGTATACTTTTAATGTTGACATCCACCTAGAATATTTTTGTTAACAGTGAGAATATTTTAATTCATTTTATTAATAAATTAATAAATGTTAATATTAATATTAAAATGGTTAGGTTGAAGTATAAATTAATTTAATACAAATGATACTCACATTTTAACAAAAATGTTATTTTGCTATTCAAATTAAATTAAAATCTTCAATTGTAGTACTGTGTATAGGTAATCTACATAATATTTAATTTTGAATATTTTTCTTGATAATAGTAATTTGAAGTGTTGAGAATTAAAAATGTTATTATATGTATGTTTAATTTTTGATTTTTTTGTATCTAGTTACCAAAAGTTTATAAAGATATTAAAATAAAATAATTTTAACTTGCAAAGTTGCAAACTAATGATAATATGTACCTGTGTTCAAAGGCATTTCCAAAAATATTTTCTACGAATTATGTTCAATCTGATAATTCCATAGTATTACTAGGTATTTCTCATAAATTTAATACAATAGAATTGTCTTAAAATATGAGAAGACAAGTCAGGTTTTTAGTGATTACGGCAAAATGTGTTTGATCCATAAAATATCAACTTAACCTAACTTTAAATTTAAAAAGGACTTACAGAATAACTATAATTAATATTCAAACCACATGTCATTTGTTTCATAATTCAAAATCAAAATGTTCTAAATTTGTTTAAACGTATTTAAATGATTGAACAATAAAATATTGATGAATGATGATGATTTAAAATAAGTAATAGTAGGTACATCATGTTATAAATTATAATCATATTATGTTAAATTATGATAAAATACGTATTAGTATGTGTATGTATTTAATATTGATTATCAACCTTTTAATGATAACAAATTTATTGTTTCTTGGAAGAAAACAATTGAAAATCGACTACAGCAGTAACAGTGATTAGCAAGAAATAAATTTGAATTTTAACACACATTGAAAATTGTTTAAAAATTAACGACTTAACCAAATTAAAAGTTTTAAACGCCAAAATGGTTTTTAAATACTTATTTATGAAATAGCTGTCTTGGATTATTAGAAAAATATTAAATACAAAATTTAAATTATTTATTTTTGTTGTAAAAAAATAAAATAAAGTATAAGAGATACAAATTATAGCGCAGGGCTCTACAAATCATTACAAAAAAAAAAAACTTAAAAATATTGAATAGAAAAAAAGTTATTGCATTAGTCAAATAGACCTGGGACACCCTGTATATGACGAACTTTGTATTACATTTTCAACTTTACTTTTCGGGAAGGGGTTAAACCCCCCCCCCCATAAAAAACATGTACAACATGATGTCGAAATATAAAAAAATTCCCGACGTGATAATCTACATAATTATATTATTCGATATCATATTGGTGATAGGTCATTAATATTATCGGGTTAAATAATGATTTGAACCTACATAGAATAAATGATTAGTTATTTTATTTAGTTACAACATAAATACGCCACGTCCTTACGATTAACACTCCGTTAGTCGCGTCAAATCTCTCAGATACAAGGCTCATTATTATCGTAATAATACGAGTATTATCGCCATTAAATTTTTCGAGTTTTCCTTTCATCTATTCCACATACTAGGTACGAAGTATGTGTCATTTGTCTGGCGACCTTGATCGTGTCACGTGTATGTCTTTAAAACTTTACTGTATCTTACAGATACCACGCGACTTTATTATTAAGTAGGTACATTTTTATTTTTATTTTATTTTTAACTCTATTTTATCTTTTGTAGTTCTAATTATGTGTTCCAGTTATGTTTATTTTACTTAAAACTTGTAAGTTACAAGTGTAATTGGTTGAAAAACACGCTTCTGTATCTCACAATAACAACGCGACTAATTTCGTTGATTCTGAGATGAATGTATTGTTCTTACAACTGTTTTTTTTGTTTATTTGGATTTTATGAATGTATATGTTTAAAAATGTTTTATAAATTGCATGCTATAGGTTAAAATGGAGACATATAATATCAATCGTCATATTGATGTTGAAAAAATTCACGAAATTTTTTTTGATGGCTGTGATATAAATGATATGGAGGAACCTGTTTCTTTGGCTTCCCATCCAGGTCCACTGTTTTTAAATTTGTCATATTTTTCTTATAGTTTATGTATACAACAGTTAATGGTTTGATTAAAATATGTGTTATACACGTCCTTTATTGTTCTTATCCGCTACATTGCTACAATACTTAATGTTATTAGAGATAATTATAAAAAGTTAATCGTGTATCCCACAGATAATAGGTGACTACTAATGTTATTCTGAGTGACGCGACTAATGGAGTGTTAAAATAATAAAAATTATGTCATTTAATAATGATATAAAATATTTATTCTATATAAAACGTTTTATTTTGACATTAGACTATTCAATATTATTTTTAGCGTATGATGGTGTAAAATAATTTCTTAAATTTGTTCAAATTGTTCAAAAAAACTTACAGTCAACTAAACTTACTAAGCTTCTAAACGTGACAATGTCAAAAAGAGTAAATTATATTACCAATAATAAATAATTGTCTATGGTGTATATGACACAGAGAAAATCGATCGTTCGTTATAATAATACACGACGAACACTTAAACCTTAAACAACAGTATAATATTGTTATTATTTGTTTACGGTTTATTCAAATTGAAATTTTTTGTTTTATACAAAACAAATAAGTGTATGAATAAATTATAATGTGTGTTTATTGTATAGCTAAAAATGGTTACTCACATTACAACCTATAAGTTTACGAGACCGGAGACGTAAGTAATCACTAGGGAACGGATTTTATTGTAAATACATATTTTTATTGGAGTGAGATATTTTTAATCTGATAAAAAATGTGCACGATTCAGATCATTCTTATTAAAATAAGCCCAATTTTATTTTACATATTTTTACATATTTTGGTATAAATACATATTTTTACATATTTTAGTACTTATTTTAGTGATTTTCAATTTTTGACGACTTTAAACATTATCTGTTTCGTCTAAATTAACAAGATTAGTAATTTTTGACGACCACCAAATATTATCCTTATCTAAATGGCATTTACGTACTAGTTCAGTACCTCTTGTTAATGCCTGACGATATAAATATAAAATAAGGAAGTGGTACATACATTGTCGAGTATGTAGGTACTCAACAATCGTCTTTAGTAGCATTCGTATTTTCTATGCATTTAAAACGTAATCTCGTGTACTAGTCGACGTCTAGTTAATAATTTTAAAATGCCAAAAGTTGTGAAATCGAAATCAAAAGCGATTTTTTATTTAAAAGAGTTTCTTAACGAGACATTTAAAAGTGATGGAGAAATCTTATTCTGTTCATGCTGTGAAAAGACAGTATCAATAAATCAGTGTTTTCTGGATTTCAAACTATTAAAATCATCAGAGATATTTTAATTGGTAAAAATTAACAAGGATCTCTGGACATCGAATTCACTCCTTCTGATATAGTGAACATGAATTACGCCCCTATCACATCTGTTGACGTAGAACGGTCTTTTAGTCAATACAAGAGTATTCTCCGACCAAACCGTCGCAATTTTTCATTTGCAAACCTTCAACAATATGTTGTTTCTCATTGCTTTGTTCCGGAATAATAGTTTTATATACCTACATTGTTTGTAATACTTTTATTTATAATATATTTTTTTTTGTAATTTTCAGTACCTACTAATACATTTTTTCGATATACCTACATATTTTTAATTTTTTTTACATATTTTAATAAAATTAATTACATATTTATGTACATATTTTGATTTTTTTATTACAATAAAGTCCGTTCCCTAGTAATCACTAGTCAATATCTGCAGTTTAGAATAATAATAATATGTAATGTGATTGATTATGGTTAAATAGATAAAAAAAAAATATGAATAATACATATTATTTTTAAATTTGGGATGCAGATCGTCGTATGTGAACAGACGACTACTGTTATTTATAATAGGTATACATTATTACGTACAACAGTATTATTTATTTGAATAAAATATCAATGTGATACCGATCATGGTTATACATTTATATTCAAAAGATAAGCCAAATTTGATTACAATTATAAGTTAATATAATATATGCAATTTAATGCTACACTAATAGGTCTGGATAAGCGGACGGTTCGCGAAGGTTAAACACGGCGAAATGACAATACCTATACTTCACTCATCCAAACTTAAAATACGTTTAGCTAATTAACTGTCCTTTTGATATTACATTTTTATGCATCGACATTTTTAGAATATTAATTTGCTTTAAAATATAATAATTATAATTAGGGACTAATTGGAGTTTTACTGGAGTTTGCATGATTTTCAATAATTATTCAAAACGTAGTAAAGTATAGTATAGAATATTGTTCAATATTACAATGAGTTTAGGGCAATATTTTTTATTTTACATATTTAGCTCTTTGTTCCCCATAAGTGCATATTATTTTATATTTAAAGTTATCTTAAGTAAACTGTTCACATATATCATACAATATTTAATTTACATTTTGTCGGAGCATTGCAATTATTCATTTGGATAAGATTTTCATAATATTATTAAATCATAAACACAATTTGCATTTTCAATTATTGAAATTGTTGTTTTTTTTTTTTTTTACGCAAGCTTAAAAAAGAAGAATGATTCAGACGTTGCGAGCCGGTTTTGAGACCAGCCGTAACAATACTCAAGTGTTATGATATACTTGTACAGTACTACGTTTTATTAACACTTTATATAATCCAATCAACATAGAAAAACAATGATAATTCATCATGAAATTCTCTGAGTTACGCTCAAAATGTAAGTACTTTTCTAAACATTGCCGTTATCAGTATTTATCTAATATACAAAAAAACCTATCTACCAATCCTCGAGGCTTTTGGAACTATATAAAAAACAAAAAAAAACAATAATGAGTTACCCTCAATAATGAATTTTAATGAAAAACGATATGACAATAGTGAAGACATATGTGACGCTTTTGCCAATTACTTTTCCTCGGTTTATATATCACCGAATTCTACAAATACTTTCCATCAAACGAACATAAACGTAAATTCACATATTAATTTATCTTCTTTAAATATTTCATTAGCTGAGGTATTTGAGGGCCTTAATAACCTAAGTATAGATAAGACATATGGTCCTGATCAACTGCCACCAATAATTTTATTTCAATGTCGTTACGCATTAGCTTATCCCTTATATTTACTTTTTAACAAATCTCTATCTGATGGCGTTTTCCCACAGCCCTGGAAATCTAGTTTTGTGTTACCAATTTTTAAATCAAACAATCGGGCTTCTGTGAATAACTATCGTCCAATATCTAAATTAAGTACAGTGTCCAAACTTTTTTAAAAATTATTAGAGCCTAAATTATCTATATTATTTGATGGAATTTTAATAGATGAGCAGCACGGCTTTCGGTCTCAGAAATCGACATCCACTAATTTATTATTATACTATACAGAAATACTTAATGTCGTTGAAAACAAGGGACAAGTAGACGCCATCTATACAGACCTTAGTAAGGCATTCGACACAGTTGATCACGAAATTCTAATTACAAAACTTAGTGTCTTTGGTATTAGCGGCCAGTTATTATCTTGGTTAAGTTCCTATTTAACTGGGAGGTCGCAACAAGTTATTATTTCAGACAAAGTTTCATCTCCATTCGCTACACCTTCGGGTGTCCCACAAGGAGGACACTTGTCACCATTGCTATTCTTATTATTAATAAACGATGTTAAACACATTTTTAACTTTTGTACATTTTCGTTGTTTGCCGATGATTTGAAAATGTATATCAAGGTGGATTCTGTTAATGACCAAGAAAAACTACAGTCTGATCTTGTAAAATTTTCAAATTGGTGTACCATGAACAAATTAAAAATAAATATCGATAAATGTGCTGTAATATCGTTTTCCAGAGGTAAAAACCCTCTAATTTATAACTATACCTTAGAAGGACATACAATTAAATTAGTTTCTTCTATTAAAGATCTTGGTATAATACTTTCTGATGATCTCTCATTCAATGAACATATATCCTATATATATTCCAAAGCTATGCGTATGCTAGGATTTGTCAGACGACAGTGCTGTGATTTTAATAACATTATTTGTCTGAAAGCACTGTATTGTGCACTTGTTCGTTCAGGTATTGAATACGGATCTATAATTTGGAGCCCCTACCAAACCGGCCAGATTCAATGTTTGAATAATGTCCAATATAATTTCTTAAAACACTTGTCACATAAATTTGAATTAAACCTTTCGGTTGATAGCATAGAATGTGAACTACATTTGCATTCTCTTATGTCTAGACGTAAATTCAATGATATATCATTCATTTATAAATTATTAAATAATAAGATACGTTGTCCTGAAATACTCGGAAAAATAAGCTGGCATGTTCCCATATTTAATACTCGTTCCACGACTACATTCCAAATACCGTTCCACTCACAATCATACAGTTTTAATGAACCCCTAAGTCGCATGCTAAGAGAATGCAACAGTGTTGCATTATTCGATTTTCATTTTGATAAGGAAACTGATCTTCGCCGTTTAAGTCTAGGTTTTGGATAAACGGTTGATGTATATTAAATTGTTGTGTTAATGTAATATGTTCATATTTTTTCTTTTTAATTGTTCTATACACTTTATAACTACTTTTTTATTTTATGTCTACTGTTACATGTTAATTATCAATTATGTACACTATTTTGCCCGAAAGGGAGTTAATAAACAACAATAATAAACAATAATAATAAGACGTTGATGGTGATAACTGACAGAGCTTCTTAATTGAATAATAGAATAGACTGGATACGCCTGACTGTGGGGTCGATTCGGAGTCTTTATATATGCTGCTTGAACTGATCCCCTTCGGGTCTGTCCTTTGGTTTTTTTTCTTAGATGTTCTGTAATTTCGTCAAATCGTAATATATAAGTTTAAATGTATATTTAACCTAGCTGATCAAGTAGCTTTTGTCACTTGTGTTAATTCAAAGTTAAATTGTATAAGAATCAAGTGTTATGTCGTGTTAAACAGTTGCACATAGTTACATTCGACGTAAGATTTCTTATATCTATTTCTAAGTCGCTGCGTATATTTTTCACATGATTTTATTACATCATTAAATTTGAAATGTAGATGGTACCAAGTATATTACATTACTGAAATCATAAACATTGAAAAAATAGCAAATCGAAGAACTTCTATGCATACACCTGTGACGTACATGCGTGTCATTAACTTTACGTAAAGTTTTACGTAGTACACTACAAAGAAATGAAAATAAATACCTACGTGTAATTTAAATTTTTAATATTTTTAGTCTTTATTCAGAAAATAAAATATTTTAAAAAGCGTATTTTATCATTTGTTCGTGTCTTAGAACCTATATTTTACGGGAAAAAACGCATGCATTTTGAAACGTTTTTTAGCGCATGAAGTTATAGTACGAGTAGATTAATCGAAAAATGTGATATTTGAAAATCATTAAACGCATAAAACGTGGACCAGCTGCCGCCAGCGACTACGCACCACAATAACCTTGGTTACGTAATATTCAGGTTTTTTTTTTGCACGTTTCCCACTGCCCGCGTCCGAGCCGCCGCCGACACGTCATCCGTTTTTTCTTTTATGATTTTTCGCGACTCATCACGCTAGCGCATTGCCGCCGCCGCTAATTTATTAAACTTCACGTCTCTTCGCGTGCACTGCAACAATTTTGTAAAACATCGTTTTTCCTTCCTTATCTATTGAACAATTACGTTTTTAATTAATGGATTTTCAATCTGAAATAAATACATTTTAAATGTTTAATTAATATCGTCCGACAGATAATCACGGTTTTTTTTTTCGGTGAAACATTCTAGTCTGGGATACAGATTAACGCTTTAATAATACTTATACCGACGTTCAATTTATTAGGAATAAAATCAAATTAAAACGAAACATATATAATATGTTAGATGGATAAGGAACTCATTAGTGCAGATGTCGAAATCGCACGCGCAAACGACTGGCTTAGTTTTTTTTTTCTTTATAAAAAAAAAATTTAAATATTTTTTCTGAAACGGAACATTCGAGTGTAAATTATTATTATGGCATGTGTGATGTTTATTTATTCGTGGGAGGCGCAGTAATTAATTTTATTTTTAGGGGGGCTTGAATGAAAAAAGTTCGGGAACCGCTGCTATAGGTAATATAATTATGTACACCTATGGTAGTGATTGCTGTGCGCAGGACACTGCGCTCACCGCTCATGTACATATACAGGCAGAACTTCATTAACAGGTTGACCGCCATGAGTTTTCTTTCGGGTTACTCATAGCCGCCATGAGACTCTATTTAGAGTCTCGGCTAAGTTACTCAAAACCGTTATTGAGACTCTTTTTGGAATCTCAATGACTACACATGTTTATACGCTGATACTCCGAATAGAATCTCAGTTGTCACGGTTTTTATTGCAGAAACGGATTCTACAGTGTGACCAACATAATTTGGTGTTTATAGCAAACGTTTATCTTTATTTGTTAATTTTTAAATTAAATTTATTGACAACAATGATGATACCAATGAAGTTTTCTGGTCATGTTTGTGTGGTGGTTTAACCATGTTCGTGGTTTTAGTTTTATGTTATGATATTATCTAACTATTCCAACTTGTATATTATCATAACTACAACTGATAATATTCACCTTGATAATAATATGATAAACTTAAAATTAATGAAACGATAACGATTTTTTTTTTTAAATTCTGGTTTATTTTACCATTACTGTTGTGGTTGTCTGTTGGTTTACTTTAAAAATGAATGCACAAGAAATAAATGAATTAATCGATTCCGAATTCGAGGATTATCTTGATGACTCGGACGACGATCCCACTTGGAAATCACCCCACGATGTTAATTTATCTAGTAAGTGCCTGTACATTATTATACATCATAACCCAAATTTTTTGTTTTTAGTATCCATATTTTAATATTATTTTACATTATGTAGATGAAAGTGATTCAGAGTCTGAAGAAATTAAAATAAATCGTTGTTTGTTTCCAAAAACTACTCATCTTAATGGTAATTATATTACTTGAATTGTACAACAGTTGAGCTTAATTATTTATTATTATTTCATTATTTAGCTGAGCCTCGGGCTATGGATGTTGATGCTTATGACTCTGGTAAATAAAAACTAATTCTATACATAACTTATACTGTTTTATAATTATTGTACATTTTATATATAGAGATATCTCACATTAGTGACTCTGAAGATGAAATTACTGACATACACAACCCGCCTGTACGCCAAAAGAAACATACAAACCCAGAATCTGAACCAGATCGTCAGTGGAGAGTCGATGACAAAGTTACCAATGCATTTATATTCAATCCTGAAAATGAATTAACAGGTATAAATCCAGATTTATTTGATTGCATGATTGATGGGTCCCCACTTGATTTTTATAAGCTTTTAGTTAATGATGAAATGATAGAGAAAATAGTTATAGAAACTAATAAATATGCAGTCCAGCAAATTAGTAGTAAACATATATCACCTCATTCCCGTCTTACTAAATGGAGAGATACAAATATTATTGAAATGAAACAATTTTTGGGAACCCTAATTTGGACAGGTTTAGTTCAATTGCCATCATATGAACTATATTGGAGCAGTTCAGAAATTTTTAAAACTAAATTTGGAACTATCATTAGTAGAAATCGTTTCGAAATTTTGCTACAGATGATTCATTTTGCTGACAACTCACAAATTGATAAAAATAATCGCTTATTTAAACTGGGAACTTTAATAGATGATGTAATGTTAAATTCAAATATGTGCATGAAACCGGGTAAATCTTTTTGTATTGATGAATCTCTAATAAAGTTTATGGGACGATTATCATTTAAGCAATACATAAAAAATAAAAGGAATAAATTCGGAATTAAGCTTTTTAAATTATGTATTCATCCCTGCTATACACTAGCTGTGAAGGTGTATTGTGGAAAAGAAGCGGCTCCTGATTTTAATGTTGGTTCCAAAATTGTCCAAGAATTGTCAGAGCCTTTTTTAAATTTTGGTCGAACACTTGTAGTGGACAACTGGTACACTAGTGTTGAACTTGCTGAACTTTTAAACAGGCAGCAAACACATTTAGTTGGCACTTTAAGAACCAACAGGAAATCTAATCCTAAAGAAGTGACAAAAAAAAAATTAAAAAAAAATGAAATTGTATCTTTGAGGAGTTCATCAAATATTTTAGTCTTAAAATGGCGCGATAAACGAGAATTGTGTATGATCTCTTCTGAACATGATAGTGAAATGGTGGAGGTGTGTGTTCGAGGTAAAACCACACTAAAACCAAGAGTTGTGTTAGACTATAATGAAGGTAAATCTCCAATAGATTTAGCAGATCAAATGAGTTCCTATTCAAATCCATTGCGTCGTACTGTAAAATGGTACAAAAAAGTAGTATTAGATACACTTTTGAATATTGCGGTCGTCAATGCTCATGTTTTATTTACTCAAGTAACTAATAATAAGATATCAATAACTGATTTTCGTACAACGTTAGTAGAAAGTCTTATCACTCAAAATATTGAACCAGAACCTATATCCTATAGCCAAATAACTACAATTAAACATAAGCTAATAAAAGCCTCAAAAAGTAGGTGCCATAAATGCTATAGCATAATGGTAAAAGAAAAAGGTAGACAACATTCACAGAAGTATTCCAAAAAAACTAGTACAAAATGCGAGGGTTGTGACAAATACTATTGTGTAGACTGTTTTTTTGAAGATCACAAAGTTGTACCAATATAATTTATTTGTTTATTTTTGTTTGTTATAAAAAATAGTTCCATGATCCACCAAAGAGATGACAAAAGTTTTTACAGATCTACTCTTAAAATAAGAAAAAGTTATTTATTAAAATTTGTTTTATGTTATTGTTATAATTATTAATTATTACTATAAGGTTGTTCACCTAAGGAAAATGTTAATTCTTAAATTTTTTTTTTATGAAATGAAAATGTTACTTTTTAAAATTATTTTTATCTTTTTGTTAAAATATTACTTATTATTCTTATAAGGTAGTTCACCTAAGAAAAATGAAATTTATTAATTTTTTTTATGTGGTTGTTATAATTATTTATTATTACTATAAGGTTGTTCACTTAAAGAAAATGTTAATTCTTAAATTTTTTTTTTATAAAATGAAAATGTTATAATAACTCTAAATTGTGTATTGTGATATGAAAAATTTTAAGAAAATGTTACTTTTTAAAATTATTTTTATCTTTTTGTTAAAATATTACTTATTATTCTTATAAGGTTGTTCACCTAAAAAAATGAAATTTATTAATTGCATATTAAATATATGTTTAACAAGAAAAATGTTTCTTTTTAAATTTTTTATTATGTTTTATGTAAACCTGTAACCTCAAGTTCCTAAAAAATTTTATTCTATAATCAAATATCCTAAATTTAATGGAATGACAATATTTTTATTTTGAGATTCCATTTGGTATCTCAGTTTGTTAGGAACAATCATCAATTTCTTTACATGTTACTCACCACCGCCACGAGACTCTATTAAGGGTCTCAACTAGAATTTGTCCAAAATTATTGTAAATCAGTCATATAAGTGATACTGAACCCATATTTAAATTTTCAGCAAAATCCAATCATTTTTTTTTTCAAATCAAATTTGAGTTATCACATTAAAAATACCATGGCGTTAGGGAGTAAACTAGTGAGACCCCAAAAAGAGTCTCATGGCGGTCAACCTGTTAATCCGGAGGACTAATTTGGGCTCTAGGTTGTCCGAATTAAACAAAATAACCAAAAATCGTAAATTATAAATTTAAAAACATTTTATTTGATATTTTACTATACACGTCTTATTCTAATACATGTGTATGTTTAACAATATTAATTGTATTATAATCATTACATACATAATACAGTACATATTAAGGCTCAGTTTCATTATTCACACTTGACACGCTTACTGGTTTAAAAAAACTGCTAATCTTTGGTTGTCTTCTTTTCACAGTGATTTCTGATTAACTCGCGAAGATATCTTAGATGCCCATAATACGCAGATGTGTTTTCATCGTTGTTATCTTCTACGTATTTAACCCATTAAGTCCGAAGTTATTTTTTTTTTTAATTTATTGTTTTTTTTATATATATTAATTAAAATTAACCAATTTAATAAAAAACTTAAGTAAATGACAATGCTTAGATAATCTTTAATTTCGCCAAGTGTTGGCTTAAGGTTTACATTGGGGTCTGCTTCAGCCTGATCAATGAGTCTGTTTTCAGTAGTCATATTCGTCCGTTTTAAATTATTGATAAATATGTAATCGCAATAACCCGAATTTATGGGAAATTTGTAGAATTTGTTTTCATGTTTATGTTAATCTACGGCATAACTAGCGTAATTTACGTATTATAAACGGCTGTCCGGATTAAGCGAGGTCCGGACTAATGAGGTCCGGATTAATGAGGTTCTACTGTTATTATTTAACGACGCCGCACGTACGTTGGCGATGTTGAAACGGAGTGTGGTCTCGAAAACATTTGTGCTAAAATAAAATAACTGTTCGTTTTGACTATTACTTAAGACTTGTAATGATATTTTTAATACATAATTACACTGAAAAATATGTGCTTGGATAAGTGGATAACGTCTGACTATCTTCTAAATATGAACATTGCTCAACACCTCTACCCGTATTTATATCGGCGGGTTAAAGCTCTTGTAAATTGTGTATACATAGTGCGCTGTGCACGTATTTTAATAACATTAATATGGAAGTTGCGCATTTTGTGTGTTCTTCGTCCTTTTTAGCCTATCGGGAACGTATGTTATATTTATGCCAACTAGTTATTATTCAAATGGAATAATAATATTAATTCATAAATGTACGTAAAAAATGCACATTATGCGTAACATCGTGTACTGCGTATTTTTTCCTAAAAGTAGTATAAATGATATTTATGCCCACCAGCTGTTATTTAAAATAGAACCTTATCTAAGTAGATTTGTACTCCGCACGTACACCATAACGACGTACTTCTTTTACTATGTGCCTTAATTTTTATATACGCGGGACTACACTATGTAAATTATTCATGTTCGGGTGATGTATTCATAATCACTTTTGAGGGCATTTTAATGTTTATTATAATTTCAATATTAACTAAACTACTGTAATATTGGTAATAAACACGATATATTTATATTTGCGTCCAGGTCGCAATGGATTGGTTTTTTTTTCGTACCAACTACGAGCCAACAATGTTTATAACTTATTTTATTCAAATATTTTAAAAGAAAAAATACTATTCGTATATTTTTTTGACTAATTAATACAATCAAGTTGATTAAAGCTATAAAAGTGTAGTATGCATTTTTTTTCCACTGTATAGAACTATAGACAGAGCCCATAGGTATATTACAAATAATATAGCACGAGAAGTTATAGAGTAAGTGCGCTTAAGATTGAGTTTTTTGAATTAATTATGATACAAAAAAGTGATCATTTCCAAAATTATCATTGGAATACATAAATAAAACCGCGTACGTTCTACGTTGTGTTTATACGAATTTATTATAATTACAGCTGATGACCCTCAAGGGTTTCAATACATGTAGAAAAAATGTATTCAACGGACAACATCCGTACACAACACTTCTATAATATATCCCTATACTATATCCTATCTATAGCCTTAATTATCATTATTTATTTTATTGTAAAATATTTTAGATAAGAGTTCTATTACAGTAATGCTTAAATAAGTCATATAATGTTAAATTAAAATTACATTGAATTGGTAATATATCGACGTATTGGTTGTTGAGTTACATCACCGGAACGTAATAGAATAAGGCATAGGCAATGACAAATTAAATAGCCTTTTGATTATTATATTTTCAAGATTTACCAATTAAAATATAATAAGTACATCTGTTATTCGAAAATTTGCTTAATATCAATAATGAACTTTGAACCCATGTGATAAATATAAAATTATGCGGTGTATATGTAACATATTGTACACTATAAAAAAAAATGATTTATGAGGTTAGGATGTGGAACATTAAAAATACGACCTTGTCTAATATTATTCGTAAATTATTTTTAATTAACTAGAGCAAAAAAGACATTATTTTTATGAATTTATCTTTTTGTTCATTCAACGGAGCATACGAAGCTTCATGCGTATATGTCAAAATTTTATTATTTATCAAAAATTGATCTGATTGTACACTTTGTATTTACCAATTATAGTTGGTTTTTTTTTTAATACATCTACAATCGATTATTTAAAATAATAAGTACATTTTACATATATATATATTCGTATTATAGTAAACAAGGGTGAGACTCCCAGATCGGGTGAGACTCCATGGTAGGGTGAGTTACAGGGATGGGTGAATTATACTGCTGTACGGGTATTTTAAATTTGAAACCAATGTGCCTTTGAAAACATGATTCTGAGTGAAAGAGGTTGGGAGGATCAGTTTGTAATGTTTATATTTATAAAAGAGTAGAAATATAACTTTTTAAACAGGAATATCTATAAAAAAAAGATTCAGTCTTCTCAGATTATTATATTTTTTGTTATGATGAAATAACTAACAACGTTTAATCGAAATCGCGGAAACACCAAATTTCATCAAAATATAATTTTCTAACGCTTATAAAATTTTTTACGTTTCCCCAGTGAATTTTTTATTAATTCGCTGGAAAGAACAACTTTTCTTATATAATTCTCAAGTCTTAAATAGTCTTAGGATATTTAAATGTTTATAATAACGTTTATAATAATATTATATAATATGGTATATCATTAACATGTTATAAGCCAAAAAGGCCGAGCGTTTTAAACAAATTGTATTTTCCTATACTCAATTTTATAATTCTAGATCCTCGAGTCAACGTCAATGTCGTCAACCTACCAACTTGATAATTAATATAATTAAAATGCTCACACGTAGAAGGTAGAAATAAAAGAGTTGTCCCAACTAAAATTTAAAATAATGACTACTTTATTATTCGCACAGTAAACAATCGTATTATTATTGTTGACCCATAATGGTCTAACTATATAGTATATACTTCCCTACATGCGTTTTCATAAAATATGTAACATGGTAGATGCAAAACTTTCCCATAGGTGCCCAATTCCCATTCAATATTAAGTACATATTTTCTCAGCCAGTATATGGACACACCAGTATCAATGAAATTATAAATAATAAAACAATATTTTATTAGTCCGACCATTATTATTTATTATTATAGTTTATATTAATGATACCTATTATCTTGTACCTTCAGATTCTTTAAAATTTTAAATAACATAATATGGTAAGCACATAGTCGTATTCATCTTGGCGTACAATATGGTAAGAAATACATATTTTTTTAATAAGTGTTTCGTTCATTTACGACTGTTTTTTTTTTTTTTTGTATAACGGCTTTTGAATTTGTTTATGTGCTTAGTACGCATTTAAAGCGTACAAATATTAATTAAATGTAAATAATTTTAATTTAACCACACACAACATAGGTACTATCGGACACCAGATGGCAAATTAAGTAAACTGTGCTGGGAAAATAATATACGATGATAAGTAATAAAATAAATGATAAAAATCTTAAAAGTATAATTTTTATTAAGCCTGCGAAATGGCTTTTATTACTAAAACGTTTTACAGTTTAATGCTAATGAATAGATATTGCGTCGTAGGACGTAGTTTATTTTGTAAATTGTAAAGGAAGAATGCTGATCGAGCATGTATAATATGTACTAATATGTTCAAGATAGTCATTAAATACGTCGTTACCACCCAAGAACACACGTTCATCGTTGGTCGAAATTCAAAGAACAACATTTTTCTCTCATCTCCACCGTCACCCCCTCCCCCCACGGGGCAATTCTCTACCGAAACGTTTTTATTGATATTCGTTACATAAATACGACGCGACGTTACCGTATCTATGAACATACGTGCAGCGTTGGTTAAAATTTCAAGCGCTGTCTTCCATTATTCTTTTTAAATATTTTTCGATTTAGAGAATGAAGATTAGCACCGGTTGAATGTTTAATTTACGACCGTTTTTGTGTAGCTAACATTACAGCAAGAACCGTTTAGTACACTTTTTGCTACTTAAAATACTTTGAGAACTGGAATGCGAAGACAAATGCCGTTTTGGATTGAGGCAATGACATGTAGTCATGTAGACGTACCGGAAGGCGTCGTTACATATTTACTCGTATTTTAGGTTGCGTCATAACGAAATGGACTATGGTCGCCAAGACGGTAACGATACGGAGCATACGTGCATCCGCGATGGTAGCGGAAATCGTGATTTTAAAACAATTAACAAAATGTTTCAAACTTCTATAAAACATCCGTAATCTCAATGCTTTTACGCGTCGTAGGGTGTTATGTGATGGAGGGTCAATAAGTCAAACCTCTTATAACTGCGTACGATAAGCCACGGACTACGATTAATATTTATAGAATAACAACCAAACAACAAACCGGGTAAACAAAATTCGCTGAAATACCCAATTTCGTTGCTATTCTATTGCTTGTAAAATTTGCTTGCGACTTTCCGGTAAAATATTTTTTAGTTGGCTACAAAGAAGATCGTATAAAAAATCTTGTATCCATGAAACATTAACAAATATATAGTGCATACTACATGAGGAAGTTTACTAGACAGTAGACAGTGCAGAGTTCTGTTCTCGATCTCAGGTGAAAGTTTTTGAAATTTTTTCTCTATCTTTCTTAATTTTTGAAAAACTGTTAAGAAATTTGAAAAATGACCCCAACCCCTAAGATATTAGCTAGATAAAATATTCTATCAGAAACTTCCCATAGTTGTGATTATCTGAGCAGTTTTGGTCGAAATTGTATTCACGGACAAAAAAAATTAATTTTCTAACACTGATAAAACTATTTTGCGACCATCAGGTAACAATTTTTAACAATGGCTATGAAGAAAATTTTTGTTTTAAATTCCTCTCGAATTTTTTTTTTCATTTACCAGTTGTAGATATGCATGAAGAACATTGTATAACATTTTCAAGACTTTTTGTTGGACCACAATTATTTTATTAACATTTAACGAAAAAAATATGAAATTTTTATATTTAAGTACCTATAAATAGTTAAAAAAAGTCAAAATCTTTTGAAAATTATACTATGTAATGCGAACGATAATTTTATAAGGATTCAGTTTAAATTTAAAGCCTCTACGATTATTATTTTTTGATTTTCGTCAAAAAAATAATATCCCTGTATTAATAGGTTTTATCTCAGTCAATGCGTTATGCTTAAAAAACAAAAAACTTTTTTACTATAATTTAATAATTCATTTAAAGAAATTAGAAAATTATAGTATTAAAATGTTCATTATGTATAAATGTGTAACTAGAGTTATACGTTTAGGTGGCTAATAATAATAAATTAATAAAAAATGTACAAGTAAATTTGTGAGATAGTTATATATTTGTTTACATATTTTGATGGGTGAAGGTTTGGAGGTCAAAGTCCCCCATCGACCACCAGCTTGTGATTCTTAGGTTCTGAGTGAAATTAGGAATTTATTGGTTTTATCATGATGTCTATGATTTTTTTGGTGTGTATCTGTGTACACGATTTCAGCCAGAATTTCTCCGATGAACCAAACCTGCAACTTCTTTGATAGGTCATTTCGTCTAGTTGGTACTATGGGTAGGTCATTTTTTGAATTTCTCAACAATTTTCCGACGAATTGTAAAAAACAGAATAAAAACGTGCAAAAAACTTCAACCTAGATCGAGAATCAAACTCTTCACCGTCTATTATTTTCGTCCTTGCGCACTATCGACTCGTTTATTTTTCATAGGTACAAGATATTATGGTATAAAAAATAATCGTAACGACCCGAAACATACATATATTATCGATGTATCGTTATATTACATCAATACATCGAAATTATATCGATTTATTTCATAACTAATTTTATTATGATGCATTTCATAGAAATTTCTTAATTTTAACTTTTGAGTGAAACGAATGTATGTATGTATAATGAATGTACAATGTAATATGTACATTGTACATACATATGTATTGGTTTTACCACGAAGTGTGGTTTTTTTTTTTATTATTTTCTTATTGTGTGTGTCAATATTTCATTTATTTACCGTTTGAATTCGAAATGGTTCAAAAAGTGTTCGTAGTTAAAAGTTTATTAACATTTCAAAATTAATACTTTGTTTGGCCAAATTACGTGTTTAGTATAGGCGTAGTTATATAGACACCATAATATACTCATAAGAATTTATAAATGAAAATTGTTTTATTATACTGTTGTATACACTTAACTGATGTCTGTTATGTATGGTTAAGATACAGTAGTATACAATTGAATATACGAATGGTAACCGCACCCAACATTTTTAAATTTTCTTCATTTTGTAGATGTTTAAATGAATTTAAATGAGTTTTATTTTTATGTCTAATTAATCGCATTGCTAAAATGTTCGCCAACAAAAGCAAAATAAAAAGAAAAATTTTGATTAAAATCAATAATAATCATGAAATCCACCTAAGTGTTCGTAGTTAAAAGTCTATTAACATTTCAAAATTAATACTTTATACTGAAAAAATTACGTAATTTAATGTATTAAAGAAGATATTCCGAAAAAAAATTTACGGGAGAAACGCAAAAATAAAAAGCGTTAGAAAATTATATTTTGATGAAATCGGGTGTTTTTGCGATATCGATTAAACGTTATTAGTAATTCGTAACTCAAAATATAATAATCGGAGGGACTTGAAATTCTTACTGGACTCTTATTTAAGCATTTTCTAGAGATGATGTAAATTTTAAAATATTTTAACAAATTCTATGCTATTTATAGGTATTTGAAATGTATTAAATATAAATAAAGACTACAAATGTTGTTTATGGATTCCCGTTTAAAAAGTTACCTTTTTGTTTTATTATAAATATAAACATTATTAAAAAATTCTCTCGACCTTTTTCACACAGAATCGTGTTTTTGAAAGCAATGGTTCATTGACTTCAAATTTAAAAGACCAAGACAAGTGCCGTAAAAATCATAGGTGCAGGCGGTACAGAGCACTGGGGCCCACCGAGTCAAAGGGCCCATAGTGGATGGCCGTCAAATTTTTTTTTAATTTGATTTAATTTGATTGAACTTCATAATTTTATTATTATCATTATTATTATTATAGTATATTGAATAGATTATATAAAATTGTGATCCTGTGTTCCTACTACATTGAAGCTCTACATAGGATTATTTCAACGAGAAAATTATCCATCGGTTCTTTAAAATTCAATACATCCACAAATACTATCCTTTTTAAGGAGTAAAAAATTTCCATGCCGTGAATCACTACTTTTTTACTTATCTCAAGAAAGAGGGGCCCATATACAATTGTTTGCACCTGGGTCTTCGACTCTCTAGTTACGGCAATGACCAAGACAGCAGTATAATTCACCCATCCCACCGTGGAATCTCATCAGACTTAGAAGTCTCGCCCTATTTATTTATTTCATCCTGCCATAAACAAATTTCTGAATACGCCCCTGATTAAATCACTAACAATGAGTTCATTTGAACTGTTTCTTACAGTTAATTTCAACAAATTAGGTAAATATTTTGCTTTTTACAGATAACTTATAAAATATATTATTGTATGATATAATGACGCCTAAAAAAGTATTTATTATGGAAAAAATCAAATTTATTATAACATTCATATGTAGGTCTCAGATTTATATGTATTTAAAAAACCAAAATATGTAAATATATATGTTATAAAATAATCGCTTTATATGTGATAAAATGAAAAAAAAATGAAAATATGGAAGGTGACGAAAATAAATTTCTTTGTATATGGCAAACAAATTAAAATAAAAAAAATTAAGACATTTGAATTGAAACTAACAGTTATTATGAAATTTAACCTTATTTTTCTTGATCTTGTTAGCAATGAGATACCATATGTATACCTACTCAAATTGTTAAAGTTAAATGCTCTATGGTTCGGCTGTTACAGACTAAAGGAACGCTCGACATCGATTATCGTCCTCGACATTACATAATGGGCGAAATTTTCATAATTGCTATGTTCATAGGAGTGAGCTTAATTTGCAATATTATCACATTTATTCTGCAATGGATACTTCTAATTAATTTTAGGCCGTTTAAATAAATTGTATATTAACAAATTGTCTAAATATGTAATAATGGAAAGGGAGGAAAACAATAACAATAGTACTAGAATATCCTGGATTTATTAATAAAAAAATCCAATGTATAAATCTGAGTAGGTAATCAATTTAATATATTTATTCAAATCTTATAAAACTTCTTGTTTTAATTTATATATTAACAATTTTTTTTTTTTTGTTAACCAATGTTAGGTCGTGGTTGTCTTAAAAAATACAATAAATTACAAAAAAACATAGAAAATAGTCAATTATGTTGGGCATGATATTATTGTTAAACTTAAAAAATAAAGGACATTAACCTGACATATGAATATAAAAATTGTTGTCTAATATAAAACCTTATTTTTAAAACTTATTTACAAACTTATGTATACTTAAAAATATTGTGACCAAATAATAATATGAACTACTTAGTTATTGTAGTTTCTTGTACAACAAAAGGTGATTTTCTATTATGGACATCTACAGCCCTCAGAGCAAAATAGTAAGTATATCCTTTAATCAATTTATAAATATCACATGCCATTGGTAATGAAATTAATTGAATATCTCTTAATTTATTCCACATTGAAGAATTAGGAATTGCGTCAGTCTCTTGGCATACAAACAATTCAAACATATTGACTTTTGCCATCGTAATATCTAAATCCATATCCCAAACTAAAGTTACTGTGTTATTTTCATTTTTGATTGTAAATATAGGTGCTGGCAGTTCATTTTTCCATGATGGATCAGAGTTGCAAATTGGTTCGGTAGGATAAGGAGGAGGATATTTTGTTGTCATTGCTAACTGGTGTATTTTATCTTGATCATCAGTTTCGGTAAGAAACTGATTACAGTTTTCATTATTTAAACCATTTGTTTCATTACTTCCACCTTTTGAGGTTACAATGGTAGGGTTGTTTCTTTTATTAATATCATCACTGTTGATTTCAGGGTCTACAAACATTGATTTCGATTTTGGTCCAGGCTTTTGTTTACATGTAAATGTAGTTGAACATGTTTTTATATTTGTTGTTTTACAAGCTTCATCACTAATAGGCAATTTTTCATTATTGAAACTGTTATTATGGTCATTATTTGATGAAACATTTCCTATTGTAGATTTATTTGAGTGTAAATCATGAATAGGATTCCCTAAAACATCAGGATGTTGCACTGTATTTGCTATCTTGGGTATTTTAATACTTTTCATATGCTGATCATCTTCAGTAAGAACGTCATCACAGTTTTCATTATTTAAAATAGAATTTAAACAATCTGTTTTATTATTTCCATTTTTTGTTGTTGCTATCCTATTAATAACTTCATCACTATTATTTTTATGGATTAGAAACATTGCTTTTGATTTTGGTCCAGATTTACGTTTTCGTATAAATGTAGTTAAACATTTTTTAGAATTTGCTGATGTACAAGCCTCAACACTAATAGGCACTTCTTCGTTACTGCAGTTGTTATTATGGTTATAATTTGGTGTAACATTTCTTGTTTTTGATTTAGGACTTTGTTTATATTTAGCTTTTAATTTTTGAAATTCCTCAGTTGCACCAACTAAATTAATAGAAGAACATTTAGTTTCTTGTTTTTTATCTACTGTTATTGATTTTGTCGAACTCTCAATTTCATCCATTTCAAAATCATCAGATGATAATTCTATTATTTCTGGAACAACTTTTATATTTCTTGATGGATTACTAAAAAAATAAAAATGTATTAATTAGGGTTAAATTGCTTATAATGATTCTTTATCATATTTTAATAAAATATAGTACTTAATACTTTGTAGTATTTGAATTGTATATTTTATTTTGCACTAGTAATTGGTTATGGTTAATAGTACAGTGAAATAAAGTACATTTATATTAAATTATTTAAAGTACATTTATTACATAAATTATATTATTTACGTTACATTTGTTGCATAAATTATAATATTTATTTGCCAAAATTATGGTTTGAAAGTGTAGTGTAACTGGTTGCAACCAAAAATATTTTAATGGCCTGGGTTTGTTCAAGTAAGTACTTCAATTAAATATTTTTTATTATTATGTTTTTTTTTATTTTTATTTATTAAGAGATTTAAACTTAAAATTATTATTACTCGACAATTATGTACATGAGACTATAATAAATATAATTTGGTAAAGCTCACACTTTTAAATGGTATTATGTGCTTTTATAAAATTATTTAGAGTTCCATTTCATGATGTTATACGGTCAGAACAATGGTTAAATATAATTGGCATCAATGAAACTAGTAATAAAAATTACTTTGTTTGCGAAAAACATTTTAAAAGTTGTGATTTTGATCACGACGGAATTAATGTTAATGTAAGGAAATTGAAATTGTCTGCTGTGCCCAGTTTGTTTTTGCCTGTACTAAACAATTTATTTAAAAATGTATAACAACAATTACTTTAATAATATTACCTACATATATAGGTAATTGAAATAGTAAATGAAGAACATGAGCATAATAATATGGAATTATAATTTGATGTTGAGGTAAAATTATATCCATCAGATATTTTGAATCTTGTGGATCTTTACTTAAGTTTGAAATAATTTGTTTAGGAAATCAAATTGAATAATGATGGTATCAGTGATGAAAGTTTGGCATTGGACAGAAATGAAATAAATAACATTTTTTTGTGATGAAAATTTACCAATAACTCCAAAAATATTATTTCATCAAGTAATAAACCACATAAGACATAACATTAAATAAGCATTAAGTTAAAAGTATACATAATAAATTATATTTAGTAGTGCAGCTTTAGTACAACATACCCCAGAATATTTTTTATTTAAAAAATAAGGGAAATATTGTCTGTTTAAATAAAAAAAAATATATAATACACATACTATTTATAATGTATTATGTATTAGGTGGTGTGGTAAAACTTGTTTTTACATGATATTTTATAAATTATAAATAATTATTTTATACGATAATTAAGAAATAAAAATGTAGTAATATAATACACTTTAAATAATTATTATTTATTATGTTTAACAGCCTTTGGTTAGCAATCCAGAAACCTCTTGTGTTTATTGTAGTAAAAGACATGAGATTTTGAGAGCCAAAGAATATAATACTAAAAAACTAGCTGAAATAAAAGAAGAAGAAAGTAAGCTACCTTTGTCTTGTCCTTGTGAAAATAATAAAAACCTCAACTCAAATAAACAATTGATGAGTATGTTTCAAATTAAAAATATGTTATAGCCTTATAGGTTTAATTATTATGTTTTTAATTAATTTATAGCACTGTCGGATACATGTAATGAAAATTTTTCTACATTAACTCCAAAGTCACTAGCAAGACGTGCCTTTATTCTTGACCAATCATATATATCATCTCCTTCAAAGTTGATTAAACACAAAATTAAAAACTCCAAAAATAGAAAGATTAGTCAAACTAAGTCAAGCAGAATGGTACAAAAGTGTAGACGTCAAATAAAAGTGATTAAAAAATTTAAATTGTTATTGAGTAATCTAAAAAGGAAATGTGGTATTCAAGAAAAATTAACATCCTATCTTGAACATACATTCCCAACAGCAATGTCAGAGATATTTAACAGATATAAAAAGTGGGGGAGAATTACACGGCTTTAGTAGTATCGGTAATTGCAGTACATATCAGTAATTGCAGTACAAGTAATCCTGTACTTAGAGCAGCAACACAAGTCTTGGTTATTTTAGTAGTTGCCCTTGATTCTTCATGGAAAGTTCCAATAGGCTATTTTTTTCATAAAGGTCTAAATGGAAAAGACAATGGAAAATTAATATTAGAAGCTTTAAAAAAACTTTATGAAATTGGTAAGTTTTTTTATAAATTTTATAAATAAAAAAAAGCTCCAATTTTAATATTTTACTTTTCAGATATTCAAGTTCCGTCTTTAACTTTTGATGGTCCTGCATCTCATTTTTCTATGGCCCACACATTAGGAGCTAATTTATCAACCACAAACATGATAACATTTTTTCCACATCCAAATGACCCAAAAAAATTAGTTCACTGCATAATAGACCCTTGCCATGCTTTGAAGTTAGTAAGAAATGCTTGGTCTTCAATGCGTGTGATTTATGATGGTGATAATAACAAAATTGACTGGGGATACATTGAAAAACTTGTTACTTTACAAGAAAATGAAGGACTTCATGCTGGTAATAAGTTGAGGAGGAGAAATTTGGAATGGAAACAATCACCAATGAAAGTGAATATAGCAGCCCAAACTTTAAGCTCGAGTGTTGCAGATGCTATCGACTTTTGTAGAAGCCTTAATATGAAAGGATTTGAAGACAGCGAGGCAACTACTCAGTTCATACGAACAATTGACAGATGGTTTGATATTCTCAATTCCAGAAATCCGCATGGTGTTGGTTATAAAAGTTCATTAAGATCTACAAACATTAACCAGAGAATAAAAGATTTAAATGAAATAAAAAATTATATATTAAAAATAACATGGGGACCATGCAAAGGATTAATGGTTGAACATCCAAAAAAGACTGGGTTTTTAGGTAAAGTTTAAAAATATATTTTACTCATATAATTAATAACTAAGTTATTTATTAAAAAAATTATTCACAGAAATCACTAATTAGAATTTATTTTGACTGAAAAATGATTTAAAAGAAATTGTTTTAGAAAATATTATTAATGTACCTTATCTAGCTATACTTTTTTTTTTTATTTACAGGAATAGTAATTTCATCAATAAGTGTTGTAGATATATATAGAAAAGTAATCGAGCAAAATCCTGATCAATTTAAGTATCTACTTACCTATAAAATGTCTCAGGATCATATACAGCTATTTTTTAATGCCATAAGAGCACGAGGTGGATGGTGTGTAAATCCAACAACCAGACATTTCAGTGCTGCATACAAAAAATTATTGATGCATCATTGTGTCAAATCATCCGGTGGAAATGTTGAATGAGATAATAAAATAGTCTTATCCATGAAAAATCATGGAAAGGAACATTTGCAGACTCAATAAGACGGCCTCTAGGAGTGTTACACATTTTATATTAGAATGTATACACAATGCGCGTTCCATAGTATACAGTTCAGTGCTCACACCGAACAAATTTGATAATAGTTATCACCACGGCAAGGTCACACGTGAAAAATAATCGCTTTATATGTGATAAAATGAAAAAAAAATGAAAATATGGAAGGTGACGAAAATAAATTTCTTTGTATATGGCAAACAAATTAAAATAAAAAAAATTAAGACATTTGAATTGAAACTAACAGTTATTATGAAATTTAACCTTATTTTTCTTGATCTTGTTAGCAATGAGATACCATATGTATACCTACTCAAATTGTTAAAGTTAAATGCTCTATGGTTCGGCTGTTACAGACTAAAGGAACGCTCGACATCGATTATCGTCCTCGACATTACATAATGGGCGAAATTTTCATAATTGCTATGTTCATAGGAGTGAGCTTAATTTGCAATATTATCACATTTATTCTGCAATGGATACTTCTAATTAATTTTAGGCCGTTTAAATAAATTGTATATTAACAAATTGTCTAAATATGTAAAAATGGAAAGGGAGGAAAACAATAACAATAGTACTAGAATATCCTGGATTTATTAATAAAAAAATCCAATGTATAAATCTGAGTAGGTAATCAATTCAATATATTTATTCAAATCTTATAAAACTTCTTGTTTTAATTTATATATTAACAATTTTTTTTTTTTTGTTAACCAATGTTAGGTCGTGGTTGTCTTAAAAAATACAATAAATTACAAAAAAACATAGAAAATAGTCAATTATGTTGGGCATGATATTATTGTTAAACTTAAAAAATAAAGGACATTAACCTGACATATGAATATAAAAATTGTTGTCTAATATAAAACCTTATTTTTAAAACTTATTTACAAACTTATGTATACTTAAAAATATTGTGACCAAATAATAATATGAACTACTTAGTTATTATAGTTTTTTGTACAACAAAAGGTGATTTTCTATTATGGACATCTACAGCCCTCAGAGCAAAATAGTAAGTATATCCTTTAATAAATTTATAAATATCACATGCCATTGGTAATGAAATTAATTGAATATCACTTAATTTATTCCACATTGAAGAATTAGGAATTGCGTCAGTCTCTTGGCATACAAACAATTCAAACATATTGACTTTTGCCATCGTAATATCTAAATCCATATCCCAAACTAAAGTTACTGTGTTATTTACATTTTTGATTGTTAATATAGGTGCTGGCAGTTCATTTTTCCATGATGGATCAGAGTTGCAAATTGGTTCGGTAGGATAAGGAGGAGGATATTTTGTTGTCATTGCTAACTGGTGTATTTTATCTTGATCATCAGTTTCGGTAAGAAACTGATTACAGTTTTCATTATTTAAACCATTTGTTTCATTACTTCCACCTTTTGAGGTTACAATGGTAGGGTTGTTTCTTTTATTAATATCATCACTGTTGATTTCAGGGTCTACAAACATTGATTTCGATTTTGGTCCAGGCTTTTGTTTACATGTAAATGTAGTTGAACATGTTTTTATATTTGTTGTTTTACAAGCTTCATCACTAATAGGCAATTTTTCATTATTGAAAC
The DNA here is from genome assembly GCA_949715065.1 of Periphyllus acericola. NCBI lineage: Eukaryota > Metazoa > Arthropoda > Insecta > Hemiptera > Aphididae > Periphyllus > Periphyllus acericola. The sequence continues at coordinate 64,795,597 of OX454264.1, forward strand.
TGTTATTATGGTCATTATTTGATGAAACATTTCCTATTGTAGATTTATTTGAGTGTAAATCATGAATAGGATTCCCTAAAACATCAGGATGTTGCACTGTATTTGCTATCTTGGGTATTTTAATACTTTTCATATGCTGATCATCTTCAGTAAGAACGTCATCACAGTTTTCATTATTTAAAATAGAATTTAAACAATCTGTTTTATTATTTCCATTTTTTGTTGTTGCAATGGTAGCTATCCTATTAATAACTTCATCACTATTATTTTCATGGATTAGAAACATTGCTTTTGATTTTGGTCCAGATTTACGTTTTCGTATAAATGTAGTTAAACATTTTTTAGAATTTGCTGATGTACAAGCCTCAACACTAATAGGCACTTCTTCGTTACTGCAGTTGTTATTATGGTTATAATTTGGTGTAACATTTCTTGTTTTTGATTTAGGACTTTGTTTATATTTAGCTTTTAATTTTTGAAATTCCTCAATTGCACCAACTAAATTAATAGAAGAACATTTAGTTTCTTGTTTTTTATCTACTGTTATTGATTTTGTCGAACTCTCAATTTCATCCATTTCAAAATCATCATCTGATAATTCTATTATTTCTGGAACAACTTTTATATTTCTTGATGGATTACTAAAAAAATAAAAATGTATTAATTAGGGTTAAATTGCTTATTACAACATTAATTTTAATAATTTGTATCGAGTGTTAAGTTTTTTTTTTATATTAATCACTATAAATAAGTATTAATGTTTTAGGTATGTATTTATTAATTTGTATTGGTCCTTTTTATAGTATTTTAATAATACAATGGGAATACAGATTTCTTCAATTATTAAAATATATCCCTGAAAAAATATAATATTAAAATATTTTATTTTAACAGTAAATGTTCATATGTAATAAAATTATTTATTTTAAATCTATAGACTATATAAATTTAATAAAATTGGTGTAGTGTTCCAAAAATTTAATGAATTAAGAGTCTTAAGAGTCATAAATAATTAATATAATCTGCTAAATGATTTAGATCAATCGTGATATTTTGAATTGTAATAAAATGTAAATTATTTTAAGACAGTTATCTTGGATGTATCAACTAACCAATTACATTATAGGAAAAAATATAAAGAATTTGAAATCTATGACAACATTTATGATTGCGTGAATTATTAATTTATTAATTAATTTATTATAAACTAACAAAATCACTTTAAATGGTAATAATGATATTACATTTATGAATTTTTTTATAAACCATCAACAATTATGAAAATATTTTTGAAAGTGATAATTGGACAATTAAATTGTTTTAAAAAAACATTTTTTAAGCTATAAACTTGCTTTAATTACAAATTAATTTCAGGGTTAAATCATAGCCTAGTTGTAGTACCATAAATTAAGTATACAGTATGAATGTCTTTAATTTAAAATATACCAAAAAAATAGATACTCAACCTTTTTAAATAAATGTCAACATTTTGATTCACTGAACAAGTCAAATTCTTCATTGCCTGGGCTCGTTTATTTATTTTTAAATCTTTTTCTAATTTATTTATAATATTTTCATACACAGATGCCTGGGTACAAAGATGATTATATTGATTTTTCCAATGCCTAACATTTGACGACCGTGCAAACTTCTCAGAATTCAAATTTTCTTCAATTTTATTGTCATCAATAAATTTCATTACTTCTCTATTTACTAACATATCAAATTTAGATGCTGATAGTTCATTAACATAATGGTTGAATCTGAAGGATATTCTAGGTTCTTGCATATAATCATAAGCTTGTTTAGAATCTCCATTGTCATTTTTATTCATTATGAAATATGAATAGAATAATCTTGTTGCTTCAGAATTATATAACATTCATCATCCAAACTCCAATAACTATACCTAAATGAAAAACATAATGTATTAATAATTTATTTTATGCATATCAAACAATTTAATTAAAAATATATTTAAAATAGTGATTTATTCTTTTAATATTAAACTCATTTAAAAATAATAATAATACTTAAATATGCTACATTCGAGCTGGCTCATAACGATTTTCAAGGGACCCAGGGAGTAGTTATCAAATGTCACTGTATTATTACTACCAAAATATTACTTAGATAGGACTATATACTACAATAGACTATACCAAAAAAACAATTTAAGTCGAAGTACATTTGCTAGTAACAGCTGAATACGTTGTAGCGTATCTGTGTATATAACTCACTATAGTCACTATGTATGTATGTTAATTTGTTAAAGTTATGTTACACTGTCACAAACCACAGTTAAATAGTTTACATTATTACAATAGAAATAACAAATTTGAATTTATATAATTTAATATCTAAAATTTATAATCATGATTTCTTATCAACCATAGAAAAATAAATAATTTTTACACAACCACGAATATTAATATATGATCATCGAGATAATATGATAGTATTGTTTATATTTGTTAATTTTTTTTATAGCTGTGTCGATGTATAAGATTATTCGTGGCTTCATACTCACACCGAACAAATTTGATAATAGTCATCACCACGGCAAGGTCACACGTGACACGGATAAAGATACCTACTGCGATACTGCTCAGTGCTCGTGAGTCGTGGTCAATTAATGCTTGTCGCTTGGTGGGATCACGGAATAGATTAAGGGGTAAGGTTTCTCAAGAATATTCGTATAAAACTTCGGTCGGAAAATGTGCTAACGCATTTTACGATTATTGACTGTTGTGCAGGTGGTTGTCGCGTCGAACGCGCGGGATCGGTAAACGGTTCGTGGACATAAAGTTATCGTGATCATCGGAGGACACTCCACAAGGTAATCTTTAACGTGGGGGAAAATACTCAGAAAAACGCGATGTCAACGGCGGCGGCGGCGACGTCTCGAGAACACCGTCGCGGTCGTCCAGTTATGACGAGAAGCACGCGCGGGGTTAACTGCTATAGGTCGTGGCGGACAACGAAACGACGAGCGACGCCGAGCCGAAACGACATCGCGTACGGCCGAAAATATGTACGTGCCCCCTACTCCCCCTGCTATCCCGTTCTACGAAACTCGTACCGCGGCGTAGACGGTCGACCTCGTCGTTCGCTCGAACCGCATGTCGTCCCACACCGTTCACCCGGCTGCGCGGCATGAAGGTTTTACGGCCGACGCGCGACATTACGCCGAATCCGTGGCTCCGCGGCCGGCCGTCGAGCGCTCGCGAATCATAGGGCGCTGCTTCACGATCACGGGCTCCGGGGTCGCTTAGCGGCCGGCGCCCGCTCGCAACAATAATTTTGTCCATGACGGCCGACGCGTTCGGACGTCGTTACTCGTCCACGGCTCTCGCATTTCAACGAACGTTTTCCGTTCTCGTGCGAGAAATGGTTGCTCCGAAATACGATCACCACTCGTCGGTAAGTTTACTAGCTATGTTCGTTTTTTTTTTTTCCTGTTGTTTCCGAGCGGTCGTCTCTCGCCACGACGTCAGTAGTTCCGCGCTAATCAATCGTCCGTTTTCGGATTGATTTTTTTTTCCGGAAGTACTTTAAGGTACATTTTCATCGTTCTGATGATCAGGTATGCGATTAAAAAACGTTTTATGTTTATCGTTCCGTCTGGTAATGTTTTGACATGGACGTGTCTTGGTTAGGTTGTCTTGACAACGGCTGGGGTCATTCCGATATTTTGTCCGGGCCGAGCGAGAGCTGACGCTCGATATCTTATCGCTCGCCGCCGCGCCCGAACACCTTGACAACGGCGCGATAACGTGCACATAATATCGACATCCGAAACTTCCACGCGGAGAGTGATATACTCGTATTGTTATCTTTTCCTCCGTCCTTCCAATTCTCGGGGGGGGTTTTTTTTTTTTTTATATTAACCCGTTCCGATCAACGGCTGCCATCTCGAATCGCTGCGTTAAGCGTTTTGTACGGGCTTCCCTAGCGCCGCCGTGACGTTTCGGAATTTCGCTCCTGTGTGACTTCACCGATCCACCGATCCACCTACCTCGTCTGTCTACCTAGTACGTATCGCCGATAGCGCGGCAAAACGGTTTATACTTATGACTATATAGTGATGGAAATAATCGAATGGTTCGACTTTTTCATTCGATTATTCCCATCACTAAGTACTTAGGACAACGATATCAACTCGGCCGTTGGGTCGATAAGCGTCGGCTAGGATTGATCGATAGAACCCGACGGACGAGATTTCGAATGCCGGTGCGGACCCAAAATTGTTTGCGCGGTGCGTGGGCTCGGAAGAGATTTTTAATTTTATCATTTTTAACACTCGTGTTTTTGCTACCATCACCCGACGGTGATATCTTTTTTTTAATTTACAATTTTAAATTTTTAAATTACCCTTATATTATTAAAATCCCAAGTGTTTACTTATTATATTCAATCATTAAGATATAATAAGACATATCCGTGTGCCGATATATCTGCGCGTACTTTGTAGATACTATTTTTGTACTTTTAATTTTAGTTATATTTGTGTTAGTAGCTTATTACTTATAAAGCTGTTTGATTTTGTTTATAATTGCCAAATATTTTTCGTCATATTATGGCAGTTAATTCTTAGCCTTTTGAGTTACCTATTTATAATTCCGAAATTGGTTACATAAGATACCTAGTGTTGACAAAAAATATATTTTTTATTTTCTTTATCCTCTTGTCAATACAATATCCTAATTATTTCAATACAGTTAATATGTTTTTCCCTATTAAAAATTACAATTAAAAATAATATTTAAGATTATCATATTTGTACAAAGTAAATTAATTACATACTAGGTAAACTTGCCTATTTTTATTGAAAATATTATAATATTTTTCAATTAATGTGATCAGGTACATACAAAATTTCCCATTATAAATTACTCATGAGTCAGTACTTAATATAGTTAGGCTCTGTGCTTTATTTCATAAACTTAGATACCATTACAAAGTAATTGTACACTGGAGATAACATTTAATTCATCAATATTTGTAGTTTAATTAGTTATAATGATTTATAGTATTATTATTTAAACTTTTAGTTAACTGTTACGAGCTGTGAAAGATCGAGCACAACTCCCAGGCCTGCTGGGCGTTTTACATGGGTTCACCAAGTCTACCAGCACCGACCCTGCCTGATTGTATGTACTATGGACTGTCAGGGTGCCTAGTAACAATCAGATTTTACCTCTGAAGAAAAAAACCACAGAACTCCATTTGATCCAACCTAGGTCTAATAGAGTGGTTGGCTCTCAGACACTCACAGCTTCAACACCAGAACAGCCATCCATAGCCTGCAGACCTGATTGATTTTGTGGGGACAATCGCACTTCAGAAACAAGATGTACTATGACTAGAATAGCCGGTTATCAATCGGCTGATGCACTGATGTGACAATTACATTTTTTTGCACTTGTTAACAGGAGTGTTTGTGATGAACTGTAATATATCCATGATTATTGTATGCTGGTTGGGAAATCACCGGTATGGTTCTTCTTGTCGTTATAAATGTTGCAGTCGATGGCAGTAACATACCGGTAATTTTCTCAATTGGCGCAAAGGAAGTATGAGCGTATTATATGTTTCTCGTGACAATCACATTTACAGGTTAAATTAAAAATGTTAAATTATAACAATTATTGCATCAATCAATCATAACCGATGAAACAACATTTCATTATTTATTATTTATAGTTTAATTTAAGTTTAAAATGTTTTATATTTCAATTTCAAACTTTTACCACTTTATTTATCATTAATCTATACTTAAAATAAGAATTATTAGTACAAGATTCATTGTAATATCCTTGGGATTGAAGGGGGGTGCAGGTGCAAGTGGAAAGAGCTAAAATAATAAGCTACAAATGTTGCAAAATAGACAGTAGCAAATCGTAAGACGCTGGTACAACATGAAGTGATCATATAAGGGATACATTCTTATGTCTTAAATTAATGATACAATTAGGAGTAGTATTTTGATTTTCCAATCGCTATATACTGTTGTCGGTCTTACATAATTTGCTGCTTATGTTTTTAGCTGTATACCTTGAATAAAATAAAGGGGTACTCAATAATATGGTAAAAAGTTAAGAGTAGCCCCTGAACCTCTCCCCATCACTGCTTTTGTTAATTAGAATATGAATTTCTCTTTGTTTATATAGCTCAGAATTCAATTTATATGTAAGTAGACTTATAAGTTTTTACTTTTTTATGTCACTAACTTTATATTTATTATGAGTAGTTGTCATTTGGATTCGATTAAAACCTGTGTAATGGGGATACATTACACCAGTTTTCAATAGATTAATGCAATTGTTGTGACAGTTACATTTTTTTTTCTTACACTTATATATAAACGACAGCAACAAAATTATTATTTATTGTTTAATTTCAATTTCAAATGTTCTATATTTAAGTTTTAAGCTTTTACTATTTCATTTATCATTAATCTATACTTTAAACAAAAAAGAAAATGTACATGTTTTATTGTAATATACTTGTACCCAGTGGTTAAAACTTAAATTGGAAAGGTGGAGATGCAGGTGGATAGAGCTTAAAAAATTAACTATGAACATTGTTAAATAGGTAGCAGTGAATCGTTATCTGATGGTGGGACATCAAACAATCGTATAATCCATAAGGTTTACATTCTAATGACTCTAATTAATGATACAGTTAGAAGTAGTATCCCTTTTACGATATTTTGATTTCCCAATCAACACATAACAATAAACTGTAGTTGATTTTGCTAAATTTGCTGCTTATTCTTTTAGCCATATACCTTGATGAATAAAATAAAGAGATACTCTATAATATGGATAAAAATTAAGAGTAGCCCCATCCCCTTGAATCCCTCCCTCAATTCAACCACTACTTAGATTAATAAGAATATAAATGTATCTTTGTATGGCACAGAATTCAAGTTATGTGTGTATGTTTTAGTGTTAAAATTTACTTTTTCATATTGCTAGGTAGCTTAATATATAGATTTATTATGAGTAGTTGTAATTTGGATTCAATCAAAAATGTATATATTGGTGCTGCGTTACACAGGTTTTCAATAGATTAATGCAATTGTTGTGACAATTACATTTTTTTCTTACACTTATAAACAGGAACAACGCAATGAGCCATAATACGTCAGTGTGTTCTGTATGCAAGTGGAGAATCAACGACATGGTCCTCCTGGGGCTTTAATATTTTGCAGTTGACAGAAATATTATTTCAAAGATTTTTAAAGCTGCCCGCAGAACGCATTGTCGTATATTATGTTTCTTATGGTACTTGTATTTTCAGGTATAAAAAAAAAGTAACATTGTAACAATTAGTGCATTGTTATAAATGGTAATGACAAAACATTTCACTAATTATTATTTAATTTCAATTTCAAAATGTTCTATATTTAAATTTTAAACTTTTATTGTATCGTTTATCATTTATCATAATTTTAGTGATAACATTTACTTATTCATATCATTTATTATAAATAATTGTAATTAGGGCTGTAATAAAACAGCTATAACACTTACATTGATTTTCGATTGATTAATGCAATTGTTGTGACAGATACATTTTTTGTTCTTCTTGTAAAAACAGTAGTGACACATAGAACTACTATATGATTATGCTTACTGTATGCAGGTGGGGAATCACCAATATATTCCTTCTTGTCATTCGTTATAACTTTAGTAGTCGAATGAAGCATTATGTTGGAGTTTTCCCAATTTGCTCACAGAAGCATGCGTACATAATACTTTTCTTGCTGCACTTATATTTACAGGTGAACTGAAAAATGTTATATTGCGTATTAACTGTTGAAAATGCACATTGGAAACAACATTTTATTATTTATAGTTTGCTTTAAATTTAAAATGATTAATGTTTTAATTTCTGAACTTTTAAAGTTCAATTAAGCTTCAGTATATACTTTTAATAAGAATATAAGAGTAAGTATATAAGATTCATTGTAACTATATTTTTTGACTAATAATAAATTGATTGTTTACTGCACAGAATTAAACTTTTTTTAAATTTTTTATACAGTGTATTTTATATTATGATATAGTCTATTAATTATTTGTTATAACTAGATTTGTATGCACTCAAAAAGGCCAGAATAGTATGCATTTATGCATCAAAAAACTTTAAAATATGCACTTGTGTTGTACCCTGTACAATACTATTTAATATAGTTGTTGTACCCGGTATAGTTATATAGTACATTATAAGTATTACTAATAATTAGGAATGCTGAGTCTCGACTTGGCAAGTCGCGTTGGTCAGCAGATTCCTAGAGAGCTGGCCGACGGCTCCCACAGTTGTGGAGAGCCGAGTAGTCAGTCGTGCCTCGGGTCATCAAGGAGCAGAACCTCGGTTTTTGTAAACGATATTTTTCTAATTGTTCAATATAATAATTATTTTGCCCTTTGATTTGTGTACATTTATTCGTGTAATCCGTACGTGGCGTCAATGTCACACTACATTTGGTGGCTGCGGTATAACGTTTTTCATTTTAAGAAAGCGTTGAAGAACCTTCGTGCACAGACGCCGTTACTACCGATTCTACGAAGAAAATAATCAAAAACATTGGGAATAATTCAAAGAACAGCGGATACGCGTTTTCATAAGTACGCATATTAACGCCATAGCAGTCGCCGCCGCCGTCGTTGTTATCGGCTTGTCGCCACCGTTGTTGTCGCTGTAGACGCGCGCCGCTATCATAGTGGTATCAACGGTAACCACTATCGTTGTATCAGAGCATAATTACTATCAGTTTATCAGAGCATCTACACTATCAGTTTGATCACACTTGATAGTTGATATGCTCTTATTTTTTTTTTAATAATATGCAAAAATATGCTATTATACCCAAAATACGAGTATATGCATTTTAATATTTTTTTTTAAATTTCTTCCATAAATAATAATTCAACAAATTGATAAACTTAATATTTTAATTATAGACATCGACTTTAAACATTTATTAAAGAACAGTAAATATTTAAAAATATATTCAACAAATAAAATAAATACTTTAATTAAGAATAATAAAAAATAAAAATGTATTAAATCCTCTTACACCATATCTTTGGTACATATTTATGAAAAAAATACAAAATAAAGACATTTTATAAAAAAAAACCAATTTAAACCAATAAAAACAAAATTTGGTATTAATAAAAAATATTTTGATAAATAGATACAATGTATGATTTAATAATATATTTTTCCATGTGCTCATGTGTCATATTTGTCCTTTTATCACTCAGTATATTTTTATACAGACTCATTGTTGCCGATAACCGTGTTGCGACTTGCGATAAGCAAGATATAATTTGAACATAAACTGTCCAAAAATATAACATACAGAGAATAACATTTATTTCCCAACAATACGTAATGAACAAATAATTTATATGAAGAAATTGAAACAAAATAATTGGCTTAACAAAATTTTATACAAAATATGCTTGAATATGCAAAAAATTTCAAATATGCATCATCTCTTAAATATGCATTTCTATGCAAAATAAACTTTTTTCTATGCATTATCTGTTGCACAAATTGTCCACATTTCTTACTCCCATCGAAATGCATACACTCATTACTGATATGTAAATGCATACAAATCCGGACTCTAGTTATAACTTATAAGTAATTGTAATTTTGATGAACTGTTTAAAAATAAAATATTAAAAATATAAATACTCTTGGAAAAAAAACTGTATCGCTGTATTATCTTCAATAGGGTGACTTCAGTGTATTGAATTGTAATTGTACGATGTGCAGTAGACATAAAATCTATTAACTGCCAAAATATCAAACCACACTACATATATTTACACTGGAGTGATGACCAATGTTATTATTGGTGCTTTAGTTGTAATTATTGCATTATTAATTACTTTTCACAAACGCAGAAAATCCTTTAAAAGTGTAAAGGTAGGAAAGAAAACAGATAACACATTAGATTTGATGCTTATTGTTTTATTCAATGTTTCACACATTATAAGAACATCTTAGAAATTACTTAAAGAATACTGAGAGACACTTTAATGACAATTTTTAGAAATAAACTATCATGGTTCACACAAATGACAATATCTTTAAATTGAAAAATTGTAAAAATCAATCTGTTGTAGTTTGATTTGTTTGCCATCCGGTCGAATGTCATTGTGTTAAATATCATCCTTTTGTAAGGGTCATAAACAGTTTATAAATATTATGAATAATATACTTTAAATTTTATATTATAATTAAATCATTGATTACAATTCATTTGTTTTTTTTTTTTCAAGTCTGTTATCGATAAGTTAATACATTTTTAAAAATACAATTTATTTCAAATTTAAAGTTAGAATTTTCATTTCCATTTCATAACAGATGTATAGCCTTCGTCCAAAACCTTACTTGTTATAAATCATTAATTAAAATTCTTTAAATAGGATAAAAAAAAAATTAGTAAACAATTACATGTTGCCTCCATTTATTTTATTTTTAACGAATAATTTATAAGAAAATGTTGATGATCGTTCGAATTAGGAATAATAAATGTATTATGTTTGAACTCATTTTTTTATTATTATAAATGGCTGTTAATTTAATAAACAATATAAAATACAAGCTAATGAGTTCATTAGGAATATTCGTATAACATAACATTTTATAATGTACACATTTTATATGAGTATATTGAAACATTTAACCCGTATATTAAAAAATATACATTTAACAGCAGCGGAAAAAATAATAAGTTTTTATTTTTAGAAATTCGGATTTTGATGGTTGAATATCATCATCGGACAACAACGAAACTGCTTTGATAATGTATAAGTATTGTGTAGTTTAATGTGTGAGATCTATGATGAACAACATGATCTGATCACACATGTGTGAAATCTTTAATTCTCCCGTACAAAATAATGACCATCAAAAGAAAGATAATAATGTTAATGAAAACAAAATAACACAAGAAAATGTAATATTTACACAATATGATGCTTTTTGTTAGTATGTAATAAAAACAGTTTGAAAGTTATAAAACTGTCCACCTAAAAATAGTACTATGGAATGTATAAAGTCACATACAACAGCCATAAAAATGATCTTGTGATAAGACGAAAATGGATGAAATTACATTTTTACTAATATTTAACGATAAATGGGGCGTTTTAATTGAAACTCTCGCGTGTATAATCATACATCATTAAACAGGCAAGTGAATGAAACGACATTAATGGGTTTGATAAAACATTACAGAAAGTTTTATTATAAAAACTCGATAGACTTTTATTAAAAAAAAAAACAAACAACATTGCTTGATTTTAAGACTGTTATAGAAAAAAATTTTATTTCAAAATACTTAAGAAGGATATTGGCTTTCGAACAATAAATAGTTATCAATTATTTGGAACAATTCAGCAGGTTGAGGAATTCTTCCAGTCTCCAATTTTGACCACACAGGCATATCTGCAAGAGGACAAATCATGAATACATATAAGTTTGATGGTGAAAAATTAAATTGTTAAAATATTTACCGTTAAAAAGCAACTCAAATGCACCGGTTGAAATTAACATCCCTTCTAACATGTTTGAACCAAAGAATACAACGAGACACGCGTAGATTTTATTTGACGTACACCATGCCCACCAATTGGGTTGCTGCTTGCCGATGTATTCGAAAAAGTTGACACCAGACACAATAGCAATAATAAAAAATATTTTTACAACACTCTAAAAAAAAAAAAACATATACCACGCTGAAATTATTGTTGTTAAAAATAAATATTATATATAATGAAACTTTTCAGAAGTGGCTAATTTATACAGACCAACAAAATTGTTAATGGTTTTACAATTTTTTGTTCTGTAGGTATTCATTATTAATTTGCGAAAATTAATCAGTTTCTACAAGTTTCCATAATAAACAGGGAGTTTCACTGTGTACATTATGTATAATATATCTTTGGCGTGCGGTCAAAAGATATCAAAATTTGATACAACTCAAGATATTATCACTCATAAAATTATAAATATGTTTATAACATTAATTATTATTATATATTATGTGACACAACATGATCTACCAAAAATCAAAGTTTTCTTCAAATCTAAATTAGTCATACCACGATTGTATAAAAAAAAAAACATAAGTTAACTCTTTTTGGACGCATACCAAAGATGTATTATGTATAAGTCCAGTGACAAGTAATAGGGTTTTTTAAATTATAAATTAAAAAAAATAGAATCAATGAAGTATGGAAAAGTGTAGAAAGGTTAAGACAGGTTTCATTATATTATTTTAATAAAAAAAAAAAATCAGTAATTAGCCACTATTACCACTGGTCCATTTAATAATTATATAAACATTTATCTCATACCAATATTTTTGCTCCAATTAAATGTAATATTGAAGGATTATAATTTGCTCCAATAATGCGAAGGGCCGGATATTTTTCATTAAGAATATTTGAATAATGATCAAATGCTTTCTGATAACCACATGAATAACTAAAACAATAAAAATATTATTTGAAATGGTTAGTTGTCAATTGTTAGCATTAGAAAACAAATAGTTATGTAATATAAAAAAAAAAAAATAACAAACTTATTACCTAATAATAAATAAGACAACCAAAATCTTAATCAGAGTTAAAAATGAATTTATTTAATTATTTATCTAGTAATTGATGGGCAAGCACAGTTACAAGATAATTTAGCGGAACACAATTTTTGTTCAAAACAAGTTTATTGTACATTAGATGATAAAAGTTTTTATCTAAATGTTTTCAAAATGTGTTGGCAATAAAATCTAATAGCTTGTATATTTCAACATTGCAAATGTGAAAATTCATTTTTATGTACTTTAAGATATGTTTGGGAAAGTTAATTAACATCATTAAAATAAGACAAGGTTTAACAATGTTTCAATGTTATAAGAAATGTGCACAATGGATTATTAATAGATAGTAAGGATCAATCGCTAATAATCAAAAAAAAGTATAAAATACATTTAACAAAAAACCACATTAAGAATGAACAGTGTTAAGATGAATGCATTAAATGTTACAAGTTATAACTGTTTTCGGTAAAGAGTTGATTAGTATACCGAACAAAGCAGAAAGAAATAACGAAACAAAACATATAAAAATAGAATGAAAAATAGAAAATATATCTAAAACAATTATAAAATTTCTCCGAGAACATTAGTTAAGACAGTAAAATATTTTAGCAATAAGTGAACACGCGTTAATGTCAATCTAGGTATTTGAAGTAAACATCAGTCGCATTGTACCGAGCAAAGACAAGAGAGTCGTACCGATGTCGGGGAACGGTGCAAACGGTCGCGGCGAGCGCGTGGACTTACCAGTAGAGGAACTTGAGTGTCGGGAACGGGACTTTGCCGCCCAGATGCATATTGCGGGTCAACTCGCTGGATCCGAGGACAGTAATCTTGGACGGGTTGCTGCTGTCGGACGAGATGGACGTCGGGCCGAACAGCGCGAGCAAGCAGACGACGGTGGCGACGAGCGCGTTGAACGCGGCCATTGCGATGCGAACAGTTGCGGGTCCTGCGGACGGTGTGTCGTGGGGAAGGGACGCTTCGAGAGCACCGCAAAACGTTACGATCGACGTTCGACTGGCAGCTCTACGCCTCGCTGTTTCTCTGTGCTGGGCGCTGCTAACGTGTCGTGCTGTCCGCGAACGGTGTACGAATGCGGTGTAATGTGTATGATGCGCGCAGACTGCTCGACGGCGGTGGGCGGCGAGAGGAGAACGGGACGGCGGCGAGAGGAGAACGGCTCCGTGGGGGCGGACCAGGGACGCTTTACGCGACGACGACTTAGCAACAGTGTTCGCGCTAACGCAGTATTATTACGTATATGTTACTGTTGTCGCATAGCCTCGGCGGCGGCGGCGGCGGCGGCGGCGGTTCGAGCGATTGCGTAATGGCAAAATCGCGACGTGATAAGGCCCCGGTTTTCGTGCAGCGGCGCGCTCCAGTGGTTCCCAAACGACCGCCGGGTTATCGTCCGCGATCGTAGCACGTATGATCCCGGCCGGTGCTCGCTGCTTTGTGCTCCCTGCGACTTCAGCGAATCGTATCGGTGAGCGAGAAGTCACCCGGTGAGCTCGCGCGACTCCCGGGTCCGCGCCCGGCGGTCTAGCAACCGAGCAAAGTGCTCACCACGTAACGGCCTGGAACCCGGGGACGATTCCGAGAATTTTTACGCCCGGGCAAAACGTTCGGTTAACGCCCTGTCGCGTACACCAAGAACGACACACCCTTCCCAACAATATATTGTGTTCCAAACAATCAGCACGCAATCATACTTATTCAGTATTAAGCAAGGTATCGGCTACAAAGTTAAGAACGTGAACCCAGTGCTTACTCGCATAATCCTTATGAGTAGACCCCGGATTCGTATGCACTTGCATGTTTGTACTAAGTGTATGCACGTCTATGGAGGTTTAAAATGTCTACGGTTCATATCACACCGAATTTAAACACCAAATTTTATATTGCATATCTGTTAATACATTTATACAACATGCATATTTTATTGGTTTTTAATAAATTGAATATTTTAATTTACAATAAATTTTGTAATGGCCTCACTATATGAGATCGGAGCACGAATAGATATGATAAGTATTAATTACAAAAAATCACATACACTTGCGTCCCGGCATGTTATGTCGTAAACATTTTATAAATAATCACATCCTGTATTCGTTATATTTCAAAATTTGATTTATTTTATAGTATTCACTAGCTGACCCGGCAATGCTTCGTTGTAGCAACATTTCTCAGATATTAAATTGCTATTTATTTTCTGGATGTTAAATAATTATTTTTATTTTAGACCACTTTTAGTCTCGTCTTCGTGGTAATGTAGCCATATCAATTTAGCGTCGCCACCGCGGATTCTTCATAATGTTTAAAAAAAATTATTTTGTATATAGTGGTAAATGTATATGTATGTAAATTGTGTATGTATTATCATTTTTTTTGTTTTTGATAAAGTATTTAGAATTTTCCTTGGTGTAAAAGTGTGGTTTTTAAAAAATAAACACATTTTATAAAGTGTAACATAATGCATATACATAATTGCATATTTAACCATTTTTTCTTTGCATATTTGCATCATATTTGACACTTTTTAAATGCATATAAATCCGGGCTCTACTTATGAGATTAATTCGATTTAATATTATCCGCGTTACGATCTTACCTAAACCAAAGCCTCATCGAGTAACAACAGTTTCACGATGATAAACAACACGTATGTGTTAGAGACATATAAACCGTCGATTAGCATATCAGTATATGTAATAAATCAGAAAAGATAATAATAATAACCAGGGCTCGTGAGTTCATGCATTTGCATATCAATCTTGCTAAGTCGTATTTAATGCTAGGCGACATAGAAATCCATTTCAAGGTACTGTGGTTAAGTATGTGAAATTTTATGTTGCATATTAATGCTTATTTAGAGGTTTTTTAACTATTTGGCATATTTATGCATTTTTCTATTTTATCGTGCATATTTTTACCGAAATTTGATCAAAATGCAATAATTTATATTTTTACACAGTGTAAAATATATGGGAGTTTTCGCAACATCAAATTATTAAAAATAAAACGTATAGAGCGGATAAAGTGGGTACAAACGTGCGTATACGAACGTATAGTTACGTAGCCCGTATTAAGCAATTAGTGGAAAACATCTTATGTTATATTCAATATTGTAACAATATTTAATATTATCTTCTTGAAACTTTTACAGTGGTTTATAAATTCTAGACTATATTTCAGTCTTTATTGTGACATAGTGTACGGACGTTTGTTCAGTTTAACAATATTTCGAAAATCTCATATATTTTTTAACGTCGTGAAATTATCGATCATGCCGAAAGAAAAACCGTCATCGGCCTGTAAACTAAGACAATTAGTAAATTAATTTGGTGAAAATATATTCTCGGCCGACAATAAAATATTATTTTGTAAGGTTTGCGAAGTAAAAGTCGCGAGTTTAAAACGCATTAGTATATATAGTATATATATCTAATATATAAATGTGAAAATGAAAACCTTTGAGTGATATGTTCAATCAATTATCATAAATAATGACCTGTTACGTTGACTTAGTGGGTGAGGTTCGCAGTACGGCAACGCCGCAACGGACGACGGCTAGACGTGGCCGCCCAAACTTCCCCTTCCATATCACTGTTGCGCTACGTGATAGTTCATAATATGAATGTGTGATCCCGCAAAAGTTGAAAGTTTCAACTTGAAACCATGAAAAACTATAAGTGTTTATTAATAAATTACGCGCGTGAATATGTAAAACAGCAAGCTTATACTTCCGAGTTAATGGATGCATTGACGGATCGGACTCGGAACGGGCCCGGATCGGATATGTGTGAAAGGACCTTTATAGTTCTGTAGGGCGTAGGCTACGAAGGACGGACCGACCGACATTTTAAATGAAGCTTCGCAAAAGTCGGAACGCTGCTTAATGTTTGTGTAGTAAAGAGGATATTGCTTTTTACATAAAAACAGTTACATTTAATTGTTCAATGTAACAATAATTTAACTAGCAAATAATCTATAACATATACAGAGTATCCCGTCGAGATAAATAACCTAGCACAGACCGATATCTCCCGCCTTAATATATATTACAAAATTCTGTTTTTTTTATGAGCACCCCCGGGCAAAGGCAACTTTATTGACGATAGTTTGGTAAATATAAGAGTATTATTAAAAAAGTTATAAAATTAACTTTTTATTTTCTAATTAATGGATCGGTCTGAAATTTGGCATACAGATAGCTATTATGACGTAAGCATCTGCTGAGAAAGTAGTTTTCGAATTGAGCTCTGGGATGGACGTTTAAATTTTTGGTTAGGTTAGGTTAGAAAATATTTTATATTGATTTTATTCATTACCGATTGAGGTATAGGGTAGGTATATATTAATATAGTATAGTTAAATTAAAATGGATTATTAGTTTACATACGACGATTGTGCGTTGTTTTCAACCTAAATTTTTCTTATGACGAAATAGAAATTGATCTTATCTAAAATAGTAACATATCTCCCGGGCGAGGCCGGATAATTCAGCTAGTATAATATATATATATATATATGTATAGTGCATATTTTTGATACATATTTTTAGATTTTTAGTGCATATAAATGCATATTTCTGAACTTTTAAAGGCATATTTCAATGCATATTTTCCCAGCTTTTTGTGCATAAGTGCATACTTACGAGTATTTAGGCATTTTTTAGAGCATGAACTCACGAGCCCTGACAATAACAATTACGATTTTCGTAAAACTTTTTAACAGTTGCTAATACTTTTATGTTCTTTTGAATTAATAAATACGAATATATATTTATAATAATTTATAATACATATTTTTAATAACATCTGTACATTGAATAATGCTAGCTGTGAATTAAAACTGTATAAGTTTTGAAGTTTAATCCACATACTGCCATCATGTCGTAAGTTCGATTTTAAAAAAAGCTAGGGAGCGGAGCAAATGCTCCTTGTTGCCCTCCCCCCTCCGGGCGCCTAAGTCCACGCCCTAAGCATTCTACAGTGCGACGTTGCCGGGGTGGTAACGGGAGGAAACGAATTCCGTATTGAATAAAATGGTCGTGGCCGGCCGGACGAGTGACGACAGCCAACGGAAAGCGTCGAGCGAAAATCGATTCAGCCGAGGACGCATAGGATTCCGTCGATAGCCTAAAATGTCGTACCGGGAATGAACAGTGTGTCCTCTGGAAGTAAAACGAGTATCAAAAAATACGTTTCCAAAGTGGCCTATCGACATCATTAACTACCCCTCGGTAGGTGCTTACCCCGTCGTATATTTTATCCATAGATTTACACACGGGTATTGAAGTACGTACAAGTCTATGATCTTATAAACTATAGTAACTTATGGCACCTGTTGGTACTACCGTAAAATTAGGGAAAAAAAAGAAAATTGTACATAAAAATTATCTTTGGTCGATGGAAATATTTGAATTTGACTCAATAGTGCTATTATTGATTTCTTTCGACTTATAGCACATTATTCATTTGATCACATATTCAGTACCTGATCTAGGGCTGGTTCTTGCCCACGGTCGTTTCGATATCTTTTGACTACATATAAATTAAAAATATTAAAAGTTTATTTTACTCGTCTGCGCATTCTATGGGCTACGGCCTACACCATTGCTATCAATTTTCTTTGGAGTTTGAACTAATAATTATTACAAACGAACCTCATAAAGTCATAACTCATAAGTTACGTCCTAGAGACCTACTAAAATAAAAAAAAAAAATAATAATAAAAAAAAAACCCTATCTAAAATGTTCTCGGTCGGATGGTGCTGCTGAGTGCCTGCCCACAAATGTTAAATTCTGTTACTTAATATTATATTATCTATCAAATTTTCTCATTGTACATAATGTTGTATAGATTGTAAATTACTTAAATATATATAAGAAAAAAAGTTACGTAAGTCTCATAATAGTTATAGGTCATAACGTATACACAGTGGCGTAGCAAGGGTATGGCGAACTTTGCCTACGCCGCGCCAGGGGCACAAATTTGTGCTTTAAAATTGGTATTTATTTTTATCGAATAATTCACTAGCCTTAAAGCAAGAAATTAAAATTTTTAAAGTTTGAAATTTACATTGTAACAAAAACTGATAATTAAATAATTTTGTATTACCTAATTATATACATAAAAAATATCATTCCGTATTTTCGTCAACTTTTTAATCGCTAAAAAGGCGCATTTTCCTAGGTTTGCCAGGGGCGCTAACGAGTCTTCCTACGCCACTGCGTATACAATTTTAATTCAATGGATATACATCAATATCTATTAACAGAATACCGTAATATTGTTGTACATTATGCACACGGGAATCTGGTCCTCTTATTTGGAAGAATATCACATGTTAATACGCCAACTTTAGTGATACCTACGTCAGTTTTCAAACTTCGGTACTAATTTACATGATGAGATAAGTATCATTAGACCAACAATCGATATTACAGTGTAGGTATTTGTGCTGCGTATCTGCCAAGTTTAATCTGACAATATTACATTGAAGTATTGTATTTTGTGCTCGTTTATTATGAACCAATGAGTTAAACAAAATTTTGATTTTTTCCGATTTAATTATTATACCGAAGTAAATAGCTTATAGTTTTGTGCAAGTTATACAAATCATAATAATAATAGAAAAAACTTTGTGGTGCTGAAAATCGTAAACAATAACAAGATAAACAAAAGAAAAATATGAAGTTACTAACAATATCAAATTATTTTTCAAACAAAGAGGCTGACGGTAAAGATTTTTATTTAATTATGGTGAAGGTCGATAGTGAATTGTGCCTATAGGCTATAATATCTAAGTTTATAATTCAAGTGTCAAGTACAACTAATGCATGTGAATAATTTCACTGTAATTTTAATACAAGTGTTCACGTAGCTCATCCTAATATTTATTAATTTATTAATTAACCTTACAAATTCCTAAGTGCCACTTTGAAAAATAAATCCCAACATGGAAAAGTCGGAGTGCAAAAAAAATGTATGGACAGATGGCAGTGAAATCAGCATCGATTTAACAGCGATCCGTCCATATCATTATAGTGATATAAAAAAATAACTTTGATAATAATAATAAAACTATAATATTTAATAAAAATAATTATCTTATTTATAAATTGTATTTAATTAAATAATAATAATTAAAAATGTTTTCATCGAAGTTGTTTACAAAAGTAAGGTTTTAGAGTCTGAGTGAAACGAGGAATGTATTGGTTTTACCATTGATTTTATAATAAAATTTATTCTATAATCAATGGTTTTACTATGCTGTGTGTTTTATTATTTTTTTTCTGCAAAAAGTTATTCTATCAACAATTGTATGGTAGGGGTCTCGTATTCCAAATGTTGTCTAGTTAGTGCATTGAAGAGGTGATTTTTTTGAATTTCTCAACAGTTTTCCAAATAATTGTGAAAACTAACGAAAAACTTAAAAAAAACGGCAAAATCTATGAAAAGTGAATCTTAATTTTTTTTTAAATTGTTATAAATATTCTCCAGAGTTGGCGTGAATTTCAAACGGTTTTGGATTTTTTGGTGTTATTTATAGCTATTTGAAATTTGAAAGTTTTCTCGGTTTTTTTTCGTAAAATGTGAATAATAAAATGTAGGTTGATTTTAAAATTTTAATATAAAGTTACTCGTAAATTGTACTTCATTGTGTAAAAATATTGTACTAACAACTTTTGTTAATAAGCATTTGAATTTGAAATTTTGATAAAAGTCAACAAAAATCACTAAATCTGCCTACTTTGTAAAAAGTAAAAGTTTATCAACATTTCAATATCAATACTTAAGACTTGAAAATGTAGTACTAGAAAAGTTGTTCTTTCCAGCGAACCAAAAATAAAGTTATATAATATTGAATTAACATTATTTATCCCATCATCGTTAATTTTTTTATTCTAATTGTGTCATTATACTTCCGCCTTGGTCTTCTCAATACTTTTAGTTGCTCGGCTAAAATATAAAGACGCGAATAAAAACTGTAACGGGCAATGAGTTTAATGTGAGTACCTACAATACCGTGAAGGCGTAAAATATACATTCGTTATGGATCAGCAAACCTTGTACTAAAATAGTGCGTTCTTAAAATTCCATATTTTGACACTTATACTCATCGTCATCACTCAATACTCAGTTGTGACTTGTGTTGTTAAATGCACGTACTGACATTCGTCAATAAGGGTGACTTGGAACGATTTTGACCTTTTGATTACTATAACAGATTCAATATTGATAATTAAATTATGTAAAAAAATCATGCAATGTCGCACACCTCCAAGGACCAAGGAATAGATTGAGCGAATAAAAAAAAACAAATTTTTTATACAAATTGAGGTAAAAAATAAATAAATATAGTTTAGTCATTGTGGAAGGTCACTTGGAACTCTACAAATTTAAAAAAAAAAAAGTGTTGAAAACTATATTTTTATTGATTGAAAAACAATTTAACCTTTTTTTAAAACTACTTACTATCAAACAATAATACACTTTCTTATTAGTTGCAGTCTTTGCTCACAAAAAATAATATAACATAGGTAAACATATGCTTTTTAAACATTACAATATTTAATGTTTCGTAACAAAATTAACAACAGTGGCAATATGTAACGCATTAACAATACAACATATACATATTGTCTTTTCAAAACCTTTTAAATATCTACAGTAGAAACTGGTTTTTTATTCAAACTGATAATTTCCTCCCCGTCTCATTTATGACTTTTAATATTTCCTTACAACTTGATCTATACCAATGCGTACTAGATATATTATAAAAGGAAAAGAAAAACATCCCCTCGTACAACATACCACTGCGTTTACCGAAACGTAACCGCAACGAATCGTAACAGAAAATGATTGCCAAGCCAATCGCCACCGGTTATAATATTTGTTTACTCGCAGTCGTACGTTTTCCTTACGTTCGTGACGGATTACGGTTTGAAAATGAATTCTGAGAGATTTACAGACGAGCGGTGTGAGCAACAACACAAGCTCGACGGTTTCCACCGGACAACTCGCGCGGTGCGAAGGGACATATTTTTCCCCCGGCAAACGAATCATTTTCCGATCGATACCGTTTGTGCAGCGTTTTCTCTCTCTCTCGATTTGCGTTTTCGTTTTGAAATTGTTCACGATAGCGCTGTTGAAAAATCATTTTTTTTTTTTTTTTACAAAACCGTGTTCGGAGCTCCGACGACAACTGACGATGATTATTGTTGTTATTAATATTATTGACAGGTAGTAATAACATTATTGCGCCGCGAATCCGTATTAATTGTATTAACGTATTATTTACACCATGACGGGCGTTTCGTCACGTATCATTGTTGTAGGTACGCGACGAACGACGGTGACGAAGACACGTTCGACGGTCTCGCTCGTAGGGGGGTTTTGTTCCCCCCCCCGCCGCCGCCGCCGCGAGTACGACGACTGTTGTTGTGCCGCCCGGTGACCGTGGTTTTTCTCCTCGCGGTCGTGGCGCGTCTTATCACGTTCGTCTTATCAAACAGTCGACTGCTGCATACTATGTGATGCACATCGGGCTTTTATATTATTAGTTTTTTTTTTTTTTTAACTTCGTTCCCGAGGCTCGCTCGCGATTTCTTTTATGTTTGTTTCTCGACTGCCCGTTCGTCCAGATCTCCCAGCGACCGCCACCGCTGAACGCCGCCGACGCCCCAGCCCCGGTCCCAGCCGCAGCAACGACGATGTGGAGTCCCACGCACGTACAGGTCACAGGTAAGCGCTCGTTGGCCGACGCGCAGAGCCCCCGAGCGATAATCCGCGGACGGTCTCTAAGACTGCGGCATTAACACTGTGCGTTTCGTTTTCAGTTCAGAGGACCAGGAATTTGAACGTCAAGAACAAAAACGGTCAGTAAAACACTTACTTTCGTCCCCTAGCCCCACGAACCTCTGTATCCGTCACTATGGTCCCTACCCTATCGGTCACACTTCTGCCCGTTCGACGTTTCTGTTTGAAAACGTACACTGCTTAGTGTCGGCTATAATAGTAACGTTCCAGAAACTTTTAGACAAATTGTGTGCATCAATCATGTCAGCCTATATTTTATTTCTTATTATATGTAAATGTCAGCCATAATTTGTTCAGTGAGTATCTTATCAAATCAAACTACCTATTTGTTTATGACTAATAATACTGTTGCCTTCGGTTAAGTCGTCACACTCATTATAATTCACTTTTTATCACTCGTTCAATGAATTACATTTTATGTTGTTAAATGTTACAACTTCCTATTCCTTTTTTTTTAGAAATAATATCGTTCTGCTCAAATCATATTACCTTTTATAGTAGGCTAGGTCATTGTTCACTAATTATTATTTATATTAATAATCGTACAATACATGTAAAAGTTGTACATGTAGGATACATTTGTACATTTGAGTACATTAGGTACTTTAAAAGTTGTAATTAATTTAAAGAATGTACCTATATCATTTATTACAGTATGCAATGTATCATATCAAAGTAGGTATAGACCATTCTATTAAAATGTTTTAATTATTCTCTTGATGATTAATACACATTTTTTAATTCATAAGGAAATAAGATATCACCTTGTTTAAATAAAATTTACTATTACAAGTCATCGTGAAACTGTTAACTTATTTATTCATTGGGATTAAATATCTTATTATAATTAAATAACTACCTAATTAATTAAATATTTACGCAGAGTTGATTCATTTTCTCGTTTAATTGGGTTAAAAAATAATTCCTATGTTATAGATCATTTCGTATGATTTGGCTTGACGTTAATGTCAAAAGTTTATGACAACTTAAATTTATTCATATGCATTTAGAGGTTTGACTCAGAATTATGTTGCATGAATAATTTTTTCTTAGTTAAATTCGATTTTGTTATTAGGAATGATAAATTTGTGTAGCTATATTATTTTGTATCATAACAATTTTTTACTAACTGAAAAATCATTAGTGATAAGATTTTGTTTTAAATAAAATTAGTTATCTTTACTAGTTTAATTGTTTTAGTTAATTTTATTCAATTAATTAAATTTTTAATTAAATTTACTAACTTATTTAGGTACTTAAATGTATTATAAATTAATAAACCCATATATCTATGTCATGAAGTTAAATCAATTTAATTTAAATTGTCTTCAATGAATGTTGATAATAAACTACATA
This sequence comes from Periphyllus acericola, assembly GCA_949715065.1. Lineage (NCBI taxonomy): Eukaryota > Metazoa > Arthropoda > Insecta > Hemiptera > Aphididae > Periphyllus > Periphyllus acericola. The sequence continues at coordinate 64,819,418 of OX454264.1, forward strand.
ATGATGATGATTTTATAGTATATATGTACAGCCAAATTTTTGTAGTATATATGTACCTATAGTATATATGGCATTACATATATCTATATATATATAAATATAGTACAGCGGTTTTCAACCTTTTAACGTCTGAGTACCACCTACACATTTCAAACTTTTTCACATACCACTTAACTTAGTAAACTCTGTTTTGCTTTTGAAAAATGTATATATGGAGAATTTTATTAGGTTTGATTAGGAACTACATAGTTATGAAAATAGTAGCATTGAATGAACAAAATTAAAATTAAATATGAATAATTATTATTAAAATTAATTGAATTCAATTAAATTATTAAAAAAATATTTAATTTTTTGTATGTCCAATATCTGGTTCCATGTTTGTAACATTAAGTCATAAATCATTTTCTATGTTCAATTTATTTTTATATTTATTTTTTGTATGTAATAAACTAATAACTAATAAGTAAGAAATAGTATTTTCACACAGATAATACATTGGCACAAAAACAATTAGAATTTTACTCATACCTAGGTTAAAAAATTCCGTAATATTACCTATACAAGTGATGCATTTGTTGTATATAATTAATAAGTCTGAAATATGTATTGTTTCACTTTAGCAAAAAATGATGTATTTGTTACAATTGGTTTGGGCAAAGAAAAGTACCAAACATCGCCTAAAGAAAAGACTATTGATGCTGAATATACCGAATGGCACGAAGTTTGTGAATTGTAAGTAGTGTAATATTTTAGTTAAATATTCATTGAACACTGAATTTTATGAGTCTATTTTTAGACAAATTCCAAAACAAGGAAATACTGCCGAGTTAGTACTTAGTGTACTTCATAGAAACTTTTTGGGATTAGACCAATTTCTAGGCCAGACAGCAATACCATTAGCAGATATAGATGTTTATGAACGCCCCAAAAGCAAGTATGTAATATATCATATAATGTAAATTGAACTAACTTTTAGTAAAACTTATGAATGAACATGTTAAATTACTAATTTTATTTGATTAATTCCAACACGATTTCCATCATTAATAGCTATAAAAGAGTATTCAAATGTATAGGTTAATTACTATTCATTTTGGTCATTAGCTTGACAGAAATATCTAAAAAAAAATGATAATTATCTTTTTATTTTTAATATGTTCATTTCATCAGTTATCACCAGTATACTTTATATATAAATCATTTTAACTTGATTAAATTTTGTTCAATTAATTTTCAAACTTAAACAAATTTTTCTTTATTGTTTGTTTTATATTTTAGATGGTATCCACTGAAAAGCAAAAATGGTCAAGAAAACAAAGACCGTGGTGAGTTGCAAGTCAAAATTGCATTCACAGTTAAATCTGGAAGTTTATTAGATCTTAGCAAGAAAGAAAAACATAGACTCTCTGTTGGTCAATTATCACATACCGCTTCTAACATTAGTAAGTGTATCATGTAATGAAACATTTGTCACATAATACCAATATAATATAAATTTTTTGTGTTTTAGGCGGTAGTTTGATGAGTATCAGTAGTGTTGATAAAAAATCTTTTAAGAAACTAGCCAAGACAATAAGTAATTACTGATTTGAATCTAGTTATTGTATGCTGTGTTGGTTTTCAATCATAACTAAAATTAATTAATTTGAAATTATAGCGGGTAAAATTAAGCGAGAAAAAAAGATTCAAGAAATATCATCATCTAGTATTAATTTAAGCGTAGAAAATCCGAACAAAATTAAATCCTCACAAGCCAGAGATGATGCTGACCCAGGTGTCATTAGTGATGACGATGATTTTGCTGTAAATATAACAATTATCATATATTTTAGTAAATTATGTTCAGCTAAATAAAATGTGTATGCATTTTTACTTCTTTAGCTTGAAGATTTATCTCATAAAGGATCAGCATGCTCTTTAGATACATCTGGTCAATCTGATCGCAAAGCTATAAACGGTTCACCGATAAGTGGGTTGACTATAAATTTGCATGGATCAGTTGAGAGCGTCGGTAATAATGATACATATAGTAAATCTCCAATTATGAATCGCTCACCAGTTGCACAGCCTCAAGATGAATGGCAAAAAAAACTTTACAAAAACAAAGGTATTCATTTAGATTTATAGTTAATTAATTTTAATTTAATTAGTTAAAAATTTAAAATAATTTCTATAATGTTGGTATACATTTTTTCAGATAACACTTTGAAACTTGCTGATACTTTAAAGTCGAAATTAAAAGACGCTGTGGAAATGCCCATCAGTCATGATAAGTCCAAGGATAAAAGTCCAACACCATCTCTCAAAAATAGTCCTAAAGTGCAAAAGAAACATCCCATTTCACCGCTAGATGATCGTTCTTTCAACCATAAAGAAACTAATCATGAAAATGAAAATTCTCCAAGTAAGAAATTATTCTCGCACCCTGGAAAAAATATAATTAGTTATAATTTTTTACTTATTATGATATGTTAAATCATTACCATTTAGTGAATATTTTACATTTCTGTTTGATTAGAAAGCAAATCGGCACTATCTTCATGGAACAAAGCGTATGAGCGTATCATAATAGGAAAAGAAAAAGATTCCAGTCATGTACAAAATTCACATTCAAAACTTTCTCCAGAAGTCCTCCAGAAGTTTGATGGTAAATCCAGGGATGTATGTATTTGATAAGTATATATTAATTTCAATGACCCCTTCATGTATACTGACTGATACACTGGCAGCTAACAATAATCTACTTTCAGGATCTGATTGAAATGATTCTTCAGCTGCAGAGCAGTATGCGCGAGGAGATCAAACATAGAACAGAAATGGAAGAATATTTGGATAAGTTATTGTTGCGGGTCATGGAAACGTCTCCAAAAATCTTGCAAACTCCGTACATTTGCTACTCGAGTAGCAGCCGTCTTTTGTAATACAAGCGTAACATAAATATTTTTACTACATACAGCCCACTAGGAAACTCTTATGGTATTTGTAATATCATATTCATTGAAAATCTGTGTGTGAATGTTAAAGGTCGAGACAACATTCATAACGAGTTCCTAGTTAAGAAAATTCCTTGTACAAGGAAAGCTAATTTATTTATTTATAACCATTGAGTATATTTTTGTATCGTTTAATAAATTTTATTGTTTTTAACTATTTAAGTACACATGATTGTCCTTGAGTGATGTTTCATGTTGGAAGGTGCAGCACATAAATGATAGTCGATTAATTTTATCGCTATCCAACTAACAATTGATTTTATGGGTTTGAAATTTTTTTATTCTATATAATATAATGTTATACATAAACATTTTTTACCATAACTTTTTGAACGATAGTTAAAATTGTAGAACAACAATGTTTATTATTGTGTTATTTATTTATGAGGTATTATTGTAATAATTATTTATGAGTTATTATTTAACTTTTGCCATTTTATAGAGGGCATAAAGAAAAGGCGTACACAAATTTTTTTACTAGTTTTAATGCTATAAACTACAAAAGCTGAAAATGGGAATTACATTTTTTATAAAATAACCAAAATTAAAAGAACCCAAATTGCCTTTTTTTATATGTAACAATTTTTTATTACTATTTTAAGTGTAACCAATGTTGTGATTTTTATAAGTGCTATTTTTTTTTTTTTTATATAGTTAACTAATGTGCGATCGACAATAATATAATATTTTATAAAAGTTTTAAAATGCATATCATGTTTATGTAGTTATGTATTTCTTAACATGTAATACCGTCAGTTTGCTGCAAAAAGTCACTTATAACGAATAGTAATAATGGGCCATTAATTAATTTTGCCTTAAAATAGTAACTAAATTCAACATAGTGATTATTTACTCTTAACACTTTTAAATCAATTAATTTAAATAATTATATAACATGAACAAAAAATGAATTACTACTATTAAAATTAATTGTATAATGTAATTTTTAATATTATAGAGAATATATTTTACCTTTTAATGGCATTCCTATTAATTATAATTTGCCATTATTGACTTTTCACAGCAAGCCAGCGTTATTATTATTTTTCTTTTGTTTTTGATTTACATTTTGTTATTAATATTACAAGATATATATTTTATGAAAGAGTTTTGTGTGACATTGTAGACTATAAGATTTGGTTTAAGTTTAAACATTATTTTACGATAGCAAAAACCAAAAAGAAAATTAGTTTTGTCATCAAGATAAAACCCTACCACAATTTGTAATGGCCATTTACATGTAATATTCATTATTGTGTTTTGTGATAGTTTTGTTTTAAATAACTGGAACGCCGAGCTTATTGAAATGTTAATTTTATTATTATGATGCCGATTGTATTTGATTAACATACTGTTATTGTTTATACATACAACTTTTGGTAATATTGATAGGTATTAATGTAATAATTAATCATATATTTTTATTGTATTCTAATAAATTATCGATGCAATTGATACTTGGGATGACCTAAATAAAGCGTTGTTTAAATATTTTCTACATTTATTTATCTAATATAGCGATCAACAAGCGAATCAATTATTATTTAACATTTTCTAGCGTATGGAAGCCTATGGTGTACTGATAGGCAAAAGCGCCTACATATTTGTTACTATTGACTATTAGTTGGTTTTCGTTAAATTTTTCATAATAAATATAAAATACCCTGTAGAACACATTATGAATATTATTTATTATGTTATGGACTACGGTTAAGTTTTTAACGTTTTCTTATTCTATATTTTTAATAAAGTTCAATCTAAAGTTAGCTGCAATATTTATTTTACCAAAAGAAGTCGATAAAGATACATTTTGTTAATGGTTAATCGAATGAAAATTAGCCAAGTAATGTAAATTAATTGAACAATAAAATTTGGTTGAATAACAATGATCAGTCGAATAATAAAAGTTGGTCGAAAGACTAATTAATACCAAATAGGGTAACTAAATTAATCACTATACATATCAGTACTTTATGATTGGAATTAGTCGTTTCTGCCTGTCACAGCTGTGGTGTCCGTGGACGACAGATTATATAATATTATGACCAGGGCTTGTGAGTTCATGCTCTAAAAAATGCCTAAATAAGTATGCACTTATGCACTAAAAGCTGGGAAAATATGCATTGAAATATGCCTTTAAAAGTTCAGAAATATGCATTTATATGCACTAAAAATCTAAAAATATGTATCAAAAATATGTAGATTAAGAAATAAAAATACTAAGTAAATTTTGGAATAACAAAATAAATGTCCATTCATATTATTAAAAGTTATATTTTATTATATTAATGTACCCAATTTCCAAAAGTATATGAGATTTTTTAAATATTGTTAAACTGAACGAATGTCCGTACACTATGTCACAATAACAACTGAAATATAGTCTAGAATAAACCACTGTAAAAGTATCAAGAAGATAAGAGTCAGATAATATTACATATTGTTACACTTATAATATAACATAAGATGTTTTCCACTAATTGCTTAATGTGGGCTATGTACCAATACGTACATTTGTACTCGCTTTATCTGCGCTATACATTTTATTTTTAATAATTTCTATTTCACCTAGCATTAAATACGACTTAGCAAAATTGATATGCAAATGCATGAACTCACGAGCCCTGATTATGACACTAATACTCAACTGTGGTTGTGTTTACTTAACTCCCTATAAAAATTGTTTAAATTTCCTATCCAATTGGCAGTAAACTCTTGGTCAGTACTATTCTTTTTTTTTTTTTTTAATTTTTATTTAATCATTATATATTATTTATTATTGAAAATGCATACATGTATAAATATTACTGCTGTTTGGATAAGTAAAGAAAGAAAGTTTTTTCACAGATGACCAGAGAAAATGTTATTCAAACCAAATGGAGAGCGCCATGTTAAAATATGATATTTTTCATACCATCAGTTATACATACATTTTTAAGTTCAAAGTCACAGACAATATTGACATCTGATGCATTGACTTGGAACAAGTGTCACCAATTGACTTCACAGATATTTTATTCATCGAAACATGCAACTTATGTAAACTGTTGAAATTATTTTTTTTCTCTCATTGGCTATCAGGTGAGTAGTATTTATACTCTGAACAACACAAAACATATGATGGAATTGGACTTCTTGAGTTATTTCACAGAATATTTTGAAAGAGTAGAAACAGCTGCGTACAATGATTTCCCAAACAGACCTTAAGATACAGTGATTTTCCAGTTCCGACAATAGTTTCCAATGTTATGGGAAATAATAATATTGTGAAATAAATTTAAACAAACATAATTTTGGTCAATATCGAAATATTGGTATTTTTAATAATATTGCTGTAAATATTTTTTAAAGTGAAACAACACGATATTTGTTAACGCCCAGTTCTTAGCTTATGTAATAATAATATTAGTGTGGATGTACAGACAGTAACAAGTGTTTTGTGGGGCGCTTTACAAGTAATAAAATAAAATAGAATAACAATGATGATGTTACAAACAATTATGTGATAATACAATTTTAATAAATTTAATACTGTGTTAAAAACAATTATTATACATTGTAGTATTATTAAAATTTTAAAATTAATGAAGAAATAATTAACAACAATAGTATTAATTGTGGGCAGTACAGAAAATATCTATAGATTTTTTTTTCATAAAAAATAAATATAATATAAGCATCTTTATTTTACTTTCAATTTTATTACTCTGAACATTACAAAAATAATCTCATTAATAATCTAAATTTTTTCAACATTATTTCATATAATATATACTTAACATAGTTTAAAAAAATAAATATAATAATATTAATAATAATAATAATAAAGTGTTAAGCCTGATGGTTTGTTGTTTAACTATTCAAGTAACCCATCCAAGATTTAACACTAATACCCTACGATACTTACACAATATTTTAGGATCTGAATTAAACAAATTTATGACACATAAATCATACAACAATTCAAATTATAAACAAAAATAATAATAAGTTTTGAAAACTCACAGTATAACACAAAAAATTAAAAAAAAATTAAACAAAAAAAAAAAATTAGATAAATGAATAATTTTTATTGTCTGTTCAAAACTGATTGGCTAAAGGACATTTATGAAAATACTATAACAAAATAATAATGTGTAAAGAAAATATGTTCAACTGTCATCAATGTTTGTCTCTGTAAAACAAACAATTAGTGAACATTTGGAGTACTAAAAAAGGAGGTAAATTAATAATACCTAATCATATGATCTAGCATGCTGGATATCCTTTGTTCCGATAACGATGGGAGTAATTTGTGTATCATTTCCCGTAGAAACTGATCGCTTATGCCTGGACTAGCACGTTCGGCTAATTCAAAGGAATTTTTCAATTCCTCAATAGCATCTATTTTATAGGACATATCGTTTTTATAACGATACCTCTTTTGTAACTGAAATCAAGATAATATACAATAATTTAATACCTAAAATAAGGTTTACACTTATTATTTGAAAAAATGAAATGCTTTGTGTACATGTTACCGTGAATGCTAATTGTCAGCTGTGAATGTTGTCATATATAACTTAGATTAGTAAAAGTTGGAAATTTAAAAATGTAGATATTTACATAATTAATTGTATAAATGTAGAATGTCTATGACATGTTTTAAGCATAATATGTTGATAAGGAAAATATGTCTTTTTTTATAATTTATCACATATTTAATTTATTATTACTCAAAAATTATGATTACACCTAATTTCCATAAATAATTTTTTAGTAATTTTACTTATAACAATATAAACTATAACAATTTTTAAAAACATTCATATCATTAAAACTACACATTATGCATTTTAGTATGCTTTCCATAAGAAATCACATTCATCTATTCTCTACTTTTAGTAGAAATAGGTGCTCGACTAAATTAAATTTGATAGACACACATGTCAACATTCACAAACAGTTTTGATGAATTTGATAGTATTCACAGACTATACACATTTACAAAAAGTGAGTATTTAATTACATCTGTTATAAATTTATCATATTTACATGTATAATTGACTTACCTCAGATATCAGAGGAAAAATTAACAGCGAAAGACATGGTGACCAACATGAGTTATTATGGTTTTGGCTAGTCTTAGGATGAACTTGTTTTTTGTTATCAGTATGTTCTAGTGTACGAGGAATACTGCGTTTTGGTTCAATTTCTTTGGAATTACGTTTGTCTGAGTTCTTAGAGCCATGGACATGAGTGACAATTAACTAAATTTCATAAACATAAGTAAAAAAAAACTTAGATTTTTTATTGTAGTAATGGTACAATGTGAATTTCATAAGTAGATTAACAAAATTAGTCATAATAAAGATAAACAGGGATTAAGTGATACATGTAATTCATCATATTTTGGCCAATGCGGTGAAAGATAAAATTAACAATGTAGTTAATAGTTTAAATCTACATTATATACCTTATTTATATCATGTCATATATTAGTACTTAGATTACTTAAGTGAGCCATCAAGTAATAAATAAAAATGTAATGAAACATTTTATGTAGGATAGAAATTATTTATTAGAAGTTAAGTTTATTAAAGTATTAAAAGTTTAAATAATAAAATAATGCTTCTTATAAAATCAAAGATTATACTAACGTTTGATTCGACAATATTGGACTTCTGACTGGTTGATTTTTTAGATGATTGCAGTGATCCATTTTGATGATTTTTCTTTGACAGTAACTGCAATGAGGCAGTTGAACTTGATTCAGCAGAAGAATTCATTAAAGGCTTCATAGAATTTGGTCCTCTAACAGTCATGATCCATGGTTCATCTAAATCACTATCAGTTTTACCGGAGTCTTCCCTAAAATCAAAATAAGTACTTCATAAGAGAAGTGTATTCATAACAATAAAAATAAATGTATAAATATTTACACATCTGAATTTTCAGACTCTGTCTCGCTCTCTTCGTTACGCTGAGATTTCCATTTTTTGTAACGGTCAATGAGATCGACCAGATAAGAACTTTTCTTGGCTTTTCTGATAAATGGAAATTTTAATAGTTCTTTAGCAGTAGGTCTCTGAAATAAATATATATATATAAATAACAAATTTAGTATGAAAGCACTTTTAACTGTACAATAAAGCTTACATTTTCAGGGTCTTTGTTTAAACATGCCTCTACAAATTCTTTAAATTGTTTAGTATAGTTCCCTGTCAATTGAGGAGGGTTATTTTTCGGAATCAAAAATAATACTCTCATTGGATGTAGTTCAGAGTTGGGTGGTTCACCTTTGGCTAATTCTATAGCAGTTATTCCTAATGACCAAATATCCGCCTGTACAATAAAATATATACTAATTAACTTTTAGCACAAAACATTATATTGTAAAAAATGAATTAACCTTAGAATCATAGGCAGATTGTTTGATAACTTCAGGAGCCATCCAAAATGGTGTGCCGACAAAGGTATTTCGTTTACTAGTTGTATTGGTCAACTGACCGGCAACACCAAAATCAGCCAATTTGACATCTCCAATTTCACTTAACAATACATTTGCAGCTGCAAATCAAAATTTTAAATTAGTTTACATATAACTGTTAGCTTAACAAAGTAGTTACCTTTAATATCTCTGTGTAATTTCCGTTCACAGTGTAAATAATCAAGACCTTTTAAAACTTCTCTAAGTATAATGGCAATATGCATCTCTTCAAAATTACCAGCTTTCATTAAATCAAGAGCTGATCCACCGCCAAGATATTCCATGATAATCCATAGTTTAGTACCCTATATTAAATCAGTCATATCAGTCATTACTTGTAACTATATAAAAACGCATTTATAATATAATTAACTTACTTTGAGATAGGAACCAAAGTATTTGGTAACAAAAGGACTGTCACATTGAGATAAAACCATAATTTCTTGTTGAATATCTTCAATTTCATCTTCAGCCTCTTCCAGATCAATTATTTTAATTGCCACAATTTGTTGTGTTCTATTATCAATTCCTTTAAAGACTTCACCGAATGAGCCCTTACCAATACGTTCTTGTTTGGTGAATATGAGCTCTGGGTCAACTTTCTATAAAATTACAAAATAACTTTTAAATTATATTTATACAGTAGGCATATATGCTATAATATTAAATAGGTAAAACTATTATATTTTGATAACAAAGTTTTTAGTGAAATATTTAATACACAATTTTATTATAGTAGTTATATCCTTATAGTTCAAGAAAATACTTGAATAATAAACTGAATAAAAATATTCTTAGTTTTGGTAGTATACCTTATTAGTATAACCGAAAAATGGTTTAAATTTTTTTTATAATTTATATATTTTGTAAAACAAACATTTTCTCAGATATTTTTATATAAAAATCAATTTTCATATCTAGAAATATATATTTTAGAATCAAATTAATATAATTTAAAAAAAATTCAATAATAAAATACAATATATTGACATAGACAATACATAGTTCAGTGTAATGTAAACAGTAAAACTAGTGTCAACTATTTCATATTTATGAACCGTAAGACAAAAACATATCAAGAAATTTAATAATAATTTTGAGGATAGAATTAAATTATATAAAATTAGTTTTTAAGGATTTAAATGAGGACATTTATAAAATTAATTTAAATTAAACTATACAATTAAAATTTGGTTAAATATTACTTTTGATGCTAGGTATTAAGATGTGTACATACATTAGCTGAATTATCTGGCGTCGTCCAGGATATATGTTACTATTTTGGATTAAAACAATTTCTATTTCAATGTAAAAAATGTTAGGTTGAAAAAAGTGCGGTTTGTCGTATGACCTAATGATATTTATTTTCATTTAACTAAAGGTGGAAAAAGTATAAATTCAGGCCAGTCCAGAAAACTGTTTGGACCCTTATAAATGTGATTTCTAAAAAAATCCTTTTTTAGCAGATGTCTATGCCATAATAACTATCAGTATGCAAAATTTGAGACCGATCCGTCTAGTGGTTTGAGCTGTGCAGTAATGTATCAGTAAGTTGGTACAAGTTTTATTTATAAACGTAGAAATTATAGATATGTATAAACCTTGGGTGTTCATTGATCACATTCAAATTATTGTGTTTAAGAAAAAAAATAGGTATCTGTAGGTAAGAAATAATATTTAAAAATTAAATATCTATTATAATACAGATAATAGCTTTCTATAATATTAAAAATCGTAAAATAATGAACCATGGTTATATCTACAATTTAAAGGTAGTATCAGTTTAGTTTAAAATGTCTATTAAAAAACCATAGGTCAAAGTATCAGATAATTTGCATATTAATAGTTAATTAAGTAAATATATCATAATACAATGTCTTACAGACCCTACACCTTAACATTTATATGTGAATAGGAATAAATGTTTTTAAGGAATTCTTTAAGAAGAAATTAAAATATTAAAGCTTAACATTTTAATGATGCTGACCCTATTTCTACTTAATAATTTAGAAGTATTAATAAAATTAGTAGGAAAGGTATACTTAACAAAATGTAGGTAACTTATGAAAAAAAATAATACCAACAAATTATGTTTAAGATAATAATAATAAGCTACACATATTTTTTTTAAAATTTGGTTTGAACTTATGTTTCCAATTCATGGGTTATTAACAACATAAATATAGTTACCTATGTACAATTATTGGCAAATAGTTGTTTTTAATTATGTTGCTTTTATAAATAATATTATTAGTGACAAGTCTGTAGTCTCTCAAGGACAGGGATAAAAATAAATAAAAGTATACAAAAGGAAAATCAATTGTTTTTATTAATATAAGTAGTAGTAAAGGACTAAAATACATTAAATGACCTTGATTCAAAAGCATACTCCCATTACCCCCGGCTTTACCCTTACCAGTCATTTCACTGAGTTGATATTTCATTATATAAGAAATCAATAAGGAACATTTATTCTTTAACAAACATGCTCTTATAAGTACGTATGTTTTCAGAATAATAATTATACACATTTTTCTAGTAATTATTATATAACTAACTTTACCAGTGAAATTGCTTTACTACTAAACAAGTGATTGTATTGATTAATCATAAAAAACTAGAATTTAGTACTACATTTCATAGATATCTATTTCTTACCTAACAAGTTATTAAGTGGATAAATAAATCAATCATAAAATAGACCAAGAAATGTAAACAAGCATTTGCCAATAAAATGTTGATCATTATATAATTATTTTAAAATTCTAAAATATATATTTAAATGTAATGGCGATATAAGAAATTATGTAACATAGAAAAATGATAACTTTATATTGTTATAGCTTGTGTATTAGCAAAAACATTTAAAGACTATAATTATATTTTAATTGACTGTAAGAAATCCCAGAAGAAATCATTGTCTCAACTAATATTAGGTATATGCATTATCGAAAATATTAATAATTCTCACCTAATTACTGAAGATTACATGGGTAAAAATGTAAAATCTAAGTGAGACCTAATAATTTGAAAATACTGACCTGTAGGTAGTACATTAATAATAAATCGGGTGATGTATATTGGAAAAAATATAATTAGGTATGTGATTCTGAGTAAAATGAAGAATGTACTAAATATAATTGAATGATAAAAGAACCTAAGCAAAAAAATCTAAATAAACAGGTACAAATACTGTAAATTATTATTATAGGTAACTGATAATACTATTTACCAATGTTGAACTTAATTTACATGTTTACAGACTACTTAAAACAAATAGTATTATTTCTACTCAAATCTGTATAATACATTTGAAAAAATAACAACTTTACATCTATGACCATTGGAAGTAGGTAACTTTAGGCACAAATTAAACTGTAGATATATCAAATACTCAAATAAAAAGATTAGTAACATAAACTGCCAGACAAATTCTCGTATGAAAGAAAATTGAGCATCACCAAAAAATATACGTAACTTAAGATTTGATCTACCAGTTAGAATTGTAAGAATGCAAAGTTAACTTATCATCTAACCGGTTTGTTATGGTAATTATTACTTAAGTTATTTGTAAATAATTATATTCAAATGGCAAATCCTAAATGTTTCAGTGGCTACCATAATAATACAACCAAACTAAGTAGAGGTAATGTAAGTTTAAGGATAGGAAGTAACTGCGATTGTAGGATGGAATCAAATGTATCCGTTGCAATGAAATTGTAACAGTAGGCATATACACTTAAACTGGGAATGAAAGCTTGTGTTAAATCTTGACGATACCTACACAGGGGTATATAAAGAATTTGATGTTAACGAACGTTCACCGACACTCACCTCGTTGAAAGCCATCGCGTTTGTCATTTAGGCGATGGCGGTGACGACTGGCTGTCGGTACGTACTGGCTGCTGGTAGCGTTATCGAGCTTGCCGGCCGTGGCGCGCGGACAGCGAATGTCGTCCTGAGACGTTCGTTGTCACGGCGGCGGCGGTGGTGGTGGTGGTGGTGCGGACGTCGTCGATTTGCCACCGTCGGCCCGACCACATTATCCGAGTCGGCACGGACCCGCGGCGGCGGCGGCGGCTGCTGGTGGTGGTGATCCTCTTGGCCGTCTGGTGCTGCTGTCGTCCCGGGGACGAGCGGATCGCATTGGCCGCGATCGGCACCGACTCGGACCGCCGCCGATTCGTACTCGGCCCGGGTGACACGTATGATCGGCGAGCGCGGGTCGTTCGACGCCGTACCGTCCGGGGTGGCGACGGGGCGAAACGAGCGCGGTCGGACGTCTTCGGCGGATGACCGTTATCGCGGTGCGAAGGGGCCGACTGTGGGAAAGCGCGCGACCGAGGGGGCCGGGCGGACGCGCGAAACGGACGCGAAACGGGACGGACACGGCGGCGACGGGACACTGACGACGACGCGACGTCGCGTTCGTTCGTTGCGTGTGTGCGCGTGTACGTTATGTGTGTTATGATGATATGTTACGGCGGGGGACGGCGGGGAAGTGAAGAGAAGTGAAAAAAAAAAAACCATTCGTGCGGTGGATTTTTTTTTTTTTATATTATTTCACCTTACTCCGATTTTGATAGCGACCGATTATCGTTACCGTGCGTGTACGCCGCGGCAGAGGTGGCGGCGGCGGCGAGGTGGTAATAACCATTACCTACGCATTCCGAACCTCACCGAAATGCAAAGAGGTTGTACGGCGCGGCGGCGGCGGCCGTGCACCATCCGATTGCCGCGTTCGGCGGCGGCGGCCGTGCACCGTCCGATTGCCGCGTTCGGCGGCGGCGGCCGTGCACCGTCCGATTGCCGCGTTCGGCGGCGGCGGCACGGTTTTTTTTTTTTTTTTATTACACCTGTCGACGAACTCCGCGCGCCGCGTCGCGTCCTAAACAATAATAACATGTAATCAAAAATTGAAATGCAATAATATTATTGATCACGCAATCGCGCGCGCATTTTTTATCATCGACGCGAGTGTTCTGCCCACTCACCACTTCACCGCGTACCCGACGGATCGAGCGTACGGGATTCGTCCGTTCGTTTCGTTCGCGCGACGTAGTGACCATTTTTTCTTTCAATTTTTCCTCACCGCGCTCCAGTATTCAGTAATGACAATACACGACGGTTATCCGCGTGTGCCATTCAAACAATAAATACGTCGTGCGCACCTATAGCGGCGGCATTATCCTTGAACGAGTTCTATCGATATATCTTCTATATCTTGTACGTATCCCCCCCCCTCCCTCCGTAGTACGGCGTTATTGTACCTGGGTACGGCACCTACTCGCGGACGAGACGAGAAGACGGACCCCGGGGCCCGGGCGAATTCGTTCCGAAGGCGAGCAGTTCTCTCGTCGTCGCCGCTCTCCCGTCGGACACTACGGGTTTACAGTCTTACAGACTTGCATCAGCTGCGCAAGACTACGACGCCCGAACACTATCATTGTTATCACCGGTCGATCTGCGCACGTCACTCTTGACTAGTCCGGATTTGCCTCGATTTGGTCACATTGGCGCCTCGATATTTTTTCAATATAAGCAACACACCCGCCGGGGGGGCGGTCCACCATTTCAATGTCGCTTTTTATAGTTTTGTTTACCGCTAGACCACGTCGTTAAAAAATATCAGCACTACGCGCGCGCGATGAAAGAAACCGTTTTCGCCGGTTTCGGAACATTCGGGATGTTTCAATGTTTGCCGTTTCGTTTTTCTAAACGATTTTCGTAACCAGGGCTCTACCGGTCCGTCCTGTACCCGTCGATAGTACTCGATAGGCTGCGTGCGTTATAATAACGAATACATTTTTTTCTTCTCTCTCCGGCCCGGGTCAACGATCACCATTTGAGTGCAGAAAACACTACGTAATCGCGTACAAGAGAGATTTTTAGACTTGCGTTTTGCTACTCACGACATAGTCTTGTCTATGAGGAGCACTATTATTTTTCTTCGCAAGTAATTTTTTCCCTATTTATTATTTTTGCTTTCCAGGCGCGTTGACGGTTTTCGAAAGCCTAAGTTTTGGCCGAACGAACAATTACTTCCGCACATTGCAAGAAACTAAAACGTATTGTTTTTGTGAATGATCAAACTTTTCAGAATTCAGTCGTGAGCTCATTTAAATCAAATTTTTACGGTGAACTTGACAAAACGCTTTTACGAGCACGTACACTTGCCACGTGCGCATAATTACAAGAAAGTAGAAACGATTTGCTGTATCTACACATTTACTGATGATTTGTATAGGTACACGGATTCCAGGTAATATATTTCATTAAATTATCGATATATTCATTTCAAAACCTACCATAGCATGATTTTATTTGATGTATTAATGTTTTAAACATTGATTTCATTATATTCTATGCGTAATACATTATACAATCAATGGTTTTAATGACTAATTGATTTTTCGATCTTAACGAATGTACCGATTTATTAATGTAGATTTTAAATGCATTGTTGTGTATTTTTAATTAATTTGAGAATTCATTTTTGAGTGTTAATAATGCATTATTTAAAGTTTTAAAAATCGTCACATTCAAATCCTGAGTTTTTGCAAGAAAAAAATTATTTCAATTTTAAGTACCTAGGTAACAGGTTTTCCCATTATCAACTAAAACAATCTGAATTCTTGCGAAGTATTGTAATAATGAAGTATTGTAACCTATACTATAACTACCTATACTTAGTGTTTATTGTGTACTAATGTGTAGAACATGAGCTATAAGTACTTGACGATAATTACCTACCTACCGATTGCTGCATAGGTATTTTGTTACAAAAAATATTTCCAAACAAATTAAAGAAAAACCACGTGCAGTTTACACAACTAATAAGTGATAATTCAACCGTTCAACTTTAGCCATACGCAGCTGAATTTAGCTTTGTTTTAATGAATATTTTCCGATTCGCACTAATGCAATTACATAGGTACCTACGCACTCGTAAGGTTGTGTTGTGACCCTAGAAAAATAGTAAAAAATTATAATTGTTGGCCGTATGCCCGTGTAAATAATATATTATTACGGTAGAGTGGAAATTGCCCGATTTCGACAAATGCAACCCAGATTCTGGACATACAGGTGGTTACCCGGAGTGTTTTTCTGGTGGAAAAATCTCGGTAAATAAGTGATTTTCCAATATTTTTTGTTTTAGTGTAATTTTTGTAAGTGGTAAGCTAATTATGTAAATTTTGAAAAGAAACAATGCGTGTACGGTTAGATAACATAGTGGCTAATGTAATAAATTAGTATAAATTAGATAATTTTTATCTTTTCCTGGTTACATTGATGAGTTTGTTTGCTTAACACATTTATGCGACTTTAGCAGTGACGAATTATGTACCGAAATTTGTATTCCGAATAATAAAAGACTGCTATTGTTGTACAGGTTATCTATTTCATTATAATTGATTACAATAGCCATGGTACCCGATCGTACCTATACGTATACTTACCTTCTTTTCAAAACTTACATTATGGCTATAACTAAGAAACCAAATATTGAATTTTCAGTTGTGATACTTTGAAGGAGATGTTTCCATTGGAAAAAAAACATGATGGATCACCCTGTATACGGATTTTTCTATGGTATATTATTTTATTGTTTTCGTGATCAACCTTTCAAGTATAACAAGTTTTTATCAAACGTTTTATAACCCGATATAATTGTATTAAATAAAGTATCATGTTTCAGATATTGAACACGGATTTCTGAGTTTATGATTTCAATATGATTACAGGGAAGTAGTTTCTTTTTTCCCTCTAATAGAAAATATTAAGCGAAAGAGTGAAAAATTAAGACTTGGAAACAAAGTTAAATTTCATCCGCGTACTAGTATTATTCTCCACGTTTACTGAACAGTTCTATAAGGGTGAGCTGAAGAACCTTATAAAGTTTTTCTTTCTGGTGTTATTATGTTATTAATTAATAATTATATTGTTTTTCAATTAGGTTCTCTAGTCCTTAGCTACCCCGAAATCTATTGAAATAGATAGACACGTTTCATCACTGCTGTAATTTGGTTGGTACTCCGTAACATTAAAATTCAAATATTTTGAGCAGATGTAGGTAGGTTTTTTTTTTCTCGTCTATGTTAGTGTGTTATATGTGGTGTGGTTAACAGCGTTTAGTGCGTTCAACGAAAATACATTACAAGTATTGACTAATTTATTAATATACATATACATGCACCTTATGTTTTTTTTAAAACAAAACGTGTTGACATAATGTTAGAATTATGACACTATACCGTGATAATAAAAATAAAATATAGTAAATAGCACCATCATTTATAAAGGGTATTTCGTTATTGTGGTAGTACAGCCGAGTTAAATATTATAATAATACAGTTCACGTGGCATATTTTACACGTACCTACAATATATAGCAGTAAAATAGTATAACGACGTTCGTCAGAACACAACTATAGGCACTGGCTCTGTACTGTGTGTTACTACGAATGACGATAACATCGACAAATTGTTTGCATAACTGCACAATAAGTAATATATCCGATAATGGGTAAAGTTTAATAAAATCGAGTATCGACCACTGAGTGTTAAAAAAAAAAATGCTCTAGATAGTATCATTGCTATTTCAATAATGATTTTTAACTGCGGTACTAACTTCTAGTTTCAATTGCATGGATGTCGGTTTACTGAACTACGCATAATTTTATTGAAAATATTGTTATTTAATATTTTTAAGCTCATCGTTATAAGATAAAAATACAAATTTTAACCATACAGACATTGAAAACGTTGTATCTTCGTACACCTGTACCGGCGGTACTCATATATAGGTTAGTTGAGTAGCAGTAAACAATTTCAAATCTGTATAGCTATAGAATTATTATTTTTTAAATTAGCTACAACCAAATGACAATTTTGTTAAAGCCGTAAATTAATTAGTCGTTTGTTTCTTTTTACAGATTCCATATATATATATATATATATATATATATATATATATATATATATATATATATATATATATATATATATAGGTACACATAAAACAAATAATACTACTGAGGAAATGAAAAAGTGTACTATTTATAAACTTAATTATTGTTTTTTTTCAATTTCCTATCGTTTTCGTCGAAATTCGAAAATGTTTTTAGACACAAAGTATTATAAATTATAATAGTAGTAGAACAAATTCACATTCATTGTAGTTACATAAAATCAATACGTTAGGTATTCACTTCGAATCTAATTTCGAAATCTAAATCAAATCTAAATAGATAAAGGTAAATTTTTTTTGTAACCACACTTAGAAAATTTTCAGTATACATTTATCCTGAGACTCGAAGTAGGAACATTATTCAAGTATTCTAAATACTTTTTAAATACTAGTCTTCGTGTTAAATTCATTAAATTAATTGAAAAAAAAGTTTTTATATCCTCTTGTCAATTTAAAGGTTAGCTATCTGACACTGACCATAATATAAAATTCTATAAATATTATTAACAGCTGTACTGTATGTGTTTATGATGCAATTATTATAAATGAATCAATTAAAAGTATATTTTTTACTCTATTAATACTAATGTATTAAAAAAAAAAAATGGGGATGTATGATGTATCTAAGTTTTTTGGAATGATATTTTTAAAGTTATTATAATATTAATTTTAAATCATTTTTAAACATATTTATCCAAGTACCTATGCGCGGATGTAATTCAAAAACTTATTATCCTGTGACTTCTTTCAACGGCAGCTTATTTTAGTCTGTACTAGAGACTGGTATCTAAATGCATGGCTTTAGTATATATTACATAAACGATTTAATAATTATAATACCTAACAATTACAAATATATTGAATTGAGAATGTGTACACTGTACATATATTATATATTATATAAGTCCAATAATATGAGTAGTACCGAATCACATGTACAGGTATACGTATACAGTATTAAAGTTTTAAATAAAACCTTATTTTAAAATCAAACTACTAAAAATAAAAAATTAAATACCCTCGTTTAAATAGCACGTATTTTAAAAACCGACATTCTTTACACAGCGGACAGGACACTGTTTAACATGGGTCATATAGTGATGGATATGTTAATAGCACACGTTTCGGATGTATAGAAACAGTGGTTTGTACACTATCGTTTCGCTTCGTTCAACTCGGTACGTCGACAAAAAAAAAAGCTTTACTATTATTTAGGTACCTATCTATTTATTCTATACATTTGTAAACAATGATAATCCATCGCGTTTAAATAACTGCTTCGAGTGCAACTATAGCTTATTGTACAGAGTATGGGCGGTACAGTGTTTACAGAACGTTTCTAAAATATGTTTTATACATTTTCGTTAGTACAATTATTGACGAGTAAAAACCGCAGGGTTTTACGATTTGTTGAACATCATAAGTTATGTTATAATGGCTTAGTTCGTTAAAAGACATTAGGACGCGAAGTTTTTGATGCTATGATTGAATATTATGTACAATAAAATGTATATTTAACTATCGGCTAATATATTCAACAGTTCTAGGAACGATATAAAAAGTCAAGAGAAATCGAGTCAATATATTTATGGTTATTTTTTAACAGCTAGTGAATAACTACGAAGTATCGATAAATGTTATATTTTAGTGTCGCTTGTATATATTTCTCAGTCATTAGTGGATCGATAAAATAGTTTTTAAATACTTTACATGTTGAAAAACTCGAATACATCCAAAAAATCACACCTCCACTAATAGGGGGGGGGATCACTATTTTTTTTATTAATTTATTATCTGCGTACAATGATCACGATAGGTAAATTTCATAGTGTAATAAAAAAATGTTATAATAGGTTACATAACAAGAGGAGGGAAACACCCATTGGAGGGGTGAGTGCGCGTTATGAGCAATCGTTTCGCTTTGCTTGCCACAACGTAAAACTTTCAGTATCGTTTTATTAATTTTGTTATTATGAATTTGAAAGCAATAATAAATCATCGTATCAAAAAAAAACAAACACATTTTTAAACAGAACTCGGTTAACTACATACTCGTATGGGTCGCAATTGTCTAAAACTTTACAGTAGTAGGTTGGTACTTTATAAAAATAATTTATGGATAAAGAACAACAATAAGTATATTAGAATAAACCAATTTTAAATATAACAACCATGATAATGATGTAACTGAAACAGTATATTGTACTAAACTTTGAACCAGGATTGAAAGTTCAATATTTGGATTTAGAACAATTATAGAAATTAAGAAGAATATAGATTCTATATATAGCTATCAAATTAATTAAAATGGGTGTTTAATAAACATAAAAGTTTCATTAATCACGTAGGTAAACGAAAATGTATTTTAAAATGTATTTGGCCGTATAACCGAGAGATAATAATAATAATGGATCATTCTGTTAATATTATAAACAATTTTGGGGAGCACGAAGTAACTTCTCTTATTTTACTAAATAACTGTTAATATAGTCAATGTAGAATTGAAGTCGACTTTATGTACGAAAAATAAAAAATAAATATTTGTTATAATTGTTACCAACGGAAATCGGAAGGAAAACTAATAATAAAAAAAAAATCAACAGAGGAAATCAAGCCGAAATGGAAAAAGAAAAATTACTGTAAAAAAAAGAATAAAAACAAACTAAAATGTTTTTTATTCATATTAATTGGTAAATTTTGGCAGTCAGCCAAAGTAAAGTGATACTGAAAGGCGAGAATAATGAATATATTTCACATTTGAATTAGTTATTCTAATAAATGTATAACCTCGTGTGAATACATGCTTACTAATATGTTAAAAAATAAACCTTTAGTGGATTCACTATTATTGTTTTATGTAAATATAAATTTATAAACTTTGAATTGTTTACTTGCCGGGTTTAATTTAATTTTAAGATGATAAGTAAATACTAAATAATCATACATATGTGTATATGTATATGTATAATTGTATGTGATCATTGAACCATTTTGTTTTGATTTAATGTTTTGTATAAACTGTATTTATAACTATAAAATAGCTAACTTGTTTTGTATTTTCGTTTGGATAAAATACATCAAATATGAACTGCGAAAACGATATATCAATATCAATGGAGTACAACTATTATTGATTTACCATTTTGAAGGTTCAGTGACTTAAGAGACGTCTATACAGAATTGTAGACTTAAGGTTTTTATCTGAAAGCCGATAAAAAACTTTCCCTGTGCTCACATAATGTCTATGAGAATTAGAAAAATCACGCAAACATATGTTTACATTAATGTTATAGCAGGTAATAGCAACTGTAGACTAGACACACATTTCACCCGTAAATCGCACGCATGTAAACATAAAAATACCTTTTGAATTGTTCAAACTTTTAAGGTTTTGTGTAATCGCATATTTGACGCAAGTATACTACTACCTACTTGCATTCTTATAGGTTCCGAGTGAGCCGAGTTCTGCGATGCCGTAAAGGATTACCACGGGATTTGCAATGATGTTTTTCATTTGCGTTTAAGCTCAAAAAGTTGTACACAACGTTTTACGACTTTATAAAACACTATGGAAAACTTCGTTCATATAATATTATGACTAACAAGTAGTTGAATAACGTATCACCAAAATTAATATGATTGCTATTAGTTGCAGCGGTACTTATGTTCAGGAATTATTTTTACAGAAATTGAAGATATGCCGAAGAAAGCAACTAGGAGGAAACATGACTACGTATCTATAATAATACTTCGGATTATGGTATAATAATATTCAATCATAAATCAGATACAATTATAATATTCTATTGGTGTGGTATATTATTGTATTTTAAACATTTAGATTTATTTTTTAGATGGGCAATATATGCCACTAAAATATATGGTCAAGGTTTCAGAGTGTATTTTTTTAGTATAAAATATATTGTAGGTATACATGCTGTGTATGATATGTATACGTTAACGTACTACCTTTCGGTAGGTGGGTTTGAACATTCGGTTTCAAGCATGCTCGACATTTTTTTTTGAAACTTAGTTTTGTTTATATTTTGCGAGAGACGTTTTAATTTTCATAAATGACACCGAAACTCCTACTAAAAAGTATGATGAATACGGTCATGCCTTATCTGCAGTATGTATATATCGTTTATGAATAATATAATAAGTGTATACAGATTTCCCCACTAGAATCTATACTAATTTGATGATTAGTTGAATTACTTGAGATCAGTAAATCTTCGTAAGGCTCTGCGAATTATATATAACAATTAATATGATACATCGTGCACCTACCTATATTATATTGTTTAAAATATTTAAATTTTTTTATGAAGTCCTATGACTGATATTCTCTTACTTTTGTATTCTCTCCCTACATATTTTGATTTTCTTTTCAATCCGATGTAAACAAGGTCCCACCTGCTATATGTTTATAATGTTAACGAAACAAAATTTACTTTTGACCTTTAACTTTACCTTTCCTTATCCAGCAATAGGACTGCGCTCTCCAAAACCAATCTAATATCTCATCAAAACAAATATATTCGAATTACAATATTATATCGTCATACTTAAGGGCACTTCAGTGCTGGAATATTTTTGGACTGAATAAATAAATGAACAAATAATGATTATGGTTAATGGAAATTCATCAGCGAAATAACAAGTTTATATAAAGCCTATGTCCTATAGTGAATAAATAATTTTATTTGAGAAGCACTTACTAGGCTTTAAATTATGCAACGTTTAAAATAATGAATTGTGCGTTGAAAAAAAAATCTAAAAAAATCTTGTAACATGTAAATTACGACGAGTCTTTAAATGCAAAATTATACATTCGATTAAAATAAATAAAAGTAATAAAAAAGGATCAAATGTATACAGCGTACGAGAGCCGCTCCTAAAAGCTAATTCGTAGAAGCATTCGGGTCGGATCCATCAGCTATGGAAAACTTTTTAAATTTTATAAAAACCGCCAATGTATGCAATAGTGTTTTAATTGATCTTATTTTAATGACTTATTGTTATTATTATTATTATATTTACCTCTAACTATATTAACACAAATAGCCAAAGTTGCCGTGGTTTTAAATAAATTAAAACATAAAAAACCGTAACTTTAGCACGCAGTAATTAGTTCATGAATTGAATAAAATATGTTACACCAGAGTTTAATGTGAAAAATATAATTGTTGGTGTATAATTGTTCACAATAATACGAGTATAAGTGCCATGCGATTAATGTTTTGAAAAAGTTTTAAAACGAAAATTAAAAAAATTAAAACTAAGAACTTATTAAAATAAAATAATGTAATATAATATAAGTAAATTAAACATATAGCATATGTGAATTTTACTCAAAGAAATAATCAATGGGAATATTCGTAACAATTCTAGAAATATTGTTTATAGGATTTTGTTTTTTCTAAATTACAATTTACAATAAAAGAAAAATTCAATCTCCTATTTCTAGATTTCCGTAGTTCTTAAAACCCCCTGTTTAAAATAGATGTATACAATTTTCGTCAGTTTTGTTGAGTTTTCAGTTTACAAATAGAAACTTTCGGAACAGTAAGCTTTTTTTATCTTATAAGTAGTACTCGTAAGTTATGTAATATGATGAATAATCTAAAATAAATGTCATACCATTTTAAAATAATTTTTTCGTCGTTTCATTTAAAATATAACAATATTTAAAAATAAGTTTCATTTTGGAAACATCTTTAAGTTTTCTTATGGAATTGATTTTTAGCACATATTTTTACATCATTTTAATACTGCTTGTAACATAATTCGTATAAACTATGTTGTCTTGCAGATAGTTATTACTTTATTAGTTACAAATGTTTAATCAATAGATAATATTGTAAGTTATGTAGAAATAAACTTATCCAATTATCGTTGCTCAGATTTCGTAAAAATAGCTTTTACTATAAATTGTTTCTGTAACTTGAAGGGTAATTCAAATTTGCATTCTCCCTAGGTTCAGATACATTTTCAACCAATAGAAGACTACCGATTCAGTCCAGAAAAGCTGTACTTTAGTATTTAAATATTACTCTACGGGGTTTCAGTCGAATTTTGTGCACTAATTGTGCCGTAGTCATGCACGGTTTTCTCAAGCTTTCATCGGAAAACGATGCTATCAGTGACTTGGGCTGTTAACATAACGAATTCACTAGGTCCTCTCGCAGTCGCGTGCCCAGAGGTGTTGGGGATAAATCCTCACATTGTCTTTTTTTTAACAACTATAATTTTTGTACTACTATAACTTATTCAAATCGTATAACTTTAAAAACGTTAAACATACTTATATGCTGATATACTGATATTTGACCTTTGAGCCATTTGGAGGGCCTGACCCTTATAAAGCCTCTTTATTTATTTTTCGGCTTCATACCTTCGGTACATTAAAACATTATTATTTAAAACACCCCCTCCCCCAAATTTCTGGGCATGCCACTGTTTGTTTTACTCAAAGCGTGATCACTCAGTGCCGAATCGGAACACTGCCGCAGAGGGATAGTCGTATACAAGTAATATTATGTAACCTAACCAAAGAGTATGTTCGAGATTTTCGTCACTCTTGAATTAAAAAACACTTTCGGCAAATGTGCATGGCTCGTGTTCTAGACGTATAGGACCTATATACATGTGGACATCTGTTAGTTGTTTTAGGGCCCGGTGGGCTTGAGTTCAGACGAGTTCCTGTGAATTTCGTCGGAACATCTAAAATCGTCGAACGCTTCGAGGAAATCGGTCTGCTATCGGTGATCAGGATTCTCCGTCACTAGCAAATATCGCCCCTGGCTTCCATCATTTCGGTATCCCAAAACGTCAGCACCGATCTCGCACAGGTTCGTGTTCTAAGTTCTGTTAAGTGTCTGCTTAAGTTGTCGAAAACAGTAAATACACGCTGATCGACGACGGACGTCTACGCTTTGGCTTACGAAAACCCGATCGCACTTAGAACCTTGCAGAAGAGGATAGTGGAAGAAAACGGCAGAACGCAAATGATAACCGGAAACCGTCATTGGGGCTCGCCATTGCATAGACCAGTAGTGGTGTCAGGGGCGTAAACGAAAAAACATTTTGGGGAAAGTTTTATGTTGAAACCTTTCACTTTTAAGGTTTTCAAGGGCTACGTATTACAATAACAACAGTTATTAACAATTAACAAATAACGGTGGAACATTTTATCTATAAGTAGTAACTATACTTATTACTTACTATTTTAAGTTACCATTATCTATTTAACATACTTTACACGAACAAAAAATATACTCACCGATTGTTCAATGTGGGTGTAAAAAAATATTGATACGTTATACCTACACATTGTTTTGCACTAGAAAAAATGTGAATTTAGCTTAGGTAGGTAGTTGTAGTTTACATAGAAGGAACCCGTGGCTCTCTAGGACACGCTTGAACATTATGATGTTTTTTCTTTATATAAAAAATGCATGAAAAAATGTTTATAAATTAACATTATTCTTCGGAACGCGGTCTTTATAATATAAACTATATATTATTTTACAAACGCATACATTTGTATAGTGATGTTTGTTTCTGGTTAGTAAAACAATAATATTTTATCAATAACAACCCTAGAATTTAAAATGTTATTTATTCAAGGTGTATCTTAGTATACGTTTTTTCACGAATAATTTATAATGAAAACAAATTGAACTAGAGATTTTCAAAGGGAGACTCGAGTTCATTTGTAATATACAGTTGAACTGCACGGTTAAAAAAAAAAATGTCTCTTTGTTCCTACGAAAAGGTTTCCGACTCCTGTTGTATGCCCACCCGTTTCCCAACCGCAATCGTCCGAGAGACCATTATCGTCTCGCGGATGGTTCGTTTGCCGAGCCACTGATAGCACTCTCACTGTTCGTTATGAGTTCCGCTTGACGATATGAGTTCCGCTTGACGATATGAGTTCCCTCGCGGAACGAGCATAGTAATTATTATTAATTCAGAAGTTCATGCATTTGCATATCAATCTTGCTAAGTCGTATTTAATGCTAGGCGACATAGAAATCCATTTCAAGGTATTGTGGTTAAGTATGTGAAATTTTATGTTGTATATTTTTGCTTATTTAGAGGTTTTTTAACTATTTGGCATATTTATGCATTTTTCTATTTTATCGTGCATGTTTTTACCGAAATTTGATCAAAATGCAATAATTTATATTTTTACACAGTATAAAATACATAGGAGTTTTCGCAACATCAAATTATTAAAAATAAAACGTATAGAGCAGATAAAGCGAGTACAAACGAACGTATAGGTACGTAGCCCGCATTATGATATGAATGGAAATTTTTTTGTTGTTCCAAAATTTACTTATAGTATTTTTATTTTTCAATCTTGTACATATTTTTGATACACATTTTTAGACTTTTAGTGCATATAAATGCATATTTCTGAACTTTTAAAGGCATATTTCAATGCACATTTTCCCAGCTTTTAGTGCACAAGCGCATACTTATTTAGGCATTTTTTAGAGCATGAACTCACGGGCCCTGATTATTACTAACATATCGCACCGGATGTCGATTTCCATACGGAGTTTGACGTGCGCTCGCCGGTACTCGCGAAACAACGACAATTTCGACAATTTGACGCGCGGCGGGTGATGTAACGTGTGACCCGCGCGCGGACGTCGCGACTCCTGGACGACAAGATCGTGTATCGCCGCGGATCCGAGCCGCCCGGGGTCGCCTTTCCGCTCGTTCTTGGATAAACGTCAGTTTTCCCGGTGCGGGCCAAGTTGACCTGACCGGCCGACGCGTCGTGGAGCGTTCGTAGAGGGCACGGGTCGGTGCACGGCAGGCGGGTACTTCTATATTTATAGCGTTTACGATGAATACTTAATCGCGCGGGGCTCGGTTGCGAAGTCGTCGGCCGCGTTTCGAAACACTCCGTTCTATAAATACCATAATGCGCGCAGATTATTTATTAACGGCTCTTGGAAAAAAAAAAAAAACGTTTTTTAACGCATTCGAAAATAATAATAATCGCGATACGCGCGTCGTACCCACCACTGTTATTATACACCGGTACACCTGGACACCGTCGTGTTGCCCTCCCCTCCCTGCCTCCCCCTCGTACGTGTAATATACGCCGTCCGTCACGTCACGGCCGACTAAAATATTTATTTACCATTGTGAAGTTGCGAGACACGTCGAGCGGCTCCTACGCTACACTTTCGCGCTCGTCGAACTCCTCCTCCTCCGCCGGCACGCGTTCAAATATTGTTTTCCGTTTATTCGTTCGCAACGCGACCGTTACGACGGCGGCGAACGCTGTACGCGATCGCACGCTAATAATAAATCGTGAAAATGATCACCCTAATGGCCTAATCGGACGAGATTACGATTGGCTTTAGGCGAACCGGAAAAAAATTAAGTGCACACAGCTGCGATTATATCACATTTGATACGTACACAAGCGACAGTGGAGTTACTGTGATCATAAAACTACGAATATAATTATGCGTATTCGCAGTGGCGTACATACGGGGGGGGGGGTCAAGTTCAAACCCCCCCTAGGACCAAAAAAAAAAAAAAATGTGATATTATTGATGGATTTCTTATTATTAATCATCCGTGTATACACGGACAAACAAACGTCATAACTCATAATAATATGACTATTGAGTAAACACTATACTTTACCAACAACGAAAAAAGATTTCATAACGAAATTATGGTTGCCGTATATCAATCAAAATAGACACTTGATCGTACACAGTCAGTTAATTGCATATTAATATTGTCATTATCTAGACCGACTCGATCAGACAACGGAGGAAAAACCGATTATTACTATTATAATAATATACTATAAATTTAGTTAAGATTAATTTGAATTTATAACATTAAAATTGTTTATTAACAAAACATTAAACGTTTAAAATATTAAAATGAATTATAAATACACAAGGCTGATCGAGTTTTTTTTTTTTTTATTTAATAAAAGCTATATTTACAATCTATACATAAAAGCACAATAAGTAAATTGGATAGTATAAAATAATAATAGTAATAAAATGACTTGATTGGTTTGAGGGAGGAAAACCGTCCATCAACAGTACCTCCTGTTTAACTTGGTGGGTTCGTATGGAGAGCCGTTTTTTTTTTTTTTAATTTTAAATGTGTTAGACAAGGGCATATCTTGGCCATTTTCTTTTTAATCTCCTTGGATGGTTGTTAGGGATGGTTAAAGAGGACATACGAGAGATTAGAGGGTTTTGGTTTGAATGGAGTTTTGAGCTGATCGAGTTAATGATTTTTTTTTTAACTCAGTTAAGTTAATATGCATACACATATAGTATATATTGTATTTTTAAGTACAGAAGTTACCTATCTAATAAGTAATACGAGTAAGTAATAAATAATAATAAATACCTAAAAATAATAAATAAGTTTTATATATTTTAGCTGTCTTTCAAACAGATATTATAATAGTATTAATGATTAAATTGATTATAATCAATTAAATTTAATGTTGTAATTTATTTTAATAGGGAAGACTTAATGGTCTAGCTATCCTCTCGATCAACAAAACTGATTCAATTACTCCTGATGAAGTGCTGGTTGAACTATCCAATAAAAAAAGGAGATTAGAATTTTTATTATACATAATTAATAATATAATATATATAATTCTCTGTATTTACTTTGTGCATATTAAATAATATTCAACTGCCATGAGTTATGTAAACCTTTGTATTTGTTTTGCTGTTTTGCCTATTAATATTTATACGTATGCGTAATGTGTTTGATTGTTAGGAAAATAGGTAGTTTTAAAGGGAAGGTTTTAGTGTTGGTTATTTTTTTTACCCCCCCCCCCCCTCCAGATCAAATTCGAATGTACGCCACTGCGTGTACGCGATTAGAAAATATGTTTGTAATTGTTTAGTCGTCATTTTTTCACAATTATATTGTATTCGTGTTGTAACGCGTAGTGCAGCAATATTATACTAACGCACACTCGATTATGAATAGATATTACATTTTTTTTTTCCTACCGATACAGTTCTCATTTTGAATTCATTACAGTCCATTTGTTATAGTGTCCCTTATTTTTTCTCCTCGGCTATAGACTTCGAATAAAAATACGGACACCTTGGTTTTTTTTACATGTATATACGTCTATTGCCCACCTATTTTCACTGGATAAGAAAGTTGCTCTATAAAGTTTCAAATTAATCGATTGGAAATCTATATATATGTATTATATAGTTGGTGCTTTAGAGAGGTCATCGCTTAACAGTTCCGAGATCGTTTTACAGAACTTTGAAATTACGTTGGAATTCGTAGCACATCCGTTTTTAACGAAATCGACTTCGGTCGATTTGTTCTAATTCGGAAAGAAAATAATTTAATTCCCGTGAATTCAAATTCATTCTACGGTCTAAACTATAAATATTTTATTTATTTTTCGTTTGATACAATCTGTCGTCGTGTCGCACGCACTGCATTTACACATTATTATTATGAACACACTCAAAAACCTCTGTCAAATTGATATAAATACAGTAAAATTTAATATAATAAACGTATACGTCCGATGTATGGTGAAATTGGACGGTGCTAGGGAAAAAGTCCATTTTAACGATTTTTTTTAAGCATATCCTTGGGGAGTACTATAATCTACATCAATCGATAGAAAAAACAAAAAAAATTAAAATTAATTTTTTCATTAAGTCTATCAAAAAAAAAAAGTGAATAAGTCATCAGGTACCTTTTGTTCAAACAGGAATTTAGTTCAACATTTTATTACTTTTAAGTTGTAACACATTTGCTCATTATGACTTATTCGTATAATTTAATTGTCGAAGTTAGGATTATGTTGTATATCGATCAAGAATAAAATGAACTACACGTATTAGTATAATAAATAATGATAATTAATATTTCACAAATACGAGTACATGATGACGTGCGCAAATTTAATACCCTAGTCCATAATGTAGTGATTACAGTGTACGACGAGTCCGTTTTACATGCACGTGACCTATCGACCCTGTTATTGTAATTCTACATGTGTGCTTTTTACATTAATAAATAAACAAAATAACATTATGTTATGGGTGCAGAATATTGTATATATGTTGTAGAATATCACATTATATTCAACAATAATACGAATAATAATAATTATTAATAATATATTGAGTAAGAGGATGTACGAGTATGTCAAAAAATTGTTGTCACAAAGGAATAATCTAGTTTTACGCAAAAAGGAACGAGTTCAAATAAGTACTACCCAAAAGTAATAAGTCACCGGTTGGACTTATTATATGTTCGAAGTCAATCAATTATTTCAAGTTTCAAGAAAAATCGATTGGAGAACAGATATCTAAAATATTGATAAACTATTACAGGCAGCTTTTTTCTACGGTATTCTCAAATTAGAGCTTTATAGGTACTTATTCTCTTTCACCTGGGCGCCGTGCAATCGTACACAGATTGGAGAGTTAAAGTGAATATAAACGTACAACCCTCTCCGTGTGTGTGTGTACTGTGTTCGCGTATTGAATTATAATAATATAACACCGTGACGGCTAAGACGTAAAGAGCGTTTAAGACTTACGCTCGAAGTTACGATAGCGGGTGTGGAGGGGGTTGGAGATGGGGAAGGAAGAATTACGATCAATCGGTTTTAATATAATATTACGATGATTGGAAGACCCTTAAAACTTGCAGGATTACGCTTACGCCTCGCGGGCACGAACAACGGGTGTAGCTGATAGGTGCGTGTATGTTAGCCGTAGGCACATTATTATTACTTCATAGTTCAAAACGTGTACGTTACAATACACGTTAACACGGCCTTCACGTGCAGACGCTGCCCGTGTCGTTTTCGCGTAAACGAGTAAGTTATATTTTAAGTATTTCGTCGAACGTATCCGCCGAATCCACGCGAAACTCGATCGAACGTCATCCGCCCAGAGTGTAACGTGTTTATCAGCTTATGTCACAACTTTGATGTAATCAGTGAACTTGATCTGTACCCGCGGCGAAGCCATTTAAAACGCGTGGATAGATAATGGTTATAATATTATTACGTATTACGATTCATCTTTTTGCGACGTGCGCTTCGACGGGGGTTTCTGTAGACTATAACGGCATTTGAAAACCATTTAACCGCACCGAATCGTCGTCAAAGCCACAGTAAATCCTATTACAGACCCGTTTTCGGTTTTATATCCACCAAGTCAATTTCGCCGAGTAAATCGATAATGCACGTGTACAAGTTGGTTGGTGTGTCGCTGTACGAGCTAACAATGTACACGGCCAGTGTGGGGACGAACGTCATTGTTATTATTCTTCTAATTACACTTTTCCGACATGAATCGTAGAAGTTTCCGACCATGTCGCATTTTTGGGGCCGAACAGCTATAAAACGCTAATACGACTTTGTTCTCTTAAGTTTCTTTTCTTTTTCTTCACTCTGATATCCTTAGCCGGGGGCGCATTTTTTTTTTTTTATTATTTCACACTCTGCACGCTGCGTGCGTCGCTGATATCAGTAGCATACACCTCCCATTTCACCGCTCTCCTCTGGGCAGGACGTTTACCGGCCGGGGCGTCCAAATCATCGACGAAGCAAACGTTACTGGTTTCTTTCCGGGTGCGCGGCGACGTTCGTGCCACCCTATAATGTAGTGTTACCACTGTTGTTGTGCCGTGACCAGCCGCGGAGTTATTAATCTGTTCTCGGTCACTGCGGGTTCACTGGTCCAGTGGCGTAGGAAGACTCGTTAGCGCCCCTGGCAAACCTACGAAAATACGCCTTTTTAGCGATCAAAAGATTGACGAAAATACGGAATGATATTTTTTATGTATGTAATTAGGTAATACAACATTATAGAATATTATCGGTTATTTTTACAATGTAAATTTCAGACTTTAAAAATGTTCTTTTCTTACTTTAAGACTAGAGAATTCATCGATAAAAATAAGTACCAATTTTAAAGCACAAATTTGCGCCCCTTCATAATTTGCGCCACTGGCGTGGGCACAGTTCGCCATACCCTTGCTACGCCACTGCATTGGTCGTCCTGTTTGGCGTCTTCACGACCGCGTCGTACCACCCGGACCTACCTGTGACGCGCCGTTCTGTTTCCTTGCACATGACACATGTCGATAACATCACGATTTCATAGTCGTCCGTATGGACCGCTAACGTTCCGACGGCTGCATCCGAGTTGGGTCCGAAAATAATACTATAATAGTTTTAAAGTTTAAAAAGTTTATAGTTTTAAATTTTGTACGAATTGGGTCCGTGTGAATAAAATGTTTTGTCTGAATTGGGTCCGCGTATTTATACAATTATTTATCATTTCGTAGTAAATAGTAATATTATAAAGTATGAATATGGATTAAGGACGTACTTTCCGGCAATAAAATGATATCTTATCGTAGTAATTCTGTTCATTCTGCTCACCAAAATATATATCAATAGGTATACACGTTTTAAAAAATATTCAAATATATGTTTATATTAAAATGAGAAGTCCAGAAGGAAAAAGAAGAAACTGTATGATATCTAAGGAAGATTTCGTAAAAGAAAAAATTACAGAAAAAATATAAAAAAAAATTAATTGCTACGGATTCGTAAAATCTATGTCTTATAAATTTCAACCCTTAAATTCAAATATTATTAACCATTAAAAATCAGATGAATGACGAACGATTGTAAATCAGGAAACAGTTAGAAAAAAAAACCTTTTTATGGGACCCAACTCGTAAAGTAGACTGGTTTACACGGGACCCAACTCGTATAGTAGGCTAATTTACACGGGACCCAATTGGTGAACAACCTGAATCATGGGACCCAACTAGTATACGCCGGTTCCGACTGGTTAGGTTCGTCATTTTACCAAGGAGGAAGCCGAGCGCGAGGGACAATATTGTGTGGACACGAACTTATAGTGCGGAAAACGACACACGACGTGGTCACACGATTACCGAGGACGTGTAACTGTAACAAGATAATATATCTTTTTTAAACTGAAATCACACAAACAGTCGTAGAACGCATGTTTTATTTTGTAGCTGTTGAAGTAAACGCTCCACTGTCAACGTGGCCACTTTTCATGGTCAACACACACACACACACACACGTGCATGCGAGTTATGTAATCGAAAATATCAGGTGTGTGAGTGTATTATTGATATATTAGTGTGTGCATTTTATCGAGTCTCGTGTCATTAACCACCGTCCGAGAACGTGATGTGAACTATAATCTTACAATTGAATTCGGTCACCGCGCGGCGAACCCCCCCAACCGATTCTAGTCGTCGAGCTATCACACCACTGCACATTACGCATGCGTACATTCGATCGGTCTGCGGTGTACAGCACGGTCAAAAATGACATTTCAACTGGAGCAGTTGTGCTAGGAATAGTTAGGACGAGCTGCCTAAGTTTGAATACTTCTTGAAAAGCCGATACTAAATCATTAATTCTAATTTTTCGACCAAACCATTATTGACTGCTATTTGAAAATCCATCATATGTACAGAACACGGCCAATCGATTCTTTAACATAAAAAAATCAAATTAATCACCTTCGTATTTTCAATATTTTCACATTTCATAACGTTATGTGGCGAAATCATACGTCTTGTGCTCGTGTACAACACTTGTTATATTGTGTTTAGCAAAAAACCCAACTACTAAACGTTTGGTTTCAGAAAATTTGTATCCAAAAGTATGAAATAGTCGCTCGATGTAGCGCCTCCAATTACTGCGTAAATTCGCCGCCCCACCGCACCGGGAAATTCCTTCTACATCATTTTGCGGTCCCGTCAAGTTCGTGTTAACGAGGGAGTATACCGCATAAAATATTCGTGGCGGGTAATCGAAGTCCCGTGCGCTTCTGTCAATATATTGCATACCGTGTGTAATAGGTGTTGTATGTGTCGACAAGACCAAAATTGAAATTTAATAAACATTGTTAAACAGACGTACGTTTTAGTATGTAATTTGTATGAATTTGTATGCCCATACTTGGAATTTGTTTGACGAGGGTTTTCTCGGAAAATCAATTTTCTTACGGGAGGGCTGGGGAAACGTTTCCCCAGCCCTCCCATCATTAAAAATTCGACTTTTTTAAATTTTTCCTTCACAGGGATTTAGTATGTAATTTGTATGAATTTGTATGCCCATACTTGGAATTTGTATGACGAGGGTCTTCTCGGAAAATCAATTTTCTTACGGGAGGGCTGAGAAAACCCTCGTCATATAAATTCCAAGTATGGGCATACCAATTCATACAAATTACATACTAAATCCCTGTGAAGGAAAAATTTAAAAAAGTCGAATGGGGCGGGCTGGGGAAACGTACGTGTTAAACAGAACGAATAGAGGCCGCAACGAAGCAAATGAGCTGAGGTAGCGCATTGTATATTAATATTTAAGATAGCCGGTCGGACGAGACCGGGGCAGTGTGTGTGTTTTGGTTGAAGTACGTAATGTGCGGAGATTGCGCTAGATCTTTGTGTCTTGATAATATAGGCTTTTGGTGTGAATTTTGTATTGTTCTGAAAGCCCATCAACTCTTCAGAATCGAACTAATTTTTATTATTTTTGATTACTGAAGGGAGGATAGAGCGATACCCTCGTAAGAGCGGTATACGACAGTGGGGCTCAAACCCACGACCCCGAGATTAAGAGTCATTTGCTTGACTCGCAAACTAATATAATTTTACATTTTTATCTCAATACAATATTGCTATCTTACATCGTGGTACAATGTACATTTATTATCATTCGAGGACAAATAACGCCTATGTTTTTTTTTCAAAAAATATGTCTAGGCTTAAATAAATATAGCACTTACCTCAGTAACTCAAATACTCAAAGAGGAATCAAATTAGCACATTTATTTTTTATATATTGACTCAAAACAATTGTAAAATACACGACTAAGACAATATATACTTATCATAAATATTTCAACTACATAAATAACTAATGCTAATATTTAGCGTAACGCGAGTGCATAGTTAATATTAAGGTTTCACGATTTGATGTGTAGACGAACAGAGTTTTTGGAGTTCCTCCTTTAGAGTAAGCAATATTATGTAGATAACTATGGATTCTATAAATGTAATCCAGCAATGCGCAGTGAGTGCCATTGAGCCTTGTTGATAAGTACAATATTATCCATGATGTATGATAATGAAAGAAATAAAATTGAAATTCACTTTTATTTATACGACATATATAGGTAGATTCTAGATTTATTGTTGATGCCATAAGGCTATAACCATCGCGGTAGCAATTTTTACTTTTGTATTGACGCCGGTAATTGCACTGAAATACGTTTTTTGCTAAAAAATACAACCAGACGAAACATGACACATTCTGACAAAACAACGTTAATAATAATAATTAAGCACTTTTTTTATCATCCATACGTGACCAAAGTGTTAAAAATACATAAACATGGATTTTTTTGTAGGGGGAGGGGTAGTGGGGCTATCAAAGGATTTGAACGGCTTAAACATTCCCCGGAGTACGTGAAACATATTGCAAAAACTGATCCAGTAGTTTTCGAATCTGTTGAATCTCCGATATAGCAACATCCATTTATATATAAATAACAGATATTTTTAAAATCTTGTTTATATATTTTGAGTCGTACTCAACAGCATTGCTAGTTATACATTTAATTCCGTCACCCTAAGCACAGAGCATCAAATATACGCAACACGACGATGAACAATAAATATTGGTCGCAGAATCGCGCGTATATTGTTTATTTTCTTACAACGTTTAACGTCGTAGTTTTGATTTAATATTTTCATCAATTTCAATGAATTAGTATTATTTCGTTAAAACTATTAACAGTGTAATTTTTATCACGAGCGTCTTGTTTGTGATTTTGATTCCTTCGTAGACGCCCCAACGGCTGTATAAAAATATATTAAAGACGTACAATGGCGTATTTTTTATTTTATTTATTTTACAAAAAAAAAAACCTGCCCCATAAAAACATTCGAATAGCATTTATACTTTGAATACGCGTACAAATTTTAATTAAATACATTTTCGTAGTCATGCGAGAAGCTCATACATAATAGTTTATAGCCATAATATTTCTAATCGTGAAAATTGAACGAAATCGCCAAATAATGTTCAAACACGTAATGTCTTGATCTTAGGGCGTTTTTGGTTGGCAATTTCAATACATGTAAGAAACGCCGTAATATAACTTGCGTTTAAAAGGAAAAAAAGTATGCGCATGCATTATCATCACAAGATGTTTAAATAAAAAATAACGGCCGGAATTCGTTTTGTTTGATATGACGTACTCGTATATTTATTTCTCTTGCGTATTATAGTTTTGCCAAGAAAATCGCAATCTCACTTCCGATAGTAATATTGTTTGACGGTGTATAGTTTTCTAATTAATATGAGTTTCGAAGTCGAACTATTTACTCTATACGCAGTACACAATTAATATTATCACCTCATACTCTCTGGTGAGACACGGGTGGAAACTCGCCCGGGTGTAATAAGATATTTTAGTAAAATTAATTAGTTTATTATGGTTGCGTAAGAAAAATTTTTGGAAATTTGGCCTTCTGTATAAAATGCTTCTGTAGTATTTGGTAGTGTATCGGTGTTCAGAATAGCAGTTCAGTGGAAATTTCTAGTTTCTACGGTTAAAGTTGTCGGAATACAGCAAAATAACATTAAGTTTTATAAAAATCTCTACGTTGGGTAAATTCTTGCGCGAATTCGAAATTGTTGGTCATATTTTCTTAATTACTAAGAAAAGCACTGTAAATTAAAAAAAAAAAATGATAATCTCAATGCGTCAAATAGACAACCAATCCTACTTGAAACCAGCTCTAGCCGGACTTGATAATTATAACAATTTTTATAGGCGTAACCGTGATCATAGACATGTAAATTGGAATTCAGAAAATCATTCCGGTGTGGATTAAAAAAAAAAAACTTTTGTAATCCTAACTATGAATTTTTTTTTATTTCACATAACACGAAAATTAATTTTTAGTAGGATTAGGGGTTGTATTGTTGTAATGTGCATTAGTAAATGTATTCCTAATACATCCGTTTAATGTTTTAATCTCCACGTTTGCAGTATTAAAATAGATTACATCTATTAATATAGATTATAGAATAATATTGATTTTTAGGGGTAGCATTAATTAAATTGTCGGGGGTGCAAAAATTATGAATACGGCCCTGCTCACATTACTTGGAAAACTATGAGAGAAAAAAAAACCGCTTACATTTCAAGGCATTTTTTGTAGGCAATTCAACCAGCGCGGACGAAAAGCTGCGCTATAACTAACGTTTACGAGGACATAAGAACGTATTACTAACTGTGAGTTGATAATGAAAAATAATATTGTATTATTATGCGGCGCACGATATAAAAACGTGTACCAGCGAATTTAGTGGAGTTTTAAAGTTCACCGCGATTAGTAATCCTGCAGTGTAAGTTCGGATTACAATAGTCCGTATAGTTTATTGTGATGAATATTTTTTTTACTCGCCCGGTCTTGAAATGAATTCACCGTGGCTATGTACGTATTGCATAATTGCCGCGATATCACGCTGCTGACCTTAAAAAAAGCACGTCGATTGTTACTGTCGGGCGAAGAACCGCCGACGATCCACGATCTGCGATTCGTAAAACCAATAATCATCGTACACTCTTTCGCACGGAGTGTACAATACGTGTTAAATCGAAACAGAAAACACTATACGTACGTCTTACCACAATTCTTTAAAAACTCGTCCAAATATCCATTCGCGAAAGATTTATTCTTGACTGTTCCTGGAAACCCTCCTCCCCCCTCAAAAGGCTTGAAAGGGAAAAGGGTGTCACGGCTTTCTTTAGTCTAACATGTAAATCGCGGTCTCTACTAATATAACTTAATGCCCTAAGGAGTGTCGTCAGTGTGCAGATTATCCCACCCATGTTTAATATGTTACTACCTATTCCTTTACCACTTTTACTTATGATTACGGCTCGGATTTTGTAGCAAAATAAATCCTTAAAAAAGCATTTATTAAATTTAATTCTAAAAAAACAAATTTCAAGTACACATAAAATTAAATATTAAAAAAAGGAACTGCCGACCATATATTTGGTAAGCTACTTTCGTTAAAACTCATTATATTCGGTGCTAATATATTTGTATACATAGAAAAACCTCTTTCCACATCAACCGATGTAATCGGTGCATATTTCATATAAACTAAATCATTTAAATCATACTGTTCCACATTTATGTTTAGTGTCATTATGCATAATATTGATTTCTTGAAGTTATACCCATCCATTATTCTTTGAAAATACACGATTGCACTTTTCTAAAATCAATTTCGCTACTTTACCATTAGTTTCCTCTTAAGCTTGTGTTTTTCTTCTAACACAGTACCTATATTTTTGCCAAGGGTTCGCCTAAAAAAATTAATATATAAATGCAAATACTTGAAACAAAAATAAAAATAAAAATAAAAAATACCTCTTTTTTCTAATTTTTTAATTGCGTGTGGTATAAATCCAAAATTTGTTGTGGTGTAGACGAGATTTGAATGTAGAGATTGATATTTTATAAGCTCTTTTACAACATTCACACACATTCTCGCTGAATTCTTCAACTGCACTTTTTATTTCATTCAAATATGTGCAATAATATTCGGCTGCTGTAATCCATGTAGACCAACGAGTAGTGATTGGTTTAGGTGGATTTGGAATATCGAGACATTTTTCTTTTAAAATAGCGATCCGTTTTGGGCATTACAGAAATGTTTTTTCATCTCGGCAATCAGACGATCAACTTTTGGGAAATGTGCACGCACTTCTTCGTACACATTATGGAGCGCATGAGATAAGCATGTCACATGCAAAGCTTTTGGATGCAGTGCTTGAACACAGCGGCCAAGTATAATATCCATAGAAACAAGTACAATTTTCAAGAAAAATATGTAAAAATTAAGAAAAAAGAATCAAATAGGGGAAAAAGCAATAAAAAGCAGGTTTTGTGGAAAAAAGCAAAAAAAAGTTTACTTCATGAAATCAAAACAACTCAAAACGTATTTATATACAAGAATTATCTTTCTACCATACTCCCCTCAAAAGAAGCTTTTGCTATAAAATCCTAGCCTTATGGATTGAACAAGCCATTTAAAAAAATCAAAATATATATTTTCAAACATTATTGTTCTACGACCAGACATAACTCTCGTTATAAAAAGTCGTCGTTTTTATTCGTCTAACTCACCGTTCGAGGACGTGATTCTGCGCTTCGGAAGATGTACAAAAAAAAAAAAAACGATCGAGTGACGTGTAGTCGGACGACGCGTTACCGTGGTTCATCGTCGATCCTCAGGGACTCGTTCCGTAATGCCATTTGAATAATATGTATTTGTATTTTCGGGATAGCTGCGTTGCATACGATCCATGACCGTTCCGACGTGCACACCTTACAAGTTACAATAATGTGTAGTACGTCACATCACATTTTGAGTTTACGCCCAATCATTTAATTTACGCTGCACTACAATACTACACATATCTTCTCCCAACATTCATCATCATCATCGTTATCGAAGTCCGATTTTTTGTAAATCTTTTTACCTTTTCTTTTTTGATCTATAATTATTTATTTTATTCTATCCTATGTAAATTTCATAAATAAATTAACCTGTAACGTGTCATTTATTAAAATCATCATAAAAAAAAATTGCAAAAAAATCAATTTAATAAATATATATAAAAAAAGCGCTAACTACGTCACATTATGAAATCAATATTTTTTAAAATAATTTTCCTAAACGATATCGCACGTACGCAAACGCTGGTGTAATTATTATTACTAATAATTTATTAGTGTCCTGGTCGACGTACGGGAATTATAACAGATGAACGGTTCGCGATGCAGAAAGAAGAAGAAGAAAACGGTTCGATTTTTATAAGTATTAAAACTATACGTTTCGGACACTATTTTACGATTACGAAATATTACTCTAAAATTCAAACGGACGTAATATATTACGTCGAGCTTAAGCTTTTGGAATTATTTTCAGCAGGTATTTTCGACGTTGGCTAACGTTAAATCGGATACTTTTCCCTCTGCGACCATTTAAAAATACATTGAACGAATAACAAGCATAAACCAAAGCTACGTTTAATAATATTTTTAACGTCTTTAGTTTTTTATTTAACTTTAACTCGATTACTGTGTACATCAGACGTTTTATCTTAATCATTTCGACGTGCGAAATCGTAAGTGACATACAATACCTTTGAACAGACAGACACACACACACACACACACATTTATACGACTAACGGATCTTACCGAACCGTATATAAGTGACATATTTATGTAATATACGTTTGTGCCACCGGGGAACGGTTTTAGTGTAATCGATCGCTTTTAAATATTTAAAAACTCAAGACGACTTTATTTCTTTCATTATTTGGCGTTCATTCATCTAAAATGCACCGACAGCCAATGAGCGCGATCTATTTCTTTCCGAGTTTTTCACTGCTCATTAATTGAGTACAATGTGAAACTATAATGTCGTAAGCCCGACACGGTCGTAAGAAGAACCACGTGAAATGTAATTAACTTTTTCTTTCCGGTCCGCTGTTCGATAATAATAATAATAATTACAAAACGTCATTCGACACGTATCTTATTAGTGTATACGCTCACGATCTTATAATATGTATACAGATGGTAGATGTATCATGCTATGGACCCGTTAAATCGTCCCGAAACGTTTAGGTTTAGTGAGACAAAATATTGTTGTCCTTGCACCAACACGTCGTATTGTTTTACCGTTTTTTTTTTTCATTTCGTTTCCCATCTCGCATGTAGCGGCTAAATAAAAAAGTCTAAATCGAATTAAAAACATTTGGACCGCAGTGACCGCAGTGACGATCAGTAGATGCCGGCTGAGAAAAAAAAAAAAAAACTGTAGCTTTATATCGATAAACGTTGACTGTACAATACGTTCATAGACGTATATAGTATTAATATACTTTATCACAATTTATAACACATAATGTACACGCCTGTAGCCGCAGTGGCGTAGCCAGGAATTCTCTATGGAGTGGGCTAATTCCCACAAAAATAAAAAATATTAAATAAAAAATAAAAATAGGCTTATAACTAAAATCAGTAAAAAATGATTTATTACAAGCTATGGATATATTTATAATATCGGTTATATTTTTTTTGGATATGCACTACTTCATTAAAAACCCACGAACCGCCACCGATCAAGTATTACGGCTGTTGGCTTAAACAAATACGGTCAATGGGGGGGACTAAGGGCCCCTTAGCCACCCCTTTGGCTACGCCTCTGCTTGTAGGTGACCGCTTCGAAGGCGAAAACGTTGTATGTATTGCGTTCGCGTGTACAGGATAAGTCACCTCTCGCGGTCTGTGATTGAATCAAGCCCTTATCCAGGGGTGGTTAGGGGTTCACCCCCCCCCCCCCGAAATGTTTAAAGTAGGTATGTATTTATAATATAACTAAGACTAACTACAAACTTTATGTACAATTTGTATTTATACATTTCCCAATTTCCCACTCGTCATTAGTCTCGTTATCTTTAATTTTAAAATTATCTATACATTATAACATTATATTTTGTACCGTATAATATTAACATATTAAAATAATAATATAATCATTTATTTTTAGTCCATGTATTGAAAATATTTAAACCCCCCCCCCCCGAAAATTGATCCTGAATACGTGTTTGGATTGAATAGATTTTATTTAAACGTGTGCCTACATAAATCCTGGTACATAAATATTATGTCGTACATCGTTTCTATGTACATACACTACGCACGTTTCGTTGTAAGCCCGTACGTAATAACATGATATAGAGCCGATTCGGTCTAGCGATCTTTGACGATCCACGTCGGGTCGTCCGTCGCGCAGTTGAAAACCGTTTCACACCCGAACGCGGCGCGGCGCATTAGAAATGATGAAAATTCAAAATCGATTCACCTTGAAGCGCTCGAACCGGTGATAATGAGGGATACGGACGGCGAGTCTATGGAGTCTACCTGTACCGCATTTCATATTACGGTAGGCATACAGCAATATAATATTATACCTAACCACCGGTACCACCGACGACGGGTCTGTTTATACACGTACAGGGTCAACGCGGTGGAGAAGTTAAGTGTTTCTGGTGGCCCGACGCCCGCGCCGCCGAGAGGTATTTGTTTGTTATTATAGACACGACAAACAGGTGGTGGCATAGGTATACTTCTTACAAATATGTGCACACCTGTATTTTCTCAGACCCGTGACTACACGTACATAAACTACAGTGTGTATAAACGATGTAACGTGCACTCGGTCTGGAGAATCTACACGCGTACAAATCCGTTACCGGTAAAAATATTCATGTTCGTTGAATATATTATTAACGTTTTTCCCCGCGACAATTCAAAAGGTTAAACCGTATTGTATTTGTTCGTGGATTATAATAATATCGGCCGTCGGACCGATTTTTTTTTTCCTTTCCACCGACGAACGCTCGTTTTCTCCGTCGGCTTACGCGTAATATGCGGCGAGAACGGAATATTTTCGTGTAACCCGACCGTCGACGGCACACGCGGACGGCGCATTATTCATTTCGAAAAAAAAAAAAAAAAAAATGCTACATTGCATTGTTGTACATT
Organism: Periphyllus acericola; assembly: GCA_949715065.1. Classification (NCBI taxonomy): domain Eukaryota; kingdom Metazoa; phylum Arthropoda; class Insecta; order Hemiptera; family Aphididae; genus Periphyllus; species Periphyllus acericola. Next base: position 64,862,580 of record OX454264.1, read on the forward strand.
TCGCCCTTTATAAAAGAGGATTGCCGACGAGACCGAATGTTTTGATAACGATCAATTTACTCAGAAGTTAATCGTTTTCAATGAAATACATTAAAAGTTTTGACGGGACGCAGTGCGGCGAGATACCGCGCACACAATATACGTCGTCGCTCATCGTTTAAACTTTAAATACTCGGGTAATTAAGAACGCGGTTTCGATGATCGATTTCGATACATCGGAATTTTCAGAAAAGTATTCTGCTGAAGAGCGCAAAATTAAAATAAATAAACCGTCGCTCGTTAAGTTACTTACACATTTATTACGATGAAAAAAAAATAGGAAAGTTCACTTTGCTCATTTTTCTCTGCGAAAACGTTATACGAATAATGTTACGACGGTCTGAAATTACGCGAAGACCAAAGCAAAACAATTTGTGTATAAAATTAAGCTTAAAAATATATTAATAATTTCTTGTTCACGTGTATCGGGTTGATTTTTACTGCGAAAAATTGTAGTGCACACTATACAGACTAGACGCTTACTGCGTAAGCGCGAACTTTGCACATATCGTACGAGTAAAAAATACGAAATTTACCGTTTTGATATGGTCGATTTTTTTTTTTTTAGGTTTCATACATTTTTAAACGGAACACACCAATGTTTTATTTCCAATTCTGACGCGAACTATATAATAAACAGATAAATTTCAAATTTTGGACAAGTAGTTTAATAACTATAAATATTTATAAAGTTTAAATAAGAGGAATAAATATATATATATATATATAAAGGGAGTGGTAAGAAAATAGTGAGTGGTGTATTCAGTATTTTATTGCACTACTTCGCTTTTCTAAATTTTAAATGCTTATAAATAATAAACCATTTGTTCAACATTTCACGTGGAAATGAAAATTCGAAAAGATATTCGGCATCGGAGTTCGGGATGAGCATTGGAGATTGCCGTTTAAGACCCGAACAATGTCGGCTAAATTATGTAGTATCGAAATGAGGGGAGAACAAAAGAAAATAGAGAGGTTTGAATATTAATTTTTTCGTGAACGTTTCGCGCGTTGTTTAAAAACTTGGGATCGTAGGAGGAAAGTATGAAAAAAAAACAATAGAATGTGAACCGTTTTGAGACGACTACGAGTACTTAAAACGAATCATCACCATCGTATAACACCCTGGTTTGTGAGTACTAATGTATATATTTGTAAATATATTACAAATATTATACATACCGGGTGATTTTTTAGACGTGCTCACTCCCTTTTTTGGCCGTAAAAATGCTTTAATTTTAAATTAAGTATGTCCCGTGGTGATACAAATTTTTGTTTTTAAAATGAGAACACCATATTTATTACGCAAAATAATATTCAATTCATTTTTCTGAAAATTTCTGATGTAAGACGTAGTCGAAATTCGGACCAATTCTGACGGAGTTATTCAAATCTAAGATAAATATTAATTAATATTAATAAAAATATATTATATATTATTTAATTTAAATATTAATTAATATCAATTAGGGATAACATGTAATTACAAATAATATCATAATATTAGGTATATAACGGTATTTTCCTTAATACTGTAATTAGAATAATTCAAAAACTACTCGTTCGATTTTTGATTTCGGAACATCAAATTGCACAGAATAATTACCACAATGAACATGGGGTGTTCCCATATGAAAAACAAAACTTTTTATCGCTGCAGGGCATACTTAAGGTGGCAAGAAAAAAAATATATAGTTTTTATGGTCACTTGAACGTTGAAAAAAAACTCAAATTAAAGCATTTTTACGGTCAAAAAAAGGGATGTGCACGTCTAAAAAATCACCCGGTATATAAATATTTTGTGTTAAACGTGCACGTATTACGTTCGTCTCGTGGGACGACAGATATTCACACGTGAGTGCATGCATTTTCACGTGGAATATTATAAATTTTTCTATTTTTATCATTGATTCATCGTTTATATTATTCATAAAAACTGCTGCGGATACGCGCGCGCAGACTTTATAGAAACGGCGGACACTTATTTACAATTTGTACTTAAATATTTTACTTAAGTTCGCACGTATACGCTGCCGTCGGAACGAGAACGATAAATTACCATTAGAGTATAGGTATAACGCCAACTACGTCATATGCTCGTATTCTATGCTCGCGTAACGAGTTCGTTGCGTGAGTTCGGTTCAGGGGTGAGAGGGGAAAAATTTATGCAGTGCCGGGGGGATGGAATGGCCTAACGTGTTTTCTCGCGTTTAACTATTCGTACAGATGTGTCAGCAACGATAGTAAACATGTTACAATTATAGGGCCGAGATTTCGATGCACTTTGCATTTCTTTTCCCAAAGGTTGCTTCGCGACGCTCGTATGATCACAAATCCGTTAGATGCATTTTTGAAAGAGAATAAGATAATTTCTTTGCATTTTTTTTCATTTTTTTACCATTTTTAGTATTTACGTTATTTTCTTAATTTTTTATGGCATTTTAAAGTTTTTGATGCGTTGGATACATAATATGCATTTTAAATTTTATTTTAAGATTTTTACACACTAAAATGATTTCTATATAAATATAACAAATTATTAAGTAGGTAGGTACTCGTAATTCATATTGTATTGTGGGACGATATAGTTGAAATGTCAAACATAAATAATTTAAATTGGTAAAATCTACATCCGATTATATCGTTTAGTACGAGTCTAGTTGTAACCGCTGTGTGAATTTATTTTCTACGTATTAAAATATTATTGCCAATACTTCATATGTAAAATACTATTTAAAAAACCCAAAATACACTTGCAATATTTCTCAAATTTAAAAATGCATTTTTTGAGTTTTCCTGGCCATTAAAATCCCAGCCCTAGTTATGATATAGACGAGGACCCATTATTCCTTAGTTCTTGATTTAATTAAAATTATTATTATTATTATCGCGTGTTTTTATATATCTTAAGTATTTGTATATTTATATTTTCGTTTTATGTCAATTTATTATTCAGTGCAATTAGGAACGTCCCCTATTATTAAATAAATAAAGATTCTAGCTAGGAATGCCTTAATAAAATAAAAAGAAATAAATAAATAAATAAATAAATGGATAATCAAATCAATTATTTTTTACTATACGGTATTAAAGTATCGTCCCATCACTATACCGTCTAGTCGTCCATCGTAGCGTTTCCTCTGCGGTGGAGAACGTTTGTAAGTACCTATAACGTTTTCAGAGCTTTTGCGGAGCGAATTATTCGGTAGGGTGGTACACATCGGATACGATTTCACGACTTATATAACCTGTAACGACGTATCGTTACGATCAATTTGCCCGGGGGGCGCGAGGTGGCACCGAGGCGCAACTTTTTATTTTCACAGGTCTCGTTTCGGATGGTAATATATATATAAGTAGGTACGCACCAGTAAACAATAGCTGTACCAATTGGTGCGAAAAGAGGTCGTTTTCGATATTCGACGACAACGGAGGGCGCGTTTTCCGAGTGAAGATTAATATTTTTTATGTTTTATACGTAAAATAATATACGACGGAGAAACGAAAAAGGAATGAATAGCAATCGTGCGCTCGCATCGGTAGTATTCGCGCGTTATTTTTGTTATTTTGTATTATTATTATTATGATGTACGTAGTACACATGAGACGATTGTCGCAGTGCGCCAAGACGATAGACTATAATTTAATATATTATAATATTATCGTGACATTTTATAATATTATATTATTGAGCGTATAAAGCGCATATTATGCGTTCGTGTGGTAACATTATTGGTTATATTGTTGTCATGAGGTGTAGTAGGAGAAGTAACTTTAATTCAGGGGCGGTAGGCCTACCGTGATACCGGGACTTTCCCGCTGGGCCCCGCTACATATATTAATACGGGCCGATGCGTTCATCATAGAAAACATTATATTGTAAATTTAATATGTATAATAATAGGTATGCAATATTCCATGAATACATTTTGAATTTGCACGAATTATTATGTATGAATAAGTTATGTTCTACCAGTAGCCGACAATAATTCCGGTTACATGAGAACTTATCTGCTTCTGTAAATTATTTTTTTTATCGGTGGCTTACACTTGGATCTATGGGTTAGAACAGTGGTTCCCAACCTTTTTTATTCCACGCCTCCTTTGTAGATTTTCGAAACTCTCGCCCCCCCCCCTTCTATAACATGAAAAATATATCACTTTTTTGTGTACTTTACAAAGAAATTATAAAATATCCGGGATGAATTCAATCCTATTGATGATAATAACTATAAAATATAAATCATAGTAAAATAGTAAGTAATATAATATAATGAAATTTACAATTTATTAATGTGAAGGCTGGCAACACTTTTCTTTAAACAATTTTTGTATGTTTGGCTCAATGTTTGTTTATCAATACTTTATCAATATCTTTATTGATTAAATTTATGTCTCTTTATCAATACTCAATAACCGGTCGTTATTAATTGTTCATATTTCCCCTACATTTTAAAATAAAAACTGTGTTTTGTGATGACTGCTTACGCCTCCCCAGAAATTTTTACACGCACCCCAGGTCGGGAAACGCTGGGTTAGAACGAAAACAACAAATACGAAAATGCAGGCGTCGTCATATCACATATTGTCACGTGGGCCGCAAGAATTTTTCCTAAAGTTCTACATTTTTCCCTGGCCGGTCAGAACACGCCTATCCGCCCTAGAATTTTGCAGTGTTGTGCCCTTTGAAATATCCAAATATTGTAATAACGCGTTTAATCGACGCGCGATCACGACCTAAACAATCGTCCGGACGTTGTTTTAGAGCGGTGTAATGCACCTACACCTACCCAGAAAAACATGAAACTTAAAACAACATAATAAATATTAATACTTATTTTACAACAATGGTAGCACAAATAACGACTAAGCGTACACTCGTTAACCTGTTTGACCCGTACACGCGCAGTGTTCTTTTTGCTTACTAAGAAACTCTAATGTATTAATAAATATGTACTAACAATAATACGAATGCACACTATTATATTAATATGCACCCTCTGCATATTAATTATTAATACATGTAACCTTTTGACTAGATATTAAGACAATAACAAGCCAGGAACAGGGTATATACGGTTACAATTATGTGTACAGATTAGACTAGTACTAGAGGTGTAAGAAAGGCTACGTGTTATACTTTGTCGGACCTCTGGTCCTTTATTTCATTAAACTTTAATAAAGTAATTGTAAAGTTAATTTTACAAATCTATTATATTACTTTTCACACCTTTAAAAACCACTCTACTCAAACCGAGTCTGGGTACCGCTGTCCCGCCGAACTGCGTATCCGATAAACATAATGATATCGCGTGAACCAGAACCCATATAGTTATTCTCCCGCGCCGACGTGTAGTCCTGGAAAAGACGATTTTTCTCTCCCGCTCAGCAGAACACAAGCACACTCCGTCATTGTGATCCGTATCACGGATATTTTACCGTCTCCAGTCGTACGTCAAAGCAGTAGGGAATATTCGTACGTTGATAATAATAATAGTAATACGTGCATTCCTAAGACACACACGCACGTCTCGCACAACAGAGACACGTTCTTCGACCTCGTCGTCTCGTCGTTTATAAATCTCGCACCGCCGCCCGTAATGTTTTTCATGCGAAAATCTCCAGAACAATGTGTCGATGAAGTAAGTCATCTCGATGCCAGTCGTCTATTTGCAAACATCCGGCCACGACTTGATTACCGCACCAAAGGCCGTGCAGATACATCCGGAAATTGAATATTCGATCACATCACCGAACTGCAGTGGCGCGGGCGGCTGTCCTTTTGTTCCGTTGTATGGATGTATCGCGAGCGCATCACACGCACTTCGTTTAATTTAACGGTCCGTTTGGTGCACGGCCAGCAGGCGAAACTGCTGTCGAAAATATGCCAATATCCGGAGACATTTATAACGTAGAGGCATCATTGTATCGTGAATTTTGTACATTAACGATTACGACGTGTACCTGCCGCCGCTGCACTGTGTATAAATATATCTGCAGTGCGAGCTTTAGAGTCGTTTAGATACGACGTAGGCGCACGTAAATGTTACAAAACCACGTGCGCCGGCCCTTAATCGAACTGCACACGATAATATCGATAGTATTAGGCCGCGCGCACATTAGATGCGTTTTCGTACGAATTTGATTCGTGCGAACTTGTACGTACACTGGGGTGACCAGACGTCCCGTTTAAAACGGGATTGTCCCGTTTTTGGTCATCATGTCCTGTTGTCCCGACAAACTTCGAACGGGACGCTTTTTATCCCGTTTTCAGAAGATGGTCCAGTTTTAATCCCGTTATTTCAATATTATTATATTATGTTTGTGAAAAAAATATCGATGTATGAAACAATTAATATAAAACGGTTTTACTCGTGTACATGTTTAAAATTAGAAACCAAATTTATAAATAACAGACACTATGTTCTCTACAGTTGTGTGCATATGTGTTATTAATGTATATGGAAGAATTTTTCTTTGGGGGGGGGGAGGGGGTAGACGTTTCAGATGTCCCGTTTTTTTATTTTCTTAATATGGTCACCCTAACGTACACGGTACACGTATGAACGATCTCGATCTACCAAATACTATGTGAGCGAGCAGACTGGGTGCGATTCGTTCGTAACTTTGACGTACGAAATCAATCCGAACTTGTCCGGATTTAATTAGCGTTCGTACGTCGGAAATGGATAAATGAAAAATGGACAGTGAAAAATGTATTATTTTCATTTACCAACACACATGTTAATGGGATCAAAGTGTTTCAAGGTTGCGCGACCTCACGTGACCCTTAATCGCGGGGCATGGCAAGAAATAACCAAAGAAATGGAAATTACTTAAAATTTTACAAAAAAAAAAAATTAACTTTAATTTAAATATATTCCCCATTCGGTTCTACGATAGTGACCACGACGCAGTCGTCTCCGGATTAGACAAAAAAAATGCATGGCGTCGTAAATGATGTATATGTACGTATTTCGAATATTGGCATTTTCAACTTGTCGGTCTTTATGGTTGTACAGTCCAAAGAAGTAAAGTGACAGCACTGAAATGGAGCATAGTTATGAAGTTATTGTTGCCTTTTCAAAGGCAAAAATTTGTGCTGCAGTTAGCGGTACTGTTACTTCGGAAAACAAACAATCGGAAATTCGAAGAAAAAAAAAATTGCTTTTCGTACGAATATTTAAACCGCAGTTAAGAGTGGTCGGGCTTAAAAAAAATACTATTCGCATCACTCACATAATTTATGTGATTTGAATTTATGTATAATTTTCAGTTCGGGCAATCCGGTCGATTACAATACTGTAGATAAACGTGATGGTACGTATTTGATCTGTACTCCGGCAAAACGTACGTCAACGTAGAGCGACGGAAAACACATATATTAATCGAATTTCGATTTGTACGCGTATGCGGCGGTGTGCAATAATAATGTCACGGATGCGTACGAAAAATACTCGGAACTTTAAGCCATCAAAACAGCAATCATAAATATATGCAATAAAAAAATAAAAAAAAAAGTTGGAATTACGGAGTGTACAAATAAAATATCGTGGGAGTACGAAACTCATTGGTCTAAGAACGAGTGTAATTATGCAAATGTTTCAAGTACCGAGTACTGCATCGTGCAAAGCTGATTTTGTATATTTTATGTAACCCAAGTATTTCCGTTGGGATGACGTGCCCGCCTATGACAATAACGAAATAATGGGTTCCCGGCGAACGATAAAAAAAATAAATTAATAAGAAAACGATATACTGTTCCCCCCCCCCCTGTTAAATATGCAATTTTATTACGACATGTGCACGTTTCATCGAACCGTTGTCTCACGAGTTTTGAAAATTTGTCCTCACACATACGTGTACCCACTCATTTTTCTCGTTATTATTATTTTTTTCGCACACACGCTCGCGGTTTCGCGGATACGAGATTTCCCTACGCGCACAGTTTAATTGGCGCATATTTATTTCAAACCATTTCAAATGTATACGAGTATTCTAAAATAACGAAAAAGCTAATATATGTTTTTTTTTTTTTGCATTTCAAACATTTCGTACACGGACTACCTACACCTTATTAGCACACGTATATACAGTCGTTGTCACACTTGTGTGTCGGGATACAGCCGATCGCAATCGAATTGCTTGTGCTTCGTTCGAGAAATATATTAATACAAATAGGCGATTTGTATAGGGTGATTTTTTATACGTGCTCACCCCCTTTTACGGCCGTAAAAATGCATTAGTTTGATCGTTCGGGTTATCATAAAAACTACGTTTCCACAATTTTTTTTTTTATGCCACCTTAAGTATATTTTGCGCCGATAAAAAGTCTTGTCTTTAAATCGGGAACACCTCATTTTCATTGCGGTATTTCGTTGGCGTTATTTTTCATTGACGTACCTACAGATATCAAGATTCGAACGAGTAGTGTAACGTGGTCGGGGATGACCCGTTAAATATAAGATATTCAGGGAAGAATTTAGGTTCTTTTGAATATAATTAACCGTAGCTCGGGAGCATAAATGGTATATAGGATCTTAATATTACAAATAAATGCGTATTGGTAAAGATAATTATTAATCTATAATGGTTTATTAAGACTTACTGTCATACTTAACAATCATATGGCTGTTTCGTAGTTACACGGAGTTCTAGTTAGCGTGATGGTAATCGCAGAGAACTGACGTTCTCTTAGATATCGATAGTCGACCATAGGCCTTACAATATAAACTGTGAGTGGGGGGGGACTTAATGTATAGTCAGCTTATATTATGTTTCTATAATAGTAATACTAAAAGTAATATATATATATATATATATATAGTAGTAAACGTAGTATATGTAACAATTGTTACATTACCTCCTTTTTTTTTTTTTTTTCATTCCCACATATATGTGCTTTTATTTAGAAAATGGTCCCCCTTTTTTTTATTACAATATTTATAATGTTAGTTTTAAAGTGATTGAAATTCTACTGAAATTTAAGTGTTTGCTACAACTTTGACATGATTATTGTGGCATTGGTCTATATGTATACAATCATTGGAAATTGTTTTTATTTTCTAGGTATATAGATTCGGTAAAATGTATGTTACCTCTTACAGTGACACTGTCACATATCTATTGTTGCCTGATTCATACATCTTTAAAGATTATTTATATATAAAATTGGCTATTTAGCCTCCATATTTGTTTCAACACTGTGTATTATCTAATTATGCCTCCTCATCAATGTCAATAAAGTGTTACCGTAGCTTTGTCGTTTTTTTTTTTTTTTTTATTTCAATCAGATTAACACTAATATTATTATTTGTATACTACTACATATTCGCTTATTTTACCTAAATATCTATTTCCAGGGATATTTTTTAATGTTATTTTTATATCGTTACAAATTTGTTTGTTTTACATAAATATATATTTCTGGAGCTCTTCTTCTGCCATCTCCGTATGTAAGGTTATTGGTGAATCCGGTAAGACAAGATCCTTGATTCCTGTTGATATTGCCATCATCCGGTACTGCCATCCTAATCTCTCAATGTCCTCTCTCTCTCTTTTTTTTCCTTTTTAATTACATTATGTGGTAAACAAAAACAATGATATTATAATTTGCAATACATTTTCCCTAAATTTTGTCCTAAACATAAACGTACATTAAAAAAAACAATATTATTTATTAATTATTGTCTAATTATTGTATAACTTATTCTATAATGACCCCTCAGTTTCTTTTTAATGATCTCGTGGTTTGTTGATTTTACCCAGTACACACTAACCTTTCTTACCATTATATGAATAATTATATAGCTTAATACTAACGCTCCTATATATAATCCGTATTGGCGCAGTGTATTATTTGAAATAGTATTATTATTATCGTTTTTCTCTATTTCCGATATAATGTAATCTAAATTATTTGTGGATTCTTTTAAATTTTTAAAATTAGGCATTTGTAATTTAGGCAAAGGGGTGTCTAATGATTGTATTTTTTTAATTTTATTTGTTAATTCGTCTACATTTACAACACTGAATTCGGTATAGTAATCTATGAACACTGTCTTATTTACTTCTTTTAATGGTATTAATATTATGACTGATGTATATACCATGCAATCTTTCGGTATTTTTAAAATCCTCGTACTTTTTAAAGTGTGAAATGTTGTAGTGATTGGACAAACCAGGGTTGTTAGAATTTCATTTTCTATCCAATGAATAAATATAGTGCCTAAATAAAGTAATTCTGAAAGAGCGTTGGCTACTGCTTTAGAGAACTGTCTTGACGAGTTTTTATATCTAAATGGCAACCTAGTCGATTCGTATAATCCAAACAGTATGATGAACGCTAATTTATGTCTGTCAGTTTTGCCTAGTAGAATGTTTAGAAAATCTTGTTGCATATCCATTATATTAAAATATTTAGAACTTTCTAGACAGTCAAATATTGTTTGTATATTCGTAATTGGAAAATGCTGGTGTGGTATTTGCTTATTTATTTGTTTATAGTCAAACACTAATATCTTTATTTCATCTGCTTTATTAACTAAAAATGCTGAACTAGCGTATGCTGAATTAGATGGTGTAATTAAACCGGCATTAAAAAATTTGTTGACTTGTCTTTGTAATTCAACCTGTTCATAAAGTGCTAATCTATCTGGTGGTAAATTTATCGGGTTTTCTGTTAACGTAGGTATTGGTATATCTCCTATATCAATAGCTTCCAAGTCCGTACCATATTGTGCGAAACAATCCGAAAATCTCATCATTATTTGTTTTATATTTATTTGCTGATTTTTATCTAATTCTGGGTTAATATTAAATTCTAGTTTTCTTTTTTCTGAGTTGTTTTGTAAATTGTTTAAATCACCTGTTGCAATTTTCGTTAGTTTTTATAATAGTGTCTTGCGTAATTTGTAAATGGATATTGTCTTGTGCAATTTTCGAGTCAATGAACTTTTCGTTTATGTTTTCAAAAATGTGTTCTGGATAGTATTCTAATTCATGAAACCCGTTTTTTTTATATCCGCTGTTTTTTATAAGTGTGTCTTGCGATTTTTGTAAATTTATATCGTCTTGTACTAATTTTTCGTCCGTTAAATTGTCGTTACTGTTTTCAAATTTGTGTTCTATACAATGTATTAACTCATCAAAACCATTTTGCCTATTATGTATTTCATCACTCCTTTTTATATTTTTTATTATGTCGTCACTATCTTTTTCCGGGTTTCTTGTTATAATATTATATTCTTTTTTATGTTCAGGTTCTAATTTATAAATCTTAATTGTGATATCTGTTGCAGATTTTTTTTGATTTTTTTCGTTATTTGGAAATAATCTATAAGTATTGTTTTGTTGTTCCTGTGTAAACCCAATTTTCTGCGGAACTACTCGGTTTTTTTGCATATTGCAGTTTCTTTGTCTATGTCCCAACACTCCACATCGGAAACATGTAGGTAATCCAGGTTGATTTCTATATGAAAATCTGGTTCGAGGTATATTTTCTTGATTAGATGGTCTACGAAATTGGGCACTTGTCATTTGATTATAATTTGGGTCAAAATTATAAAACGGATAAAAGTTTCGTCGTGGATTGTTTTGATAGTATTGATTTGGATTATTGAATCTGAATGGTTGGTATGGTAGATTTCTGTTATCAAACGTGACGTCATTATTATTATAACCTTTCCTTCCATTATAATAAGTATCGTTTCCATAATTAGGCGTATTATTTTGAGTATGTTCAAGTTTTATTTGGTTTATATGATTTTTTAAAATATCCATATCTCTAGTGAGTTTTTCCACTGCTTCATTTACTTTATCTTCAGACCGCAGTAAATTAGATACCTCGAGTTTCTCAAGCGTTTTTTTAATATTTTTAATTGATGTATTATCAGCTAACATTATTAATTGAAAAGTCTCTTTGGGCAATCTCTTTAATATATGTTCGCAAATGTCCTCCTCGGTCATGTTCTTATTTATTTTATAACAAATTCCTGTTATCTTAATTATAAATTCTTTATACGTTTCTCCTTTCATTAATTTAAGATTTTCTAATCTCGCCCTAAGTAAATGTTTTTTTCCTATTATTGTAAATTCTGATATAAATTCTTCTTTGACTTTGTTCCATGTTATATTCTCATTTTTTAATTTTAATTGATCAAAGAAATCTTCTGCTGAATCCTTAAGGTATAATTGTAAAATAATTAATTTGTCTTCGTCATCCCACTTGTTTATGATAGATACCAATTCGAATTTTTTTATAAATTTCTCTATATCTTCATGTCCTTTTCCCGAAAAAATATCAGGTTTGTGCGTTATTTGGTTAAGGGCCATATCTGTAAATCGGTTTTTTGTTATCGTATTTGTTGAACCTTCTCCTCTTTTATTATTAAAGGTAAAATCTTCCATATTTGGTATTGAGTCAAATTTAATTTGTTCTTTTTTTCTCTGCTCTAAACTTAGGTGAAATTGATTTATCTATCTGTATTAAAAGATCCTTTAATTGATATGTTACGTCCAATGTTACAGGATTATCTCCCTCTAGCAACTCTGTGTTTTCTAAAACGTTTATCGTTGAATTAGTTTCTATAGGGATATCACTAAAAAAATTTTCTTGGTTGTTGTATGAATTTAATTGAAAGTTATCATCTGTAAATATTAAATTTGTTTCATTTGTGCCCTCATCAATGTCTTGAATGTTTCTAAAACTTTTTATCGCTGATTTTGCAATCTTTCTCAAATCTGTAATTGTAGATGAAACCTCACTATGTATATTACAAAAATTTAAAAAACCTACTATTTCCGATTTATCTAATAAATTTATCCAAGCTACTGTTTTCTGTGAAATTATAAATTCAAATTTATCTTGTAACGGTAATTGATTGAATTCTTCTTTTTCTAAATTTTTTACTACGTATAGGGAACACAGTGCAAATTTTTGTACTAATTTAGCAGAAAATGGTAACTTTCCAAACTTGGAATTAGAAAAAAAATTACCTACATCGACTTCTTGGGTTTGTCGTAACAAATTTACTAACTTTATTTCGTTTATTTCGGTCCCAAAATGTTCATCTAGATTTAATATATTGGTTTCATTCACTTTTGTAATTTGATTATTCGTATTCCGTTTGATATAAAATTTGTTATCCATTAAGCACCATTATTTATTGAAACATTTATACTTAAATAAAAATAAATACTTAAAAAATGTTTTATTCTAATATATTCTTTCTAAAATGTACTATTGTCTTTTATTCATCTACTTAATTATCCACTTAATCATATAACTCTTAAAATATCTATTCACGTTAATATTATTCTCTTACACTTACTATTTTTAATTATACTTAAATTTACATAAAAACGTATATAGTCAATATATAAATCTCTTTACTTCGCAATAAGACTACCCTTTTTCTCTTTTCGTTTCCCTAATCAATATAATATTATTCTCAATTAAATCTCAAAAATCTTCAATATATATAAATAAAAATCTCAAAAATTTTTAATATAACAATATATATTTTTACTCTTTTTATTTCCTTATACAATTATTATTAACACTTAAACTTCATACATTTTTAATATATAAATCTCTTTAATTCACAATAAGACTACCCTTTTTCTCTTTTCGTTTCCCTAATCAATATAATATTATTCTCAATTAAATCTCAAAAATCTTCAATATATATAAATAAAAATCTCAAAAATTTTTAATATAACAATATATATTTTTACTCTTTTTATTTCCTTATACAATTATTATTAAAACTTAAACTTCATACGTTTTCAATATATAAATCTCGTTAATTCCAAATAAGACTACCCTTTTACTCTTTTTGTTTCCCTAATCAATATAATATTATTCTCAATTAAATCTCAAAAATCTTCAATATATATAAATAAAAATCTCAAAAATTTTCAATATAACAATATATAATTTTACTCTTTTTATTTCCTTATACAATTATTATTAAAACTTAAACTTCATACGTTTTCAATATATAAATCTCGTTAATTCCAAATAAGACTACCCTTTTACTCTTTTTGTTTCCTTAATCATTATAATATTATTGACAATTAAATCATCAAAATCTTCAATATGTATAAATAAAAATCTCAAAAATGTTCAATATAACAATATATAGCTTTACTCTTTTTATTTCCTTATACAATTATCATTAAAACTTAAACTTCATACATTTTCAATATATAAATCTCGTTAATTCACAATAAGACTACTCTTTTACTCTTTTTGTTTCCCTAATCACTTTAATATTATTCTCAATTAAATCATCAAAATCTTCAATATGTATAAATAAAAATCTCAAAAATGTTCAATATAACAATATATACCTTTACTCTTTTTATTTCCTTATACAATTATCATTAAAACTTAAACTTCATACATTTTCAATATACAGGGTGTCCCAGGTCTATTTGACTAATGCAATATCTTTTTTTCTATTTAATATTTTTAAGTTTTTTTTTTTTGTAATGATTTGTAGAGCCCTGCGCTATAATTTGTATATCTTATACTTTATTTTATTTTTTTACAACAAAAATAAATAATTTAAATTTTGTATTTAATATTTTTCTAATAATCCAAGATAGCTATTTCATAAATAAGTATTTAAAAACCATTTTGGCGTTTTAAACTTTTAATTTGGTTAAGTCGTTAATTTTTAAACAATTTTCAAAGTGTGTTAAAATTCAAATTTATTTCTTGCTAATCACTGTTACTGCTGTAGTCGATTTTCAATTGTTTTCTTCCAAGAAACAATAAATTTGTTATCATTAAAGATTGATAATCAATATTAAATACATACACATACTAATACGTATTTTGTCATAATTTAACATAATATGATTATAATTTATAACATGATGTACCTACTATTACTTATTTTAAATCATCATCATTCATCAATATTTTATTGTTCAATCATTTAAATACGTTTAAACAAATTTAGAACATTTTGATTTTGAATTATGAAACAAATGACATGTGGTTTGAATATTAATTATAGTTATTATGTAAGTCCTTTTTAAATTTAAAGTTAGTTTAAGTTGATATTTTATGGATCAAACACATTTTGCCGTAATCACTAAAAACCTTAAGACTTGTCTTCTCATATTTTAAGACAATTCTATTGTATTAAATTTATGAGTAATACCTAGTAATACTATGGAATTATCAGATTGAACATAATTCGTAGAAAATATTTTTGGAAATGCCTTTGGACACAGGTACATATTATCATTAGTTTGCAAGTTAAAATTATTTTATTCAATATCTTTATAAACTTTTGGTAACTAGATACAAAAAAATCAAAAATTAAACATACATATAATAACATTTTAAATTCTCAACACTTCAAATTACTATTATCAAGAAAAATATTCAAAATTAAATATTATGTAGATTACCTATACACAGTACTACAATTGAAGATTATAATTTAATTTGAATAGCAAAATAACATTTTTGTTAAAATGTGAGTATCATTTGTATTAAATTAATTTATACTTCAACCTAACCATTTTAATATTAATATTAACATTTATTAATTTATTAATAAAATGAATTAAAATATTCTCACTGTTAACGAAAATATTATAGGTGGATGTCAACATTAAAAGTATACATATTTGGTGAGAGTTCAAACAATTTCATTTTCAATCACATGCAGTTAGTTGTATAATTAATGCTTTGTACCTTGCTGTTTTAATACTACATTTGTATACTTACAATAGTTACTATTGTAACTAGTTGTATGTACCTATACATAAAACCATCAGAAGTTAAATTGTAACCAGTTCATCTTAAGTATAAAACAACATGAATCAAATGTTTCATTTTATTAAAAAAAAAATGTAAATGGTAAAATTGTAGATCATAAAAATATTTTGTTAGCTGTAAGTAGATGAGTAGATATATAATATTAGTTAGTAATATTAATTTAGTCATTTAGTTCATCAGGAACTTTATGTATTCAATATTAACCATATTTATAGCTCTGTTTATATAAAAAAAAAAATAATATTAATGTAAGAATTTAATAAATACCTATAACAACTAACATAACAGAAAAATAAGGGCATTCTGAAATAGTTTTGATTGGCTTGAAAGTGTGTAGATAATTGTTATGGATAAACACGTTACTACCTATTTCTTTAGTATTTCTCTGAATATTTCATAGTGTGTTAGTATGTTTACATAATTACTAAGAATAAAAAATAACCCATGAAATAATTAAGTTAATGATTTGAAATTGTTAGAATAGGTATTTAATGTCAACTTGTCATGTACTTTTTAAGACTAGGGACTTCAACCTTTGAGAATTTCAGAATAAAAGATAAAATAAATACTAATTTTCCTTAGTTTGTTATTCATTAATAAATAAAACATAAAAAAACATTTTCATACTATAAATTAAAAATATATCTAACATTATCTTGGTTTTTATATAAAATGTAAGTTGTAATTTATTATATCTATTTTTATTTTTACTATAAAAAATTATAGAAAAAATATAGTTGCAACACTTAATTGTTGTTTTATTGCAGATCTCTTTGTATTAGAAAATTAATACAAAGCTTAATTGAAATCCCTTTTAAGATTTATATATTGCCAGAGTTCATGTTAATAACAGATAAAATCAATAATTTTCTACATGACATAATATGTGACATTTAATATCCTTCTGATGGTTAAATTGTTTGAAACACTTAAGAGTGTATTGTTTTATACATGAATACTCTGCTAGTTGCAAACCGTTGCGTAATATTATAATTATACTTTTATTTGTTTTGAACATTTAGCCAACAAATTGTTAACTTATATTATAGGTGTCGGTTATTTTTTTTTTTCTTCAGCTAGCGTCACTAGTGAAAGAACCTTATACATACATGTATAGCAGAGAATGTTATTGAATGTTATAAATCATTTTAGTTACCTGAATATCGTTCAGTTTTTTAATATCATCCAACAACTGACTATTGTTTAATTCTAATTCATTATTTTTTAAGCACTCCAGTTCATATTGATGAGATAAATTTAAATTTTTCTAAAAGTAAAACCAAATTTTTGTGATTGTTTGAACTTAAAAACTGTTATAAATTAATTGTAACATCCTATGTATAAAAGTAGTTTTCACAGTTGCTAAATACTTGTTTAAGAGATATGTTATTCATACAATATTTTTTTTTAATAAATTTGTAAATAATTGTTTAATATATTACCTGTTGTAACTCTTCATTTTCTAAAACCAAATCCCTGCACATATCTTTATATTTTTTATATTTTTTAAAAATGTCTGTTTGGTCACTTGAGTGTGTAGAGCCCAAATCGGAGCGAGACAAACGATAACTACTCATGATGAAAGTATTTATTAGTTAATATGAAATACACTGTAGCTCATACAAAATGTAAACCTCGAATGATCAATTATAATATTATATGAATTGGGAATTACTGGTTTTATACATATTGTTTCATTAATTATTTACATACCTATTCTAAAACTTAACTATTTTAATGATCTTAATTGCATATTTGAATAATCTATAAATATTTTATAATTAAATGTGATGTTAATGGGTATTAAATGAACCAGTTTATGTATGATTTTTGAAATATAAAATTCAATATTTTTTATTTTTATCTTTCTTAAATATGCCTACTATTTATAGTAATTTAGAGTACCGTGATATGTTAAAAGTTTTTTATGAAAGTGGAGGAAAAAGTACAGTAAAAGCTCTCGTCTGTATTTACAAAAATTTCCAGAAAGGAAACAGCTATCTAAAAACACATTTTGTAATATAGAAACAAAATTACGTAATACAGGTAAATTTTTTATTATCAATAAAATTTCCTATAAAATTAATATAACAAATTATGTACCTAAAACCTAATACATACGTGTATAATTCAGTTATTATTATACAAATTTTAAATTAAGATATACATTAAAAAATAGTCTTTTTAGGTCGTTTTCCAAATGGTTTCAAACCAAAAAAAATTTATGTTATTGATGAAGAACATACAGTGAATGTCTTGGCAGCTTTCAGCAGTGATCCTCATGCATCTGTCAGGTCGGTAGCTAAAGAAACGGACATCAGTCGTAGCTCTATACATCGTATATTGAAGAAAAATGATTTCCATCCATACAAATTGCATTATGTACAAGGATTGAAACCCTCTGATCCAGATAGAAGGCTTCAATATATTTCAAAAATTATTTGCCTTCATGACCACAATAATATTTTGAAAAAAATATTATGGACCGATGAAAGCTGTTTTAATAATAATGGTATTGTCAATCGGCATAATTCTCATTACTGGAATGAATCAAATCCATTTTGGACACGTGGGTCCAATGCACAAGTTCGCTGGTCTACCAATGTGTGGTGTGGTGTAATAAGTGGTTATTTGATTGGACCTTATTTCTATCATGGCACACTAACTGGCCAACGTTATTTAGACTCTTTGACTAATACACTACCAATGTTATTAGAAAATATTCCATTAAATCTCCGAGTAAACATGTGGATTCAGCAAGACGGTGCTCCACCACATAACTCGAATATAGTCCGTGATTATTTAAATACAAATTTTCAATCGAGATGGATAGGAACTAGAGGTCCACTAAATTGGCCACCACGATCTCCAGATCTAACACCGCTCAATTTCTTTTTGTGGGGTTACTTAAAGGACAAAGTATACTCCCAACAGTCAACGTCGTTAGATGATTTAAAACAACGCATAATTGATGTGTGTAACTCTCTTACTTTTGAAATGTTGGAATCCACGACAACTGGAATTCTGGAACGGTATGAAAAATGTATAATGAAACATGGCGCACACTTTGAAAATTATTCATAGTTACTACTTACTAGTTACTAGTTAGGTATATTGTTCCATAATATTTAATGTTAAGAAATAAAACTGAACTTATAGTTGAAAAATTAAATTTACAGAGTTACATTTTACTATTTCTTACAATTTAGTAGTGATGGGCAACGATATAATTTTCTGTATCGATATCGTTTAGATTTTTCCGATATTATATCGCGATATCGTTATTTCTACGATATCGATATTCTCCTTAAATGTGTTCAACCCCGATAGCTGTATCCTAGAAAATAAATTCATAATTATTTTATTTTAATATTGTCTTGAATTCAAATTTGAAAAATTAAAATGTATGTTCTTACCAAAGTGTGGTCTGACGTCCTAGTGGATTTATAATAAGAGTTCAAAAAGAGAAGATTGTTAACTCGATCTGTAGATAGTCTACTTCTTTTCTTTGAAGTTATATTGCCAGCCTCACTAAACAGACGTTCACATGGGACACTAGTTGCGACTATCGACAAGTATTTTTTTGCCAATTTTGAGACTTCTGGATATAAATTTGAATTTTAAATAGATTAAACCAATTTTAATTCACTCATCACTAAAAATAATGTTTGTAATTTGAAAATAATTATCACTGTAGGATAAATGACAGAAATATAACGGTCAGCGGAGTAAGTAACAGACGTTTACGCCGCACCAACGACACAAATTAGACTGTAGATTATGGAATATCCAGTGGTACTATACCGTGTACCTCTTAAAAGTCAGCAAAATATTCCTTTAAGATAACATTATAATGGATTATTAATACTTAATACTTTAATAGTGTACAATAATTGACATTTCACCGGAACACGTGCACCAAACGTTATCAGCTAATGGCTATTATTATTTATTAATTTATTATAGCTTAAAAACTACAAATATCAAATAGTAAATACCATGTATTTTTCTTGAAAAATATTATTTTCGATATCGCGATATATCGTACAATACAAAAGCGATGTCGATGTCGGAAATTTGTCACGATATCGATATCGTATCGAATTATCGATATCGTTGCCCATCACTACAATTTAGTATCAATTGTTTAGTATCAACATCAATGGTAAGCATCACGTGACCATGTTAAATAATGATATAATACAATAATGTATAATAATATTATGTAATGACTAATGACCTACCTTTTAATGATAACAAATTTATTGTTTCTTGGAAGAAAACAATTGAAAATCGACTACAGCAGTAACAGTGATTAGCAAGAAATAAATTTGAATTTTAACATACTTTGAAAATTGTTTAAAAATTAACGACTTAACCAAATTAAAAGTTTTAAACGCCAAAATGGTTTTTAAATACTTATTTATGAAATAGCTATCTTGGATTATTAGAAAAATATTAAATACAAAATTTAAATTATTTATTTTTGTTGTAAAAAAATAAAATAAAGTATAAGATATACAAATTATAGCGCAGGGCTCTACAAATCATTACAAAAAAAAAAAACTTAAAAATATTGAATAGAAAAAAAGTTATTGCATTAGTCAAATAGACCTGGGACACCCTGTATAAATCTCGTTAATTCACAATAAGACTACTCTTTTACTCTTTTTGTTTCCCTAATCACTTTAATATTATTCTCAATTAAATCTCAAAAATCTTCAATAGATATAAATAAAAATCTCAAAAATGTTCAATATAACCATATATACTTTTACTCTTTTTATTACCTTATACAATTATTATTAAAACTTAAACTTTATAACTATTCAACGTATAAATCTCGTTAATTCACAATAAGACTACTCTTTTACTCTTTTTGTTTCCCTAATCACTTTAATATTATTCTCAATTAAATCTCAAAAAACTTCAATATATATAAATAAATATCTCAAAAATTTTCACTTCGACTACACTTTACTTTATTATTTCTATACGCTTCTTATAATATAATTTAATGACTAAAGACAAGTAAAAATCTTAACCAATTGCAAGTATTTGTAATTCCAACTATTTAAGAGCTTCGGCGCCTCCACCAATATGTAACGTGGTCGGGGATGACCCGTTAAATATAAGATATTCAGGGAAGAATTTAGGTTCTTTTGAATATAATTAACCGTAGCTCGGGAGCATAAATGGTATATAGGATCTTAATATTACAAATAAATGCGTATTGGTAAAGATAATTATTAATCTATAATGGTTTATTAAGACTTACTGTCATACTTAACAATCATATGGCTGTTTCGTAGTTACACGGAGTTCTAGTTAGCGTGATGGTAATCGCGGAGAACTGACGTTCTCTTAGATATCGATAGTCGACCATAGGCCTTACAATATAAACTGTGAGTGGGGGGGGACTTAATGTATAGTCAGCTTATATTATGTTTCTATAATAGTAATACTAAAAGTAATATATATATATATATATATATATATAGTAGTAAACGTAGTATATGTAACAATTGTTACAGTAGTTTTTGAATTATTCCAATTAAAGTATTAAGGAAAAAACATTGTTATACCTAATATTACTATGTAGTTCGTAATTAAATGTAATCGCTAATTGCTACTATTTCGAGATGACGCGAATTGTACACATTTCATGCGCAATTTTAAATTTGAATGACTCCGAAAGCATTGGTCCGAATTTCGACTACCTACGTTACATCCGGAATTCCGGAAAAGTTAATCGAGCAATATTTTGCGTAAAAGATGTGATGTTCCCATTTGAAAAACAAAAGTTTGTACCACCACAGGACGCACTTAAGGTGTCATGAGAAACCAAAAAAAACCTGGAAAACATAGCTTTCGTGGTAACTCGAATATTGAAAAAAAAAATTTCAAATCATAGCATTTCTGCTGCGTCCCAAAAGTCAACCTGTACATATATTTCGCCCAGTTCGGTATACTGGCACTAAAAAAACAGCTCAGACGATACTCATGATTAGAGCTGGGATTTCGTTGCACTTTGCATTGTTTTCCAAAGCTGCTCGTCTTGTCACAAATTTGTTTTATGTACATTTGAATGAGAATAAGAAAGTTTATTTTGCATTTTTTGGCATTTTTTAGTTTTTAGGTCATTTTCTTATTTTTTTAGGGCATTTTAGAGTTTTTGGAGGAATTTTTGAGTTTTTAGAAGCCAAGTATGAATTTAAAATTTTATTTTAAGATTTTTATACCAACATGGTTTTTAAATAAATATAACAGATTATAAGTTGGTACATACTTAGTTGGTATACTAAAACTATGTATTTACTCATGTGTACAGTTTACACTTGTAATAGATTTTTATAATGCATTTTTTTAAACTTTTTTATTGTAATTTATACTAAAATTATGGAAAATAAAAATTTTTTAGATCATAAAAGCATTTTTTTTAGGGCATTTTTCGTCGGTTTTTAGGGCATTATTTAGGGTTTTTAGGTCATAAAAGTATTTTTTTTTTAGGACATTTTTGGAGTTTTTTAGGGCATTAAAATCCCAGACCTACTCATGATACTCACGGGCACACAATATACACGAGTATACACGCTATGGTACGTGTGTGTTAACAAGAGATTTGTTCACGGTACATATTTCAACGAGAGTTCCTTTGAAGAAAACGTTTTGGACGGTCACACATTTGACGTCTCCGCCTGGCGTCTGTTATCTACACACGTATATATATATATATATATTATATGCGCGCAATAAAAATAATGTGCAGCTAGGTATTTATTTCTGTACGTAACAGTACCATAATATAGAAGACGAAATAGTGTTGTTCTCCACGCCGTTCGCTAGCAGCAGCGCGCGGTATTACAACAGAACCGTAGGTGCTTTGAACACGTATCGCGATAACGTGGTTAAAGTTAGTGTACCGTAACCAATTATTATAATTTATTACCGCGATAAACACATGTACGTATTATAATAAAACAGCGTGTAAGTCTCAACGGTAAAAGGTTCCGTAGCAGCGATTTTTCTTATACGTAAAACGGAAAACGGAAAAATCTTCGACTCGAGAAAAGATTTTAGCTGCTCAAAATATTGTCCATTGGATTTTACACCGTACTAGTATTATAATATAACCGTTTGCGTATGACTGCAGTAGATACGGCGTTTGAGACGCTCTTCCGCGTGGGACCGAGTTGACCGATATTTTTACCAACACGAACCACTATGTTAAATTTCAGATGTGATCTTAAAATAAAATCGCCACTTGATTTTTTTCTTTGTAATACACAAACACGCCTTCTCATTGTTAAAATTTGCAGCGGCCACTAGACGTCGGTGTAATCGTTTGCATTCAACTTGATAGAAACAGGTTTTCAGCAACGGAAACAACAACCATTTGAACAGTTTTCTGTTGATTTTTGAAAGCCCGTTTTCCTCAAGTTGAATGCAAACGATTACAGCGACGTCTAGTAGCTGCGCCCTGCACATACCAATTTTAACAATATAATGGCATGTCTGTTAATTATACAATTACGTACAAAGAGACCTAATGTGTACGATTCATAGAGTATAAAGCATTAAAAAAGGCTGTAGTTAGAAGTGACAACGAGCATGGTATTAAACAAACAAAAAATATGCCTTGGTAGGATACTTTTTCTATTGACCTCCTTCCCCTCTTTACTAGCGCTGTCAGGGGCGTATTTACACGTAGGCATTGTAAGCACGAACCTACAATGGCAAATTTTGAGGGGCGGCAAATTGTAAAAGGACATGATTTTTACCAATATTAATTATTTCTATTATAAACTTAACATGTCTGTTTCGTAACAAGAAGTCTATTTTTAATCGTGCTGATGGAAATTAAATATATCCGAAGACTGGGGATCGTTACTCTGAAATTAACTTTTCATCACGAAAATTATATTTATTAGTCATTTAGAACGTACAAATCTCAAAGGCCTACAAGCGGAAAACATATTTCGATGTACGCCCCATATCGCTGTATCGCTGTATCAACAGATCCGCAGACACTAAATGTGAGAACCGTATTTATATTATTGTAGAATTTTTTTTTTTTTTTCATCTCTATGTTGAATATAATATAAGGTGATGCAGACAATAATTATTAAGACTAGTAATAGTTCTTGTCCGAAAAACCGTGATATAACTGTACCTGAAATGACTATGATTTTTTCTTAATTATGTGCTCAAAAAATGTTGTTTTTTCTGTTTAGTACCTATCTAAAAAATTATAGTCATCAAACAATGTATGTAATACGAACACTATAAGCTGCCCGAAACGGGTTTACACGATAATATCGGTTGTTGATATAATACATACATCTACGTTCTATTGCGTATTATTGTATTAACCATCGTGTTATCCGCGGTAGCACTTTCCCGGATATTTGGACGATACCGATAGAATGAGCCATCACCAAATTCAACCTGAAAACTACCGTGCGATCACGATTTTTCGTTCGTCTCCGAGGTAATAAGACCTACCCGGGTAGACTCGCACATTCTTGGCGGCGGAAGACGCGATCACCTTACATTGCGATCAATCAAAACAACAAAGTTTTTTTTACTCATCTTGTTTTAATCTTTTTGAATAAAACAATTTGACAGACTCGGAATATTTAAAATTTAGAACAGTTGAATATAAATAATTGACAATTACTTTTTTAGTTTTTACTTGTCCACGTTTAATTTACACTGTCTTCGGAAGTCATCCAAATTTATCTTACTCGATTTGGGTTGCACTTTATGTTGACTTATTTAACTTTGTTTTCTAATAATTGTTCTCTCATATTTTTATTTAATTTTTTATTATTTACGTATACTCAGCACAATCGCGTACCAACAATAATTTAATATTTGCTCAACGTTTATGTATTTTGTTTTCTTCGAAATGTCGACGATTTCATAAACATTTTATTATTTATTATTCCAGTTTTTTTTTTTTTTCCACGGTCGTGAACATCTATTATAAATCTTTGTTTTTATTTTCTCGTTAATATTAATTAGACAACTTGATGGTGTTTTACTTATCTCGCTAGCCCGAAAAATCAATATAATACGTCTTAAAAGTTGTATCTACGATTAAAATATAATTATTTATTTCGGTTAACGCGTAATAAACATGAGTTTCATACCAAACGTTTCCGAGTATCGGTGCGGCGCCAAAGCGTCTTTTCAACCATAAAGTATAAACATGTATACATCATACACAAGTATAGTACGAGTCGCCGGAACGTTTTTACACTGGGATCTTCAACTGTACACAGACGAGTGCAGTTTATTTTGTTCTCGAGTGTGCATAATTATTCAAGTATCGCGCGCGGCGATTAATTATTAATATGCGTGGGTAGGTTTTACCGACACAAAGGGAATTTGTTACGCTGCGCTCGGCTTGTAATTAAAACGGATATGTGTAATTCTATTGCGGACGTGATTTACCGGTTATCTCTCGGAACCGAACGAAAGAGCAGAGCGCGTGAGACGGGGGAGCGGGACGAGTTAGGTTTTCGCGTGCACGAGCTCCCTTTCGTCGTCGCAGATTTCGCCGGCGGACGGGCATGGAGACGATCCGACCGCGACGTCGACTTGGACGTATTATCCGTCGAGATGCTTCCCAAAGGCTTCGGCCCCGTCACGAGCAGTGGTTCCCGCGTTGTCTGCCGAACTATAAATCTTTGACCGCACGAGAAGATCGTCGTACGATCCTGCACTATCCCGTCGCTCGCGCCGTACTTCAACTTGATCCCACTGAACTTTTTACGGTTCCCGGCGAGGCGATAATGAAATAGCCAAAACGGTACGTAATGTACGCGATGAGCGGTGCGACCGGACCGGACAGTTGATTCCCCGGTGCGTATTTTAATTGATATTTCGTGATATTTCGTTCAAAAGCGATTGCCGAGTGAATGTTATTATATATAAGCGTAAGCGCGCAGATATTTCGGGGGAGGGTCTTAAGGTTTTCCAGGGCTACGATAACAACGATTATCATTGAAAAATAAACAACACGTTGACGGGGAATTTGGTTTAGTTACCTTTGCGTATCTAACATCTTTTACGTGGACGAAAACTATTGATTGTTTAGCGCTAGTATAAAAATATGAATATATACATTTTATTACAATTTCGGTAGGGTTTCAACCCCTAAAACTCCCCTACGCTTGATAATACTATATCAGTGGTTCTCAATATTTTTAGAGCCACGACCCAAATTTTCCCCCGAAAACCTATCGCGACCCACATGGTCTTACAGGTTAAAAAGTAATTATCGCGATAATCTTTACGGATTTTTATTACGTAATAATTACGACGGTATTGTAAATAATAATACGAAGAATTATAATAGTAATAATCGTATGGCCCGTCCGTTATTTTCAGAACTTATAATATTCCAAGCTTGATAAGTCTATGTGTATGCAGTTTAAAAGAACATGTACATTATTAAGACTCTATTCGATTCAAAAACTCCTCGCGACACGCCAAAAATGTATTCACAACCCACAGTTTGAGAAGCGCTGAATCGTAGTTCAACTGAATAAATTGTGTCGTTTCGATTTATGACGATAGAATATACGTTATATCAGTAGCGTGCTATAGCGTATTGGCAAAAATGAAAAAATCTCAAGACAGCGATCACCATAACTCACCACTAATTTCGATTATCTTTTCTCGGCTTTTGCGTTTGTGTGTTTTCAAACATTAATATCTAACGAAAAAATATTTTTATTCTGGCGTCAAAGCGAGAAGACAGTGGTTTTAGTCGAGTGTTGAATGCTTGCAGACGAATTCATTTCATATAATATGATAGAAGAGTAAAGTGCTTGAAGTGGAATAGAAATGAAAACTTAACGTAATTTGTAAGTGAAAAGTTAAAATGTCCTCTTTGACATGGTTACTTTTAGTCCTACTGCTTTGTACAACTCAAAGATGGAACGATTTTTGCTGTTTCCAAATTCTGAACGAAATTAATTTTCAACCGTGTTCATTCTATGGATTAATCTTTGGCCAGTAAAAATATGTAAACATTTTCACATAGCACCTATTATATCTTATTATTGGATATAGGTTAAACATTGAATGCGCGTTTGAAATGAATCATACACGTTTTAGACATTTAAAATAACAAGCGAACTTTTCGTCGGCTCATCTATTTGTTCGGAATCGTGTTTGTACTAGACCAATATTATTACCAATTATTACACCAATATAAGAGCATAAACATTTATCATAAGGTTGTGGGTAAAACGTTTCTATTGGGTTATTGGCGTTAAAATAACATATTTTTTCCATCCATTTCGGAGTTTTAAAACTAACGTTTTATCAAAACGATTTTATTCTTTGGTTTCTCTTTCAAAATTGTTGTTAATCCATGCGTCTGTTTTCGTTATCTCTTCTCTATTGGCCGAATCTTTTAGTTTTAGAAAAATGTGTTAATTTATTGCTAATATTCAGTAAAAATGTCCACGAACCGCGAATAAACCAAAACAGTATATCGTTCAAATAATGTTTTTACTGTAGGTGCTTATGTGTTTACTCATTTAATTTACAGAACTGTAATTTTGTTCTACTACTTTTGTAAAGTATTAAGTATTTAAGTCCGTGCTTGAAACACTATTCATAAAAAGAAAAAGTAATATTTAAAAATAATAAGTACAGTTCAATCGAAATACCACGTAGTGTTTTTGTAGACACTCGACAATACTTTTGAAATGTATTTAAACTATAGGTGTTAAGTTTGGCAAAGTCTGATAAAGAAAAAAAAAATGATAAAAACAACAAAACGTTATTATTATTTCGAATTTTACATTTGGGAACGAGAGAAAACCTCGTAAAGTTGAGTATTCTAGTGAAATATGTATTAATTTCACAGCGGCGTATATTATGCGTATTGATTTTTGGATTACAATTTTGCACTCTATGTAAACACTGAAGACTTTGTCGCTGCTTATTCGAGCACTGTATTCAACAACCATACCTTTTCGAACGCCAAACAATAATAATATTATATTTAAAAATTTCTTCTTTTTTTTTTATGGCGAAAACTTTTATACGATATCGGATAAATGATCATATAGACCGAAACGACGGCACGAGTCAGTCAGTCCATACCTTGTATAACGTTCGAGTAAAAGTCAACACAAAATTTACGTGAAAGTTATACCTGCATCGTCACATTGAAGTTTATGATTGACCGTGGTTATATATCACGAAAACGGATTCGGATATTAGCAAATTGAATTGCGACGGCCGTTTTTATGGCGAAAACTATGCACATATATCTGGTTGTTTGCAGTTGGAGGACTAAAGAAATTAGCTCGACCGATTGAGATTTATATCGTTATATCGAAAATCTGACTTGAATACGAATGGCCGTTGACTCTCGCACTATGGTCTCCGTCGCGGACAAGTCGGCTGAAGCGGCTTCAAGTCTACATCCACACGTATCGGATTGCCAATCAGGGGACGAACATTATCTGTGATGGCAAGTCTGTTTTTTACGGCATTTTAGTTTTTACGCGCGCCATGAGTTTTTTTTTAAACTTTAATAATCACGGGTATTTTACATGCACATAAAACATAACTCACTTAAAAATCTAAATATCGAAAAAAACCGTCGCACAAACACAAATAGTATATACTCTTTCCTTTTATTTCGATAATATGTCAACTTACTCTAATATTAAAGTTAACAACACAAAATCGGTCCTGCTAAACGCAGATTCAATATGTTGTACGTTCGTAAGTCGGAGACAGCACGCGTTCGTGTAATATTATATATCAAATCATATACGGTTGTAGTTTGTAAAATAAATAAAATTATATCGAATACGAGTACTCAGTTCCGGATATAAGGGGAGGAGGAGGGGCGAGCCCCGGGCAATGTATATTTAGGGGCATTTCAATATCTAAGGCTTTTGACTATATATAAATTTAAAGTTTTAAAAATGTATTTTTCGTTTGTGACCTATGGGCTTACACCATTGCTATCAATTTCCTTTGAACTAATTATTGTAAATGAACCTCTTATAAGTTATGACATATCAAAATTACAATCGGTAGATATATCTATATCAAAAGAAAACTTATAATTTATATTGCTAAATACATATTATACACACGGATAATCTGGTCCTCTTAATCTCTGATCAGATGAAATGACACGTATTACGTATAATACGCAATTAGTGACACAACAGTTTTCATACTTCTTTACACGGTTCTAAATTTCTAATTTACAAGATAAGATATTAACAACCGATATATTGTACTTGTGTTCACAGGTTAACTTTTTTAATGCTGACGTAAACAAGTTTTCTATCTTATGTATTAAATTGTCTTCAGTCGTATCAGTTGAATGTTGTGGACTTAACTTACTTATAATCTCGGTACTAAAAATAATAATATATTGAGATTGCAGTTCATATATTTATGTACGGAAAACCATTTTTTTTTCACGATTACAAATGTTTGTAAGGAATCTGTGCATTTAAGCTAGGGGGTGTTACGGGACGTTAAAACTGCATTTGTCCCGGGCGACAAATACCCTAGGTCCGGCACTAGGTGCACTTGATGTTTTTGTACTATATGTACATTGCGGGTTTATACCGGTCACCGTGAAGTTCACGGCACGTAAAATTGTAGAAAAAAATGTTGGTCATTTAATTTTCATAGAACGGCGTACATCATTTTTCCGAAATATCTCCGGATGGGCGTAGGGTAGGTGCGCTAGTGTTTGTTAGATTTGAACCACCTAAATATTTTAACCGGACTCGGAGCGACCGTCACAAACTCAAGCGTACGCGTACGCGGCTCATCGTGCTTCCCACGCTTCGCAGCTGGTGTACGACGAAAATAAATTCTTCGGTCGGCATCTAAAAACAAAAAAAACAAAAAAAACGTCAGATAAACATTACCGAATGAATAGAAAAGCTGATTTTAAAATAACATTCGCGCGCTCTTTTCGACTTTTGTTGTGAACACAAATCGTGCATTTGTCGTGGGCGCAACCGCGGGGTTGACCTGTCACGGCGGCTCTCCCGGAGTCTCCCGAAAGCGCTTGTTACCACCGCTGGAACGGAAATGCAGTACCTATAGACATTATAATATACGAGCGGCGAGTGCATCATCACGTCGTTTCGGTTATGTATTACGCACGCACGCGGAGGGGTTGTTCGGCGGCCCGAATGAATTACTACCTAGGTTTACATTTTGATCGTCACGTCAAAATGTTTTTCCTCCACCCCCCCCCCCTCCCCCGGCCCGTCTTCTCGTTCCGATTTCGTTTTTTTCTTCTTCTTACGCGCGCGCACACACATGCTACCCACACACAATCGTGATGACGATAATAACGATAGTAATAATAACTAGTCCGCTGCCGCCATCGGACATCAGCGCACGATCGCAGTCATTACACGTTGATTGTTGTTATTTTATTATTCACATGTGTATACACGCGCGTACCGAAGGGGGCACCACTACGGTATAATATAATATATGCGCGCGGCAGCTCTTTTACTATTATTATAATACACGTTCCTCGGGTCGTTCCGCGATTTAAGTTGGTCCTAGACAAATCTTCGTGTAACAGTGGTGATTCATAATAATAATAATAATAATATACGTCGTCGGACGTTTTCCCTTCCGATTATTATGCGGCTTCAAATAATTGGTAAACACTGTGTAAACGCGCCGCGCTATTCCGGAAAGAAAAATAATAAGATTAAGTCATTATCGTAGTACGTACACGGTGGTACAGGGTGTACGGCATTTGACCGACTGTAATGCGTACACGTCTTTTGCACCGGTGCAGGATTTCACGTTCTCCGGAACAATATTATTATCGGTTCACGCCCACTATAAAGTTCGCTTAAAACGGTTGCGTTTCGTCGAACTTTTTTCCGCGTTCACTCGAACGGCGATCCCCGTTTCAATTTCAACTGTTTGTTGTTCGAACGGATAGTAATAATGTCGTGTACGGCATAAATAAAGATGATCTCGCCCCCTCCGCAGCGTCGAAAGTTCAGAAGTTTGGTCGGCCGATATTTTTCGTCTCGAGACTCTTACACAAACACGTACACGAATACACGATAACCGGAATACATTATTACGTACGTTAACATTTGCAATGTACACGTGAAAAACGTTTGTTCGAATTCAACCGGTAACCGTACTCGGGGTGCTGTACCGCGACCTCGGGGTAAAAGTCGACGTGGTGAAATCATAATAATAATTGTCGTGATATTAAACGCAGGTGATCCGATCGGTGAAAATGCGCGTCGCAGCTGTTGCGTGCGTCCATAATACACCTCTATGTATACGAGGCACCTGTAAGACCCTACGGTCGTACCGAGAAAACGATTGCGGCTCGTCAAACGAAGCACCCTGTACACATACCCACATTAATTATACACCCAAAGCGGTTCGAGGATCCATCGCACGGTGCGTGTATAAACGTGCACAGTTTACACCGGTAGGTAAATACGGTATCATCATACGGTGATCGTAAAACTAAAAACTAGATGTTCGTTCTTAAACAAAAAAACGTACGTAAACAGAGTTATATCATACGACGAGACGGTAAAAAATATTACAATTTTTCACAAGTTAAACATTATCGTGTACCGGCACAAACATCTGATATTAATATCACTGTTTAATGTTTGCTTTTTTTTTTTTCATATTTGTGTTTGTTCTAGCTGCGTTACCATTTGTAATATAATAATGCCTACGTACTGTATACATTCATAGCGATACAGTGTCGTCACGATTTTGTAGACTTTTATCTCTCAGATAAAAGTAAATAGTATGGTATATTCGAAAGGAAACTCGATTGTTTGCTTTAACCTGTACGCTACGGTTTGAAAAGAAGAAAAAAAAATGTATACATCTAAAAAACAAACAGCGAGGAAAGTATATTGCATACATTTATAGTGATTACAGAATTATTACTATTTAATATTCGTGTCTTCGAAATTAAACGCCGTTGCGATATTACGTCGTATCGTATTATATGGGCTTTGGACCATATTATTTTATCGACTTCGAACGCAACACGCACGCAGAATATACGCGTTATCATATATAGTTGTCAGGGGGGTGTACGAACCGCCTCCAAATCGGCCGGCATACATTTTTTTCTCAACTCGATTACTGCAGCTTACCGTTGCGCAATAAAAAAAAAAACCATAACGCACTTTAGCAGTAGTTTTGTTGCGTTCGAACGCCGTGCACCCACTTGATCGATTGCGTACGTGATTTGCCGTGTCAGTTTATAGGCATGTTCAAAAAACGTCATGGGGCGGTATAAGGGATAATACTTGTTTACTAATCGGGTGATTTCTTAACCATGCAGTTCACTCCCTTTTTTGGCCGTAAACATGCCTAAATTTGGTTTTTTTTTCAAATGTTCGAGTTACCACCGAACGTATGTTTTCAATAGCTTTTTTTCTCATGCCAGCTTTTCCTGTGGCTAAACAAACTTTGTTTTTTCAAATGCGAACACCATGTTTTCTACGCAAAGTATTATTCGGTTAATTTTTGATGTAACGTAATCAAAATTCGGACCATACCATCGGAGTTATTCAAATTTAATATTGCGTATGAAATATGTGAAACTCGCGTTACATCGAATTATTAGCCATTAGCAATAACATGTAATTACAAATTATTACAAATATCGGGTATTATAAAGCTATTTTCCTTAATACTTAGATTAGAATAATTCAAAAACTATACTAGTTCGAATTTGTGATTTTGATACATACAAATTCACAGAAAAATACCCTCAATAATGTAACGTAGTGAGAAAAGGGTGTTTCTATTTGAAAAATAAAAGTTTGTATCGCTACAGGCCATACTTAAGGTGGCATGGGAAAAAAAAATTGCGGAAACATATTTTTATTGCAACTTGAACATTGAAAACAAAATTCAAATCAGTCAGTCCTGCGTAAAGTAAAGTTTTTTATTATTTTTTTTTTTAGAAAAGATAATTTTAATAACTCTTTATAATTATTAAAATAAGTATTTTAAAATCATTAGGTAACTATTGATTACATAGCCATTTGAAAAGTTACCATATTATTTGCGCCTCGAACATGTGTTATGTTTTTGTCTTATAATTATCGTGTCTGAGGTAGCGTGGACCATTTGCCTGAAGTTGGAAGTAGCAAATAAAATTACTACCTATTGAGGTATCACATGATCAACCAACTGAGTAAATGTTTACCAATAGTGTATTGTGGAAGTATACTATGCGTGATCTTAGAAATAATTGTTTTAGCCTCAGGCACAGGTTTAAAGTTTATTAAGAACAGGTTAAAGAGCAATAATAATCTGAATCCAAACTCGAAACGTTTATGTTAATGTCCGTCGAAAATTTTTTTTTTTCCTATAATTATTGACACAGGTGACATCATCAATAAAGTAGCAAGTATCTCAAAAACATCAAACAAAGAACTAGTGTACTAATTAATTATTTCATTATAATTTATGAATAAAATAATATACCTAAATTTGCCGATCTTTTTCGTACACATTTTTTTTTTCAAAACTCAACAGATTTCCTGGGCTGAACTTATATCCCAGTCCTTCCCAGGATACATTAAAAAATATTCAAACGAAAATCTATATA
Source organism: Periphyllus acericola (assembly GCA_949715065.1). Classification (NCBI taxonomy): domain Eukaryota; kingdom Metazoa; phylum Arthropoda; class Insecta; order Hemiptera; family Aphididae; genus Periphyllus; species Periphyllus acericola. The sequence goes on from OX454264.1 coordinate 64,896,071, forward strand.
AAACTACAAAGTGTTTCGAAATTCATTTAATTTCAAAAACATCAGTTATTAAATCAACTAATAGAAAATTGTAAACAACAGATAATTACAAAGTTCCAATAAATTAAATCAGTTTCACATTATTATTACTCATTCAAACATTAATTAATATCACAAAATTAACATGAACAACTATTGAAGATTATATGATTATAAATGATTATAAATGATTAAAATTAAATGATTATATGATTATAAATAATACTCGATGATTGTATGGAGAACAACAGAACCGTCTCCACGTGGTATACTCTAGGAACGTCAAACGGTTCAAATATAAATATATAAATAATGTAATATAAATATAAATACGTTATTAATTTTCAGCACCAAGATGTTTTCAGGGAAGTTTACATGCGTGTAATTCAGTAGCGAAATGTTTTCAGGGGAGTTTACACGTACGTGTTACGTGTAATTCAGTAGCAAAATGTTTGAAGGGGAATTTACAATATTTTAGGGGAGTTTACGTACGTTATTTACATACGTTATATTCCACGAGGTCATTTTTGAATTGCAGTATTTCTTTTTCTACGTTATTATGCTACGCGGCACGTTTCGATCCTTTTATCCTTTTGTCATGGCCGTTTTGTCGATCGTCTATCGCTATTATATCACGTAAATTATTAACAACGACGCACCGGTATTACTTTTGCTGCTTTTTCAAAATTTGCATAGTTTTAAAATGCTACGTGTACTTTATTTCGTAATAAACTCGTTCAACAATAATTGTAAACCCGTAAGACATGTAAAGTGTAACACGATTGAAATAATTGTTTTTCTAAAACTAAAACTACAACTTTAATAGTCTGCACCATGCGTAACCGTTTTATTTTGGCGTGTACTTTTTTTTGTTTTTTTTATAGATATGCAATATGTTGATTTATATTTGAGTGGGAAATCGTTAGTGAGACACTCCAATACGTATAAAACAACCTTCGAAACACGATTATCCGCGCGCGCCTATAGGTATATTTATATGATATAATAATACACGCGTCTACCACTCGACCGAAATTAATATCAAAATCGCTCATTTTGTAGGTAAAATAAAATCATTCGTGTAGCATTTATGAATATTGTATACAACGAGTAATGGTGTAATCAGAAATATACATGTTTCGTGAATTATGCATCTATAATATTGTTTACACGCGATAAACTAGTATAATGGTCATTTTCGAGTACGCGCGCACGAAAAACAATCAATTAATTGGAAAGTCAATTACCATTTACTCATGATCTAGTGCGAACATATTTGATTGGAGTTTTTTTTTTTTTTTAATGTAATATAATATGACATGGCTTTTTTATGGTTTTACAAAAGGGTTATAAAATTAACATTCAAAAAAGGTTCAGCAATTCCTTTTTACCATTCCAACATTTTGAAAACAGCCATATTATGAAATTATATTTTATTAAGGATTTTTTTTGTTTTTGAAATCGGTTGAATTTTAATTGAACGAGAGCATTTTATTGTTTGAAAAATGCATCAAATATTTAAATAATGTTGGCTGCCAATAAATATTGTGTACTAGTTTACTTTAGTTTTTCCAATTTTACTTCTAGTGCTCATAATTCAAAACGCGCGATATATTCCAAACAACACGTCAATTTCGATACAATAAGATACACATTGTACAATATTGACTTCCAAGGCGGACGCTTAGAACAAATATAACATAAAATATCAACGAGTATTATAGTTATTGGATTTGCATTGAAAACGTAACATTTAAAAAATTTTGCTTTTTTCGCGTCGTTTATAATATTGTTCTCGTTCTGTGACGATTCAACCAATATTTTTAATTCTTCAAAAACACCGTTGTCGCTAAGAAACTTTCAAGATAAATCTATTTTGCGATTTTGAAAAATAATTTAAACGATATCGTATAAGATTAAAAAAATTGCCCTCGAACATTCGCCACCGGATGAGTAATGGTGTTGTTTACTGCAGTCTGCAGCCCTTACAATTAATTTACATAATATTATATTGAACGTGGCGAGTTGATTACAATATTACGTGTATCTCGTGTACTTATTGAAATTAAAAAAAAAAAAAAACTATTATTCCATAGCGTTCTCGAATCGATGCCGGTGTACACACTGCTAAATTCTATCCCAGCTAAAAAAATATTATACCGACTGCATTTCCTAAATGCAAGAACACTGCACCGCCGAGGTACGGTTATTATTCAACGGCAGGGTGAACAGGACGCACAACGGTTTTGTAATATTTATTCTTCGAAAGTATTCAAGTACAGATGCAGATACTGGATTTCAAAATTATTAAGAATACTTGATAGAACAAGTATTCAAGTATACGAGTACAATCACTTACAAATACCTAAACCTTTTTCATAGCAACGTTGCTTACCTTATAATCATGGAAACCGTTAATAAGAATCGTAAAAATATCTTTACAATGTAGAGGATGTTAAACGAAGAACTTAACACGCTCCAAACTGAAATCACACAGCCTGAAAACTGTAGTGAGTTCGCCCTCGTCCCTTTATTTTTCATTCCATGCAACCTACATACGCTGTTGGCAACCTAATCGCTTTAACGTGATGGAATCGAGCAGGGCCGGGCCGAGCAAAAGTGGCGCTCCTGGCACAATACAAATTTTGCGCCCTTTATTTTTTCAAAATATGTTAAATACTCTGTATCATGGGAGCCCGTAGGGAGGGGGGGGCAAGGGGGGCCATGACCCCCCTGGGATTTTTAAAATGTTGTAAATTTGATATAATCTTATAGTAAATAATATAATATAATCTGTGTCTTAACATTTTAATCTTGCCCCGGGTGGAATTTAATCCTGCGGGTGCCCTTGATCTTTATGGCTAAAAAATGTTAAGCCTTGAGAATACAATTTGTGTAACTATATTATCACTTGAAAAGTAAAAATATGTATTGCATATAAACAAATTACTAAATATAAGAATAGTTAAAATACATTTGTAATTTATTCATTTTTATTTAATTAGGTAATTTATTTTATTTATACTCTTAACAATAAAATTTAAAAAAAATTACGTATTAATTACATAATATTAACTTTTCTGGCTTTTTTGTTGGCAAACTCTTCAATAATAGAAGTATAGTCTATTTTGGATGTTATTTCGTGTTCAATCGAAAGAATAGCCAAATTTGATAAACGTTCTTGATACATACTGGAACGAAGATAGTTTTTGATAATCTTGAGTTTGCTAAAACTTCTCTCACATGTAGCTGTTGAAACAGGCATAGTTAAAAAAATTCTTAATGCCACTTCCATATTTGGATACACATCTTGCAAAGAATATTTATGTATAAGATTTAAAAAATCATAAGAAGTTGCAGTACTAAATGATGTTAATAACTTTGACGCTTGAAACTTGAAACTTTGAACTTCACTGTACAACTCACCGCCATTTAAATCATCACTATATAATAAAGCTAAATCATCTGACCATTTTCTAATATCGTCGTTTTCCATAGTAGACAATATCGGACCTGATAAAAATCCAAAGTTTGTAGATACATGAGACAGTTTCTCAAATCTCCATTTCAAGCTTGTTATTATTGAATCAAGGGATTCAAAGCACTGGGTTCTTATTCGAGCTTCCATCGATTCAAACGTTTCTTCTTCGTTTGGTTTAAAGTCATGACTTTTGTATTTTAATTTCCGCTTAGCTGGAAAATCAGATGGAATGTTTAATATAAATGCCATTTTTTTAGCTTCGTTCAATGAATTCTCAAATCCGCTGTCTCTAATGTTTTTAATACATTCAATTAATCCTTCCAACATTTTAGTCGCAACGTCAATAGTTTGATTTTGATATTGTAATGCTAAATTTACCTTATCAATTTGTCCAAGTATAGAATCCCAAAATTGAAGAAGACACAAAAACTTAAAATTTATTTGTTTTAGAATATCTTGAGCAGATTTAGTTGTGTCCTTGTTATAATCATTATTATTAGTACATATATTGCCAAGTACATCAAAAATTTCTTTAAAATTGCATTTAAGTGCACTGACAGCTTTTTTCTTTGTACTCCAGCGAGTTTCGCAGTGAGATTTTAAGGTGATTTTTATAGTTTTCATTAATAACTCCCATCTACTTGTGGAACCAGAGAAAAATGAGTAAATCTTTTGAATTGTACCAAAAAATGTAATCATTAAGGGTGATATTTCTGCTGCATGAACACCCACTAAGTTAAGACTATGTGCTGTACAAGGAACAAATGTAGCTAATTTGTTTAGACGTAAAATATGCGCCTGTACTCCGTTGTTAACCCCTGCCATATTTGCCCCATTGTCGTACCCTTGTCCTCTACAATCCATTATATTAAGTCCGTTATCTTTTATTGTATTTAATATTTGATCGGATAATCCTAATCCTGATTTTGTATTGGTACATAAAAAGTCAATAAATGATTCCTTAATTAAAATTTCTCCGTTTGAAATGAGGACATACCTAATGATTTCTGTCATCTGTTCTTGGTGAGATTTATCAGGAGTACAATCAAAAAGAATTGAATAGTATTTTGCTTTTTTAATATTTTCAAATACAGTTTGCCTTACTTTTTGACCCATTATACATATAATTTCATTCTGAATTTTGTGAGAGAAATAACTAATGGTTGGTTTGTTACTTTCTTTAATGTGTTTTACGTGATCCAATAATATAGGGTTATAATGACTAATTACTTCCATTAAGCTAAAAAAAATACCACAATTGGCAGCTTGAATATTGTCCGATACACCTCTTAAGGCAAGATTATTTTTAGCACAGAATAAAATTCCATCGACAACAACTTTAAGAATGCAAAACCATTTTTCTTTTTCTTTTTTGATAACATATTGATGTTCTTGATCAATTGTTTTACCATCCCGTAATCTTTTTTCTAACTCCTTCCAATCCAAAACATTGAGTTTATGATTCTTAGAGTTCTCATGTTCAGCAACACAGGGATTTAAATGTTTCCAATTTTGAAACCCGTCTTTGGAAAATGGAGATTTTCTAATGTCATGTTTTGAAAAAAGAAGACACGGAAAACAGAAGATTTCGTTTTTTGATGTACTATATAATAACCACTGTCTTCGAACTTTCTCTCCATTATTCAGGGTCTTATAAAACCATTTGCCATCAAAGCGTCTACCATCATTACCATTTATTGGAAAATAATTATTTTGATCCATAAGGTAAGGTCCTTTTTCTACACAAAAATCTCTGAACTTAGATGTCATTATTGGCCAAGAACCAGGGTCTTTATAATTAATATAGATGTCATTTTCTACGACTTCCTTCATCATTGATTCGCTATACTCGTAAGGCATTACGTTGTTGGCATTGCCTTCATTTAAATTACTGCTAGTTTCCATTGTATTCTCAACTTTAATCTCATTTTCATTTTCAATATCAATTAAGCTTAAATCAGTTTCAATTATAGTTTCTTTTAAATTATGTTCGATATTATTTTCACCGTCACTCTGGATTAATAAACTAGTCTTTTCCTCTTCCTCTTTTTGTACAACTTCAATGTCATTTATTTCCTCCTTTTTCTTTATCCAACTGCTTAACATCATAGAGGATGTAGCATTGTCTTTTTCTCTCTCTCGCCTTTTTTTCTCAAACCAAGCTCCTGACGGTTTTTTTTTGGGGGGGTGCCATATTAAAAAAATAACCTGTAAAAGTCATAACCCAAACTTAGCATACCATATTCGACGTTTTTTTATACATTTTTCTAAAAATAGATACTAATTTTTTTTTGAAGGAAAAAGGATTAAAAATTATTTGGAAAATTATCGAAATAATGACCATTTTATGACATCAATTACGAGTTGCAAAGCAAAGTAACAATTACCATTGAACTAATTTTAAACATTGTAAAATGTTGATTCAAATACTTTTAAAATATTTAGTCTGTCATAATTAAATTCTAAAAAATTTGAAATACCCTACCTGAACAAAACCCCTTAAAAATGATTAATATAAAGTTTAATATGCCAAAGCAATATTCAAATTATGATATCGGAACATAAACGATATTTATTATTGTACAAATAAAACAAAAAAATTACTAACATTTTTATTATTAAAGATTTAAGTACTTCAACTCTTATTTTCTAAAATGACAAATAATTAAATTTAAATTAGATACCTGTATTTAAAACTGTTCAATTCCGTACTGCGTGATTGCCGATAGTGAAATGAAAAATATTAGCATTTATGTCCTGTAGATAATTGAATTCAACTTTGATGGTATCGCGGTTTAGTCGATATAAAACAGAGATAATAATTGTCCATTTGACACATACGAGTATATACACCGTTAATTGTGTAATTGTGTGGATTACACACTAGGAATTTCCAATCGAGCGCAAGAGCGTTTATAAACGCTCCGAAAAATCGCTCTAAATAGAACACACGTATTAACATGTCCGTATATACACAGATAAAAACAAGCGTGTTTAATTAATTTTACAATTTACACTTTTACACGTTTTACACGTTCAATGTCTCTGCAACCTACCGACCTTTGTATTCAATTTTCACAAAGATAACCACGCCGAAAATACGTCCGGTCAATAAATCGAATAACTGATGTTGACCGTACGTTGTTACTTGTTAAGTAGGTATACCTACATAATTTTTCGTGAATATTAAATTTTGCGCTTCTCCACTTTCTCAATATGTTGCGCCCCTGGCAGGCGCCCACCCTGCCAGGCCCTCGGCCCGGCCCTGGAATCGAGATAAAATTGGTGAAAAAAATACGTCTTTTTAAAACAGTATTTACACTACGGCTACTCCGAGAAAGTATTCAAGACACTACGTCCAAGCGCTCCGAACAAAAAAATATTTAAAATACTCATTTGAGTACTTACGAAGTATTCGAATGCCTTTTACTCGAGTGCTCTACAAGACTGTACATCTATTTATATAAATGTATACATATAACGCGCACGTGTATAATATTAAAACCGTGATAGGCCTATCTGCCGCGGCAGCCGATCGTCGGAATTCGCAACACCGCGTAATATATTCGCCGCAGCACCGCGCGTTCGTATGTTGAACGCGGTAACCTTATATTGAGACGCTTGTAATAATATTACGATACATTTTTTACCCACTAAACGCGGTATAGCGTGCGAGCAACAGAAAACACGTAAATCGAGGTAAAAGTTGATAAGACCATCATGTGGTGGGCTATACGAGTGAATCATTTCGTCGGGAGCCTGCATAATGACATAATATAATTCACATACATACATATATATGTGTGTGTGTATAGACGTGAACATTATTATTGTAAGGAGGGAAAGACGATGAGACATTAAATTGTCGTTATAAGAAAAATATATTATTATTTACGACTCCGTCGAATTATATTTTTCATTTAAAAGAAAGAAAAAAAACTTCAGAACCGCATTACAGGACGTAATTTTTTATTTCTTTTTTTCCCCCGTTGTTTGTTACTAATATAATATCTGATATTATTTTATTATTTTTTTTTTCATAATTTTCCGAATCATTATATAACAGCGTGTACACCACGGTAAGTTGAGTCGGACTCGCGGTACCTACTCCTACCGCGATATGTTTTTTAAGTCCGACGATGGATGGCGGAAACTGTAATATTTAAGCTCAAACGCGCTGTATGTAATTACAATAGAAGTTAAAACGCGTGTTGCAGATAAACACCGTTCAACGTTAAACTCTACAGTCGAAGGTCGAGCGTATCCACATTGCAACGGAACACGAACAAATTATTTATTTTTCTCGAGACTTTATTGGACCAACGGACGGTGGCGCATTGTGGGCCAAGTTGTTATTTACTACATACACTTAAGGGTGCCCGTACAGGCAATGCGGTATGCATATAGATCGCCTAAGTATACGTCTTATTACATAATGTTATATTTTATTATTCCGTAAAAACTAATTGTTTTAACGAGTCTTGTAGTTTCCTCCCCCTCCCACTGTACTCACCCGCCAACCGTCAATTATTATGGTTATTATCATTACGCGGGTCATTTATATACAAATCGATTGCTAATATCTTCAGTACAATATCATGCACGTAACAGCGGCGTTCGGTGCATATAATTGTGTCTCACAAGTCTTGCGAAATTCAACAACTGCATTTTTACACGCGATAAATATATATTCCGGTACGGAACACAAATTATAATATTACATTTTTACACTCAAATGAATCGACCAGTCTCGCTCACTCGCGTCACAGAAATAAGTTTTTACGGTGATTTCTTTCCGTTCTGCCTTATAATAGTTCACAAAACGACAACGCGACGTTTCCAAAAAAAACATGTTAATTTGTTTCAGGCACGCCCTGCGATTTTTCCAGGGCTTATGCGTCCAATCCAATTGATTTGACATAAGAAACGTTCTAATTTACTTAAACTACCAACGTGTAATGTAGACAATGTTTTTGAAGCGAAGTTACATGTTTTTGAACCAGTGGGAAATGAGGAAAATTATTGAAAATTAGTAAAAATGTGGGAAAATGATTCAATGATGACAAAAAATGACTTAAAAACCAAAAAATGCAAATTTAAATTTAGTCACTTAGATTCGCATACTATTGAAACACATTTTAATCTAAGACAGCATCGTCTTAGAAGTTCCAAAAAAAAAAAAACTGCATCAACTTCCAAAGCCCTAATTATTACCTATATGTAATATTCCGTAAAATATATCATTATATAACCCCCCCCCCCGTCGGTACGCCTCTGCCATCAATCGTACCCTACGTGACTATAACAATACACTGCCGTTTGGTTGTTTCGTTCAGCTTTTTTATAACTATATTGTTCTGTGTGATAATAATCGTTGATGAAAAGTTAAGACCGTACATAGGAAATGCCGTTAAAAAGCTAAAAACGTACAGGAGAAACATAAAATAGTTGAACGAGAAACAACCCGTGACAATACCGTTGCACGTTACGACAGGGAAATGACGAAAATTGTAAATCGTTCAATGCACTGTACGCGGTTCGAATCCGTGTTATTGTATACGCGCAACGTGTATAGTTTGCGCTCGGAAGACTTATGTCTCATGGCGGCGTACACTATATTTTTTGTACGCGGAAGAAATATGGATGCACGTTATTGCGTCACGGATTCACGGTCCGATAACAATTGTAATAACGCACGTGCATTATGTGATGTTGCAGTCGTCGTCTCAACGATACAGACGGTGCGCGCAATTATTTTATTTTATTTTTTTCATCTCCGCGCGCTTCAAATGTAAATTAATCTATTTGCGCGGCCCTGCTCGGGATACCGGAGAAGGTCAGTCAACGTTTTCGGCCCCGGCGGTTTCACGCACTTCGCGTGCGTGGACGCGAAACACTAATTGCTAATGGTTTGCGAAATTAAATTGAAAAAAATAAATAAATCCCGGGCGGTTTAAACTTTCCGTTCAGTGACGGTCGAGAATCGCAGCACAAGTATGGTTATTATAAGCAGCACACGATACAATACATCACTCGCACTATTACATTATTATTATTAGTGTACCGGACTGGCGAATACTGTTGAGGACGGTTTAGATTACATTCTTCATCGCGTAAGGATAAGTGAAAATTGATTTTTTTTTTTTAATCGTTTTTGCTGCACCCCAACGTCTTGTTTTAACATAATAGTTAATAATCATGTTGTGTCGGTAATTTATGTTTTTCTTTTATTATTAGTTTTAATATATTATAATGTTCTTATTATATGCATATTTTCGTTATACATACTTCCACCCACGGTCTATCACTTCGGAATTTAGTGTATCTTTTTTTGTCAATTACATTGTCCGGTTGGACGTTAACATTTGAACATAAATATTAATCATGTAATGATTTTTCATCTAAGAATTAGCCATTCATTTGTAATGCTAAATAAAAATGAAAAGTGTTTTTTCGGATGTTTGCCACAATAGTCGCCTGTATGTTTGATTTCGGTTTATCCGGTATACTGGGTGATCAGAATTCTACGTACAGCGGTTTTCTCTTAAAACAAGCCAATCGCATACATTTTGTAACATGAAATTCTGATTAAACTGTATACATTTGGTCAAGAGCAATATAATGAACGATATTACTTAAATATTATACAAAATTACATTTGTTATTTATTTTAGTTAATACGAAAAATGTACAGTAAATAATATTGAATTTGCTAATTTAATTTCACTCTGGTGCACTGTAAGCCGTGTTATAATAATATGCTTTATTCGTGCTACTCTTAGTATTACATGTTATAGGTATAAGTACTTGGACAAGTATTTGAACGTAATCATGTAAAGTTTTTTTTATTAGCAAACATTAAGTAGGGTAATTTATAAATTTTTCTTTCACAAAAAAAAAAAAAAACATTCAATTCACAACTACTTTAAAATTATAATTACTGTGCGTACATATTATAGTAATAATAATAAAGTAAATAGTTTAGATAATTAAATAATTATATAGTTGGACGCTGCAGCTTGTAATTGTACGAATATTTTAGTTTGCATACGCGTACAGTGTAAAATATGAAATATCGAAAAAAAGTTGGAAACAAAAGACAAAAACGTGCTTTATGAAATTTTATCAACAAATAATGTTGTTTTTTTTTGTAGAGAACTGTACATGCATTCAAATATAATAAAGCTCATTAACATCATTTTTGGAACTATACACCGCACGGTACGGACTGAAATCTCTATTTTAAACAATGTGAATTTGATTAATGACAGTTTAAACGCGAAACACACTGTGTTGGAAATCAAATGGAGTAACCACACAGTGAATGGTCAGCTAGGAAAAAAACTTTTAGTGTTCCATAAATACATCGCGGTTGGCACACTGTCTACACCTACAAGTGAAATGAGCAATTATCACGTCCGCCGAAAAGAAAAGAAAAAAAAGTTTGTACAACACGACCGCGGTTGTGATACTTTTCAAAACTTTAGTAATTGTATTAGTATTCTTTTCACGTACATACGAGTATAGTGTAGAATATATGTCTGCTGTCCGTCTGCAGGACTCTTAAAAACCCCATCGAAAATCTAATTAACAAAACAATTTCCAAAACAAAACGTTTGATGGACGTATAAACGGATATAATCCATTTATCTTTTTTGACAAATCATTTCTTTGTTTCATGACGTACATACAGCTCATGGCTAATTTGTCCGACTAGACATTTTCTAAGACCGACAGTTGGAACGGTTTTGTTTTTTCTTCAAAACGCTCGGTATCGTATCCAGCGATTTTGAACACTGCGCACTGTTACGACCTAGGGCATTAGCATAACATAAGTTCAAGTACTGACCGGAACATTTACGAAAATCATTTCAACACCATTTATCTTAGTCGTAAGACTGACGTAAAACGTTTGTACGATACATTATACACACGTCAATATACGAGTACAGCGCAATAATTATTTTATCAGTAAAGATAAACTGCGGTCTGTCCGGTTCACGAATGTGGAAAACGCTTAAAAACGAAATGTATAATCTACATATGTATTTCAATTACATTTCTCCGGGACTTTCAGAAGGCAGAACCGTCGTTTGTACCTTCTCAAATTGTTGATCCCCGGTAGCCTGCCAGGAACTTGATGTGGGATTAGAAACACGATCTTCTATCGTAAAACATTGGTACATATCACGTCATCATCATCATCATCATCATCTACAATTTTATATTTATTTATAACGCCAACTTTGTTTGTATTGCAAATTTCGTCTATTAGTTTATCGTTAACATTTGTCACCACGTCATCTTCATTCATTTCACCATCCATTTTTTACATTATGCCTCGTTTAGCTGTATGTTATTTTTTTTTTGAACGAAGCAGTTTCTTTGAAAAAATTTAAATTGCTCGAGTATTTTTATACAAACTTTGTTTTAAGATTTTAACGAACAAATCGCTTCGATTGTGTAAGGACATTGCCAAGGCATATTTTTTTAACCACATTTTCTGGCATCACGTTTCAAATTCCTGACTAAAACTTTATCGTTTACATGAAATATAGATTTAGTCTTATGTCGTTTCGCATATGAATACCGCTGTCATTTTTGAGGCCTACTCGATATTATTTATCGCATGATCTTCCGTGACGTTCAACATAATATCTAATCATTTTGTTAACGTTCTCATAAATAAATTCTTGTTGAAAATATTTGGACCGCTTATCTGACATTTATAACCATCATACAATTATAATCTGGAATGATTTGGAACTCTATTTTCCATAAGATAACAATATTTATTACTTATTATCTTATTTATTACTGTGTTTATCAATTATTATTTCTTTTCATATTTTTATTTACAATTAAATAAAACCAAACGAATATATTATTACGCCAAACCATTTTTATTCTACGTATGTTACGGTAAAATTGATGTTTACCACTCAGTCCTTGGAAGATTTTTATCCAACCCTCCCGGTAAAATGTATAGGGTGTAAAAATCGACTGTTACACCGTTGCGTACGGCAACTCTATAGTGTCATAGGCGTGCACACGGGTGATGCAAGATATGCACATGCACCACCAGCGGCTTCAAGTTTATTTTGGAAAATATCGCAAAATATCTGCGTCCACGGGTAATTTTTTTAGGGCCTATGCCCCTACACCAAAATTAATAGACCTTAAGTATTTTTTCAGATTAATAAATATTTATTAATAGAAAACAATTAATAGTCAGCATTGGGTAGATATGAAATATCTTTTATTTATCTGATAATATTGTTACATTACGTCGTATAATATTGAAGTTATACCGTTTAATACATAATTTAAAAATAGAACAGTGTTCTGCGTATACATTTTTTCAAAGTTAAGTTCGGCCAACAATTTAGACCCAGAAGATATAATTGAGAAATTTGAACAATTATATCTCGCTGAGCGCCGTCCAAAAGTATAATTAAGAGTTTATTTTATTATAAATAATCTGAGGTTATCATAATATTGTTTTTATTAAAAATGTAGTTGTTATCATTTAACCTGTTATTAGCACCTAGTTAGCAGGGCCGGCGCAAGGGGGTAGCAAACTGGGCACATGCCCAGGGCCTCGCGCTTAGTAGGGCCTCGCAAAATCAGGCAATAGTTAAGGCGTAATTTGTTGAGTTTTAAAATTTTCACAATTTATGTGGTTATTTGTATTTCATTGTCTTGGATATTTTTAAATAACCATTAGACGAAGTGAGATTGTGACATTACGATAACGACGACGACGACGACGACGACGACAACAGCGACTAAAGGTCCTTTCACACATATCCGATCCGAGTCCGTTCCGATTTTTAGCTTTCCGAGTCGAGTCCGTCATTTTACCTATTAAACAGTTCATATGCTGTTGTCGAATGAAACAGATGTTGATCTAGTAAATTTGCTTTTGGATTTTTATCATGACTGAATTTAGCGATGAAGAATTAATTATAATTGCACTTTTGCTTGATGCAGAACAAGAAAATAATTGTAAAACAATAAGTGTCATATGACAAAATGAATATTGACAACAAACGTAAGCCAATATAATAAATTTCGTAGTATGCTGAACACACCAGTCGAAACGTGTTCATACATGTCCGATCCGACATCATTCCGTCAAAAACCGATCGAGCTCGGACGAAAAATCGGACAAAAATCGGTCACTGACAATATTTTTTTAGTCGGATAGAGCTCGGAAAGCTCGGATCGGACTCGGATCGGACGTGTGTGAACATATGCACTGGAAAACAGCAAGTTTATACTTCCGAGTTAACGGATGCCTTGACGGATCGGACTCGGAACGGACCCGGATCGGATATGTGTGAAAGGACCTTAACAACGATAACAATTTTTCCAAGAAAATATTTTCGTCTTATACTTTAATTTATATGTATTATCATTTGTCAATATAGTGTAGTGTTTTGAACTGTGTACAAATATTGTTTTCTTGCATCAACGTCTACGAATTACTTCAAGTTTCAACTTTCAGGTAATTAATATTTAAAAAATAATTATGGTCAATATTAAATTGATTAAATTAATCAATATTAAATAATATTTGATCAAAACTGTACAATATACATAATGACAAAAGACAAAATATTCTGTTTTTAGTTTTATTTTTGTTATTTATAATTAGAGTTATAGCAGCAGTACAAAACTTTATGATGATATGATGTGATGATAATCATAAACCAGATCCTGAAGATGATTTTAGGTGTTCATATTTTTTTGGAATTAATGGACAATGCGATTGGATCCATTAAAAAAAGATTTGAACAAACATCAAATTTTAATGAAACTTTTGGTTTTTTGTACACAATTGGAAAACTTAGAAGTGTAACAGAAGAAGATATTCGAAAACATTGCAAGGATTTGGCACTGCAACTACAAGTAGGTGATGAGAATGATTTATGTCCCAGTGATTTATTTGATGAGCTATTGATATGTCGGAACATTGTTGATGAATCAGCCACACCAATTGAAGTACTTTGCAAATTAAAAAAATGTAGTGGAGCTTTTCCAAATTTGAGTGTCGCACTGAGGATTATGATGACAATTCCTATTACTTCAGCTGGTGCAGAAAGAAGTTTTTCGAAACTTAAAATAATAAAAAATTATTTAAGGAGCTCTATGTCACATGAACGCTTAAATGGTCTTGCTATCTTAGCGATAGAAAGAGAAGAATCAGAAAATATTAACTATGAAAATATAATTGAAGAATTTTCAACCAAAAAAAGTAGAAAAATAAGATTTTAAAACTGTTCTCAAAATGTTCATAAAAAGTAATTACAAATTTCAAAAAACAAATACAAGTTGATGAGTAGTGAATGGTGAAATTAGCATAGATTTTTTTGTATTCATATTAAATATTTACTAAAATAATTATATAAACTTAAAATAATTCATTAATAAATTTATAAAATATCTATACATTATTTATTATAACTTATGTAATATTTATTTTAAAATAAATTCTACTCATTATTTATGTGGTATCTTAATTCATAAATAATTATCTTATATTCCACCTTAAAAATACTTAAAATATGACGAGAGAAATTATTAACGTGCCATTATTTTGTTTGATTATTATGTTCTTTGTCAACTCTAAACCTTTGCCCAGGGCCTCGCAAAATCAAGCGCCGGCCCTGCTAGTTAGAATAATATTTCTCTAATAAACGACTTTTAATAACAAAAAAGTACGAGTTTGAATATACGTATATTACTGATTTATTGATGGTCCCACCAAAAAAAGATCAAATTTATTTCTGTTATTGAAAAGGTAAAAATTAAAAAATGCACCACTTGCCAACAATGTCCACGCACGCTTATGTTAAGTGTGTATTAAGTGTTTCCGGGAGATTCTAAAAGCCATTATAGTATACCAGTATACTCGAAATACGTTTTATAATATCGTAGACATCTGCAGATAACACACGTTTCATAAGATCTCAAAGGCGTCGTAAAAAGAACATATTTTTACAAGTCTTGATACAAATCCGCGAAAACACTCCGGCGAGCAGGTGAAGCTATAATATTCTAGGCGAGACGGAAGAGTCCAGCCGAGTTCGAGAGCTTGTTATCGTAGTCATAGTCGTTCGCGGCTCCTGACACAGGGTATCGGTCCAGACTTTGAGTAGGTCAATGTAAAGCGCTGTTGTTTGCGCGACTATTTCAAATACACATTACAATGGGGAATTATTAAAATAACGATTGGAGCCGAGACGCAAACATTCTAATATGTTTTGCCATTTTTGCTGCGAGACTGTCAAATATTTAAGCACTGCGAATAAATGTTTCATTATTCATTCGAATGCTAATAAACGCGACTCGAGTATCCTGCGTAATAAAAGAATTGTATTTGTACAATGCACAATAAACATATTACGCGCATCGCTGAGCCCGAGCGTATATATTTACACGGGACTTTTAAAGTTTGGATTATCATTAACTGCGCTGTCAAAAGTTTAACTAACGAATACACGGTATTACAATTAATATTAATATCGTCGCGATACCGTGTAAATACCTACGGTACAAACAGTCGGATTACGCCGCGCCGGAATAGTTTTGATCACGAGGATACGCATATTTAACTCTCGTCGGTCACAAAAACGTTTCAGAGATATTGCCCGCCGATCGCAGTTCAGCTGGCATTCGTCTACGTACAAGGCGTACAGGCGCAGTTATATTTCAGTCGAACGCGATACATTATTGCGTTCTGCGTTTAAAAATTTTTAAAAATTGTATATTTACCGGTATCAAAACATGATTGTACGCGCGTTCAAAAAATCGTGCGATTATCGCGACGTGTATTGGCCATCGGACGCGAGCTACCGGGACTGCTGCGTGTACCTGCAGCTACGCCGTATCGTAATAATTTTTTGTTAAAAATTTATCCGACGAGGTTATATCTTGGACTCGAAACTTTATGCGCATTTCATACGTCACCTGTCAGTTTTGTTTTTAATAATTGAGATTCGCCATAGTCTTTTGTGTTGGTACGTGTTGGTCCTGGTGTTGGTAGAACATTTTAATTACAAGTCTCGCATATTTTGTGTAATCAAGTGTAATTAGTGGCCCGAAGAGAATTGCGTTCAATCATTGCTCATTTGAACACGGTTGGTGGGGGGGGGGGGGGAGGGAATAGAAAATCAAAGATTTCACGTGCGTATTATTATGTTTCGTGGTATGGTTGCCCGAATGTTATAGTATTACAACGTAGGAACCTCGCGAGATCTACTATTCTAAAAAAAATAAATAAATATATTGCATTATATAGAAATATAAATTTCTTACAACAGACACGGCATGTATGCATAATTCATTAGTTTTTTTTTCCACAATTTTCAAACAATTAATACCTATAGTTGTATGTCGAGTCGGAATCGGCACTTTTATTTAAAAATTAAAAATAATTAAACATAATTGCTGCGTATTGAAACCGGATTCTCTTGAACGTTTCTTCGCCGCAGCAGCAGTATGCATAATACGACGCCATGATATCTAAATCAAAGTTTTAACACGTGAAGCAAAATTCCTAATTCGTTTGCGGCTATTACGATGTTTTTGGGCTGTTAGAGCGGAGCGACCAATGTAATTACTGTTACGGGCGCGGTACTTGGTAAACCAAATATTGCTTTTAGACTAACCTAATAATAGCTGCAAAACAGTTAAAATTCAAAATATATCACTTTTAACAGAGTTGTGCGACCATATACGTTATTGTACCTAGGTATAGTCGAAAACGCATATATTTACGAACAATACACACTAACACGCGTTACACGGATTTCAAATGTTAATGCATGATTATTACAATACACGTTGTAATATAGTAACCCGTAAACTAATTTATGCATCGTTCGGAGAACTGTTTGGATGACTTGGATGGAACGAGAAACTTTAAAACTGATAACCGGCGCTCGTGAGTTAGTGCGATACGATGTTTATTTTGCTACATAGGAAAACATGCGAGGTACACTTTCACAACAATATAGTTGTAGGAGTATATAATATGTAGGTTCAGGTATCGCATGTACTTTTGCGTTTTTTGCGTATTAAAATCCTATTTGGCGTATACAGTCGATTTTTTTGGGAGTTATTAGCACATATTATTTCCTATAAGCACAGGTTTTTCAGGGGAAAGCAAAGCGAAAACAAGGTTATAGGATTAAATTCGTGGAAATTGATAAAAGATGAAAAAGTTTCAAACTTCACGAGGCGTGTTATTTATTTGTACTTCGAGTTTTGCAAAACGTCAAAAATCAAAAGAAAAAAAAAAATCTAAAAGTATGAGTGGATATTCTTGTTATTGAATTATTGCTCGTGGTTTTTTTTTTTACTGCGCATATTTCAAGTGCATAGCTTTAAATTACCAAAGTGAGCATATAAATGCATGTTCCTGAACTTTTTAGTGCATAAAACTGCACGTGCGATTTTTAGTGCATGAACTTACCGGCCCCCGCCGATAACCGTTGATATTATACGAGTTTATAACACCGCACTTGTGGACGTGTACACTTTTGGCGCCGGTTGACGTGTAGAACTGGTATAACATTATAGTGCGTGTATATATGTGTATATCAGTACCTATATGCATTACGGCGGCCGCCGCAGTCCCGTTTTATGGTTTTCGTGAAATCGATGACGAGTTGCGCGTGTGAGCTAAAAAAATTCCCGACCGAACCGAATCTCACATCAGTATCGCGACGTGGTTGTATCGGGATATTATTTTATGTGTACTTCGTATTATAATATAATCCTCGGGGGTGCGTCACATTAGTATTGTTACGCGGACGCCGTCACGTGGGTTTACGTTAAGCCGACCGCGTTTCCCATGGTATAACCGTATACCGCGTGCACTCCGAGACCGGGGTGAATGGGGAAACACGCACTGTTAAAAACTTTTCGATGACTCTTAAAATAATTTCATCCGGTAACCGCTCGCGCACTGTGCGATGAAAAACGTCTGCGGCCCCTTCCCCGACGAGACCGAGTTATTTATAAAAATACCGAACCACACCGTCTGGACGCGCGCGTTCGAGTAAACGATTTTGCTTACGCGCGTCAAGCCGCGAGAACCCGATATACGCGGGGCGAACCCTTAACCCGTACACATCGTGCAGCCAATCAATTTGACTTAAGGGAGGATATCGTTTTACGTCGTTATCCGCGCCGAAAGCGGCCAAAAGCGCACGCGTTATATCATCCTCAGCCCGGAACGCGTCGTAAACACGCGTACGTTTTATTCTATTTTTTCATTGATTGTTTTTTTTCTTTTTTTATCAAGAAGAACGAGCAATCCGTGCTAAAAGTGCAACAAGTAAATGCACGGGAACGAAAAACTCATTAAACACAATTTCAAATAACGTTCACATTACAACGAGAGAAACAACCCCCGTCTGCAGATGGTACTACTACCTGTTTGAACGTGCGTTATGATACGATAATTTAGATACGTCGTAGGGAAAAGTTTACGGAATACATGCCAAATCAATTACGATCTCATTTCATTCATTTCGTATCGTTGTAGGTATAGTATCCGATTTTCGTAAAATGTATCGTCTTTGACTATCGCGCCGTCGTCTCATTATTGAAGTCCAACAATATTATAGATATTGAATTAGTTGGATCAAAAGAAACGTGCTGGACCTAGTGTGCCGTATGTCGAGTATATAAACGCGGTTTAAGGTTTGATATTATTAAGGAAATCGTTGGTGTACCATCGGCCACCGTACCGTAGGTTGAATTATGTTTTTTTTTTTTTTAAGCGTTTATTGAATAATTAAAATCCATTCATCGTTTTCGCAACAAGTCAATTATTTGGTGTTAAGATAAAAAAAAAACCTGTTGAAAAGACTTAGTGGTGGACTCATAGCCGTTACGCGAATGGGTGTGTTGACTCGTTAAATTGTTTCGACTGTTTAAAAAATATGAAAACATCTGTTAAAAAATATTGTTTCGCTCAGAATCTAAAATCGATGGGTAAACAAGATGTATACGTTATCATCTTAGTAAGTTGTAACTGCAGTGCATTCAAGGTTCGAGGTTCGACCGATTTGGACAGTCTGGTCACCAAACGAGAAACGCGAACAACCGCGCGGTTATGAAAACGTAATGATTTAGCGTTGCGACGAG
Source organism: Periphyllus acericola (assembly GCA_949715065.1). Taxonomy (NCBI): domain Eukaryota; kingdom Metazoa; phylum Arthropoda; class Insecta; order Hemiptera; family Aphididae; genus Periphyllus; species Periphyllus acericola. Next base: position 64,915,734 of record OX454264.1, read on the forward strand.
AGTGTGTGATACTGCAGTGGTAACGACAGATTTCGCGCCGGCATTCTCTTATAACGCGTATTGTATAAATATAATACATATAATTAATTATTGAATAATATAAATGCATTTTTTATGACGCCCGACAGATTTTTCACCTGCCCATGCGGTAGATTTATTGTTAAATTATCGATTCCGGCACGGTCACCGAGCCCTAGCTGTTTTGTGCACTTTTGAAACAATGCGTGTACGGACTCCGTGCATTATTGAACAGCTTATCGGAATAATCGCGGTACCTAATATGTTGTTTTATCCGATGCGTGTTTAACTAAACGATAGCCTTTTCACACACACGCACGCACGCATTGGGGTGGGATTTAATTAATTTTAGTTAAAAGTTATAAATGGTAACAGTTAAAATCTACTAAAATAATATATAATGTGTATAAGAGGCGTGTAGTTTCAAAACCAGCTATAACCAATTTTTGAAAATGTTCAGGCACAACAAAAAACGATAAAGACCTTGAAATTTTGCTTTATGATTTTGTAATTAATACAAAATCATAGGTTTGGAGTATATATATAATATTGTGTACGAATAGGTGTTAAATAAAATTATTATCACTAGTTATATACATTTGTAGTTTTGATATACCTGGTTTTGATGCAAATTTTATCATAAGGCTGGTTTTGAAGCCATAATTTTTTTTGGTTTTTATGTAAATGGCTGGTTTTGAAATTGACTTTGCGATATAGTTGGTTTTGAAACTAACATTGAACAATTTAATAAAAACAAAACATAAATAAATTATTAATGTCTTAATTATTAAATGAATGCTGTAATTTGTAATAAAACTCATGTCGTTGCAAATATCCGGTTTATGTTTGAAATCACCACGGCTAATATATTTTTGGACAGCAAGTAAGAGAGGGATTGTTTGAAATTTTCAAGAATATTTGTTGAACAAAATTAGTTGTTGTATCGACATTTTACGAAAGAAAAAGCTCGCAGAAACCACGAACGTTTCAAGTAACTATAAACAGCACAGAAAAAGTCAAAATGTTTTGAAAATTACACCGTATCTTGCGAACGGTGATGTGAAAGTTCTTTGAAAATTTCAAAGCTCTATGTTTTTTCGATTCCCTCATAACCCCGTCCCCTTAATTACGTCACTTCACTTGCGTGATCAAGTTATGCACACGGATTTCCGTTGCGACCAAAAGAAAGATGTGTCTACAAGCAGTCACGTGTTCACGGTACACGTGTTCGTGTTGTTGTGTACAAATAAAATACGCTCGCGTCGTGTTTTATTTAATTTTAAACGAAATCGCGCCGCCGCCGGGTCTCGCGCCCCCCAGTCGACCGCGGTCATTTATCAACGACATTATTTATGTGCAGCATTGTAATGATTGTTTAAAGCCCGTTCACCGTGGAAATAATAATATGATAATCCGTAATTATTGCGTTTCACGAAAACCATAATTACACATATTATTCGTATGGACGTAGACATGGTCGTATAAGAATACCGCGGGCCCGTAGAGAAATGATGTGTCTTCAAATTGACTGTAGCCAAAATATCTCCGTCGAAATATCTACGTAAAAACGCAAAATGTCTGTTCGGTCGGTACATTTAATTTATTTGTTCTAATTTTTTTTTTTTTTTTGTGAATACAATATTTTAGCGGATAAATCTTTCCGCCGGATACACTATTTGACAAACCACCAGAAGAGCTGATCGGCCAAACCGGCCGCATAATGACTTTCGAAGGGGAACTGCTGCACGACTCGTCGCTAGACGTGTGCACCTATAACCATTGTACAACATAACAATGCAGTTTATCAAACTTTTTTCAAGCGCGGCACGCTGTGCTCATCTTCACAAAATGTTCACGGCGCATGTTCTCCGCGTCCACGAGCAACTCCTTGAAAAGACCTTTAATTTTGTTTTAAAAAATACCGCGGCACGCCTTGAGAACAATGCTCGCGGCACGCCAGTTTGAAAACCACCGACATATATCACATATTAAGCTTACCTACCACGACGAGTAGGAGGCCGAGAATGGAAGGCGCACGTCATCCAGATAAATGATCGCGCTCTTTTTGTACCGGACGAGCCTGTACGCGAGTGTGTACGTCTGTGTACGTAATAACATGATAAAAGACCGCGTAGCGCTAATATCACACGCCAAGTTCGTGCACTCGGAGGAGGGTGGTTTATTAGGCAGATTTATCTACGAAGACGAATCGTCTTAGACGATTAGGGAGAGACGTGATGACGCTCGCCGTTCCGGCCTTGCCGGCTAACAAGACGTCCGGAAGAGAAACGAAAACGTCCGTCGTGTACGTCCGTAAGGTATGTACATTATATTACGGGTACGAGGTGGTATGAAGTACTACACGATTTCAATTTTTCCAACCTGCTCCGTACGACTTCGGGACCGGTGTGGGCGTGCACGTATACGCGCTCGTACATTATGTTCGTTATGAAAAACAACAATAATATAATATTACAATCCGCACCGCCTCATCCGCTCGTCTATGCAGTTCGGCGCGAGATGCGATGTGAATCCGGGGCTCACGGGCTCCCAAACATTTCGTGTAATAATATTATACGGGAACGATCGGGGGCTTTTGATGACTTGACGATTTCGCCGCCTATGCCCAATATAGTCGTACCAGTTTTTCTCGTTAACCGAGAACGTTTCGGTGGTTCTCAACCTTTGTGCAATGTTAGGTGACCCAGCAAGATATCTATCCAATTTTTCAGACGGCTTTTTTTGCCAATAATGTTCAACGTGGACGACCACGAACCATTGTCTCCACCGGGCACTAGTAAAAGTCACCAACCTAGTTAAGTTCACATTATTGATGCCAAGAAAAATGCTGGTCACATTTCAAATTTAATAGTTTCCGTGAAAGTTGACCGACAAAATATTTGCATCTTTAAAAACACAAAATTACGAATTTCTACTTTTTGTCAAAAAAAAAGAAAAAACACAAAAAATGTTTCATCAATATTGATTAGAAAGCTATTTATTATGGAGAGTCGAAAATAAAAGTATTATATCCATTTTGAAATTTGTTGCCGATCCATTCACAATTATTCGTGGCCCAAAGTTGGGTCGTGACCTATAGGTTTAGAAACAATATAGCACATCATTTTACTATATATACAATATAATGTACATAACATAATATACTCTAAGAATTATTGAAAAATAGTTAACATTATTTTTAAAATCTCCCGCGGATCTCTGATTTGATGTCATATGAATATATTATTACGTACCCGTATTAGAACAATTCTAGGTTTTCGTCTTAGAATAATCCTAGAGGTCCAACATTTACTATGAAACGCGTATTTACAGTTAATTTCAATTTATTTCAACACGTTTAACATACTATTTTCGTTGTTTTAAAATACCGTTTACAAATATATTCCAAAAATATGTTACGTAGAGAAAAAAATCGAACGTGAAAAACGTTTTATTTCGGAAAATACATTTTCAATTGATAAATCGAAAGCTGCAGTTTTAAAACGCGAAAAAGAACACTTGATTTTCTTTTCAATCGTATTCCTTATACGCAATTAAAACAAAACGTTGTGATGATACATAGGTCAATATAGATTTGGATAGGCTTTGGAACTTCAGAATTAAATGGGGGGCAGTGTTCTACTCAAAAGGCGTTCATCGAATAGAGTATGTGTATTTATTATTATTAATTGTATACAACATACATATTATATATTCTTCGTTAACGAGTACTACATGTGGATCATGGATACTTGATACGTGTGTAGAGTGTTTAGAAAGTTAAGGACTTTCAATTTTTCAAGATAAATTCCTAGAAATAGCACTAAAAGCTATTGTATAAGTAACACCATATTGGTATAATACCGGTATACTACATTCTCGGCCGATTGGATCAAATTACGACTCGAAAATTTCCACACAATACTAATTTCAACGTAAATATCTTTTACGTTGGGGTATAAAACAAAAACCAAAAAAAAACAGCCGACCGAAACCACGACCCTACATGATGTCCTTCTTTTCACAGAATCATCATCAGATTCCAGGATAAACATGCCGACCATACACTTGTATAATATTATTAGTATTAATAGTATAATATGGTATCGTTCTAATGTTTTTAAGATTTATTATCGTTAAGATATCAAGCGTGGTGTCAAAACAATTAGAATAAAATAAATAAGTGAAGAAGTGAAGTTTAGCTACTCCGACCACGAGAAAAACGGTTTAAGATTATAAAAATTGAATTGACGAGTCAACGTAAGCAAATGTATTGTTTATTGTTATCTGTTATACTACATATTATTATAACATTATGTTATTATAATAAAACGATGGCATATATATCATAAGCTCAATTTTACTTTCACCTCGACCAAATAATTAGACGCGCCCTTTGATGGTATGCGAATACGAAAATATTAATTTCATTACAGTCGTTAATCGTACATAAACAAGTAATGGACGTTTTTTTTTTATTTTTCATGTTGTAGTTCATACAAATACTGTTTTACTTAAGCTAATTAAAACTGCGACAAAATATTGAGTGAAAATTTGCAATTATATTTTACAAACAATACGACGAATTATTGGGAATTTATAACAAAAACCAGTGTACGCACATGCATCGAATGCCCGATGATGCAATTATCGTCACGTGGTACACATCGTATACTCGGTCAAATGCTTTGTGCTTTAAATACCTTAATGTTGACAAGTGTTACGTGTCGAACTCGAACATCAAAAATTAACCGTTTGTATAGGCACTATGTATCATGGCATAGCAGTTCAACAATAGGAGGAGAGGAGAAAAAAAACACTCCGTACGGACCGCCGGACGAAACATAATGTAATAATTGCAATCCGAAATGTTTTCCGAACAGAATCTGTTCATTCAACAGACGGTACATTTCGCTTTCAATTAGTAAGCATATTATATGGTGTATTATCGGAAACTGGCGTTGCTCGAACGTTTCGGGATCGTTCGCGCACGAAACGTTATTTTCACAATATACCACACTGTGACCGAACGGATTTGATGAACTCAATGAAAATATTTCTGCGGCTGTATGCGCGCGATGTTTTCATATGACTTGCGAAAGCAGCGATTGCGAAACTTTTTACCGGGGACGCGACCGCGGTGTAGCACCCGACTGCAGCGTGCGAATAAAAAAATAGATAAAAATTATCGTTTTTTCGTCCGTCACCAACAGACGATACGTTGTTACCCGCGTTTAAAATGGTACGGCTGCGTAATTACACGCGCCGCATCGTATTGCTTTGAAGAACAGAAAACTAAATATTTTCATTTCCAACTGCTGCTGCAGCTCGCGTTCGGACGAATGATATTAATATAATGTTAAAAATTACAATTTGCCCGGCGCACGGAACGGTGCGGGGCAGCTCGAAAATATCGCGCTATTGTTGCACCGAAACACTCTCGAGTGTTTCTCGAGTACGTGCGCCCGTACATTGTTTAATTCGATTTCATTTATCATTTCATTTCAGACGCAATTCGCTCGGTGGAAATGGTTTTTTTTTATTTTTTTTTATTTTTTTTTCATACGCGCGTTTGAGACGGTTTTGTGGAATTTACATTGCTATTTGTAATTTCTACAAAACGTCTTTGTAGTTGTATTAACTTTATTAACATTCGGTTGATTATATTGTACACTCGATGCTTTGTGACATTAATTTAAATGGAACAGACGGTGGGTGTATATATATATATTTACGTTTCTACGCGTAGAAAGTTTTAAATCTGTCTTTTGCTTTTATTTCAATAGTCGCCGCACAATATTACTGTGTGCGTTGCATTTCGAATTCTCCCCATGACCGTAAATACAATACTCCGCTGTTTTATTACGAAAATCTGTCGTTTGCGCGCGTACCCCCGTTTCGTGTGAACCGCGCGACTGTGAAAAGTAGAACGATAAACATTTTCACACTGTATACATATAGGTATAGGTACTATACATGTATATGTATAATATAGCTGGCTGCAACTCTATTCTAATGATGTTATTAGAAAATTTGGTCTCAAACGAAAGCGTGCCGACAAAAGGAAGAAAACTCATTTGTTGCACTTACGGCTACCACGTTATACAACATAATATAATATTATGTTATACTGTAAACTGCAATAATTAAAAACGATCGGGGATATAGTGCACCTGTAACAACAAATAACAAACGATCCTCCGCGTGAACGTTTTCGAAACTATGCTTTCAGTTTTGACTTCAGCGCGCACCGTCTCGTGTCATTTAACTATTAATTTCCGCGCGTCGATAAAATACGAGTAGTTTGATGTTACTTGTTTAAATACCAGCGCGATGTTTTCGGGGTACGGGTACCACGCCACTGTTGGCATATTATTTTTGCGAACGTCCGCAGGTGAAAATCACATTTAAATGATGGTCATCCTTGAGTTTTGTTTGCATCATTTAATTAAAAAACGAAATTCGCAGATTTCAAACATTCAAGGCGATTGCACATAAATCACTAATAATCCACAGTCTGTACGGGATAACAAGAATAAGTTTTGCGAGCGTGTAGCGATTTTCGTTTTAAAATATTTCGAACTATCTAAAAGTGATTTAGTTTATTTATCGTCTAAATATATCCAATTAAAAAACTACCCACTATATTCTTTATTTTATTCCTGGAGTTAACATTTATTTAATCACTTAATAAAAAATGTAAACTCATCTACATAGTTTTACAATTTATAAACTGCATAATTTGTATATATAATATATACATTCTTATTACTTAAAAAGTAATTTGTTAGATTTTTATATATATATTTTTATCTTTAATATAGAACAGTTATTTTTTATCTAGATGATTACTAGATGCTGTATTAAGACTGAGTTTCCGAATTGTTTGAAAGTAATGTTGTGAACCCTACTAATGTTTTAAATTAAATCACTGTGGAGGGTCTAGACATCAGAAATAACAAAATTCGTATCATTTTCATTCACAACCAAAACATATAATATACCCGGGTAAAAATGTATATATATATATATATATATATATATATATATATATATGTATTTAAAAGAAAAAAAACATTAAATATTTATCTTTAATGGTGCGGTCTTCTGATACATGTATATTGTATATTATGAAACGTTAAGGTTAAAGTACTAATACTAATCTGTTTAAGGATTCATTATTATTATGGTTTCTTTTTTTTGTAGTATACATTTAATAATCTATAAAAGATTTAATATACATTATATTATATACTCTATTTATATTCTATAATAATATATTCGTTTTTTTTTATTTTGTTACCGTGTTTATTAATATATTGCACTTAAGATCGTTGGTTCGATTTCTAAACAAGTAATAACTAAACTAATCTATTCTTGAATTATATTATAAAATACCGGATCAGTTTTTTTCCATTTTAATCACATCTTGAGACGTTTTAAATATTGTTCGAGGCTATTTTCCAACACGTTGTTGTGCCCGTTGATTGTCAACAAGTACACCGAAATACGCATAACTTGAGTGATTACAGCTGAAATATTATACTTGTAATGTCAACGTGAGTCTCTTACGAACTCGGCATATGAATCAGTGATCATAATAATATGTAGGTTAGACCGTACGCTTTGCACGTATGATATAATATCGTTGAACCGTTTTATTGATTTAAGAAGTTTGTCTTAAGCACATTAAATTGCGCTGTATTCGTTTGCCCGGCCAAATACGACGGCTAATTATAATTATTATTACTACCATAAAATATCGTCGTTTCGAAACTGTGATTCGAATTAACTTGTTCCTTATAGTAGTCCAAAACCGTTGAAAATATATTCTAAAACGTTTTCGGATTTCAACGCGAGATAACCGTCGAATGTCTGCAACTTGTGTATTATATAGGTGCATATAATAGCGCGCTGATATGTAAATGGTTTTGTTGAAATGTTTAACTTAACGCGGGCGCGGCGTTATAATAATATTACTATCGCTGAAAAACGTTCGAGCGCGTGCAGTAATATTATATTATAATAATACGACGGCCGTGCTGTACCATCCTATTCATCATCATCATCTTTGCGCAGATAACGCGAGGGAATGCGCGGGCACGACGCGTATAATATATCGGTTGAATTAACACACGCGGAAACGGCGTGTATCGATTCATTACGGCGCTCGACGTGAAGTACGATAATAATTTACGTAAGACACCGTGCCACGCGGGCGATACGCACGGCGATGTAATCAATTATATCGATGTAATTAAAACGATATTGTACCGCGCCAGACGACAAGGGCGGGGGGATACAGAGGTCCTGGGCGGAGGTGACAATACACACATATATATATATATATAAATGAATAAAATAAATTAATAGGATAATTGTCTTGTTATTAATCGGCATAAAATTAGTTGTCGACAGACATCCGTCGTACTCTCAACGTAAATACTGGTCATGGGTCTAATCGTTTTAGAACGCGAAAACTTTTCATTTTGAGTATGCAACTTCACTAAAATTGAAATCAATAACTACTAAACCGTATTAGAAAAAAAAAGCATTTTTTTACAAAAAAAGTCGAAAAGTGTTATTGAATGTCGGTATAGTTGTATATGAATTACAAAGATAATATTGAACCTGCATGAACAAAATGTTTGCCACAATTGATTTCAAATAAAATATTTGATACTTTTTCTTGTATACGGGGGTGGGGGGGACAATTACCTCTATTGCTCCTACCTTGTATCCACACCCTTGTGAAACGATATTATTGCAGTATTTCGAGACGATTGGGGCCTCCACAGCGGAGAGTGCGGTTACACCTCGCGGTAGTATTGTTACAATAAATAATATTATACTATTATACACCTATTACTATTCCAGCCTCCCCCCCCCACCACCACGTCGATTAATTTATATGTCCGCGTGTATGTGTCACGGAGCGATTTACCGGGAACGCGGAAAAATCCTTGCACAGTCATTAGATAATCGTAAAAAGTGGAATGGAATCGAGGATCTAATGACGTAACATGCGATTTAGTTTTCGCATTCATACGCATTATAGTCATCATGTTATATTATATATGCTTTAGAGACAGTGTTTCCCAACTTGTTTTGCCTTTGTAGAGAAACTTGAACATTTTGCGGAACCTCTATTTTTTGCCCACAAAAGGGTAGTTACGCAGACATATTTTTTGTTTACCAATTTCCTTTTTCCCGAATTCCTCACGGAACACTTGCATAGCACTGGCTCACGGAAAACTCGAGTTCCCGGAACACCACTAAATTGGGAAACACTGCTTTAATAGGTACGCCCCATGGCCACACATCACGTTTCTCCAACACATTTTATACCCCATCCCCTATGTGCCACTAACGATTACGCAATTGATGTGAACCGCAAAAAGTCTAAGAATTATGTCTCGAACGCCTGTGCGAACCCATATTTCTCTATTAAACTTCAATATTGTAATCCTTTATGTAAAGTGCTTTTTTTTTTTTTGCCTTTCAAGTTCTGTTATTTGAACGTATCATCTAATATTTATAACTTGTGATAACGATGTTATGATAACGATCTTACACTGAGGGTTTGCCCGTTTAGTGCGATGACAAAATTAATGAATAAATAATATTCCTATGTGTAAACTTGAATGCGTGTGTGTACGAACCATCAAAAACTATATCGCCACGTATATCATATTATAACAACATCGGCAAGGACATTTTCTATGTTATTGAAACGGGTGAAATCATATTACACCGGCAGGAAACCGAAATAGACACATTTATTATATTTTAATATTTCGATCGAACTGAAAAGTAATCGTTATGTTTAGTAGTAATGATGTTTTCGATTGGACGTGACAAATTTTTAATCTATAGCGGGCTTAAGTCTACCGCATAATACGGTCCACGCTAACCCGTTCGGAAACATTGAGCTGCAGCTGTTAACTGTATACACTCGTGTAAAACCAATACGGTTCTCGTGCGAGTGTACATTATGATTTATAAATGTTTTCACTGATAGACCGAGTAAAACCTCCGATGCGGAATACCCTTTAACGTGCATTGTATTGTTTTTTTTTTTTTTTTTGTTTTATCGCGGGAAAAGAATATATACGAACAAAAATGACGGAACAGATCCCCGACGTACCTGCAGCGTACGTGTACAGTACGTAACGTGAAGAGCGGGGTGAAACGCACACCGTACGAGTACGCGGTATGGGTACCGGGAACATGTCTTTTGCTCTTACAATCATTGAGAGCGAGAGTTTGTTTGTTTTTTCTTTCGCTCGGCAGGTTTTTCTTTTATACTCTCGCCGAACAGCAACGAACCAGCTTTTTTCAATTAAACGTAATACATACATATATATGGTATAGTGTGTTTAAAATTTTAATCAAAGGAGAGGCGTATATATCAACAACCGCGCTTTGTTTTTTGCCAAACGCGACGCGTGTGCACGGACGAAACCGAGTAGGTATTTGGTAGAAAAAAGTGAAAAACGTTCGCAAGCACAAAAGTAATAGTCGTTTATTGTACGTTGGTTTTGTTTTGTTTTGTTATTTTTTTTTTCACTTTCACACTGTGTGGTACAACAATTTGACAGACATCAATAACACTGCACTGATGAATATCGGACGGTGCTTAGGAAATTGCGTCGTGTGAAGTGAAATCTCCAACGGGCGACACAAATGAACGGTGTTCTCAACGAAATATTGTACAGGATGATTTTTTAACCATGCTTGTCCTCTTTTTTTTTGTATTGAAATGCTTAAATTTGAATTTTATTTTATCAAATAAACGTTCGTATTACCATAAAAACTATGTTTCCCATAACTTTTTCTTTCATGTCACTTCACGGTTTCCTGTATTTTATTGAGGTCATTTTTCTGAGAATGGTAATGTATCGAAATCAAAATTCGAACCAGTAGTTTTTTTGGATTATTCTAATTTAAGTATTAAGGAAAATAGTATTATAATATGCATACTTAATGTTATGATATAATTTTTAATGACACGTAATCGTTTAATGGTACTGATTTTCGTGAATTTTATAATTTTCATAAGCAAATTAACTTTGAACAATTCCGAAACTACTGGTCCGAATTTTGACTATGTTACATCAAAATTCCAGAAAAATTAACTGAATTATATTTTGCGTAAAAATATGATGTTTCTATTTGAAAAAAATATTTCTTTAGTCTCAGGACACTTTTAAGTTTACGTGAAAAAATATTTTTGGTTTTATGGTAACTTCAACATTAAAAAAAAAAAAATCCAAGTTTAAACATTTTTACGGCCAAAAAAGGGAGGCGAGCATGGTCAAAAAATCACCCTGTACATTATAATTTTATGTTACGCGCGGATAAATCGTCTCCTTCATCCAAGTATAATTTTATTGTTTTCGAGTAACGGATTTCGTACGTGATACTACGTATCATAATATTATGCGGCCACATGCGACTTGTCCGCGAAGAACACTAAATCAGTACTTACTATGTACAGCTGTGACGTGGTGATTGTTCTCGGGGTGACATTCTCCGACATAAATAGGTATAGCGTATTGTTGCAACAGACCAACAAATCACTAGCGTTACTGTGATAAAAATATCCCGCGGTCCGTGACAAATAATGACAAATTTTACGTTTTTACCACGTGCAGTCTAACAAGCGGAATACATCGTTAAGAGATTTATGGGGTTTTGGATTTTGTCGGGCCGAATAGGGTCGCCTGCAAGGGTTTGCTGGGTAATTATCTACTTGGGATTGTTATTTTTTTTAAAAACCGCTTTGCTTCGTTAGCGGAAATAAATTTCGGGTCGGCATTCTCGGAAACGTGCATCTCATTGTTGACGTTTAACAACTTTCAGTTATTTAAACATTGGTTAAAAACACCTAATATTTCCGCTATAACCGACTGTCCGCCCACGAGTTATCAGTATACAGTGACGATTGTTTATATATGATAGTTTTAAATTACACTTTTATATATATATACATAGATTAGCCAGTATGGAAAAAAAATTAAAATTAGAATATTTATTATTGATTCGTCGTATCCAATTTTAAAAAATAGATAGCAAGATATAAATATTTTATTCACAAATCCCAGATATTTAATTTATTTCGGCTTCTGTACACATGGAAAGCAAAATATACAAGTTATCAAATACATTTTAAGTATTAAATACATGGAGTTACTGGAATTATAATTAGTTTATTGTTTAAATTGTTTAAAATACTCTTTTATAAAAGGCGGATTCCTAACAGGTTATTTATTTTATGTGACTGAAACTCGATACTTCACGACAGTTTCAATCAGGAAATTATTATGTACAGGAGGCATATTGCACTTTATACGCATATATTTTATATTTTCCTATTTCAGATTCGAAACATCTTGCAACGTGCGTCGAACAATGGGTAGGCACTCCGATCGAGAGAAATAAGATTAATGAATAATGATTATAATCAAATTCGTTCTGCTCGCGTACAGCTTTTATTCGCACCGCGTATATACCGGGCATGCGGCGGCGCGGCGCTCGGATGCTATGATTGTGTGTATATTATACAGGGTGATATATTGGCTGTGTTCACCCCTTTTTTTGCTGTAACAATGCTTAAATTTTGATAATTTTTATTATTGAATGTTCAAGATTACCATTAAACTTACCTATTTTCCATAAATTTGTTTTTCATGCCACCTTATGGGTGCCCTGTGGTAATACAAACTTTTATTTTTCAAATAGAAACACGATTATTTTACTGCAACTTTTTTTTTTGAGGGAATTTTTCTATGCATTTTGATGTAAAGAAATCGAAATTAGATTAGTTTTTAAATTATTCTAGTTTAAGTATTAAGGGAAATAGCATTATAATACCTAATAAAATGATTTAATTTGTAATTACATGTAATCGCTAACTGGTATTAATTCGAGATATTGCGAATTTTACACTTTTCATATGCAATTTTAAATTTGAATAACTCCGAAATTATGTGTCCGAATTATGACACTAGTTGCATAAAAAATTCAAGAAAAGTTAACTGTACAATATTTTTCGTAAAAAATATGATGTTCCTCTTTATAAAAAACAAAGTTTGTTATAGCACAACCCAGAAGACACCTTATTCAGTTTGCACGAAAAAAAAAGCTACAGAAAACACATATGGGTATTATGGTAACCTGAACATTTAAAAAAAAATCCAAACTCAATAATTTCCACGGCCAAAAAAGGAGGTGTGCGATGTGCTAAAATTACCCTGTATACAGTACTCGCGCGGTAAAAAAGGTAGCCTTTGTTTGTAATATTTTGCGAGTCTACGCGTATTGATAGACGTTTTTTTCACGTTAAACGTACGCAATTCTCGCTTCAACGTATTACATTATACAGTGACGTCATAATATAGTAAAATATACATTATTTTTTATCGATGAAACATTTCGCGCGGCAGAAAAGAGGTACCCACATCGTACTAAAATTATTTACGTCTGGTGAAACGGATTTTGCTATGGTTTTATAAACGCGCGGTGACTGCACTTGTGACGTGTATGTACTATTATCTCACGCGCGTCCTCGTGGCCGAAAGGACGTGTATTTTATACGCATACTGCACGGTGTACGATTCTCCAACTTGAGAATGCACCCAACTGTCCGTGCGCGTGCGCGAGTGTATAAATAAGAGTTTACGGTTTATATCTGTTGGTCGCGTATTTAACGAACCCTTTTTCGTACGGTTGTGAACACGTTGCGAGTCCCCTTCATTATTCCGGTCTATTTGTGGCTCGCCGAGAAACGTCACGTGGGGACGTCTTACATAACCTTTACTAAAACCTACACCGTCGCACGTTCGCATTATACCTGCACAATTATATAATAAAATAACATGTCCTCTATTCACTGAGAATAATTTCAATCTCATATCGTTCATAATTAAAAGCCGTAATGTATATATTATATATGTGTGAACTTACACGCACGCTCACACACACACACACACACATGCAAATATCAGTGTAACGATCGATACACGAATACCATTATTCTATACACACACGTATAATACGTATACACGCTGACAAGACATTAAGTCCCCCCTGCCTAATGTCTATCTCCTTACAGCAACGAGACAGCCATAAGCTTGTGAACTTTTTAAGTAAGTCGTTATAAACATTTATATATTAATAATTATCTGCTCCAATCCATATTGATTTGTAATACAGTTATAAGTTGCTATAAAGTATTAAGTCTAAACCGTTTACGCTCCAGATGTTAATTATATTCAAAAGAATCTATAACTTCTTTCTCGAACATCTTATAATTGACTGATCGTCCTCGACCTAGTTACATTTTTTCTGCAAATGCATCAATAACTTCCTGGAAATTTATGTTTGCATGGTAATTTTCAATGGATAAAATTCCTAACGCATCCAATTTTGTCTAGCTCAGAGATGATCTTAATACATTTTTAATTCGTTTTACATGAAAATAACCTCTTTCCCTGGAACAGTTACTGATACTGGCATCGTCAAAAATGTACGCAAATATGTTTCTTCATTTTGAATCTTATTAGAATTTTGTATAGTTTTTATAAATTTAATTTGGTTAGATTGCTGTAGTATTTTTATCATAAGGGAATGAAATTAGACTCTGGGATTAATTTGTAATATTTGTAATTATTATTTGTATTGTATAATAATAGACCATTTTATCATGATAATTTCTTATCTTACATTTTGTACATCGGTGAAAAATAATAATTTATACCTATTTAGCATTTTTGACTGAGTATACTTTTTAAGATGTTAATTTAAGGATTAATTAAAACGGAAAGAATTAAATCTAGTAGGTATGGGCCCTTGATACGCATGGGCCCTGGACAAGTACCCACAATGTCCTTGCGGCAGACACACACACATATAAGTTTGAAGCGTTTAATATTTTTCTCCCAACGTACATGACCAATTTTATTATAAAAGTGCAATAAAAATACGTTTATTGTCGTGAAACTTGCCGCTTTTCACCGAGAACAGCGTGTTTTCCGTCGGTGGCGGTGGCGAAAGAAGAAAAAACAGCCATCACGGTCGTTAAATACCCGTAGGTGCACGTAATTGTTGGAGTAATTATTGACGTGACCAGTAGATAAGCTTGCTCGCCGTCGCGACTCGTACCTGTGTAATACATTATACGATCTATCTTGATAAACTATATACCGGCGTCGGAACGAATTATCATTACCGCTATTACGCCTTATTATTATTACCGTATCAATATGGAGTCGAACAGGATTCATAATTTCTGCGTATCACGCGATCCCCTTGCATACGCTAAACGCGTACATAATTTAATATTCGGCGCAAAATCGTTAACTTTTTACGACGCCATTATCGCGCACACGTATACAGACATCGACGTGCGAACCGGATCCGCGCGACTGCCCCGCAGAGGAACACAGCACGACATAATCTTAATCCTCAAACGTGTGTCGTCGCATACGATCGTCATATCGCCGGCCTTATGTGTAGCACAGTGATTGTTAACATTATTCAGTAACACTGAGGCGAGAAAAAAACATCTAATCTTACACAATACGTACACCGTGCAGTAACACATAATATGAATAACGTTGACACGACATTAATCTATTCTCAACTATCGTTTATTTTATTTTTACATTTTTCTCATAGAAAGCGAAGTAATACAGGTATGAGCCAGTGGCGTATATAAGATTTAATTTCGGAGGGAGCCGATTATGTATTTAGAGTTTAGGGAGAAATGACGGAGGAGGCACAATGACAAATATTGCTTAAACGCTAAAAGACCTTTGGACTATTTGGACTATCATCATTACTTCACCAGAGAAAAAATAAACTAATTTTTTATTTTTTATGAAATGTAATGTAAAAAATGTATAAAAACTCTTCATTGCAGTAAACAATTTTTTTACTACAGTCACTCAAAATTAATTACATATTTTCTTACAAGAATAAACGAATATTATACATTTTAAATACGAGGTTTTGAATCGACATTTGTCTCTTCATTATGACGAAGCTGTCGTACCCACAAAACTTTAAAGCATATGGCTAAACGACAAACTGTGATACGATATAAATGCTCGGAAACACGAAAATACACGTGTCTAAAGCACGAAAGCCTCGAACTTGAGTCTCGGAGATACCGCACACAACTGATGTCTGATCAACGATAATAAATAACAAAATGTTACGGTCACAGAATATATTAATGTTATGGTATAGCAGTGATGGAATGGCCCCGGTGCAGAGTGGGACAAATCAAATATTAATAGAATATACTATCTATTATTATAAGCTAAAATTACAAATACCGATAATTCCTATCTATCTATTTCTATCCGACTACACAGACGACAGGCTATACAATTTTTATTATCTTATCGCATAAGCGATTTTTCATTTCGGGGGGGGCCCGGGCCACATATACGCCCCTGGTATGAGCTATATTATAAAATCGGCGTATCGCTGAAACCGCGTGCGCGTGTCAAAGGTTTGCCTATTTACCTTTGGACGTCTGCGATCCTTACAGGAAATGCGTGCCTCGGTCCGGATAAATAACGTAGACTGTGTTTTTCTGGATGTCGCTCCCGGCTATTGCGGTTCTTTTCGAGAAATATTCGTAAATACCGACGGAATCGTTAGCAGACGATTTCTAGGGGCTCACGCTTATGTTATAGATTAGTTCGATTAGCTGATGATAGCTCTATGATATTATATACTTAATGCGATGTATAGCGATTTACGACATTAGACTTTCTTCTCGTTATTTTCAATAAAAAAAAAATAAAAGTAAAAAAAACCAGTCGAATTTACGGTGAAAACATCATAAATAGCAGAGGATATTGTACATCATCATTATATGCGCCACCAAATTATCAAGTTTAGTGTATTACTTCCCGCCATTTCACCTAATCGGAGAAAAACAGATTGTCGAGTTCTAAAACGCAACCATCATCTCGGCCGTCTCTCAGCCATCTATTAGCAGAAAGCTGCAGAATATTATAATGTATTGAATATATAAATAAATGTTCACGGTTTCACTCTGAAGCCATTTGTTTTTCATACGACGGTTGGTCGGTCCAACACTGACCCAGTCTTTTCAACTAATATCTCAACCTTTTACTATAATATTATACACTACTCGTATGTGATAAAAATGGCAAAATAATCGCGTACAGATGCAGCGCGACCGTGGTCGGGGTTCAAAATCCCAATGCGGAATATTTACACTTAATTAAAAGCTATAAAAAAGTTCAAAAAAATTAGTTTTTTGTTGTTGTTCTGAAATTTAAAAGATTACCAAAAAAACTTTTGAAAATAATGCGATTATAATCTTTTTAAAATGTAATTTGATAAAACCACCCTGTGGTCCACGCAAAAAAAATGTGAGCGGCCGTAACAGCCCATCGTTTGCAAAAATTATCCGTTTTTATTCGCATATATTATATACGCTCTTATAAGAACCAAAAAACTTCAGTAGACGTGATTCGAGGGACCATATCATCCCCAATACGCTTAATGTCCACCTGATTGGCATCCCCATTATGCTTTGAAAGTACTTATAACAGACTATAGCTTATAACAAATGTACAATATGATATGGACTTAACTCTTTACAGTTTACTTCTGGTCATCCGGCGACGAGTCAGCTGGACTATAGGTTTGTGCGTGACAGTAAATATTATTTTTAATAAAAGGAGTTTCCCTCTCTCTCTCTCTCTCTCGCACACACGTTGTCTTCAGCTTTTATCACATTATTCATATATACGTTCACCTAGAATAATTGTTGCGATTACTCGCCGGTCCCGGTCGACCGCTTCGCGCGAACCAAATCCCGCGCCATGTTTCGAAACTATTTCTAGCTTATTTCACCACGCGCGTCCGGCTCCTCGCGTCCTCTCGTAAGACGGACTTGATGACTTTTCTACGCACAGTCATAAGATGGATCTTGCGCCGTAACCTTATAGTAGGCTCTCGTCAGATACGGGTAGGAGACTAACTCCGTATCGTCAGCATGAACCAGCATCAATTTTCACGGTTTTACCGTCTCTCCGGGGTTTCGAGTACAGCTTCGAGCGCCCCTTGCTATTCAGGTGATGCCACCAGACCGGCAGCGCATCGCGGCTCTGGGACACCCGCTTTGTATACAGGGACTCCGTCAGTCGCGAACAACGCGTGGAGTGTTGGGCGCAATGTATACGTTTACCTGTACTTTTGTGTACTAAAGATCTCATAAGTTTCGATTCGGCGCCGACTGAAGTTGAAAGGGCCAACCAGAATCTAGGTTGTACGCGTGTACGTGTGAACATGACGTAATCCGTATATAGCTGCGGCGCGCGTGTCCCGTCGAGTGTTCATTTTTCCTCGTCGAAGCGCATAATATAATAATACGTAATAGCAATAATAATAATAATAATACATTGTTAAACACGCGACATGGATGATATCGTTCTACGCCGGGTCCGCGGGAAATGCGCGTCAAAGAGCGGCGATTGTGTTATTACGCGAAGAATCTTACGATAATAATAATTAAACCGCGCGGAGTGGGCAGACGTTTTCATTACCGTCGCGCCCGCGTGCATTATTATTTCCGCGGGGCCGAAAGGCGGCGTCGACGACGAGAACAATATTATTATTAATTGCGGCCAATAACGTGAGCTTTTTTTTTTCTTCTTCTTTTTTCGCGCACGTGCTCCTCGCCGCGGCCGGTGCTGTACGCGCGCGCTCCGTTTGGATTTCATTGTTCTTCGAGTCCATCAGCGCGTAAATAATATAATATCGTATTGATTTCCCGTCGAACGGGACCGTCATCGTCACCCATCACACCGTTTCTTTTTTCGGTTTCCGAAGCGACGCAGATGGAAAGCGAACGAAATAAAAAAATAAAACACATCGTATCGATATCATACATACATTATGCAGCGCGATAATGGTAGCGATAGTGCCTACATAATATTATTATCGCGACGCGCGAACGTCGCGGCGGCACCGCGGAACGTTTATTTTGTAAATTTGGAATTTTTTTCAACCATCGATTTTCGTTCAACCTACTATTAAAAGTATTATTCGAAACGGCTAAAAGCGTTTACATTAAATATCAATACGTGTTTTATAGTTTGTTCGCGTTTTAGCGATTTAGCTACAACAATATTTCGACAAAGCGTATAATTATTGAGTTGCGATTTGTAATAAAAAAAAAAAAACCGTCTGTCTAGGTACGCGGGT
The DNA here is from genome assembly GCA_949715065.1 of Periphyllus acericola. NCBI lineage: Eukaryota > Metazoa > Arthropoda > Insecta > Hemiptera > Aphididae > Periphyllus > Periphyllus acericola. The sequence continues at coordinate 64,935,009 of OX454264.1, forward strand.
GAGTTGTTTTGGTCGGGGCAGTGGTGGACGGCGGGCCAGGGTAAATGATTTTCGGTAAGCAATTATATCTCAATGAAACTCGGTATATATTATAACATGTGAGTGCGCGGTAATGTCGTGTTTGTACACGAAGCACTCTCGTTAAAAAAAAAAAAAAATATAACAATAAAGAAATAAATACAATATTATTTTCCGGGGCGTGTCTGAGATGTTCCGGACACAGTCTCGGAGTGTGGTGTGTACGAGATAGAAACCGTCGCGGGTTGTGCGAACGCGAGATTATAAATACTAATGTTTTATCGAATTCACCAACACATCCGGATGTATTTTCGAAGAACATTTTTCGAAATTTTTTTCACATGTTTTTTTTTTTTCGGGAACAATTATTGTAATCGAATAACAAACCTTCCGACCGTATGCATAGGTGCGCGTGTAATATATTAACTTAGTGCACGGTAAAAGCTGCTGTAGGTGTCGCGAGTGAGCTAAGCGTTCGAAAAAGCGTTGTGGCGCGAGGAGAAAATAAAAAGCGTTCGTTTAAACAACGAACGCGCTCGGCACCTAAACTCGATATTATACGGCGGAACTGCGGTAGAAACGTATAATACCGGCTGCAGACATATCCAAGTGCGTTTGAATTATGCAACTGCGTCGACTGGTTTACGCGCCTACATAGTAATATACCTGTACGTATTGTACACGTGGTAAGACTAACGGGCGGTAGGGAAAAATAAATAATAATACAGTAATAATCATTTTTAGTGGAAGGTATATAAAATGGTAATTGAACGTTCTAGCTGATTCGGTTTCGCAAAGAATGTATGTGTGTGTGTGTGTGTGCGCGCGTGTGTGTGTGTGTGTGCGTGTGTGTGCGTGCGTGTGTGTACGTTTATTGTTGCGTCTAATGAGTAATGACGAGAGTGTATGATTATAATAATATTATAATACGAAACCGCAATGGCGTACGAAATACACAGGTATGTAAATGCGCGTTTCTTTTAAAAAAAGAAATAAAAAAAAACGCGTTCACGAATAATTCAAAATAAAACGGTAGTCGGGCACTACCAGCTATTACGTATGCAGCACACAGGCGCACGGGAACACATACACACCGGTAAACAGGCGCACAGACACACGTGTACATATACGCGTACACTACGTGTAGTAGAGTTCTGTGCCGACCGGCAGCGTGTACATAATAAGTGCCGAACCTCTACTTAACGTACTTGACGGTTCTTTGAAAAAAATTCGTCAAACAGAAAAATACATCGGACGAAATGTGTACGCATAAACGTGGGTAACGTGTGTGTAGTAGAATATTTCATATACGTTCAATAACATTGTAACATAATGGTATACGATAATAATAATAATAATAATAATACCTGACGGTAAAAAACAATAAATATGATACTACTACGTTATCGTATAGGTACATCGTGATGTGTGGGGGCCTATACGTTTACGATAGTATAATCTTGTACATATTGTTCGTCGAAGAGCCGTGAAAATGTTTTTCAATATCATATTGTTCGAAGAGCTAAAAATGTCATTTGGTACATTCACGGTCTGCTGCGATCCACGTCGAAAGCGTTATCTTGCGATTACAAAGTAATGGTAACAATACTAATAATTCATTATGAAGCGCACTCGCCGAACGGACATTTTTTTTCAACGAAAACGTCGCGCCGCGGTCTCGTGGAAAAAATTCGTCGTGCGCATTAACGTGATGCGGTGACGGTTTGAACTTCGTCGAATAGACCACCGTAGTTCGACCGTAATTTTAGACTACGGTTACCGTCGTACATAATATTGTACGTGTACGGTGGCCGCGTGTACACCACTGAACGCCACGAAATGTCAACTAAAATTAGTGGCATACTAAAATAGAAGAATCACAGAAAGTAACACTTCCAGGGACCGCGGCCCGGTATGCGCGCGTACAACCGTGTTCACGAGGGATAAAATATTGCGGAGACGCGCGCGCCCGTAAATGCTGTTCACCGGGCGGAGACGCCTATTTATAGGTGCCGGCGCGACCCCGACGGACCGTTTAGTTCGATGTCGGCGCACGTGATAATATCGTTCCGAGACGGTATTCACGGATATTTACGTACGTAACACATCGCAGGCGATGCGCACCGAGAACTTATATTACAGTGAGGGTCTTGAGATCTTCAACGGCCGCGCGATGTAACAACAATAAGTATATGTACTATATCAACAGGTCGATCGGTCAACAGTTTTTTTATTCGAGTTCCCCCATCCCCCGCCCCGTTTTAATCTAAGATTATTACTTTTCCACACTTACTATACCTATACGCTATGGAAATGACGCGGACAAGAAAATACACCGATAAAGCACACGGTAGGTATTCAATTTTTAATCATGATTATGTGTTATGAAATTAATTTTTTTTTTCGTAATGGTTGTGTTCTTGGCCAAAAGAGCAGTATAGTAAGGGAGAAGTTGATACCAAAATTAAGTCATTAATTGATTTCTCTGCTGGGAGAGTGATGGACAATTAAGTAGTATGACGTTGAAAATCGCAGTAAGCGCCACCTCAGTTGGGTGGGGTGCAACACGTGCTATTCCGCTGAGTTCCAATTTGAGTGCGTTTTTTCGAATGCATGAAAATCTGATTTGAGATTCCATTTTGGATCTCAACCGTGTTTCACTTCATATTGCTGATACTTTGAATCGAGTTTCACTTTTTATGGTTCTTATGGAATAATCGGATTTTACAGTGTGATCACATTAACACCATAAGACCTTGTTTGGTGTCTTGCTATAACGCCGTAAGATTTCTAAAGGGTTCGCTCAAATTTGATTTGAAAAAAAAAATGATTGGATCTAGCTTAAAATTGTATATTATTTCTACGGTACATATAGACCGACCTGGGAACCTATTCGTATTAAGCTCGTATATAGACCAACCCGGCATATGGGGAAGTGGAAACCAGCTTAGAAACGTGGTTATCCAACGAATATCTTAATTTCATACCACAGTATTCATTTTGAGGGGAAATGTGTATACCGGATGAGACAAAAACCAATTTCCAGGAAGTGTTTATAATACAACTCATACATGCGAATACTGGTGGACCGGGTCCGGACTCCGGAGGCTTACGACTTCCGCCATAAATAGGTTTTTGTCGTCGGAACGTGATATTAAATATATTATCTCTTCGCGGTAATAGGTGGCCGATTGCCGTTTAAGATCCGAGCGGAACGCGCCGATGAATAGGTCTCGGAAAACGGACGTAGTTGCGGAGAGGAAATCAAAATAAAAAAAAAATTCTAAACAACGCGAGCACTATGTACGTACCCTTGGGGACGCATTAAGGGAAGCGCAGGAGGCAGCGCTTGCCCCGGGTAAATGTACAAGTTTCGGGAGTGGCGAACTTCGGACGCTTCTAGGAGCAGGAAAAAAAACCTGAATTAATTCGGTAATAAATAACGTTTATATAACATTAATATAGTGTACCTGTACAGAAATCATAAATAAATTGGTAGATAATAATAATGTAATATAATGTAAACGGAATGGACTTTATTATTTTATACAATGCAAAGCTATTTCTAGATAACGGATGTACGAAGACGTAAAAAATAATTTTATAAGCTTATAGGCCGGCCGCACACCAAAAGAGCAAAACTGCGTTAGACAGTGTTAGTCAGCCTAACACAGTTTTGTTAAAAATAGAACATAGGAAATTACATTGCATACGCACACTGATAAGACATAGTCAAAACAAAACATTTTTGCTTTAAAACACAATTAGTCATGACTGATACTGTCTGAAGTGTCTCCATTTTCCATTTAGTCACAATAAGACAAGAATGTAAAATTGTGTATATTTTGTATATTTATCTAATATATCTAATCTTATTATCTTATATTTTAATTTTAATTTAAATTAAATTAATTCAATTCATATTTTTCTAATATAAAATACATATATTTACATATTTTAAATACATAATTATATATAAATTGTATTATTATTTTAAAATACAATGGCTTGTGATGGTGAACTATTGGTAAGTCTAGTGGAAAAAAGACCATCAATTTATATAGACGTTTCTGATTTAATGGATGAACCCATCATTTTTTTCTCTCTTTTTTCTGTAACTCTTGTAGAGTGTACCACATACACACTGCAACCTCTTCGTCAGATGACATTTTGGTTACTGTTTGTATATTGTTATTCTTGTGTGTATTTTTTTTATGTTTGTCTTGTCTTGTCTTGCCTTGACTTGACTAACTGATATGCGCATATATAAAACAAATTGTTTTTAGTTGAGTCAACACAAAAATGGCTAACACTGTCTAACACAATTTTGCTCTTTTGGTGTGCGGCCGGCCATAGTATTGTGAGCGGTCGTCCGGGGGTGTTTGTCGTTCTAGAGATTCTAAATGTGTTTTTCAGCACACCCGTTTTCACGAAAACCATTACGACCGTTACTGAATATTGTTGTAATATACTGGAAACAACCATTGTTACGGGTTCTAATAATAACGATCGTTATTTTCTACGACTTTTTTGAAATTTTCACCGACCGTTTGATAATAATCTTAAACGATGTTGACTGTTTCCGTGGACTACCATAGTACAGTGGGCTTATTTGAGACTTTAGGGCAACAATCAGACATGTCCATTTTTTGTTGTTGTTATCGTTGCTAAAACTGTTTTTTTACGTTATCTATCGAACGGAGAGAGAGAAAAAACTGCATCGATTGGTGCAATAATAATCAGACATGTCCGACCGTCACATCTTGATTAATATGTTTATCACTACGGTTTATATTGTGTTTGTAACTTCGAAAACGTCTGAGATTTTCGTTTTCTTACCTCGCAGTTATCTGTCGCGTAAAATCCGTCAAGTTCAACTCGAAACGACCGAAAGCATGGTATAATAATATGATAAAGCGTAATACCTATCATACGCTAGCTCGGTCGTAATTCATAATCGTGTAATCACGATGTTCTAATACTGTAATTTATCCAACGAATCGGCTCGAGGGATCTGCAGTGTGTACCTACAAGCGTTTAGCGTTTGAAGTCTAATTGTTTTTCCGTTCTAATACGTATACTACGTCGCGCACGTATTATAACTACGCCGATCTTTATACATATTTTTTTTTACCGTTCTAATATTACGTATGTGTGCATAACAAGTAACACACGCGCGCACACACACACACACACACACACACACACACACACACACACACACACACACACACACACACACACACACACACACACATACCTCAGTGTCGACAACGATCGCGTCCATACCGATAAATAATAATAATCGCGACGGCCGTTTTTAATGGCTCGCCACTCTCTACACATCGTCTCTCATTATACAATATGTAAATGTCCAATACACACGCCTACATCGCCGTCGCCGAATCGTCAAAAAACACCCGGTTAATAGTTTATTCCGTATAGTTCCACCAGGTATTGCATATATTATAATATATACTATACGTGCCGCAGTCGCGTCGATACGCGCGTGCACGTGTGTTATTAAAAACAAAATATTATACGCGTGGCCCATTTCGGAAACTCGCGTGCCGACGAGTTGTTGGGTTGTTTTTTTTTTTTTTTAAATTAATAACAACCTAACAACGTAATAAATCAAAAAACGATTTACATATTATACATTCGATTCGTCATCATCGCCGTCGCGGGATCCCGCGTGCGTACAAGATCTAAAACGACCGTTACATTTTCTAAACACTGTATTATAAATGTTACACTATTATGGTAAACTCGCTTATAACGCTTTCCCGCACGTAAGACGCAGTTTTCCGTCATCTACACTGCGGGCCAACTACGTTCAAACCACCGGTCAAGACGCTATTGGTTTTTCTCGGTTGCGACGCGTCTTTGTTCGGCGGAAGACAATAATATTTAAAACTCTAAAAAATGCCCTTAAACAATTGCCTCTATGACCTACACATTCTAAGTAATACACCGAAAGAAGGCCGTTAAATTTATTTTATGTTCCATAATATTGGTATACCTACACTTTAAATGATATTCGATAAATTTCATAAAATTGAAAAAAAAAAGTGACTTCAACTGACAAAAGCGAGTGTATCATTAACGCTTGAGGTATAGTTGTTGCTCGGTTCATTGGCGCAAGTTGACATAAATCGTTTCGTGAACTCGTTGCGGCCAGAGTTAAGTATCGAAACGTAAAACGCTACCAATCTATTTCGGACGAAACGCACGTTTTGAAAAAGTACGATGATTGTAAGGGCGTGCGGAAGTTAAATAATTGCATGGATCGTCCCACGGTTTTGGCGTGTAAAAATTATACCAACATTCATAAAGCATTGTTCGCGATTATCGTGGAAAAAGTAGGTCCCTTCAAAGATTTTATTTAAATTCCCGCACTTTTACGACGCTTTATAAGACGCCCTCTTCGGGTGGTCCCTCGAAGACCATGTTAAGCAAGTTTTCCCGTACACATCATAAATCATAATACATTGTATAGTTCCTATTATTAAATAAAGCCCATGCGTTACTCCTTCGTCCATGTTTTCAATCGCATTCTGTATTGTACCTGTTCGAGTACGCGGAAGTTTCTCGAGAGAGAAAAAAAAACACAACTATATATTTATTACTTTACCCGGAGTTACACTCACTCACACACACTTTTATTTGTATATTATAGGTCACCGCCACTTAAGTAGCTTTATAATAATATGAAATAAATTCTTACGTATTGTTAACGGCTTAGGAAAGCGATTTAAAAATTGTTTGCCCTTCATTGTTCGTCATTCCGATTAATTTTATCACTATGTATATTGTATACCTACCTAACTGTTCCATATTATATTTGTATGTTCCGCGAAAGCTAATAATATAAATTATGAACATTTTCAAAATACAAATACAATTTTCGTGTTTCATATATGTATATATTTACACACACACATCTATAAGATATTGTTACAACGGTTCGAGTATTTATTTTTACTTTCTGGTTCATTAAATGAGCTAACGTTTGGCGCATTAACTTTTTTCCTTTCTATTTTAATGAGTATCGGTATAGAAATGTATTATTATGTTTTAATAATACAGATGCATTCATTATTTCTTAATTCTAAGAAAATGTTTTCAACAACACACATGCTTTCGCTCGGTTTTTGCGTCCCTCCTTTATTGTTACATAATACGAATTAAATTTTAATCGTTTTTTTCTTTATCGTTCTAGGCCGAAGTATTTCGATGCCAATTCGTTATTTGAACACAGCGATAGTGTGTTTGACGTCAGAGAATACGGAATAAAGTCCGTTAGCGTTTCTGCGAAACAAACCATTTTGTAAAGATCCCAGGAACACGTGCCCGACGATCGTGTGGTTATTTTCTCATAACAAATAAATAATTTAATCAATATACGTATCTGAAAGGTCTTGAGCACATATTTGTATACCCAACAACGCGTACGACGATCATACACCGTACATACATATATGTAATTGCACGTTTGATGCAGTATTGAGTATAACAGGCCGATGGATACGAATCGATTGAAGATAATCGTGTCGTCATCGCTAGTGCAGAGAGCGCAATTATGATATCAACTGAATAATATGTTTAAATAATTGCTACTATAATCAACTGTAAACGGATTTTCACAGAATCAGAATATGCTCGTATATTGTACGTCCGTGTTCTTTGGGAGTTGGAACACGCCTGCACGATTATCGGTTGAGCTGCGTACCGAACGATGATTAATATTGAAAAGTCGAGTTGCATTAAAGAGATACGATATGATTTAAATAATTTAATTGCTAAGCTCATATTGAAGTCGTTTTTAATTGAAGCGTTGTAGTTCTCTGCTGAACGGAATCAAAAACCTTTAGGATATCCAGCGGATTTCGGAGAGTACCTATATATATATATTTAGGTACTCTCCTATATACACTGATGATATTCCTTTTTTCCTTATTGCTCATGAATAAACTTGTTAAAAATTAAAATAACGTCTGCAGTGCATTTCCTCGGACGATACACACTACAAAATGGGTTTCAGTGGAAAAATTGTGTTTGCATAAAAAATTAATAATTAACAGACATTATTTTTTTCAAAAATTGCGTATTTTTGCATGAAAGCAAATTAACATCATTTGTTTGTAGTTTTATTTCTATGTACACATTTTTCTCAAGGTCTAAATCTCTTCTATACGTAATCTCATTTAACAGTTGAAGAGCTGATTTTGTAGTTAGATTTAACGATTAAAAAAATTCGTATTTATAGTTGATGTTATAGAAAATTATTTATATTAAAACCTATTTTAACGGATACAGCAGCTTTAGAAATTTAACTTTTTAGTACTATTGGAATAGGAAGGACTGAAGCAGTTAAAATGCCTGCAGTTGTCAATCATTTTTGGAGTTTTGAAATCATATGTGCCTGCCAAAAAATATTCAAAAATTACACTTTGCAACACACTCTAAGCCTTAGAGCAAGGGTCCTCACTAGGATTTCTGAGAGAGCCAAATAGTTCATATCAAATTTTCCTCAGGGCCGCAAGTACAAATTGTACAGTTTAGTCAGGGCCTAAACCTAAACGGTATAGGTTAATTACAAAATATATTTTTCTTATTATTATAATACACTATGAAGTGGCGTTAAATAACTTACAAACAATATGATAACATAAGTTTATTACATCAAAAAAATTAACTTTTTTGCATATAAAAAAGCAGGGAAATGTCTTTTACTTAATTTCATGAATAGGCCTACTTGAATTTATTAATTCGTTGAAGTTGAAGGGCGAAATCTTTCACAACTCTTTAATATGGCATCTATGTTAGCATTTTTTTTTCAAAAATATATTTGTTTCAATAATTCTAAAATTTATGTTTATCTATCCTTAACAATCAGTCTGAGAGCCGCAAAAAGTCGTTCCGAGGGCTGCGTAGTAAGGATAGCTGCGTTAGAGTCTACGGAGTCTTTACACTCGATGATGAAAATGATAAAATCTAAACATCACCAAAATTTAACGGATGTTCATCTAACATAATTGTAGACAATTTTCCCTAACAACACATTTTCTAGACTTCAAAAGCTTACAATAAAAATAAACGCAATAAACACGCGTTAGGTTAAGTTAGATATAAATCAGGAATTAAAAAATACGTTTAAATTTAAAATAATACTATGTATTTGAATATTATACCTAAAACGTGATATAAGATCATATAGCCGTTATATTTTTTTTAAAAAATGTTACTAGTAAAAAATGTTTTGAGTCTTACGATAAGACGCGAGCCGCAATACGGCCACTACTGTGCTCTATTTTGCTATAGGTAAGAAAACATTTTACATATGTAAGAATTAAAATATTTCTAGTTTTTATCGTTTTAATCGTTTTAATAATACACCGAACAATGTTCAAAAAATATATAAAATTTAACGACTGTTGCAAAACGGACAGTAATGTAGTGTGCTGGAACAGCGCTATATTATAACACCTATAATATTTTCAACTATACCTAAAATAATGTTATTCTCTTACGAAATTTGATTTGTAGTAGGTACTACAGGTGATACTATTTCACAACATTATGTTATTTATGCAAAGTAATACGTTATTATATTATCAAGATACTAAATTTAATCATGTATATATTTTAATGACTTAATTTTAATGTAAACGATTTAATCATATTATTCGAAATACTAAAATCATCGCAAGTGACCGTGGTCCGATCACGTTAAACTGTCCATAAATTATCACGGGCAACTCGTAATCCCGTGTTTATTGCCGGTAAAAAAAAAAAAAAAATGGTTAATCTTTTACATTTAATAAAACTAGTTTCGCAGTGGTGAAATATATTCGTTGAGAATGAGATGATATTTCGCTAGACAAATATTACATACTAATTTGATTTCTCGTTGCAGTTTTAACGCAAACACTTTTATTAATAACATTCGGAGAATATACTCGAGTCGGAGCAACCATTTAAATTTCAATTAATATTACTTAAAAGCCGAGCTGTACGCGAAATCATAACATCAAAGGAACCGTAATATTATTTTAGCCCAGGTAGTACAAAACCAATTATAGTAATTAGTATTTTTCGTCGACGCGAGTATAATATTACCACTATTCTTATGTTCAAACATCTGTACAGTATTCATTACGTAACGGTGTGGACGATTACAGCATGGAGGAATCGAATAATACAGCTGATACCGTTGTGAGACATATTATACGGTTTGGACGCCGGTCGATCAGCCGTGGATAAAAAAAGAAAATCACTTAATAACACGTGTAAGGTAAATGGAGGGCTCGGTGAATAATCGCTTGTAACTCGTAAAACAAAACTATCGGAACTATAGAGTTTGGCATTGTCGACGTTCACACGTTACTGCAATCGTTGCCGTATACCGGTTTATCCCATTTCGGTTATCGTTGACGTACTGATCGTGTGCTTGCAAAGTTGCAAATGCCGTCAGACGAAACGGTATGTGCGTGCAGGGTCACCACAAGGGGGATGCTGTTGGGCCTAGAGTACAGGGACCTGGCTATTTTAGGGTTTTAGCCCGCGGGCCCGTTTAAGTTTATTTGTATTTTTTGAAATTTGAATAAAAAAAATATATGTTTAATATAAATTAAAAAATTTATGTTTTTTTTTCCTTTTTTTTTTAGATAATATTGTAATAAAAAAATGATAAGATATTATTATTATCAGAATGCTTATGTGAAACTTGATTTTTAATAATTTATGGTAAATTGCACAGTTGGAAGTCTTAAAAAGGGACCGGACGAACATTTAGTACAGTGGCCCAGTATTTGATGTGGGGGCCCTGTATGAACAATACTCTCGACACCTAACACGTATTGGGGATCCAACGATCAGCGACAGCCTAGCTTTCGGTTTACAGAGCTGTCAAGAAGCTAGCGGTACGGTAGTATTACAATACCATAACCTTACCATTATTGTCCCTAGTCTAGACGAATATTTTCTATGCGCGTGCTTCTATAGCGTCCTGAACTCCGGACGATTAATCATCGCGTTCAAACAAACGATTCCGGGTGAAGGTCGATGTCGAAAATATACATACGTATCGAACACTGCTGTCTAATGAGTACATTATAATATTTGCGTTCAAAATAGCGACAATGTGGAATACGTACAACATTATTATTATTATTCACGCACTCGCCGAAGGTGAAACGTGTCCGGGCACGACCGAAAAAGTCCGAAAAAATTGAAATGTTCTAATCAGTGTCGTGTTATTCGGCTAAAAATATTGCATCCTATGAACACATTTGAATAAAAACTGTTAAAACGGTATAAAATGATAACTGCCCGCGTTCCCCGTTCTAAAACCTAACGCAAACTATATATATATATTATATATATTCCATATCAACGTTTCTCAACCTGTGGTACGCAGAAAGCTCGAAGGTGGTACGTGAAGAAAATCGCAAAAGGAAAAATAATTCATTTTATGTCCACGCTTATGTGTGGAAATACATTTAATTCACTTATATTATATACAAAAAAGAAGTGTAGAACTTAGAAAATGGTTTTAGACTTAAAGTTGGCAACACGGAGCCAGATACTGACGACCTCGTGCATATAAAACAAACAATACAATACGACTCCTACTATCTCTTTTTATATTGATCTGAATAAAATTGACAACAATGGCCATTACTCATTAGTTACAATTACAATTCAAATTATTTACAAGTTCATATTATTGCCATAGATTAAGTTTATTATATTGAATTTAGATATTTTCAAGAATTTTAAAACTAGCAATTAGTAATTCTAGTATTTCTAGTATCTAGTAATTTAATTAATTTCAAATTTATTTTAATAATAATTATACATAGTTAATTTTACTTTTGTTCATTAAATGCTAATACTTTTACAGTTATATAGTTCCTAATCAAACCTAATAAAACGCTTCATACATAACCAATAATGTAATCACTTTTTTGTAAGCAAAAGCAGAGTTTACGAAGTTAAGTGGTACTTGAAAATATTCAAAATGTGAAGGTGGTACTCGGACATTAAAAGGTTGTGAACCGCTGTTCTATACTAATAACGCGTCTCTTTCGGATCGCCAGTGTAGAACCGTATCTTTATTTATTTATTCATTTATTAGCTTCTAGAATAAAACTATGGTAGCTCAACATTTATACAAAAATTATTATTTGCATTTATACAATAAGAAATAATGATACTCGTACAATTAAAATCTCGAACGAAATTATGTTTCATGTTACATTATAATAACATTATCGATAAAGCTGATACAGATATTTTACATTAATGAGGGAATTTGGAATAGATAACATTTTAGGGCCGAACGTTTTCTAAAAATACTTATGGGGAGGAGTGTAATTAATGAGTTTAGATTGGTAAAACCGTATCTTATATTGCCTTTTTTTTTAACATCTATTTCACCGTGTACAAACCTCCGGGATGATTTTGCGGCCGCGGTTGTTCTCATTTCAAGATTATTATATGTTCGTACACATAGAAAGGGATTATTTTCGTAAAAAAATATTGTTCAATTTTTATACTGTAACGATTACCTAATTGTTCGAACATTATTATTGTAATTGCAGTTACCATTTTACGATGGTATACGTACGTCGTTGTATTGTTTCGCCCCGTTATCGCTGCAATTGACTGTTTCCGATTTCGGTCGACACTATCTCGGTCGGTTCCAATTAACAATGCCGTTAAATAACAAGTCCCGGAATAAGGGCCACGTACATCCAAAATCTCAAAACGTCATTTGTCAAATTTGCCATTGTCACCTAGGCAGGGCGACAAAAAATCGAAATCGTTCATTTCACACTTTACTCGGCAATAATGATACCTGTGATAATGATATCGCCACGCCTTCAATCGGTTCTACAGACGTTCGCACCATCACACATCACTCTGTTCAGTATATTGATTATCCGGCTCCATCGAACCACATAAAAAATATTGTAAATTATACTTTACTTTCAACTACGTTCTAACGTTATGAATTTGAATAAAGAAAAATTATTTATTATGAAGCTTTTGTTCGATTTCATGATTTTAATCTTATAATTTATAAATGTTGTTAATTTTGTATAACTATAGTTTCTAATAAAACCCGATAATATTGGTGTTTTCGGCTGTGCAAGTGGAAACACAGGCTAATGAGTAATGACTATTGAGACTTTTGCTAAGGTTCATCGAAAAATATTGCCGTCTACTAACAGTGGAGATAGATTAGATTCCATCATCTAAATTCTAACTTTATTGGAGCTAAGTGTATTATTGAATATTATTGCGCGTACTATTGTTCTACTGCGATTATCATGTCTGTGAGTACGAAATCGGTTATTATTTATTCTATCTACATCGAAAACTTTCGACGAAATCCGTACGAACAAAAAGATGGAAAAGAAAAACAACATTATTTTATCATACAATCTATTATGTTGGTTTTTCAAAATTAAAACGTTAACTAAAAACGAAACAAAACGAAAAAAATATTTAATCAAATGTTTTGGTATTTTTCAGTATTAGGTACAGTAATAGCCTTAACTTTGCATAATATACAATTTTCAAGCCGCAAACACGCAAAATTGTACACATTATATCGAAATAAAAATACAAACGTTTGTCTGACGAAGTAATTTCCAAGTTTTCTTCCGTAACGAAAACATACTATTATTAGTGCATAGCAAGTCGACAAACAACTTTAAAGAATACTAACCGTGGCGTGTGTCAGCTACTACTGTAGGTACGTACTAGGCGCAGGTTTACTACCAGAAAAAGTTTAAAAAAATCGTTCGAATTTTTTCAGATTTATAAAACTATATTCTAGACCAGAGCTTCCCAAAGTTTTTATAGTACGACCCATTTTGGAAATTTTGACGACCCACAACAATCAACGAATTTTTTTTTATGCTTGTCGATCGTTAATCAGTTGCTCACGATGAAAATAAAAATATACATATTAAAGAACGGCAGGTTTACATTTTTATCACAGAATTTTCATAATTATTTAATTGGTTGGTAACCAACGTGAAGGATGTGATTGATCTTTAATAATCTAGAGAGAGTTATAGAGAGATAATGGCATTCCGTACAGCTTTGATTGGATTGTTTTTGTTTTCGGTTCTGCTCCGTCGGAGTATTCAGTCAAAGAAAATCACTAATTTACTGTTGTCATCGTTCTTTGATCGCATAGGTACATGGTGTACTGTAATAAACAACCGCACTAACACTCAATCTGTTATTTTTTAAGACCGAAGCAACTTTCGTCCAGCCCTATTGCAAGCAAAACGATGATGCTCACCCAAGAATCAAGATAACTCTATAGTTATGTTATTGTCGAAAAGCGTACACGTTTTTCTACGGTTTAGGTTCGCGTGGTATTTTCTAATTGAACACATTTTTTTTTAAAGGTTTTTTTTTCTTATACCACACATTTATGGAACATTTTAACGTGCTCCACTTATTGGGACTTATTACGATTGTATCGGGTCGCATTGATCTTTTTGTTACGAAATACGTCATTACCGCTCGTAATGTACCACCACGCGTGATGGTCGCCGCGGTTACATTTTAATTGGTGGGAGGGTCTGAAAATACACAGTACACCGTCCGAGATCGAACAAAGCTATAAATACACGATCACGAAAGTCTTATGACGGTTTCGGTATTTGTATTTTATTTTTTTTTCTCTCTTACGTATTAGAATGACGTGGACTTTTGGTCGTCTTCTCCCCGTGGTCCGACGCGGGTTACCACCTGGTTCAGACTAGTGTTCGGAGAGGGCGGAGTGGAGGGTAGGACGAAGAACGGTAGCGCGAATCTCCGGAACGCTCAGGACGGCCACTGACTATATTTTACTATACAAGAGAGTGCACGAGTTAACATTCGATTGTAAGCAGGAACAATAAATAACAACACGTTTTTTTTTTGAACATTTTCAAGTGAAAAGAGTCTCGTGACCGTTGTAAAATATTGTCTCTCGGCCCATTCGAGCATATTACATTATATATATTTTTGCAAACGGGTCAAACCCAAGTTCCAAGTATGAAGAGTATATATGTACATGTATGAATAAAACTAGTAATTGATTAAGTATGTTAATAAATAGAATCATAGACATAAAAAATTGTAATAATAATAGTTATATAATTTTAGCATGACTTGAAGATGGGGAAATTGAAGATGCAATATTTGCAATTGCCATGCAACGGGTGATAGGCGAATTATCGTCGAGATAGTTCGAAGATGATAGAGGTGAAATATGAGGGACGAACAGGGGTGGAATGGGCAACAGGGACGCCGAGAAATTTCTCGGTGGGCCGGTGACTTATATGTGGCCATGCGGCCAGTGCCCAGTGTGTTTGTTGTTCATAAAATGAAATAAGAATAATTAAAAAAAAATTAATTTAAAAATTAGTGATATAATTTTGTTTAACCGCTGAAAAAGATGATTTTAAATTTTAATACCGATGACATTATTAACGTTCTAGCTATTTATGATCAGTGAACGTAAAAAAAAAAACTTTTGTTTTATTTTCTAGATGCTTATAATTAGGGCTAGGAAAATGATGCACTAAAAACCTACAATAAAGACATTAAAAAATTGCCAATAATGCTCCAAAAAAAGCATTTTAACCAGTTAGATGCAACAAACAATTAAATACATGTCGGCATAACGTATTAACGACAACTAATGTGACTCATGGGCCATAGCTCCACGATAAATAACAATACTCCGTACGTTAGCACGCGAATATACGAGTAAACCCCCATGAAAATTCCTATAATTAGTGAATGCTAAATAATATTATTGTAATTTTAGACATAGTAAACAAGTCAATAAATATCGTTCTCATTGCGTCTGAAGTCCAGATAGTCAACGTAACCACAACTCTCCACTCGGTAATCACATTGACAAAATGTAAAAAAAGAATAAAAAAAGAATTTATTTTCAGAAATATTTTCCTATAAGGTGAAGCCACGAAATATATAGTAATGAAGATAAATTGATAAAGAATAATTTAGATAACTAAGTATGTAAATGTTCTAAATATGTCAAATATGCTTATAATTAACAAAAACTAAATAAAAAGCTAATAAACTGACACTAAAGTACCAAAAAAGAATTTATTTACGAATATCATAAGAAAATGCATAAAAGCAAAATCAAAATTGTAAATTTGAACTCTGTGATGTATGAATCGAATTTTGTTTTTGATTAGCTATGTCCTGGAGTACTAAGAAAGAAAATGCAAATGCTACAAAATCCTAGCCCTACTTATAATAAATCGAAAATAAGAAACAATTCGTCACAAAAGTGGTATGTTTAATATTATAATTTGTATTAATCTAGAGAATGTTAAAAATATGTTTTCAATTAAAAGGTACACTTTTCTTTTGGTGTACAAACAATAAGTACGAATGACACCACTCTGGATCAGAATCCCGGAGACTTTTTCGATCCCGGTCCACCCCTGGGAACATATATGCAATACACGACTATGTTTCGGATAATGTATTTTTACTGTAATAGGTCGCGACATAGTTAGTGAACTGAACAGCTAGTGCAGTGGACACCCACGTGCATGTCGAACAACGTCGAGCTACCTGTAGCTGTATGAATACGGACTACATATATTATTATTATACCAGTGGCGTGTTGATCATTAAATCGCAGTGCAGTTGTATGCTATGTTATGCAATACAGCCATAATCCAGGACACATAAGTCAAGGCTGTACCGCGGAGGTAGTTCTAATGGCTGCAGGCAATTTGCACCAAAAACGAGCCAAAATATAGACAACACGAATGATATGTACCAACATTTTTCAAATTCGTTCGCAATTTGCGCCAAAATTAAAATCTATTGTTTTTTCGAAATAAGATACTGAAATATCGAGGTATAAAATATTATTTTTGTCGACAATGTATTTAATCTATCATACAATTGTTACATATTTAATGTAATGAAATAAATCAATTTTCGGTAGCCAGATTGATCGAGTTTCACTTTACGTTCCTGATGTCTAGTGTTTTGTCTAGAAATCATAGAATTTAGAAATCTCGAATAATTATCGTCGAAAAAACAATCGATAACCGACACTAATTATTATTACGTATGTTTCTTTTTTTTGGTTCAAATTACGATTCATATTTCTAATTATACCTGCTGTGGGGCAAATTACACACCCGTTCAGCTGTATGTCAAGTGGTGTAGGCAGTGGCGTAGCCAGGAATTTTGTATGGGGGTGGCTAATTCCTACAAAAATAAAAAATATTATAAAAAAACAAATTATTAAATAAAAAAAAAAACAAAATTATTATTATTGCTGTTAATATTATTACAATATTGTTCCCTCATCGACCGCATGCAATATAAAATATAATATACGCGCCGCCGCCGTGTCTGTAGTCGGTAGTGCTCAGCACGGTCCGTAATTTTAGGGACCGGACCGGACTGAAAATGTTAACAAAGGACCGAAGTCGGACCGAACCGATTGCTAAATTTTATTTTAGACCGGACCGGACTGAAAATTAAAAAAAAAATTTGTTAGAGTGGACCGAGACCGGACCGTCGGTCCGAACTTACAAATTTCGGACTGTAAAAGCTTATGGACCGGACCGGACCGGACCGCGGACCTATTTAAATTTTTTTTAGATAGTAAACACTGCGCTAAGAGTGCCTAAGGCAGTCGGCAACGCAGTACAGAACACGAATGATAAATAATAAAGTTCACAAATGAAATGGGTAATAACAATGTTAAAACTATTAGCAATGTATACGAAAATACGACACACATAATTCGTTTTTAAAAATAACGTGGATTAATAAGATTAATTAATATAAACCAAGATCATAATATGCGAGTATTTCATTGGCAGTAGTATACATTTATATATTTGGACGGCGCGGCGTGGCACTTCAACAATTTCTCGTTACCCGCACCATAACGAGAATAATAATAATTGTTCTTGAAAATATGTACCGATTGTACTGTAATAAATTATTAATAGCTAATAGGTACCATGAACAGCTTTGAGATATATACAATATATACATGATAATACATACAATTTATATAAAACAACGGTGCTGGGGTAAAATATTGATTCCCATGTGCCATAATGATAATATTCGTGTTATTAATCAATAAATAATGTCTTTATAATTTTAAATCATTGTTCAATAGATATTAGATAAAAGATTTAAAACGAGCCGTATTATTAGACGTACATTTTAAACTAATCGGGACCGATCTGATTATATTTTAGCAACCGGATCGAACCGAAATGATTATAGTTTAAAGTTTAAACCAGGACCGGACCAAAATCTTTCAAAAAAATATTGAGTCGGACCGAACCGATCCTTCAAATATTTTTATACGATAAGACCGGACCAGACCGGACCGGACTGATACAGACCGGACCGTGCAGAGCACTAGTAGTCGGTTTTTGACAGTTTGCGTTCAGCGCAGAATATGGTATACATTGATATATGCGCGCGGCGCAAGGCGTTTAGACTGTTTAGACTTTAGAGGTATAACGTCATCAATATCAGGACGCGCGCGCACACGTTTCCTAGGAACACATTTAATTAGTTTCAATATTTCACGTCGCTTAATTTCCTATACACCCGTTACCGTATCCTCCCTTTGTGCGCACAACAAATAGATGACGACGCAATATTACGGTACCTATACCTAATTTTTTTTTTCGTTTTTTTTTTTTTCAAATTAGTTTGTTTAATTACGTTAACTATATATATTATGTTCATTACGTGTATACGGTATACCTAACGTGACCATATTTTTTTTTCTTCAAAGCGGGACACCTGTACATTTTAATAAGGAAACCACATCATTTTGCGAAAAATAACAATTTTTTTATTGGAAAAAAAACATAAACTATTTGTATAAAAAATGGCAACAGAAAAACGGAACTAATATATTAATAAGTATAATAATAATAATAATAATATGTGATCAATAAATACTTACCGTAAGTCGACTTTTCTTAAAGCGGGACATTTTTAGGTTCTTTGGGGACAGCGGGACACTTAGCTCGAAAGCGGAACTGTCCCGCCCAAAGCGGGACGTATGGTCACGTTAGGTATACCTCGCGATTAACTGTGTTGGCAAATTCGTTCGAACGATCAAGAGTATTCAGTAATATAATGGTATACAACAAACACAGCAGTAAATAGTTAACACCAAGAGCAGTTGATAATAAACTCGTTAAGTTGATTCACTACACGAGTAGGCATCGAAACTTCTGAACTATCCCCAATTCTCGCGGGAGTCCCCCAAGGCGCAATATTATCTCCGATCCTATATAACGTTTTCTCAGCTGACCAACCAATCACCTCTAATACAACTGTAGCCGAATTCGCTGACGACAAAGCTATCTTTACCACACATACCGACCCAGTCACAGCCACAAACTACCTTCAAAACCACCTCAATCTACTGTCCACCTGGTATACCAAGTGGAGAGTCAAAATCAACACATCCAAATCCTCGCACGTAACATTTACTCTCCGTAAAGGCATTTCTCCTCCATTAACCTTAAACAACTCTCAAATTCCTATCACCGAAAATGCCCGGTACTTGGGTATGTACCTTGACAAGCGACTCACCTGGGCCCACCATATAAAAATTAAGAGACTATTACTTAACCAAAGACGTAGAAACCTCTATTTTTTATTAAATAAAAATTCAAAAATTAATCTAAAAAATAAATTAAACCTATACAAAATGTTATTAACTCCTATTTGGTCCTACGGCATTCAAGTATGGGGAACAGCCAAGCCATCAAACATAAAAAAAATTCAAGCATTCCAGTCTACCTCGCTAAGCCTAATAACGGGCGCACCCTATTATGTCTCCAACCACACTTTACACTCCGATCTCCACATCAACACAGTATCCAAAACTGCATCTTTCTTCTACAAACGATTCCGATCCCGCGTAATCAACAATCCAAATCCCCTTATAAGAGAACTCAACTCAAATATTATTCCCGGAAATCCTCCCAGACGACTAGCTCGCCGTTGGTGCAGAGATCTCGTCAATCAAATTAACCTTTAATTAATAAATAGTCAAGCTAAAAAGTGTCACCGCCGGGTGACTTCTTTTATCTGTCAACTCACGCCCATTAATATTAATATCGCCCATACGCTTATTGTAAAAATATAATTTACAGATTGTGTATTTATCTTGAAAATAAAAAGAAAAAAAAGTTGATTCAGAGAAACATATAAGTTATAAGCTTGAAGCCAGATGTTTTATCATCTTTTTTATTAACATTTAATTGCATAAAAGTTACGAGTTCAATTGAAATAGATAGAATAACCAAACCCGATATGACAACTTATTGGTTATTATAACACAATATACTAACAATCAAAACAGATGCATCTCAGCATCTGCTTGTTTATTTTACTATGAAACGAATTATTTTATAACAAGGAATTCCGTGTACCGGATACGAGCTCGGAACGGTTGGCATATATACATATCAGTACTTATGTCGATGTAATTTAAGTGAACTAAGTTAATAATAATATGTAATTGATTCATGCGGAAATAAAACAAAACATTTCTACTGTAAAATTGTACAATATAATACAATTATACTATTTTCTAGAAGTATTGTAAATATAAATGCGAACAAAAAAACAGATACACTTCGATCTTTAAATCGCCGAGTTCATGTTGCTCTCGCAATACTTGATGCGAGTTACGACCGATCGATTGAAAAGAAAAAAAAAATTCAAAATAATTTTGAGCGTTTTAAAGAGTGTATCGGTACTCGAACGCAAATTAGCTCTTATTGTAATTCTTTTTTTATTTTTATTTTCAGCGAAAGTAGATTGGAACTCTTTTAAGTATTTTAAATTCCACGCACTCTCCGAAAACGATAGTTCTTTTTTATTCAAACCAATGCGCTCTATTGTTTGAATATTCATCGGCGTCTACTCTAATTAAACATTTGTACCTCGTGTACAGCGTGTTATATCATCTATTATAGTTATTGACGATCGTACCGAATAAGAAGTATAGTGACATTTCACAAGTCGCAGCGATGTAATTGCGTAACATTCAAAAGCATTCGGAATAACAGCAAATATTATGTAACACGTACAATACGAAAATCATTAGCGTTTATAAATAGACGCGTTGAAATCTCATATATATACGTATATATAAATACTCGCTGTAATGATATTGCTTATTTTTTTTTCTTATAATATTACATATATTTTTTAAATACCGTTGCTAGCATAGTAAATATTTACTTTATTACCTATTATAGTTAACTATAGTTAATGTAGTTGATGCTTAACCAATAATTAAAAAAAAAAAAAGTTAACGGCACCGAAAAATGTATAGTAGTAAAACTCTTTTATCGTCGGTCAATCGGTTTGTGATATAGCTTTATACTTTTACTTTCTTCGGACACCCGATAGTATTATCGTGGATTTTACTGAATAAAATAATTGTGTTGCTATACAACCATTGATTTTATCATTATCAACGCCGGAAAATGGCTAAAATTTACAGATTTTCATCAATAGAAACAACAATGTTTAATTATTTCTAAGTGGTTGAACGCAAAAGGTTGCGACGACGTCTGGTGCCTGCGTCCACTAAGCACTACGAATTTTCCTAATACAATGTCATGTCAGTACCTTAAGTCTAAAATCGGGGCGAGGACGTTTGGGCAACTGATAAAACTAGCTGCAATCCGTTTGAATAAATTTTGTATTGTAAAAAATCATTAAATTTTTAAATTCCTGTTCAGCGTGTTCGTGCAAATTAACCAAGTCAGTTATTTAGGCGTATTGACACGTAGCGATTTTATTTTAAAACGTACCAAAAACCCGCAGTTATTCGATATAAAATATATATATACTATTCTATGATAATAGTCAATAGATATAATAGACATCCGTGTGTTGAGGTGTAATTATTTTGTGAATATTTTCAAATAATTACAGTCGATTTTAAAGAACAACTTAAAGATACAAAGAAATAATACAGTGCGAAAACAGGAGAAACTTAATAACAATTGGATACAATACAAAAATGGTCAGATATCTCAATTGACGTACTTGATGATAATTGGACAGATGTTTCAAGTTGCCTCGTAACTAATAACAAAAAAAACTATTTTACATATTTTTTTTTATTTTTAGGGAGGTAATTTTTAAAAATGCTAAAGACAGTCCTAAGCCTGTTAAAATAGGAAGGGAAATTCTGGTCCAATTAGTCTGTATTATATTTATATTATTTAGTCCAAGTGGTTCTTCATAATTGCTCCAGACGGGTTTTATTTCAGAAAAATTGGGCCACAAAGGGTTCTGCCCCTAAAATCAACGAATTGACCTATTATTAAGGTGTGAGTTTGAATGATATTTGCATTTTCTTCCGAATGTCCGAAAACAATGCTTTCCAAAAACAAAGTTCGTTTCATATTACATCAAAGAATTTTGACATTGTTAGTGCATTTTTTAGGGTTTTAAACATTTTAGCTTACATTTTAAATATTTCAAAATGTTTTCAGAAAATGTTGTATAATAAATTCATATTCATGTCTACCGTTATGACTGAAAATACATATAAAACACCGCCTGATTAGTGCCTTTATGAAACCCGGGATAAATAGTGTATATATTAAATTTTTGGAAATCATTTTCAGGGTAATAAGAAGATAAGGGAAGAAGAAGAAGAAGAAGAAGGATAATCATTTATGATTTAAATATTGACAAAAGTTTTTTTTCCCGCTTAAAATAATTTTTAAGGCATTTTCTGGGAATTTTTCTCAACCTTCTTTTTTATTTATAAATGCGATAAATGCTATTATCAGAGCGTTTTTTCTTGTTTTCTAGAGCATTCAAATCCGCACTCTACTTAATAATTATGATGCGCGTAGTGCTACGATTTTACCAGTGATATTTATTTTATACATGTCTGCTGAAATAACTGTTATAAAATAGAACATGTCCGGCGCGTGTATAATATATTAATGTGTACATACTAAATGATGAACACACCCGCGGCGCACATGCGTTCATAAACCGTACCGGTGGGAGGGAGAGGTGGGGGGGAGGGGTAGGATCATATTTATGCACACGTTATACGGGCACGTCTGTACGGTGGATAGACTTGGAGTAGACACGTTCGTATGGATAGTCGCGGAACGAACACAATTTATGGTGTTAACCTAAAAGCGGGCCGACGTCGACGTGTAGTATATGGATTCGTGGTAAGAAAAAAATTAATTAATAATGCGATTTGTATCGACAGGCGGTATGTATACCCTTTCCCGCCAAAATGAACTGTTCCTCCTTAGGCCAGCATGTAGTTAAATACGGCTATGTACAGGGACGTATTCTGCTCGTCTTCCTGGGCGGGGGGGGGGGCGAAATTTTAACTCGAATCGTACCTGTAAAAGTGTCTGTAAACGAAAGGCTGTTTCCTCTTCATCGAAGCCATTTTTTCGTGTGATTGAGCAGTGAAAACTATAAGCTGTGCTCCAATGCCGCACAGTCCGTACTACTACGGAATACTACTAAAGGTTAGTTTAGGACTAGGTTATTTTGTCCAATTGATTAACTACATTCGTTTGGGTGAGATATTTGAAAATGTTTGTATTACTTCAAATTCCGAAAATTCTTCTTTTTTTATTAATGTTGTTAATGTAATACATAAAAAAACAATACTACGGGCCATGGGGGGAGGCTTCAGCCCCTTAGCCCTCCCCCCTCCTTGCGTAAGCTCTTGACTATATCCCTATTAACTAATATTGTTGTATGATATTGGTTAATATTGGTAACAACAGTAACAACAGTCTGTTTCTTTTTCGATTTTTTTTTTTTCAATATCTATGTCTTATTTTTGTTTTTGGCAGGTTTCTGATTACCATTTCATTATTATTAAAATAAGTTAGTAACAAGTATACATGAAACAAATGTCCAGGAGGGGGGCGATCGCCCCTATCCCCCCCTTGTATACGCCCTTGACAATAAACGCTATTTTGGTCACCAGTTCAAACTTTTAAAATATGGAAACATACGTTTATCTTTTATTGATATCACACATATTTTATACAAATCATTACGATTGTATAAACTTTTAACACGGTAAATTGTGTTTTTTCTTCCTTCATAAAACTGTTGTTAAACTTCTTTGAAAATCACACATTTTATAGCGAAAATTTGCAAATTTCTTTCCGTTGCTGAGAGTAGAATATATAAATGTTGGATTTCACATAAATATAATGGTACACTCGTAAATTGCAAACTTCTCTATCAAGAGCGGGAGACTATTCAGTTGTAAGGTATTACTTCAAAAGGTTTATTTATATATTTGGAGCTCAACAGAAAACGGCATTGTAATTATTCAACTTAACAATAGTTATAACAAAAATAAATCGACTTTTATTAAAAGCTAAAATTGGTCGTCAAAATAGTGAGCCGGCCGAAAATGGAAGGGAAAATTTCGTTTTGGCCTAAAACAGTTCCGCATAATATACGTTCGCGGACTGTACAAAATTATTGTAAAAATGTAAAACGTCCGTGTATCGAGAAACAACGAAAACTTATTTCAACTCCGGCGCGGTGGTGGTGGTAGTAGCGGTGCGGCTTAAGTATAATGATTTTTATGATTTATGTGCGTCCGCGCCGAAGTGCTGCCGCTGTGGATGGTTTCTTCTTTTCAAGTATTCATGAAAACAATTAATTTTCGTATTGTTGATTTAAATAATTTTTTGTTTATATTTATAACTGTTATTATTTGTAATTAACTCTCTTCGGCCTTGTACCCCTTTATTGCACCGTACTCGTACGGGTCGTATGATTTCTCTCAAAACGAAAAAAATAAGAATAACACATTACGTGTTCGGACGGTGTGCTCGTTCTGCGTGTCAAGTGCATTATACAGGAAGCGTAATATATCACATACATTATTATATTATAGGTAATGATCGCCGAACAAACGTGGAGCGCACGGCTTAACCAAACCTAACAATGTGTACGCACGGGTATGCGCGCCGCGTCCACCGCAAAACGAGTTACTTTTCTACCCATCGAGTTAACCCTTTTTAGAAGTACAAACATCACACTGTAATTTGGTGTATTATAGTGCGCGTAGTTCGTACCCGGCTGCAATAACTGTTTTTCCGAGTGTACCTACCGTTTTTCGAAATCTGACTTTTCCAAATTCGTTTATTAGTTTATTTTCCCACGAATTAACGTGATTCAGCATTTCAAAACGGTACACAGGATGAATTTTTAGACGTGCTCACCCCCTTTTTTGGCCGAAAAAATCATTAAGTTTGAAATGTTTTTTTTCAACGTTCAATAAGTTGCCATAAAAACAATGTTTCCGAAATTTTTTTTTCATGTCTCCTCAAGACGTATGTTCCATGGCGATACAAACTTTTGTTTTTCAAAGAGGAACACCGTACTTTTTACGTGAAATAATATTCAACAAAATACTACTCAATTAATTTTTCTGGTATTTTTTATGTAACGTAATCAAAATTCGTACCAATACTTTCGGAGTTATTAAAAATTGCGTTTAAAAGTGTAAGATTCACGTTATCTCAAATTATTAGCAATTAGCGATTACGTGTGATTTCAAATAATATTAGATATCATAATGCTATTTTCCTTAATACGTAAATTAGAAAAATTCAAAAACCACTCGTTCGAATTTTGATTTCGTTACATCGAAATTCACAGAACATGGCCCAAGTGAAAATGCGGTGTTCCCATTTGAAAAACATAACTTTGTTTCACCACAGAACATAACTTAAGGTGGCATGAAAAAAAAAATTGTGGAAACATAGTTTTTGTTGCAATTCTCGCATTGAAAAAAAAAAACATTCAAACTAACGCATTTTTATGGCAAAAAGGAGTTGAACAGGTCTAAAAAATCACCTTGTACATATTTATATATAACTCGAAAAAATGATGGACCTAAGCGACGAAAAATCAGAAGTGTACGATTACAGCGTTCTAGTTGTTACACCACATATTTGATCGGTCGATAGTTTTCGAGTTCCTAAACGCAAAATATTATTTTCGAAACTATTGTATATTCAAATACTTTGAAAGTTTTAAATAGCCAATTTGTAGGCGTGATCCTTTTACTGAATGTTACGCCTTACGGTACAACCATTATAGTTCTCGTCGAACACGTAGTTAAGAATTAGAATTCTGTCCAAGCGCACATAATAATGCGGAGAAATAATGATTTCAAAAATATATTATTCAGAAGAAAAGTCATCGGTGGAAACGAGAACACGCGGCGAGACAGTGAATCAGTGCGGCATATTTAGAACCATATATTAATGAGGAGGCGAGTGTATACGATTAAGGCTCCAAGACTATTTTTACATTACATACTAGCTCGCCGACATGGCCATTTTTACCGATATTTTAAACACCGTTTGTTTGAAATCTTCGCGTTCATTCAACCCGGGGGATTCGTGACAAGACATCTAATAGCTGATTCTTCATTAAAATTAGGTCGGACGTACGGTGTCTTAACGGGGATGTTTTTTCTGTCGTAATTTACTGGCAGTGTCTCGAAAAAGTCTAGAACAACCATTATACTCTGTATCGTACCAATCGGACGAAATTCCCCAGTCAAAAAATTGCTATTCAAAAAATTAGAGCACATATGACCATGTACATACTCGTATATATATGAGCCCAATGATTATCTGAAAAATGCGAATCATTGTGAAACCGTAATGTACCTGTAGGCACGCGTGGAATCTAAAATGTCCAAACCGCACTGGCGCGCCGGTAGTACATAAAGTGGAAGAAATCAAGGAAACGCGAGCTCAGAACGATCGGGTCGTGCGCGGAATGTAAACATTTTAGCGAGTATATAATCGAGGATTGCGTTCCTAGGAAGACCGTATTTATGTAATATTATATATGTAGGTACTACAGGATGCCGCTGGGAAAACCTCGACCGGGCGCGCTGAAAAGGATATACAAGCATGTGATTGTGTAGCAGCGTGTACACATATATATATATATTTTATATATATATATACTGCAGTCGAAACCGGACGTGGACGTCCACGATTTGGCAGAGACCCAGGCCAGACGGGATCGTAGAGGGTCGGTCTCGCGGTCGGAAGTAAAAAAAAAATAAAAGAAACGAAAGAAAGAAAAAAAAACCACCGAAAATATAACGACAATTAATTCTACAAAAGTGTATTATATACACCGAGCGCGCGTTGTATTTTCCGAGCCCAGAAACGCTTTGGACACACAATATCGGCAGGCAGGAAGTTTCGCTACCGTTCCCGGAAAACTTCGAACAAATTCTCCCTATTCACTATGCGAGTGGCATTTAAAAAAAAATCGAGCAAATACGTACAAGTTATTGAAGTACAGTGTTGCGCCCCTTCACAATTGGTGCATGCGGTGTTCGCCAAACTCGTGTCACGCGCCACTACTGCGCCGGTCGACCGCACGCGTTTACCTAATTGTGCAAGGATAATAAAGTACAATATTCGATGGTCTGCTAGCATCTTCGAGTAGCGATCGCGAGATTCGGTATGGGTACCTACGTCGTCGCCCACTGCAGTTTCGTTGCAGTTTCGTGGGAATTGCATGTGCAACAGAAATCGTTTTGACCGTTTTCGTCGAGATATTATCGTGCTCGGCCACGTATGCGTATAATACGCGCACTATTATGCAACACGCCCACGTGAGACGTCTTGATCATCGCGTTACTGCTGCGACACGCATACCGCAGCGTCAGCTGCAACATAGCCGCAAAACAGCGTTGACTTTGTCTCGGCTAACGTAAACGTGTTCTTACGCAACGTTTTATTGAAATCCGTTTTGCTCGTATCCGTTATTTCTGAACAGTCCGCGGCATACTTTACAGCGATGTTTAAAAGCGCGGTTCGTCGTCATCGATCGGTCCATCACTATATTATATTATTTACCAGGGGTGGCCAGCGATAAGAGAGTCGTGAATCGCACAGTATAAAGAAAAATATGCAAGAGCCCAGAGTTTATTTTAACGGGTAGCTTTAAAGGCTTAAAAGGTCACTTAGATGTTTAGAAAATCCTTCTGTAGTTGATGTTGTTGAAAAATGATGCCCAAAATTAGAATTTATTTTAACGGATACAGCAGATTTGAATATTATCATTTATCATATACATAAGTATTCGCGGTAGTATTTCCATTAATTCAACTTTTAAATATTATTTTCTCTTTAAGACGCTTAAAAGTATTTACTTTTTTTTTCAACGCAACATTAAAGTATATTTACTTAGAAAATCATAGCATTTTTTTTTTTTTTGTAACAACTCATACATTATTCGTGTACAATTTTTATTTTATGTAGATGCAGTAAACGGTTTCAGTATGATTATAATAGTCTTTATAAATTAAGAATTAAAAAATACATTAACGCATATAAAATGATCACTTATTATTTTATATAAAAAAACTATATTTTTTTAAAAAGCCAGTACTAAAAATGTTTTACGTCTTACGATAAGACGCGAGCCGCAATTTGGCCACCCCTGTTATGTACGATCATTCCCTGCAGTCAAATATGCAGGCTATTTGCAGATTTTTTGAACGACGGGGCGTGATTTTCGAGTGCAAGTGTTCCAAAAATAACCGAAACTTATATTGTTATCATCAAATATTTATTTTTTATATAATTTAATGTAATATATACATATGAATATTGGGCCCCAATGAGAGAACTCGTGTGGGGGCCCAGGAGTTCAAAAATATAGTTACATTAAAAATCACAGGTAATTATATAAAAAATAAAAAATTGTACATTTTTAAAAATATACGATCGTAATATTATCTAAAATTTAAATATAAAATAATTGAATAGCTAAAAATTGATTATACTGTATTAATAAATGCTGTAACGAATTATACGCAATTAATTCGTCATGTGACTCCAATAGTCATTGCGAAAACCTTTTTTTAAATAAATTAACTGGAACAGTTATTATTTCGGATGGTATTTTGTTACATACGTAATTTGGTATCGATTTCTTCAAAATGTCTACCAGATGTGTTTTTTTTTTAGTTCTTTTAATTAAAAATTTTTTTTTTTTTTGCGTAACTCGTGTCGATTCCATGCATTACGGGTTACGATAAATTATGACTTTTCAAAAATATAGCTGTTATTTTTAGTATATAGTTTTCTGACGGGAAGTACATTTAATTCCGTTTTATATATTATGTGGTGAACAAGACGCATTTCGAAAACATGATGTTTACGGGGGAAAACTCCGGCCGTGTAACGTTGTGGATTGCGGGTACCGCCCTGTAGTGCGTACGTAGAAATAATACTTTTTTCCGCATAAATACGACGAGACATTAACAATATAATATTATTATGCACATGGACGCGTGTGCGCAAAACGGCGAGCGGCGCACAAAGCCTCTCGGCAGCGTATTCCCGGACGTTTCCCGATCACATTATTATTACTATTATCGTCGAATAAAAACGAGCCGCATAACCGTCCATTGTTGTACGCGTAGAACGCATTATAATATAACTACGTAAAATACTCGACTCGCGATTCAGAGGTCAGAGAAACGCGCTGTGGATCTCCCGGCCCGAGAATTATCATCGGACAACACTACGAAGACGTACATCATATCAATATGTATTGTACACGTTTCGTGCGATTATTGTGAAAAAAAATCAACGCGTGCATATTATACTTTTTAAAAGTCGTGGCCGCGTGGAGATTGCGACGTTGGGATGAGGGGAACCTGCTCCTTTCCCCCTCCGAGCGCCTAATGTATTGCATTCAGTACTTGTAAGTTACGTAATATGTGTACACTTTGAATCAGTGGCGCAGAACTTCTGAAAAAGTACTCGGGCCAAATTATGGTACAACGGCCTTACGCATCAAAGTATGAAGTATTTATGAGCGTTCATATTAATATTATTTACAACCATTATATTAATTAATCCTCTATTTTCATTAAGTAATATCCTATATATTCTGGTCTGAACTGTAAACATCAAACGATAACGGTTCAGCTCCCTCGGTACCTCTGCCACATTTTCAAAACAATGGTCGGGCAACGGCTTAATTTACGCCACTGCTTTTAACCTTCTCGAATTCAAAATCTTGAACCAGATATGAGAACATACAGTTTGAAAAAACTCTAGTGGGGAACGAGCTTAATCGTGTAATAGTTTTATATTATATCAATTGATTACTATTTGTACTATTTGCAGATTAGGATTAGGATTTCAATAACTAATTTATCGTACATACTCGTAAATGTTGTGCTTTATACATTATGGTTTATACCTGCTACAGTTACACCATTTGGGGAGGAGGAAAGGAGGTTTATGGCAAGGGGTGCATTGGCATATCTATTTTTTATGTGTTTTATTGGTCTGTACAGAAGAGCCGCACCGATGGCCTCATGTACATTAACATTACAGTTAAAAATACCTACATAAATCAGGTTTTTTATTTTTACGATAACAATAATCACTTATCACGTTATACTGTAATAAATTGATGAATAATGATTTGTGGTAATTATTAAATATATAAACCGTGAACCCGTGCTTCATGTGCCCCTGAATGAAATGCATTCACTATGATGGACAAAAAAAAAATTGGCCCGTTTAAATGTTGGCACCCCTATTAAAAATTGAAACGGCGCCCCTGACATGTAAGTGCGTCTGGTGCGTGTTGTTCTATGTTCAATTGACGAGTGCATAACTAAACCACAACGTTATTATAATGTAATATTATTGTATACGAATACGTACGATGCACAAACACAATTTTAGTAAGTGCTTAATATCATGTTACTACATTGAAATAATAAATAATAGAAGTATAAAGAAGTTAGATATTTTATGTTTAATAGGATATAGTGCAAACGCCAGAAGTGGATACTTGTATCCGATTTTGTGATATTTGATTACGGCCGCGGCGGTTTCTTATGCAGTAAATCTAAATTTTTTAGCTGTAGAAAAAAGGAAATAGCAAGACATTAATAAGTATAGTGAATGTGCTGCAGAAAAAAAAATTTCCAGATACTTCTACATCGTATAATCCCAATATCGAATATGCATATCCTTCACCATTTTAAAAGCCTACAAACGAAGACAGTTGTGTAAATGATACATAGATTAGTGGAAAAGTATTTACTAATTATAATGACATATTTTATGAAGTTATTACTATATAATTTAATATTTATTTTATTACGTTATTGGGTGGGACCGTCTTATCTTTTGACAAAATCTCAAAAAATGGATATCTTGAAACGTTGTTGAATACCACCATAAAGTTACAACTTTAGTGAAGTTGATGTCGGATCAAAAAAAAAGAAAGTTTTATCAGAGTTTGTTACCCAGACCTATGTTCCTCGACTCGC
Source organism: Periphyllus acericola (assembly GCA_949715065.1). Lineage (NCBI taxonomy): Eukaryota > Metazoa > Arthropoda > Insecta > Hemiptera > Aphididae > Periphyllus > Periphyllus acericola. The sequence goes on from OX454264.1 coordinate 64,966,480, forward strand.
ATACTCAAAACTGTTGAAAGATGCTTTGTGTTATGTTTCCTCCAAAAAAAGTCGAACGTGTTGTAGGTTCATTTATCATCAAACCTTTCACACGATACAAAGACATGTAAGTCTCAAAGGTATAAAAGCATTTGGGTTTAAAAGAAAATCTTGAAGCCGTATGATGAAATTATGAAAACTTAAAAAAATAACTAAAACAGTGTGTTAACGTATTACACTCTATGGTAATACTACCCGATCGGAATACGGTAGTTTAGCTTTGAAACGCTTTCCGACCCTATCTGACACGCTCGCGTATCGGTTTGCGGACGATCATCGACAAACGGCGTCTCACCCGGCTCTCGTGCTCTTCTTCGTCCTCGTGTCTAATAATATGTGTATAACATTGTGCACTATAGGTACGTGCGCCGTCGTCGATTTGTACCGCGCACGCAACTGCAGCGGCTTAATTATTTTAAAACGTGGTCGTATTACATTACAGTGCACGTTCTCAGGGTTTTTTTCAGACCGACATCAACCCCTTCGTTCCACGGCACCCCTTGTGCTCCGCTCGTAAAACCACCGTCCCGCTTACCGCGATGCACGCCAGTTGTCTGTTTATCGACAACGCGCGGTCGGGGTTGAAAAGTAATTCGAAAATATCACGTTTATTATTAATAATAATAATTATAATAATACACCTCTGATGTTTTATCCTGTAACATTATCATTACGTTTTACGGTATCTTTATATGAACGGGCGGTTCGACGTAGCTGACGACGACGACGACCTCGTTACCGCAGTACTATTAGGTACACCGACGGAACGGAATATTACGATTGCCGCGGCGGCGGGTCGACCTGGTTCGGTAGAAAACGGTTCGAGTACAACAATAATGTTTTCGCGTTGCATTTCTGCACGGTTTTTAAAACATAATAATATCCTACGACGTTCCGGCGGCGACCGTGCCCGCAGTGAATATCGTAGCTTATTACATCAATATTATTATCGTAAAGCGTCTCCGAGGTTATACAATATTAAGCACTTCTGGCGGGCGGCGGTGATCGTTGAGACTCGGGCGAATGGATCATTATTAATAACATGTTTGGATTAGGATTACGTATTTACGTTGCAACACACTATGGTAATGAATTGATGAGGTTTTTACTGTTATTATGACTTATCGTAGTAAATTATTACCACGTCATATATTACGGCCGCCAAATCGGTACGGTTTAAACGTCACTGGTGTGTCTACACATATTTTATGTCAAGGGTCCCTCGTTTTTATTTACCACGCTCGCGACAATCGATATTATATAATTATCTCATGTCTGTCGTTTATTAGTGAATAATAATTAATTAAGCGTTCACATGAGAACAACGACGGGGGAAAAAAAAACATAATAAAATAAAAAGTATAATAAACTAAGTACCTACACACGCCGTGCGCCTCTCGTGGGGCCGATAATTCACTTCGTTCGTTACTTTCTTAATTAATGACGTTTTGAAGTGCACCGTCCAAACTCATCTCAATCGATGTCATGATGAAGCGTGTATCTAATCTACGATCAATAATAGTTAATACACTCTCGAGTATTTTAGCCGTTTCGTTATCGGGTATTAAAAAAAAAAACTTGTCCTATATGAAACCGAAAAATACAAGTGCACTGCAGCATTGTACAGCCCGTACAGAATTGAGAGCTGATTTTTATCCTCTATACGCGTTTCGGTTTTCGTCTTAGAGCATCGTCCCAACGAAACATTTATGTCCGTGCGAGTGTATTCAGAGTGTAGTCAGAAGTATTCAGAAGTATACCTGTGAGCACGTGATATAAGTACACTATACGCATCACTGTTAATATTATTCGTAACACGTTTTTCGGCTGAGTATACCTAGTTACCATTCGTCGGTCTATCGGAATTGTTTTTCACGCGTAGACACGTAGTGAACATGTAATTATTAAAATATACTATGGCACTACGGTGAAATATTTTACACAGAAGCCGCGTAGGTACGATCAACACCCTCGCTGTACGTTTACCATGAGTAATATAAGTTTATTTGATTTCGTTTCTCGTGCCGTACGCGTGTATCTCTATATTATGTATCGCGTCTACGCGTAATGACTGATGCGCTCAAAATAGTCGTCTCGGCCGAGGACTTCCGGTCGGAAAACGGCACCAAGCGCGCACCTGGGCCTCGAAACGTGTACGCGGGTGTATTGGCCGTATGAATTGAAATTTATTCGGTACACTCGGACCGCGTTGTAAAACGTTCACGTAAAAAGTGTATTAATTATATTATATTGCGCGAATATTAAAATATCATCGTTAACGGTGAGGACGAGGTACATTTTTATTTCTCCTTTTCTCCTTTTTTTCTTTATTCCGTCACGAGCTGGCATTTATTAAATGTCGAACATTGATTAAACTTTTCGCTGACTGTGGACGTTTCGAAAGTGGTGCTTCGGGACGGGCGCAAAGAAAAGATGCATCGTAAAAGCGTGTGAAAGCAGTTTACCGTTCACGTTTAATATAAATATATATATTTAATATAAATAATATATATATATATATGTGTGTACGCAGTCGCGCCGCTCGATTTATCCCGGCATTATTTACAGGCTGTTATGATTACTCGGTTTTAGTATTTTTATTTTATACATTGTTGTTCGCGCGCAATTGTACAACGCGCTTTCAATTCTTAGCCGTATCCGGCCGTCTTTTCAACACGATTATTATATTACATCCAACACCGGCGCGAAGAAACATTTTTCTCGACGTTTTTTTTTTATTTTTTTCATACCGTCGAACACAACTATCCATCTTTTTACGGTTGCATACTATGTGACAACCTCGAAGAACGCGGCCAGTGTGTACACGCGGATGTTGTCGCGTTTTTAATTCGCTCGTTACCGTTGTTGGGTATACGTTATTGATTTCGCGCGCGTGAACGGTCGACGACGACGACGACGTAATGCTGCGTAGTGGGACTGTGTGTATTCGATGGATACTTAAGATTTTACACACATACTTACACGTCGTATACTCTTAAACGCAATCTTCACACATACACTTGTACACCGCGCACATAAGGTGTTTGTAATCTTACACGAGTGCACTTAAATCGTCCGCTGGGCGCGGGCTGCTGCAGTGCGCTGATACGATTCTTTAGAGTGCGCGTGAATATATATATATCAATTGTACTTACGCGTCTACTTTTGGTATCTTAGAGCATCTTTGAAAATCGCATCCGTACACGTACGCGGCACACGATTTTTACATAGGTGGTCGTATGGTATGTGAAATCGTTGCGACTTTTCTTCGTTACTCTGATAGAATATAATTGTACTCGGCGTATATATAGGTACAATATAGGTGTACTGCAGTGATGCAACAACCGGGGCGGATGGCGATGCCAAACATCGAGGGGGCTCCATCCCCATCGCGATCGCCCCCACCCCCTCCAAAAACCCCGAAGGCTGATTGCGAGACGAGAATAAATGAGATTTTTATACAAGAAATAATACAAAAAACGGACGAAACTTCACATTCAGATGATATGTATAGGCATGGGTCTCATAAACTTGAAGCATGTATTGCTCTCGAAAAAACGATTCAGAGTTTATATTTCTAAAGTTCTGTAGTTCTTGTTTTCAGTTGCTTTATATATTTTTAATTATGATGATAAGAAAATACTCTTTTTAGAATTGACAACCTTCATAGGACCTACGTACTTATTTGTTATGTGAAATGAAATAAAACTAATCTTATTTATATGATACTAATTTAATTCAATTGTATTTGATAAAATAACGGTTTGAGGGCTAGATAAGTTACTCGTAAAGTATATCTTGAGTGGAAAAGAACATTTTCCTTGTGTTATTATTAATGAATTACCAGGCCCCATCTTCCGATCGAAGTTTTTTTTGTCCTACTGACGTGTACATTTTACTACTTCTGGAAAACGCATGCACGTACACGCACTGAAAGTGTCCACTATAGTAGCGACAACTCAAAATCCTGCAGGTGAACTCGAATTACGTAACACTTTAGGTTCACTTCGGACGTATTCCGTCAATTATTCGTTCAGGGGAAACTCAAATATTGTCGATAACTTTTTGTCGCGGATCGACCGCATGTTTAAACGGAAAATTAGCTGAGGAAGTAATTAATTATCAAAACTGCACACTTTTTGAGATTTACACGAAAGAAAAAAAAAGAAAGTGAAATATTGAGCGGTACGCAGAGTCGGGTTTTGTTTAAAATTATACGTGTAGTATATAATGCACAGTATGTACACACCACCGTGTCGGTGACGTAAATAATGTACAAATAGTCCCTCGGGTAACGCGAGGTAGTTGTAAAGTTTCGGACAGAAGGAGGATAGGTAGAAAATATATAAGCCGGGAATCGGTGAGGGCTTGCACTTTCGTATAGAGATCATAATATTAATATATTGACGGGTAGAAAGTTTAAGGTGAAATAATGAGAAACTTGTAACAGACCGCGTAGAAATACGGCGAATAGTGGAATATTGCACTTCTTACCTAAATTAAAAACGGCGAAAACAAGTAGGTAACGGTCGAACTGCTTTACGGGTCGAAAAAGATGAAATTTATTATACCTTTATAATAAATCGCATATGATAGTGTTGTATATTAAAAGATTAATAATTTGGTTGATCAGGATGTATGAGAAATATTGTTTAGTGTTTGTCGACAAAATGGAGGTTTATAACAAAAAGGAATACATTATCAATAAGTGTATTAGTTTTCTCGGTCAATGTTCGGTTAATGTTTCTTTTCTATGTCATAAAATATAATTTAATACATTTAGGTTTTTGTACAAAGCCCACCCTCAAAAGTATCAAGGTTATGACTTTAAGTATACAAAACTATATGCAGTATTTCTATCGCATTGTAGCCTCATCATCGCCACAAAGAGTACCGCTCACGGTTCCGTACGTCCAATTCCAAAAGCATAACAAAAATATTTTCTCACGTAATATTATGTAATTCCTTATTTAAACGATCAGTCAATAAAAATGCAATATATGCAATTGTTCTTCTTCAAAGAACAGTAATAGCTATACATAATTCATAAGCTAAAATTAAGTTTATTTTTTCCAACATTTTTCTTGGGCCGAGTGTTGCGTTTGACCATTGCCTGTGCTAAACAAGTGCGATTCGACCTTACTCGTAGTTACGATGTAAGGCTGCAGGAACATACTATGTATACGAGTATAGTATTATACAATACACAACGTGATGTGGGTACGCGTGCGTATAATATTGCGTGCAAAAAAAAAACGATTTTTATTTTTATTTTTTGTTTCAAAAAGCCCCTTTATATTAAAATAACCGTGATAAAACGTCCAATGGCTTTTAACTAAACGGCACGTCAAATGTCCGTTGGGAATTTTCACGCGTACCTTTATCACGTAAGTGTATAAACCTATAGAAAAAACGACCGCCGCCGGACGAAACTCAAATTAAATAATTTCGAGAATAGTCGACGCCGATAGCGCAATACCGGATTTAGTTTGGGTCTCGGATATAATAACGATACATCAGAAAGAATTGGACTGAGAGCTCTGGGCCACCAAAGTGAAAACGTTCCATAAGTGCTCGTTTCGGACGAAATAAATGTGGGTAGGTCATCTCGATAAAATGGATTCGAAAATCGAAAAATTATTCTAGTGTAAAAATGCCGCTTGGTCATCGATTGGCCGGATTGTGTTATACACTTGGACTTCCTACCTGAAGATATTATTACAGCGAAGTGCTCTTACAGCGAGTTCTGTCCGTAATTCATATAGCTGAAGGTAATAATAATAATAATAATAATAATAATAATAATAATAATAATAATAATAATAATAATAATAATAAACCGAAATAATTAAGTGAATTCTGGAATTTGGTACGATTCGACCAAGTAAAAATTATAATATTCACATAGTAATTAAAAAACGCAGTTCTCGAAACCGTTTTAATCCTTGATATGAATGTGATTATTGAAATTCGAGGGTGCGGGAGTGAATTGCGCGTTTTTTTTCATACGAGACGTGCAATTAAAGTTGTGATTAATTAATGCGGTAGAACCGACTTTGCCAACTTTGCACGCACGTCATTATGAAAACCAAATAATAATTTTCACATAAGGGTAAAAAAAATCGCATATGATTAACAAGCAGCGATTATTAATGTGTACAAGAAATAATTCTATGTGTATAAAAAAAAAAAAAACAATACGTGATTTAAACGCGTACAATTGAAATGTAAAAAAGAAATAGTTCACCGAAAAATAAATAAGCATTATTATGTGTAATAAAAGACGATAGTTATAATAATTATGAATAAGCCTTATCTCCGTAATCAAGCTGTCCAATTAATTACCTGGAGTAAGACGAATTCTGCAGTTTCGTATAAGAGCAATAGCTCGTGTACAGAAGAGTTCAAATAGTCTAAACCTAAAATATCATTCAAATTAAACCTACAAAAACTCATATACAACACAATACGTATGTTAAATGATCATAATATATATACGTATTATGTACATAATAAACTGAAAAAATGAAAAACTTAAGCGTGCAAACCCGGCTTTATCGTATCTGAACAATATGTTTTTCTTTTTCGTTTTTTTTTTATCACGTCATTGTACTTGCTAATGTTTCTGAAGTGTTTCTACCCTTTACGTAGGTACATAATCAGCAATAACTATATACGATACACTATTATTTCATTATGGCCAGGTAGTGGAAAAAAAAATATACCCATTATGATGCATATTATAATATACACAGTATAAGAGCTGGACAGTCCAAAGCCTGTGATAGTAAGCAAATACGAATAAACATAGCGGTTGTTCACGGATTGAAAAAAAATCGGCTCGTTATGATATACTTGTAGAGACTTGCCGCGTTTCGGAAAAAGAAAACCAAACCATGTTTTACCAGGCGCACGCACATTATTATGACGGTAACGGATTATTATTATTTGTTTTTTTTTTTTTTTTTGTTTATCCTTTTGATCCTTATGTTACCCGCAGTCGTGTTTGTGTTATTTTCCCTACCGTTTATGTTGTGTTTATAATAACTTATAATATTTTCGGAACACTAATAATTATAGACGACAAAACGTAATAGTTTCAACTTTTTTAACCGACTCAAGTGGTTCGAATAACGATTTATTTTAATTACTATTTGAGGACCATTTTTTTCTTATTTATTTTTTCACTTTCACGAAGGATTGTTAATTTTCAGCTCACACAATTATTTCTGCAAATTGAATATCACGTTATCGTTCTCGGCGAGCACTATTTTTCTTGGCTCGCCTTCTACACGCCGTATTATTTTTACTACCAAACTTCGACTATAAGCCGTCCCTCACATCACAAGACACGGGTGGTGCGGGGAGGCGAATATTGCAGTGAACGATATAACGTCAACTTGTGTGTTAAAAAAAAATAAAAATATTTGTACACATAAAACGACGTTTTTTTTCCACCGCCACCACGTCAACAATTTATGTGTTGTAAACGATTTTTAATGTCAATAAAAACGTATTTGTACGTATACAGTATACACATACGTCTACGGTGATAGCTATTTTTTATTTTAATAATATTAATATTATACACATACCGCACAACTTTTATTATTGTGCAGAGAGACATTTAAACATCAGACCGTCATCAAGTATAATAATAATACTCTCGTATACATTTGTTTTACGAAGATTTCCCGGTGCCGTGATCGTCGGGCCACCGTACCTAACCAATAACCATCTAATTAACCGTATATAGAAAAAAATTATACGACCTTTTTACACGTTGTTTTCACAACGCTGTTCGGTCAACCTTTTTGTTTTTTTTTTCTTGCATTATATACATTCTAATAAGGGTTGTATTCAATCGACTTTATTCGTCGAATAACTAAAGGTATATATTATTCACGGGAGGGGAAAAGTATGTCATTTCTCGGGTTTTCAATGTCCGGAATAAGTGTTTAATATAAAAAGTGAACAAATAAATCACGAAATATGTTGTTCAAGAAGATCAATATTCTTATTGCAAAACACTTGTCGAATTGTTGTTCGTCAAATTCAGAAGTTTTTACCCGCTGGATAATAGTTTATTCGACGAATATAATCTCGTCACCTAAGAACCACCATGGGGTCAATCTAAAAAAAAAAATCGAATACATTCTTTATATTATGTTGATGAATTTTTGGTTGCAAGAGCATGACGCTTACCGAATATCCTGTTATTGGTTTTAAATTTAGACTGATAGATTCACTGTGATATATGAAACGAATATTAAAATGTGTTTAGCAACAAAACAGTTTTTTGTTCCTTATTGGTCCTGAATAGTCAAGAAAAATGAGATTGGCCATGATTGCTCTTAAGGGGTGCAGACGATATATTGTATAGTTATAATGAGAAGATGGGTGCAGTGTATATTTAGTAGATAAAGGTGAATTTAAGTCCTTTGATAGCGTGTTTTATTTGAAAAATACGTTATAAATTGTATAACTAAAGTTGGAGAAAGTGTGAGAGTGAATATTTTTATAGCGTTGTTTAGCTATGTCTTTGATAAGAGAAACATTGTGGTCGTTACGAAGAGTGGGATTTCATGTACACGGAGGGCCGTAAGTGATGAGCCGGAGGACTTTGGATTGAAATATTTGAATTTTATTTGTATTAGGGCAGAGAGTAGGTCCGGATAGGTCTTAGGAGGAGATTCTATAGAAAGATATTTTAGTTTTTAAGTAGAGTTTGGAACATTTATTTAGGATGTTTAAGACGTATAGTTGAACTTTTTTTGTTGTGTGTACGTAATCGGCAAGGATATCTCCATCCGTGTTATGATAACCTGTGGAGTGCTATGATTAATCGGTATTCCGGATTCGAATCGACTACGGACGCGCCCGGGCGCAAACTCGACTCGAGATTCAACATGCATGCACGTCGAGACGTGTTAATCCAAACGGATGTCGTATATCTATGTATAGTCGAACCAAACGATCATCATCCATCCAGTTCATATGCGTACCTATTATAATGTAATAATAATAATAATAATAATAATAATAAAAATAATATATTCGCATCCGGACGAATGTGAATGTAAAACATTACTTTCGGGACTTGTAATTAAACGCGTTGTGGTAATGCGGTACGCCTTTAATTCGATGTGGCGTCGATTTACCGCGTGATTAATAGGTACAATAAAGTAAAACGCTGTGCAAGGGCGTGTGCAAACACAGCAGCAGCGCCGAAGAAGAAGAAGAAAAATACAAATAATAATAACAATAATAATAATACTTAATAATAATAATAATAGTACGATGCAGCTGTGTACAGTTAATTCGCGCGTTGTGCGTTTCTCCGTGCAGCTCGGGAACCGGGAAGATCAATATTTGGCAATCATCGTCTTGCCGGGCGCTGTTCGAACGCGATAAATTGGATTACGGGCAAATTGAATAAGCATTCGATTCGGTTTTGCTTGCAGTCGCCGCCGTATATATATATATATATATACACACAAGTTCCTACGTATTTTGTTTAACGTTTTGTTTGTCCGGTACCTACGACCTATTCACTTATCGATTGTCGACGAATTCGGCGGGACGCGTGGTCAGTGATTTTTAACATAGCTCCAGGAAAACATCAGCCCCGAACGCCCGACGCCTGGCAATAATCACCACCGTCGTTATTATAATATCGAATTCCACGTTCAAACGAACTGCGTGTTCCCGATCGTCGACTTTTTTCCTGAGGAGAAAACACTGTATTCGCAGCGCACTCGCATCACGAATCTCGTCCATAATATTGGCCTAGGGGTTCATCTATTATATTTGAACTTTGATCTTGGTCTTGGACTTAAGTATTCGATTTTTTTTTTCAACCGATATTGTTTGCGATCACATATTATATCTCAGCGATTATATAATATTATATAATATAGTTGTTCAACTTTTGAAAATCAAAATTACATTAAATTCTGCAAAGATAACGATTTTGATTGCTCCGGGTTGGCCCGGGGGAGGAGGTTGGATTGGGCTCATACAATGTTTGCATCTCCTTTGAAAAATCGATAAGCACTGCAGTTACTGCCCATAGTATTTTCGTGTTCGCCGTCGAGCGGGTTAACTACCGTGTACACTACGTGCGGTTGTACTCGATTTTTTATTAACTGGAAAGCATGGTCCAATATGACATTATGTCCAGCACCGTAACCGCGACTTAGTCCGACGTCGTGCACATTTTACGCCAAGAAACCGTAATTATACGAGAGGAGTACTCGTATAGGGTAGTTTTGGGACGAGTACTGCACTCGTGGTTGGTCAAGACGTGAATGTGGAAAATAATTGTTGAAAAACATTTTTTGAAATTTTTATTGATTATTAAGGTATAGTAAAGTTATTGCAATTAAATATTTTTCGTCTATATATAACATTTATATATGTAATTACTTAATACATTCAAAGTTGTAAATTAGCTGAAAATGTGTTTCGTTTAAATATTCATTTAGACACATTTTTTTTTTATTATTGCAATGAAATGCAATTTCAACATTTACTTTTATTTTAGTGGAACTTAAACTGTTATTCATGATATTTTTGTATTGTTTTAAGAATATTTAACTTGATGCCCATTATAAAATCATATCACAATAATATATATTACATGTACCATGTAATAAACCGGAGATTTAAAAGTATTTACATAAAAAATTATGAACTTGGAAGTATCGTTCGTCTTTCTAAAATGTTGAGTGTAGTTTTACAAGAGTTTTGGGCAATGATCTAATCTACTTCAATTACGCACCAATTTCAAGCACAGATGTGGAATGGATTTTCTGCCGATCGCGATACAAGAATTTGTTATGTAATATCGACTTTGAAAACTTAAAAAAATCACTTATCGTGCAATGTTATAATGTCAAAAATCTTTGTATTTTTTTGATTATAATATTTTACATTTTAGTTTTTTTATCGATCGCTTTGTCGTGTGGGTATAGGTGATAGAAAAATACGAATTTAGTGAAATTTGAAAATCCGAATTTTACTCTAGACTAGGTTTTTGGATTCTGAAACTTTGAATTATGATTTTTTTTTTATATTACTTATAATAAAGTCATAAAATGAGACACCTCGCACCGGGAAGTAGTTTTTGTATCTTGAGTCATAGGCGGCAACAATTCGGTTTTGAAGTCCACCGTCGACCTTTGGGATGTGTAAGGCGATTACTCGCGGCCTAAATATTATCTTCCACGTACAATGTGCACAATGAAATACTCGTACTTGATTGATCAAAAACGTTTACGACGACAAAAGTATCTTATAATACCTATGTTACATGTCGGGCCACCTACTTCCATAGAGGATTGTCGAGTTTCGGCATCAGACCGTATACCGATTACCGTATCCTTTTATAAACTTCAACGAAAGATCCGTCGAAGAATTTTAATACAACGATGTGTAGCAACATAATACGCGGTACCTCCGTTAATATAATAATAACATTTGTGTAGCATTAAACCGCGGCTTCGTGTATACGTGTATACAGAGGCATTACAAACAATATGTAAGTTAACCATGTGAAATAGGGAGGAGAAGCTGACGAACGTTACGCCAGTGACGATTTTCGGTAAGACGGCAAGTGCGTATAATAGATCAGAGCGGCACGGCGCATATAATATATTAAACTCGGCACTAGAGTCGCAATCGTCGAATGACTTAAGCAAGGCAGACGAGTGCGTTTAAAGTTGGAAACAATACGGAGCGGAAAATGCACTTTCGTGCCCCGTGAACGAGAGGGGCCTCGAGTCGACGTGTAGTATATGATATATGATCAGTGGGTTGTGAAAACGACGTAATATAAAATTGTCATCCGTACGACGGAGATGCTAGTGTTATACATTGTTATAGTTCAGAAAATTTGTTGCGATAAAAAATACTGACAAATATGCTTGTCGTGAACGTGAAGCGTTTTAACAAAACTGAAAAAAAAAACGGACGAGTCTCCACGGTCGGATGCGATACTGTAGGGACGGGCGAATAATATTGCTGTATTGGTCTTTTAAACTTGAAACCAATGTTCTAGTTCTATTGCTTTCGAAAAAAACATTTATATGTGGAAGAGAGCAGTATATATTTCTACAGACTGTTGATATTGTAGAAGAAACAATAGTTAATAATGGTTAATAATTAATAGTTTTTTTTATAAGGTATATGTTTAACTTTTAATGTTCCAGCACTTTTGATATAAAAAAAGCATCTGGGTAGGGAAGTAAAAATGTAATTGTTTTTTTAAATGTATTATCAATACAACTATCATAAAATATTCTGTAATTATACCTATCGTACAATCGTCATTCATTGAAATACCCAATTTTGTCAAAATATCATCTTATTGAACGGTTATAAAACATTTCACGACTTTCAGCTATAATTATTTCTAATGGCTACAATAAATACGTATGGCAAAAAAATTTTGAATTTCAATTGAGGTACTCTTAGTATCATTTATTTCTTTTTTTTTTATATTTTTATACATATTTATATTTTGTATATAAAAAATTAAAGTTTTTTACATTTTTAACTTGAAAAAGATTTTTATCATTTTTTTAACGTTTTAAAATATAAAAAATTTTTTTATAAATATATAGTGTGAGGGCTTGAGTCCCCTCCCCTCTAAAATAATTGTGGGCTATTTGCACTTATGCAGTTACGAACCACAGATTAATGAAACGTTTTGAACTCGAAAATTCTAAATTTGAATTAGCATGTTCTCTGCACTCCCCTGTACGAAACGTGAATAACTTATTAAGGGATGGTGCACTAACGATGCACAAACGAAAGCCCCGGGTTCGGACCCCTAATTCGAGATGGTTGGTGCCAGGGACATTATTATATTTAATAAACTAAAAGCTTATATACGATTTATAAAACTAGTCAGAAATCAGAACTAGGATTTCATTTAAAATCAACTATAAGAATCAACAAAATATCATAAGAGTACAACAAAATATAGGTTAAACAATCAAGGCTCAAGAAATCCAGATTTTGAAATCCGAAATCCAGATTTTTCGGATTTTCGGAGAATCCATTTATGTCGCGTCGCTACAGAATGGTTACTATTTATACAACTATTATATATTAAAATACAGTCGGAAATCGGTGGCGAACTGCGCAGCTGCTGCATTCAATGTATTATGTAGGACGCGTTTCGGTTGCCAAATTGTTCATTAAAATATTCGACCGATGGGAAAATCATGGTTTTACGGTGCCTATTGTCTTTTCATTTATATTCATATGCGAATTAAAAACTATTTTTGCTGTAGCATGTAGAATTTTAGACGGTATAATGCTCTTTATTAGATCACGTTGGTATTCACGCGCTTATACGATAATAATTGAATAACTATTCGTCAGCCCGTTTGTGCGTACACATTTTCGTGTGCTCTTGATTTAATCGCTGTACAAAATCAATCGTTCCCTAACATAATATGATACACACAAATTTTCCGTTTGAACAGAGTCCGTCTGTTTGTGTAAAACGTCTAAATCGTATTGGAATATCAGTTCCGGAACTAATGGAATAATATACACTATAGTTCCGACTGTACACAATATACCGCGGTGAGTAGGTAACACGTGCATAAATTATAATACGTGCACGTTATAGTACACTTTGAAGACCTGTTGCTGATCAATACACTCGTATACACACATATATATATATTGATTTGTTTAATTACCAGATTTACATTCTGTAGGAATATTAAAATGATAAAAAAAAGTAAAACCTGTACGCGTACAGCAGCAGTGATGCGGAGTAAACGTTTTTTTATGTTCACAATAAACACTCAAACCGAATCAGATTCCGCGGTGTGCGCGCGTTCATTATAATGTATTATATACGAACGTGTATAATGTGCACGACGTATCGATACAGCGAAGCCGTAAAACATATATTATTATTATATTACTCTTAAGTATTATTATTAATAAGTTTGAAAAGAAAAAAAAACATTCAACATTTCAAACGATGAATTCAAACGTGTTTACGTAAGTAAATCAATAAAATGTAATTTTTTTTGTTTGTTTGTATCACAGGTTTAGAATAATAATCAGAAGACCGTCGCGCCGCGGTGTACCAGTGTACAGCTATATATGTACACCTGTATACCTGTACGTACGACGGTATTGTGATCGCAGGTCGGATAATAATAATGTATATTTATTGGTAAATATATGTTTTTAATCTTGTCGATAGATACGAAAAGATTCGACTGCGTTTCGTATATATTATTCGCTTAAGGTCAAGTCATAAATATGGATAAAGTGAAACTGGACATCGCGAAAACAGAAATTCATATTACGGCTTGAGTAACTATTGGGGAGGAGAAAAAAGAAAAAGAAAAATACGACTGAAAGCGTTAACGTGCGGACGCGCGTTAAAATCGAATTTCAAAAATAATACACATCACGCGAAAACCTATACGTACAATAAATTAAAATATATTATTACGTGCAACTCGTTGTACCGTGAAGTGTATGTTCCCGGAGCCGGACGCTTTTAGGGTTTTTTCACGATCCGTCATCAACGGTACCATCTCTATACTAAACATACACACATATATAGACGGAGAACGGTAAAATAATATTATTGAAACTAAAAATAATCACAAAAAAAAAAAACAATGAAAAAACAGCCATAGTATACGTACAGATAGGTGGAATAAGTGTACAAAGTAAATTACGGTGGAACCGTCGAGTCATGAATTATTATTATAATATTATATACTATTATTATTGCCGATTGGCGAGTGGTACGATGATTAATCGCTTTCAGACTGTACGTATTACGTAATACGTATATTGTGTGTAGATATATTATTATAAGTAGGGAACGGATTTAAATGCTCTTAAAAACAAGAAAAATGCCTTAAAAAAATACGATTTAATGCCTTAAAAAAATGCTTGAACATCAAAAAATGCATTAAAAAAATGCCCTAAAAACTTTAAAAATGTATTTATATTCAATAAAAACACAATTTTGAATTTAAAACTTATAAAAAAAACGCATTACTATGAAAAATCTGATAAAAAATATTTAAATACAATAAAACTTTAATAAATTAACTCTCAATTATCTTCTGTACAATTTAGATAAATAGCTTATCTTATCTTTACCTTAATGCGGGTAATAATCTGTTGTAACTTGTATGTATATATTTTGTGTCTACACGTGTCAACAATAATTTGGTAATTTCGTAACATAAAACATATTTAGGCATTTTTATTTTTTTTAGTATGAATGTTGAAAAGATGTTGAAAAAATGACTTAAAAACCATAAAAATGCACTAAAAATGTCAAAAAATGCTCTTAAAATGTAATAATGTCTTAGAAATGCAAAAAATGCAAAAAAATGCAAAATAAAAGTTACATTTTTTAATTCCTTGATGTATGAAATGAACTTTTTGCTTGGAAACCAATGTTTTCGGGCATTCAGAAAAAAATGCAATTTGCATTCAAATCCGTTCCCTTATTATAAGTGACAATCGCTGCGCTGCGTTGAGGATCGAGAAACGCGCATCAACCGGTCCATTATCACGTGTCGTCGTCAGATTTTACGGTAAAATATATGGTCCTCTGTGAATAATAATAATAAGCTACTCGCCGGCGTATTAATTATACATCACGAAAAGTGTACGCACGCGTACGTCATAATAAACGTCGACGCGAACTCGTTTCTTGCGGTCCGCCGGCTGAGATTCGTTTTCGGAAACGGTTCGGAAAAATGTCTCCGTCGGATTTCGTGCACAATTTCGTGGGGTTGCGCGAAGGACGCCACCGCGAATACCGGCGAGGTCAACAATCATTTCTGTTGTTACGTTGTCCGAAAGTTCAAAGTCGGAAACCGTCGGGTGAGCTCATCGAAATTCGATTGTTCGACTTTGGACTTTGTACGGTGCCAACTTTTCGCGGCATCGAGATTTTTCTCAAACTTTTCAGAAACTGACGTGCAATAAGGACTCTTTGGACATTGCTGGACACTTGTTGGAACCCACACATTCTTGACGGTTAAACTTTGAATTTTTTTACACAACAACCGCCGAGTTAGCAACACTTGAACGTGGGAAAACCGCAAACCGCGGCTCGGACGGTTTCAGACAAAAATCCAACGTTCAAACGTTGTCTGATAAGTTTGTAAGTTTTCGCTGTATTGTAATATACATTGTAACATACATACATGTAATGTAAATATACATTGCCAACATCTGCACGTGGGTCGGAGCGTCAGTTAGCACATAATTGGCGCGGAAGTTACGCCTCTATCGGTACCGAAACTGTACAATGGGATTCGCGTGTAAAGGATTATTTAAACATTTCGATAAGAGACGAACTCGTTTCGAGAGGTTCATCACACAATGTCGGCCACCGGCACACCATCCCCAATTATTTGAGAAGGATAAGGCGGGCACAGGTCATTTTATGTATGACGATACATTATAATCATGCGTACAAACAAGTCACTTTCCGATTTTTTGAATAGTTTTTCAGGAGTTACACGAAGGTACGCCGTTCGAACGAAAAAAAAGACCATTGAGTTCACTGCGTTCCATTTCATACTAGATTATTAATTCTGTTCTGACATAATCTGACGAATTTTTTGTACTTGACGGCACGAAAAATGGGTGGAAGACTAAAACGCAACGAATTATATTTGTTGGTAGTGTTAATTTTTTCGACAAATGTTTTCGATTTTGGCCCGTTGTTACGCGAATATTCGGACGGTCATGTGTTCAGTAAACGTCTTATAAAACTGTTTAGCCGCACAACGCTTCGTACTGTCACGTATTCGGTAGTCCGCAGGGGATATAACATAACTATATAATAATAATATATGTTTAATTGTAAATAAATTATTTTTGAACATATCGCATAACGTTGTATCTGATTGTATAAAAAAGTATACCAAAATAAAATAATAATAACAGTGAGAGTTTATAATATTTGAAATCCTCCAATAAGCAAAAAGCTTGTGGCGGAGGGTTTTACGAAGACGTTCACGCAATAACTCTGAATATACTATTCCGATAGGCATCATGTTTAGACAATTTCAATATTATTTAAATTTAAGAGTTTTAAATACATTTCAATTTTTTTTACACCATAAAAATCATGTACATGAATTTTAAGAATACGTTTATCGTTACAGAAATACAGCTTTTAGCCCCAAAACGCTAATTGACTCTAGGGATTTCCGTATTAATATTTTCTTTACGTTTAGTACGGTAAACATGATTGACAGTTGATATAGCATAAGTGTCTGTATTAACTATACAAAGAAATTAAAAGTAATGCTTTCATGTTAGATACTTTTAGTTCCCGGTACACGTAATCATATTACTGGTATATATGTTGGTTTATTTAACAAAAATTTAATTAGGCTATTAAGAGTTGATTTTCACGAAACGGTGCACGTATAAGAGCCATATGCTCGACCCTACACAATTATACCGTAATTAAAAATTGATTAAATGAGCGATATACATTTTTAAATTTTACATAAGACATGTCACAAACTAAAACAAAGGGGCCTTCAACCTGCAGCCATTGTATTCATTTTACACAAATAAAAGAATAATTTTTTCGTAACACTAATATATGTATAATTAGTATGATTAGTAAGTAACACTGTATATGATTTTATCATGAGAAAATTGTAAAATCCTAAACAAAAACTTTGTTGAACTACATACCATTTCGAAAAACTGTCCAGTATATTGTTATCCATGTGTTATTAAACTATAAAATAATTTGAATTTCCATTTTGTAAAAGCACTGTTTTATATTTGTTTATCGATCAAACGAAAATTAAGTTCCAACATTTTGTTTTTTATATCTGATTCTGGAATTCTGACTGCATGTAAGGTTGAAAACATGGCAAATGTTGCATAAAATATTCCAACAGTCAAATTTTAAAATTTTAAAATTTAATATTATATGAGTTTTTTTGTATAAAGTTTTAAAGTGAACATACTATGAAATACCAACATAAGTGCCTATACACTTGACTACATTGCAATAAAACCTAAAAAGTTCACACTTTTCTAGATTGTTGTAAATATTTTCAAATTCGTATATTATTTGTACTTTAGAGCTTAATACAATCGGTATCAAACGATTTAGGGACTAAATTACTAAAATTAAAATTCTTATGTTACTGATATTGGTACTAAAACTAACAATAATAAAAAATAACTGTCTTAATTTATCCAATAATAGGTTTTTTTAAGTTTGTTTTTTTTATATAAAACAGCAATTTACTTGAGACGAGCTGAATCAAAATGTTGTTGTTTCAATGAAATTTGACTAGATATTATAATTACTAGTGAGTGAAAATAGTTACCAAGCATTTATTATTCAATAAACTGCATGTGATTATTGTGATTGACCCTACTACACTGAACTTTTAATGTTGATATCCGTTTTTTCTTCTAAAATATTAGAATTACTCAAATTTAAATTATTTGAAATGTGAAATACTTACAAATTTGACAAGAACGTACAGAAACGTAATTTTAATATTTGATCTACAATAAATTATTCTACAGTAAGTTCCCGTTACAACGAATACCGATACAACAAAAAATCCCGTTATAACGAAAGTCATAGAGGTCCCCTACAGAAAAGCTATTAAAACAATGTTAAATGAATCTCAATATAACGAAATTATTGATTTTTAAAAATCCCGATACAACGAACTATTTGTATATGTTAAAATATATTTTCCCTTCTAATTTAATCTAAAGATAACAAGTATACAATTTTATGAGATAATCAAGTCATTAAATTGTCATTATGTGTGACCGTATTATTCCACGTCAATCGATAACGTGATACAATCAGTCAATACATTTTCATAAAGCTCACACGTTAGTGATTTGGAGAAAAATATGCAAAGAAAATGCAATGTGAAGGAAGCTATCGAATGGATATGCGGAGCTTGGGATGATTTCAGTCAATCAACGATAACTAACTGTTGGGAATTAATATGTATTATAATAAAAACTAAATTAATACAATTTGAATTACATTTTTTTTTTGTTCGAATTTTTGAAATTTCGTTACAACGAAATTTCCGTTATAACGAAAAAAAAATTCGGTCCCTTGGAGTTCGTTGTAACGGGAACTTACTGTAGTATAGTATTGTGTTTAAACTTGAACTATAGCTATACTTCATAATTAATTTGGATAAATTATTTTAAGTTTTGAAAAGTTGAAAAACTATGATGATGGATATTTTAATTTTCTTGTGTATAAGTACCGAACGAATAACATTATGAAGTATTGCAATACTATATAATACTTAAACTGTTGATGAACTCACCAACAAGTAGTAACATAGATATTCTCATTAAAATTGCGTTCCATCTCAAAGGAATTGTATCTGATAATATTAAAACTTGCATTAAACAGCAACTGGCTACCACATGACGTGTAGTTTTACAAAAATTACTTATTCTCGTGTTATCCGTACTAGTTGAGTTATACAGTAAATGTTTGTTGAACCATACAATTACTAGAAATTTGAATACCATTTAATACTTAGGAATGATATTATCATTCAAACCGTGATAATAAATTGTGATGCTTTAACAGTAAAAATAACTATACATTTAAAATGTTATATTGGTGTAGTCAATAACAATAGTCAATAACAATTAAATAGGTGATATATAGCTCGAGCGACGTCGTGTATCGCACATCGATAACAGTAAAAACATTATATCTAACGCGTATCGAAAATGTTCATAAATGTTCACAAAGAAACCGTCGCGAGTTCCGCCGGAAAACAGTCCCAACAGTATATTACGCACTATATTATACAGTCGTGATACAGATCAAGCGACTAATACGCGCGGTTTAGACCGGGGTATGGGCGCAAGTTCGCACACGAAACGTAACCAAGGTAAGCGGTTACAAATCGTGCAAGCTCCGACGCGAACGAGGTACCTCGGTATACGTACAGGTTGTGTCGCGGGAAAAATAGTACGAACAAATCACTCGCCAATCGTAGTGGTTATTGCAGGTCTTACCATAGTTGTATACAGAGTGATTTTATAGAGACGTGCTCACCCCTTTTTTCGACCGTAAAAATGCTTCGATTTGATTTTTTTTGTTTCAATGTTCAAGTTACAATAAAATCTATGTTTTCCATATTTTTGTTCTTGCCACCTTTAGTATGTCCTTCGGTGATACAAACTTTTGTACGAGACAAATAATATTGAAGTTGATCGAATTTAAAATTGTGAAATTCGCGTTATCTCGAATTTGTACAGCAATTAGCGATAACATGTAGTTACAAATTATATTATAATATTAGATACATATTTTAAGGCAATTTTCCTTCGCAATTAGATAAGAATAATGCAAAGACTAATCGTTTGAATTTTCATTTCGATACATCAAAATGCACAGAAAAATGACCTCAATAAAATACCGTAATGAAAAAAGAGCGTTTTCATTTGAAAAATAAAAGTTTGCATCGCCTCCGGACGACACCCATTAGGCGGCACGGAAAAAAGTTTTTGGAAACATTAGCTGTTATGGTAACTTGAACATTTAAAAAAAAATCTAAATATAAACAATTTTGCGGCCAAAAAAAGGGGGTGATCATAGTTGAAAGATCACCATGTGTACATGAAAAAAAGTGGCATGTTGAAATTTGAGACGGGAGTGACCCGCGAGTGAACGCCGCTGGCTGCATTATTACTATTGTTTCAATGAGATTAAAAATAAATACCTATTAAACACAAAGTAGAAGTGCGCGAAACGCCGAAATATGAATTGTTTAAGATGTTATTTTATAATCTCATTTGCGTCGTTTGAAATTCCGTACACTCCCTATTGAACGCGACGGTTTGTGCGTACATCCATGTAATTTGATATTTTGTTGTAATAACTAATTTACGAGCATGTGTACATTAGCGCAAGATAACTATCCTGGATAATTGTTGACGATTGAAGTATTAGTATTATCGCTGCATGTAATCCGGGAAAGATATAAGTCGTATTATGCGAATTCGAGTATATTATATACCGTCGTCAGCTCGGGGCGTATTTTTCATCACACGATTTTTTAACTATATTTTTTTTATTAAACGTCTACATCGTTATTATTATTTCTTATCGTAAGACAACGTTCCGTATAACTACCCGTTTTCGTCGTTTTTATCATATACGTACGGATACCGCGGCATTCGTTTCGAAATGAAATGGTACAACTATTATAATGGTTATCATCAAGTATAACATAAAGTTCTCTTGCCGCGCGCACAAAGCCCAATATCATTGCGATGTGTATATTAGGCGGCGTTTGTGATGTGCTTGCGGATAAAATATTTGGACCATTGTGCAGCATCAAGTGTTGGTCTGATTTAGCGGTGAGCCCCTTTAGAAAAAAAAAAAAAAAAACAGACACTAACCTCTCGCGAACTTTTTATACAATTCGTCCGAAAATCAATACGCACACTCGAACCGGAACGCGCGTATAACGCCGTCGAGAAATGAAAAGAAAAATTTCGTCTCGCCGAAAGTTTCAATAAGTATCTACGCCCGAACATTATTTTCCGTGGAAAAAATGCTCTAAAAAAATACCGACCTGTTCAATATATTTAAGTCATTCTATAAAATGTATAACGTAGCGACTCGATACATGCGCGATGCGCCAATACTCATTGGTTAGGTTTATGTTATTGGTGTAAGTTATAACTGGTTAATAATTTAATAATTTTAAGTTAATATCTTAACTTTTTTAGTTAATATCTTTCTGATAATAACGTGAAACTAGTAACTTAGAGAAAAAAAAGAAACAGTTCTGTCACATTATTATAGAGATCTCAAGACTGGGACACTGGGGGTGCTGAAATAGAGCCTGAGTTTCAGCACCCCCAAGCAACCTTCTGTAGCTGCACCTGTGCAGTAGGAGTTATACATAATGGTAAGCATGACACACCTATCCTACACTGTGATTTAATCTTAAAATATTTATTCACGTAAGTCAAAGTAGCACCAGTTCTGTTATTAAACTAGTAGTTGTGCAATAGTCTTTGTTAACCGCACGTATTTGCACTTTATGAATAAGTGAATATTTTTGTGATTCATTCCTTCCTAAATAATAATACATTTCATATAAATCCTTTATTAAAATTAAAGGATGCTGAAATCGTCGCAGTTTTGTATGCACTTAATAAAAAAAAAAAAAATAGTTAAGCAATAATAAGGCGTTACACCCATTGAATATGAAAAGACCGCGAAAAGGACAATATCAACTTTATCAATATATCAATTTTTTTTTACCCCGACGGGTGGCGTATCCAGAGGAATTTTTCAAATATTACCGTGTGAGCTACATTTGATAAATTAGTAAGTAAATTTGCTTTGTATACTTATGCCTATCTGACTTATAACCAGGAATATTTTTCGGCAGTATACTGGTATACTACCATAAAATGAGCGAATCACAGCACTTTTATAATATAATTGTACGCAAAGTATTAAAACTTTTCGCGCGATCCGTCGCGTACGTTTAGTATGAAAGTTGTCGTTGTAAACACATAGTTTAACTTTCGGAAGCGGTCGCGTTCGACCGCACCAAATTAAATCTGTCCGATTTCATGCGACCGAACGCGCGGATTTTCCTGTAGCACACGGGAACATGGGGTTTTTTTTTTTTATTTAAATAGCTACTAGTTACAACTATGATAGCTCAACAATTACAAACAGTGTACAGTCACAATCGCGGCAGTTCCATTTTGGTATTGCGGACGTACGTTCGCCCGCGACAAAAACGCATACGGTGTGAAACCACCTTCGAGATGACCCGAAATGAGATGCATTGAAATCCTGACCATAACTACATAAAACACAGGTACCTCACGTATATCGCGTGCCCGCCATACGATATGTTGTATGTTTACAAGCCGATATCGGATTCGGAATAATTAATGAAAAATCGCGAGAGATCTGGTTCGGGTTTGTTTGTCCTAAACATAATATCATCGACGACCGTCGCATTACCTTAAAATATCGAATTCTTCCGAAAACAGCCCGCCTAATAATGATTATAATAATAATAATAATAATATAAGTTATAAACAACGGAGCGGAATTGATTTTAATCTTTTCTACACACACATCGTTTTATTACGCGCACAACCGTTTGCACGGCTCGCGGCCAAATCGAACAAACGACCAATTGACGATGTTTTACAGTATAATATACATATTACCATAAAAATAAGTACTTAACGTTTACATTACTCGGCGGCGGTTCGCGACTCGTCGTCGACATCAAGACATACACGTGGCGCGTCTGATAAAATGTATGTAAAACGTACACGTATAACTTACGCGGGCACACGAATAATATTATGTCATATCGCTAATGGATTAAATGTGTTTAGCGCGAAACAAGTGTATAGGTTTTGGTTTTAATTGATACGTCGTCGCCGTACAGCGTCTTGTTTTCGAGAAACGCCTTTTACGCGCGTCTACTATTATTATTATTATTCCGCGTCAGTTTGATAAATCGGCGGCGGCGCGGCGGCGCAACGCGTGCACGTGTTTTATGCAGACGAGATGATTAAATTTTATTAACTACGCCGAACTATGATAATATCAAATTTCCCCGTCCAAGGACACTATAAATTAATAATAATAACAACAACATAAAGAAGACGCGCGCGCAGATCGATTTTCTCCACCGAGTAACTTTCTTTTACGACAGCAATATTATTATTCGTTTTTCGGCATTATACATTTTGTCGTCCGAATGGGACACCCACGGTTGGTCGTTTATCGGCGAAAAAAATACGAATATGTTATAGAACGTGATGAATAATTTATAATTATTATAACTTCGGTAAGAAAAAAAAAAAAACCGTTAAATTGTTTTCTTACGTTTTGGCAAACGAAAAAAAAACCATCGTGAGCAAACACACGTAGTTATTTGTTTTGCTTATTCCTTTTCAGATAAAAAATAATTACCTGGTCGACGAGGTCACATGCACCCGATGTATGCGAAAAAACGATCCGCAAAATCTGTAGTTCTGATAGACTCCGTCCATACGACCGATTTCACGACGTTAAGTCGTAGCGCGAAGTATTATCGGTGGCGCGCGTGATTGGACGATTTGGTTCTTCCGAGTGATTTAATTATTAATTTAAACGGAACAAGTGGAACTATCAATATATTATATCGTGTGTATAATATGCTCGCTGCATGTTCCTATATTATGATGGTCGTTCGATAGTGTTCGTGTTTCAACAGTTCGCATAACCGGTTACACAACGAAATAACTTTTCGAAGTTCGTACGAATACCCGATATTTTCGTCGACGATTTAATTTTCAAACCGTTATTACATTTTTTTGTGACTCCACGGACAGTTTTTTTTGTCCATTGTCTGTGAAAATCAACTATTGCGTACATAGTTTACAAGTGCATAGTATAAAAGTGGACAGTTTAATGAATCCGAGCGGCAACAATTATTATGCTGAAACGAGTAAAAAGTACAGCGCGTGGGACGTCCACTTGATTACGGTTGGATTACAATATATTATTGTACAACGTTGCGGAGGATACGACTACGTATTGTTTCCGGCCGTTTACCGTGCGCGAAGACCGCGGAAAAGGGTGGTTAAAAAAAAAAAAATGCGTATTGTGTCATTTAGCTTATACCCCACGTGCGCCTACTACGTGCAATCGTTTATATTCCACGTTATATGTACCCTTCGAGCGATTCCGCCCCGGGACCTGCTACAGCTGCTATATATAGCGCACGTTCCGCGTGTGACGTTTGTGGGGGGAAAAAAAAAGAAAAAAAGGGTAAGTACACCGATTTTTCCGCCGTAAAGATACGTGTTAAACGCGCGAACCATTTACACGCTCGTTGCCCCCAATACCACGCATAGTGTCCAGGCACCTCAGGATCTCAGGGGTTCAATCCCCATACCCCCCTGCAACTGAAATTTTAAGAAAATTTTTTTTTAAATTTTCATATCCCCACCTTGGCCGTAAAAATGCTTACATTTGGATTTTTTTTTTCTACGTTTAAGTTACCATACAACCTATGTTTTCTATGTTTTTTCATTTTCACACCTACTTATGGGTGTTCTGTATCAATACAAACCTTATTTTTTAAAACGGTGATACCCTTTCATCACTGCGGTATTTTACAGGGTTGTAGGAAACTTTGAAAATTGGGCGCGGGACATTTGGTCGCAAACAATTTCTAAATCTATTCCAATAGAGCTAAACGAATAAAACATATGATAATACTGAACTTTCTTATAACTATTTTATATATGTCAATTTATTGAAATACCAATTACCAATAGCAATATTCGAACTCACCATATAGTATAATATTGTTTACAATAACAGTTTTATCTTAAAATAAAACAAAATACATGATGCTATAATCGAAGAAGTGGACTTATTATTATAAGAACGAATCCGTATTTCAACGATTGATTGAATACAAATCATTTTATTCATATGTAATAACGTTGCACACAAGAACCAAAAGTATCAATTAATAATTATAATAAACATAGGTCACGCAACTCGCAACCGTGTCGGGTGTACTGGAAGACAATATTTCAAAAATATAATAAGAAAAATATCACGGTCACCGGAACTCCTATTTAACGTTTAAAGATATAATATGAAGAGATTAGTCACTGGTCGACCGCTGATAAATAAAAATGCCTACCATAAATTCAAAATTAATAAACTTAATTTGACCAGAAGAATTTATGACTCAAATTGCATGTTTTATTAGTATGCGTTTTATTATTATGTCTAATAAAGTGTATTAAAATGTATACATTTTAATAAAAATAATTTTATTACAATATATGTATTAATGGTGTTACGAGCCAGTTAGCCTAGGCCTCGTACCCTTCGATTAAGTTAAGAATTAGGCATATAAAATAGAATAGACAAACACAAGTTCTACGTTAATCAATGGTTAAATTTATTACACTAATCTATTACATGATATCACTAACACTGTTATCAACTTTTTTATTACTTATACATACGTTCTTATATACTAACTTAATTAGGTCAAACAATTCATGCATCAATTGTATTTTATTTACTTAAATCTAATAAAACAAAGTTTTTTCCAAATATTGATATTTTATAAATATGGCCTACTTATACATCATTTAGATGTTTACTAATGTGTAAATGTTAACATAATGTAATTTATTCATAACAATAGTTAAAGTAAAATAATTTAAAGCCAATATGCGCCTAATTATTGTTGGGCCCAAGTATCGGGATACATGAAGATCATTTTTCTGTGCATTTCGATGAATCGATATCAACATTTGAACGAGTAGTTTTTGAATTATTCTAATTTAGGTGTTAATTAAAACAACTGTTTTATGGTTCTAATATTATGATTTAATTTGTAATAACATGTAATCGTATCAATGTAACATAAAAAAAATCCATATTTAAGTAATTTTACGGCCAAAAAATGGCGTGAGTGTGGTCAAGAACTCGACCTGTATAGGTAATATTGATTAACTAAATGTTGTTATTTGTTGGTAACTGCTGTTATCGTAGCTCTCTAAAATCTTACAACCCTCTCAATAATATTAATTTACGTATCCGCGTGGCATACCGTAAAGTAATAAGTATATGGTAAAAGCAGTAATAATAGTAATTATAACTATAATATGTACATCATTCAATGTGCGTATATTATACATTTTAAACGTGCAGAGGCGTATCCGCGGGTATTTCTGCAGAACGCGAACGATTAGAAATATACATTTACATAGGCGAAACTAGACAATTTTATAAGGACGGGATAAGTGATAAATATGAAAAAAAATTCTAATTACAACTTCATACAGTAATTTACCTTTTTTTTAATGTAATGCAATTATTTTTTACAAGTTAACGTTGAGTGTTTAATATAAGAAAAAAAAATTATAAAATTAAATAACAATAAGTAATTTTATAATAATAAACAACGATTAAATCGTCTCAACATCAACAATATTAGCCATTCACTGTTCCACGTATGATAGTATGAGGTCATCTAAACGGTCCTGCTTAATGGTGGATCTAAGTTTACTTTTCACAGGAGCGAGTTTAGAAAATGCTCTTTCACAAAAAGCACTGGTTACTGGAACACACAAAAATCTCTGAAAATATTTATAAAACTTTTATATCTTCTATTTCATTTGTTCTGAACCAATTTAACCACATCATAAATCTTGTTTAACAAGTTGTGACACTCAATCTGTGTCCCGAGATAACAGTAAACGAATTTCAGTTTTTAATTCATCTTCAGAAATATCAAAAAATATCGATAACAATTTAATATCATCTTTAAGTCAAGCTTTAACATTTTTCCAACTACTGTGATTATAGATATTGTATTTCGATCAAAACGTTGATAACAATGGGATTACCACAGTAATACGATTTTCTTCTTTTTTGTACTAAATACTTGCTCATAATTTATATTGTCATCATAACGTTTTGTTTTTTTTTTCTTAACCTTATTGATGGTTCATCAATATCATATTATTTATACTTTTTTAAAATTGTTGTATATTATGCTTCATCGTAGAAATCATTATTATGCCGTAATTGTTGTAAAGCTGAACGAAGATCTAACTTTATGCATAAGCTGAATGTTATTGCAACCAATAAATTAATTGAAGGATTCTGAAGTATTTTAATTACTTTAAGAACTAGTTGTAGAATGGGATGCATTAATTCTAGATTAAATATAAAATTATAGTCTTTACGTTGTAAAATAATCTGTTTTCCTTTAGTTTTAACTTCAGGTGATTTGGTTGTTTTATTAACTTCAATTATTGTTTTTTTTATAGTTGAAAAGTTCTCGCGAATTGTAGATATTGTCTCTGCTCTGTTTTACGAGTAGATGCGGGAATTTGGTTTTTAATTTTAATTTTAAATACTACTAACTACTGAGTCAACATGGTACTATGGTCTATAGTACTACGAGTATGATATCCAGCCAGTATTGGTATTAGGTCAGGCCATGGCCTGACTAGCTTGAACCGTAGTTTAGCTTGTGTACATTTATATATATATACGTATACGTATATAAATATGTATACGTATAATTACTCATAACTGTATGGATCATGAAACGGACTCGTAACGAATCAGATTTTGGACGTGCGGCCTGCTAAGAAGTATGCAAATGCGTGAAGTTCCGAGTCCTGACTATAAGGTCACACAACTGATTTCGGAGTGAGAATGGCGTAGCAATTAAAACCGCCTGTACATTGTTATCAGGAATCGCGCGTGTTAACACCAATTATATCATAATACCTGCCGTTTATGCACTATACGTGCATGTATTCTTATACGCATAGTGTACTATATTTTTTGGATAGGCCCACATAAACCTTCTACTGTTAGACGGAAATGGGGACTAATCCCAATTTTGTTATTGGCCTCCTATAATTTCAAAGTTATCAATGATTACTTTTATTAATCATTAATAATTTAAGAAAAAGTTTGCGATTTTTATTTACCTGAACACAAGAGTGCTTTACAAGATAACTTTTTTATAATTATTAATTACTATACTCGTACCTTACAATATATACGTGTTGTCCATTTATAACATTTTCTTTATGATACCAAACTTGTCAACAACAGCCCATGGACTGTCAATAGATTGTCCACTTGTTTCCCTTTCTATGAAAATCAACGTAAAATCTTTTATCCTAGGATTTTTCATGATTGACTTGAGGTATATTATCATCCTGCTCATTGTTGAAAATCTTCTTTCCGCTTCTTTCTCTTTTTAGAGAAAAACTGGTTAGGCCCGGGCCTACCAGGCCTACCTACTGGCTACGCCCGTGGCACCGACTCGTACGTTTCTCTTACTACGCGTGTAGAATCTCGGCCGTGTCGCGATGCGCGCGTTCTACGGAATGGACGTACGGAAACGAAGATTATTAGAAATAAATTATTTGGAATCCGAAGAGCGTCGAGCGCATAGGACCGTGTTTTATTATACGCGGCACGGAGGATCAACGATTTGTAGGACAGGACCGTTCGCGCGGTGTATCGATTCGACTCGATAGTGCTGCGTGTATGCAGTTTGATGTTCGGTTTGCCGAGCGGGCCGCGTGCAGCCCATGGAGGTCATCATTTTTCTGTTGACTTAACAGTAAGACATAAAATGAACCGTACGCGCGGCGGCAGGTACATCATAATATCCAAACACTAAAACGGATTCCGAATGAAACGGAAATCCGTCTGAACCGGAAAACGGACAATTTTCTCGGCAGAAGGGGTATTCTACAGCAGTATTTCAGTCGTGGACGATTCACCGGGGAAAGCAGAGAAATAAAATCATGTCCACTGCACGTCTGCACGTCAACATGAGAACGGATATCTTGCTAAATTGTTTAATTTAAACGCGCAAACTATACGCGCGTGCCGAGTATGAAAATATGCATTGCCGTGTTGTTTAAGGCCGCCCCCACTCGTTATGGTAAGGCCCGATTGCTTTAAAGTGACCGAACTCACTTCATTGTGACCCCTGGAAAAATGAAACATTCGTGGAATACAAGCTCGGCCGAAATAAAACGTTTCGACTTCGGTCATGAATAGGGCTAGGAAAATGATGCACTAAAAACCTACAATAAAGACATTAAATAATTGCCAATAATGCTCCAAAAAAAGTATTTTAACCAGTTAGATGCAACAAACAATTAAATACTTGTCGGCATAACGTATTAACAACAACTAATGTGACTCATAGGCCATAGCTCCACGATAAATAACAATACTCCGTACGTTAGCACGCGAATATAAACCCCCATGAAAATTCCTATAATTAGTGAATGCTAAATAATATTATTGTAATTTTAGACATAGTAAACAAGTCAATAAATATCGTTCTCATTGCGTCTGAAGTCCAGATAGTCAACGTAACCACAACTCTCCACTCGGTAATCACTTTGACAAAATTTAAAAAAAGAATAAAAAAAGAATTTATTTTCAGAAATATTTTCCTATAAGGTGAAGCCACGAAATATATAGTAATGAAAATAAATTGATAAAGAATAATTTAGATAACTAAGTACGTGAATGTTCTAAATATGTCAAATATGCGTATAATTAACAAAAACTAAATAAAAAGCTAACAAACTGACACTAAAGTACTAAAAAAGCATTTATTTACGAATATCATAAGAAAATGCAAAAAAAGCAAAATCAAAATTGTAAATTTGAACTCTGTGATGTATGAATCGAATTTTGTTTTTGATTAGCTATGTCCTGGTGTACTAAGAAAGAAAATGCAAATGCTACAAAATCCTAGCCCTAGTCATGAATAATATTGCGTTATCGAAGAAGAACATGAGCTATTTTGTAAAATCGAAACACATCATTTACTGCGGTCGTTGGCAAAGCGTCGCATTTATCAGGATTATCTCAATATAATACATGCATTGTACTCTTGCGCGTAGGTATATCACAAGGAATTGTTCTCGTTGCATTGTACAAAAGGTAATTGTTACTATAAATTAAAATCAATAATTATATTATCATGTTTTATTCTACCGTAGTATAGGTATCAATTTCTTTGTCATGCTTAATAAGTTCCTAAATATTATTTTGATTTCTGTGACTGTTCTCGATTTTACGTAAATCGTAATACGTAAAACATTTTGAGGAGCAAGATTTTTAAAAATCACGACTCTCTTATCGCTGGCCACCCTTGATATATTGTGATATTACGACCGAATCGAGACTCAAGTAAAATTATACAGTACGAGATCCTTTTCCTTAAAATGAAATAAGCTTAAAAGAGTATACCACATAAGTTATAAGTATAACACGATATTTGACGTAGTTTTTTTTTTTTTTAAATACATCATAGAACGCGTAGTATGCGAATAATCAGAAAAAATTAAAAAAGTGCGCAATGCTATTTTACGAATTCCTCTGCACTACGAACTTTTCCGGTTGTCCGTAAGTCTCGGTTGCGCGGAAGTTTCACCGTAACCGCAGCGTGTAACGTAGTATAGATGTTGTGATGGTAAAAAACGAACGGGACGCGTGGGCTCTGTTCGTTATCGTATGTTATTACGTTGTTTGAACTTCGTTAGTTTTAACGCAAACAGACGCGGTACATAGCTAGCGGACGAACGCGGGAAGCTGCTGCAGTCGCAAACGCATCTGAATAATACGTCGGAACATTAGAACAACATCAACTGTATAAATCAACAACTGGCCACGTGTAGTGACTAGTAGCAGCAGCAGCAGCAGCAGCAGCGGTAGCAGTAGTATAGGTATAGTGTTCGAACGATGAAAGTAACAATGAGACGAGACAAGATTGATAATATTTACTATTTAGGTACTGGATATAAAATATACAGTGCACAGTTGGGATCGGGCGATTCTCCAAGCTCAATGCGTTATAATGTATACGCGCGCGCGCTGTTCGCTAGATCTACGCACGTGATATGGGGCCGAGAAACAGGAGGAGTAGTAAATGAAATATTAGCTTATACGCGCGCCTTCGAACGAAATGATTCATTAATTTTTTGGTCTTAAAAAACCGAAGAACGGGTTTTTTATTTTTATTTTTTTCATCTGCGTTTAATATTTGTTCTACACGATGATAATAATAACATGTACGTTCGCGTCGAGAACTTTTCTACTAACCGGTATACGTTTAGCGTGTAGTTCGTAATGTAAGGTACCTACCGCTGTATACCGTATACCACTTGAATGCCGTTTTTTTTTTTCTCTTTTTTTTCCCGTCGAAATAAAAATAATAACAACGGTATAATAATAAAAGCGCACGTATACCAATAAAATAACAATATGTCGTACGCGGCACTCTCAGTATTATATACGGTGCGGTATAGAGATTTTTATATTGAATTGTTTAGAATTTTAGATTGTCAACGTGGAGTAGCGGTATAATGAAACCATTGGTTTTTACAATAATGCGACTTTTCTTTTGTGCACGTTACTTCTGCGTACGGACTTTTTATTTATTTACTTTTTTGCGCAACGTACACACACACACACGCATAGCAGTGCTTCGAAAACGTTCTATACTAGTCCATATTAGTCCGCGTTTCACCGTCGTATACTCTTTCGTGCGCGACAAAACGGTGGAATTTACGGCAAAGCCATTCCGTACCAAATGCGATTAAGGTTGTATTATTTAACTCGAAAGATATAATAATCCTGGGGATTTCGCATCCGTGCTAAATATTGATTCGGTATTCTGCGGACGTGAGGGCGTTTTCGATTACTATATATACATATAAATATAGTAATCGAAAAACGCCTACATTTGTACCATGTGCAGTCCAGGCTCGACGTTTTTTAAGTTTAGATCTGAAACGCGTCAACTGTATAATACATAATGATGCTGCGCGGCGCTGAGTGTTCCGAGTGGCTATGACATTAAAATTCAAACTATATCGGCACCGTGGAAATCACCTATTACGATAAATCCATAACACCTGCGCGCCGAGCAGGCCGACCGTCCCGATGTGGTTCGGGATTCTAAACATTCATTTTTTTCATATTTTCCTTAAGATACGAGTACCGTCGAGAGTCCGCTGTGTAAGGCGACGGACAATTATTTTCATTTGATCATTGTATATACATGCCGAACATGAAGGTTTAGGTTTAATATTATTGTTGAAGTTCTAGTTCGCAGCGAATAATGGTTACGTAACATTATGCGAAGCAAAAGTGAAATTAACATGAAAAGACAACTGGATATAAACGAAACGGTATTATAATATTATACCACTAGCCTAGCACAAGCCTATATAGCCATCAAACAGTTTGTTTACACGTAGAATCAAAATCAAGATTATTTAAATTCCGGAGCGTTCTAGGAAAGGGACGACTGGCCGTGTCCGTGAGCAATGGTAGGGCATTATTTAAATACAATTTTATTTAATCAACGTTGTACTCGTATAAATTATCATTCAAATTAATTTCTCACAATTATTCGAATTAAAATGAATTCGAATAATCATCCAGATAAAATTTAGCGCGACCGTGTCCATAGGTTATCGATTTATCATCATACTTCTTTCGGGTTTTCCTACTTGCAGTATACATTTCACGTTAGTTCACCGTGCACCGTTACAATGATTTGATCTATTTCGCGTTCGATGCTTTTAAATCTAAAACAATCTAAACCATTATTTGAATGCCAGTAACCACTTTATTATGTGGGTATTTCGCTACAACGGTTCCTGTAGGTTTTCCTTTTTCGTCTTTGTACAATATTTTTTCAACAATACTGTCGACAAAACGAATCGCCCAAGTGTTATAATGCTAAATGTGGCCGGTCGATCGATGGTTAAATAATGTGGAAGTATAATAAATAACGTTATTGGGATTTTTTTTTTAAAAATCGTATTTTAATTTCAACACGTCTGCGTGATATATTATAACGTTACTTTACGCTCGTCGGTGAAAAATCAAAACGTAACGTATAATATATACCTAAACGGTTATTGTAAAGTTTGCGTGAATTGAAAATTATTTATCGCCGTACATTTTTATAAAGTACCTCCACAGCAAATGGCGGTAATAATGAAATCCAGAAAAAGCGGTCGTTTTTAATGAAAAAAAAAAATAATAAAAAATAAAAAAAGGAGGAGAAGTAGAAAAAAAAAGTGTTGTGCAAGGTCTTTGAAAACAAATCTGAAATCGTAACTGCACCTGGCAATCGTCGGCAGGTGTTCAAGACTCGTTCTGAATTGGACTTTCACCCATAAATTGCGAAGACTGAAGTATAGAAGGTCAATTTTGTCGTAACTGGTAAACTCATAACGAAGGCGCATACACGGCGAAGAAAAATTATACCCGCGAATATAAAACGATTTTTCCGCATATATGTTTTTTTTTTCTTCTATCGGATTATCGTGGTCTCGAACGTACATATAATGTAACAATATTTTATCAAAGTAGGTATGCCGGATAAATATTTATTCATATTATCGACAACGTTGAGAAAAAAGTTATGACTCGAGTTTTTATAAATATATAAATCACATAACTATACCTACTCTATATATATATATATAGGTATATAGTATTATATTCGCTCTCCAACACAATAATATTGTTGTCGTGCAGAGTTCGAAAATAAAATGTCACATGTATACGTCGCAGTAACTGGATATTATAATTTGTATACACGTTACGTTCGTCAGAAATTATTAGCTCAAATCGTGAATACGTGTACGGCTGTGTATACAAATATCTGTCGTCACAAATATCTGTCATCGTTTACGCGGTATTACGTAAACCGCATAAAATCTAAATAAAGGTATGTACTAGGACAGCAGTTCCCAACCCTTGGGCCGCGAGCCATAGGTATAATATTAAATATTATATATTATAATTTTATGAAAACGTATATAGGTATGGTATGGGTGGGCCTCAAATATTTTTTTACAAAATTAGTGGTCCGCGAAACTAAAAAGGTTGGGATCCGCTGTACTAGGACACTAGGTAGTCACACGAGAATAAAAATAAATCAAAACCACTATCATTTTGTAAACGGGAAAATAAATAAGAAACAAGAAACATTTTAAAATACATATTGGTCTAAAAATATTTTTATGAAATAATATGCACTAACGACTGTAAAGAATCGAATATATGCCAAATATGCCTTTACACCTAAAACATGCAAAAACATGCACTATCAGACTTCATATTATTATTACTATCGTTATGAAACGGATTCGTATCTCAGTTAGCATGTTTTCCTGTGTAGCAAAAAAAACATGCAGATGCGTGAACTTACGAGCCCTGGTTATTACATATACTTAATGAATAGGTAATACATTTTTAAATACCACTAACATAGAGTTAAGTACACTGAATAATAAAATAGTATATATATAACTGATTACAGGTTCTAACTTACTACCACAATAAATTATTTAAATATACATTAATATTATCTAAGTCAGTACATGCAAATAAATCGATATGAACAATGTTCACTAAGTCCATACGTGAAACGAGAGGAAATGTATTGGTTTCATCAGTGGCGCAACCAGGATTTTCTTAAAGGGGGGGTCCAAAAGTATAATTATTTTAAATTAACATGCAAATTTAATTATTATTTTATTCTTTGTTTAATGTAAATATTGTAATTATAATGTAAAATTGAATGATAGTTAAATGTAAAAAATAAAGGTAGGTATGTACAATGCTGTAGAGTTTATAACTTTTGATTCTTTTAAGTAAGGAAAATGATCTCTCCGCCTCACATGAAGTAATTGGAAGTGTGATAAGTATTTACAATAGCTTATATATATTTGGGAAGAAATCGGGATTGCAATCATTAAGTATTTAAATTACACTATTATATTGGATATAACTGTCAGTCAAATAACGATTCCATAAAATTGTTTCTGATTTAACTCGATAAAAATCATCAACATCGTTAGCATAAAACTCAACATGTTTTCTAAGTTTTCCTTCATCAAACAATGAACTTTTAAGTAACATTTTAAATCCACATATTATATTTTGATGATTAACAAAACGATCATTTAATTGTTGTACAAACAAATCAAGAAATGGTAGAAACAAAGTAATTCTAAAATATTCTTTGGGATCTTTGGTTGGAATATTAGCTCGGTTCATTTTTGTCAAACATTTTTATTATTTTAGAAAGACATGACACGGTTCAAGGGGGGGGGGGTCCGGACCCGGGGACCCACCCCCTGGTTGCGCCACTGGGTTTCATCACCATGTGTGTTAATTTTTTGTTTTCTTCGCGGGGACTTGGTAAGAAATGGCGTCGAGTTAGGTGCCATGGGGAAGGTAATTTATTGAATTACTCAACAGTTTTCCGGATAATTGAGAAAAACAGAGAACAAATGCAAAAATTATTTTTAACCGAGATCGAGAATCGAGCCGCGCACCCTCCGCCTTCGTTAATATTTCGTGGCTAGAAAGAGTTTTCAAAAGATTTTCTTTGTAGCCAATAAGAAAAAAGTTTACCGGAAAATTGCGAACAAATGTTGTAAGCGTTAGAACACGAACATTTTAATGAAGTGGCAGGGCGGTTTCAACGAATTTTGATTACGAGATATTCGTAGTTACTTGGTTGTTATTCTATAAATATTCATCGTAGCGCCTCGAAACATGTACCAAGTACTTATATAGGCATTTAACAGACACTTCATAATTTTCGAATAATTTTTTATTTATTTTTTTTTCGCAAAATTTACATCATTAAAAGTTCAACCTACCTTATTTATGACATTTGGTTCTATGCGGCAGCTACATCTTGAGAAATACAAACAGATCCGCCCGACCTCTTGCACTCGTAACAGTTTTTTTCGAGAGCGATCGGTTTGCTAGCATTGGCTCCAAGTCTTAAAGACACGCGCCTAACCCGACCCCAGGAGGTCTCGTCCGACCCAGGAACGCCACCAGTTTTTCCCTGATAATTTTTCAACATTACATACGGCCGACACCGGGAGCGCATCTCTTTCGCAGCGACGGACGGACGATAACAATATTATTATCATGCGAAAATACCTACTACGCGCGTACACCGTTTTATTATCAAAGTCGACTAAGCCGACTGATGACGCGGCGCGCCCACCCATTGTACAACTGCAGATTGTACACGAATTGTTATTGCGTACAGGCACCGCGTTGTAATATATACATTTCCACCGCGCCGCCTGTACAGTACACGGGAAATGAACGGGTAATAACATGTATCGCGCGTAAAAATTATACACCGTTCTAGATTAAGTGGCTCGTATAAGTACGTATTTACGAGGGAAATCAAAGCAGAACGCGTATACTCGTACATACGTGTGTGTGTGTGCATGCGGTAATATAATATACCCGCGCGTATAACATTACTCTGCGCGCGACACGAAACGAACGGCGGGTGTGTGTAACGTACGATGTGCTCTGTAATCTACGAGAGTTAAATATTTCCTAGTGCGCATTATAATATGCGGCGAAATAATACATCTCTTGAAAGATGATCGTGTACAAAGGATGTTTAATTATTTTTAATTTTCCTCTTAGAGAAAACACCGAATTCGTATAATATAACAACTTCCTAATAATAATAATAATAAATAAGATTGAATAGCTGTTTCCGTTTGAAGATGCAACGTAAATGTACATGATTTTTTTTTTTTGAGGTAAAGAAAAGAATAACATATTACAGGTATAATGTGTACGTAACACGCGTTGTACGAACAATACTACGAACGATTTCAGAATCCAAATAGACATAATGTGGGCGAACTAGATATTGATTTATTTATTTATAAATTGTAAACGGGTGAAAACCCTTCAACATCAGACCGAACAAATAATGTCTTGATCAGTACAAGTATAATTAAAAATTACAATTAAATCTATATAATAATATACCAAGTATAATAATGGAACTAACGAATTACGAATTACAATTGTGTAACACTTTGTAAACATTCAACTTTAAAACTTCACGAGACATAAAGAAAAAATCAACAGAGTTCGCAATTATTTTTGCTAACAATAGGACTCGAGGAAAATATGATGCTGAGCTATAATAAATGGTAAAGAATGGAACATAAAACAATTTATTAACTCTAATGCTGATTTGACCAGTGTGAAAACCAACCATTAAAAGTAACTCTGGACAATCTACATTAGCATTTAGTAGGTCATATAAAAAAATTAGATCATTAACTTTTCTTCTAAGTTCGCAAGAAGTAATACCTAACTAAGTGGACTGTATACGGTAAGAGTCCATAGACTGACTTATATTTGATTTAAAACCGATGCAGTATACTTGTATTAAAAATGTTCTAATAGATTAATATAAGCAGCGTAATTGTCAATTGTATAGGCTATAGAAACTTTTACTACTTTCATCCACGTTCGGTTTCGAAAACAGAACATTATGTTGGTGAATGTAGAAGTGATCTAAGGGAGGAATTATTTCAGTGATTTTTCTTCGAGTTGAGTTGCTTGCTCGACAACAAAAAAATTAAAAATTAAAAAATGTTAAGATTTGATGTACTGTTAAGTAGGTACTAGCCGAAATGTGTATTTTGGTGAACAATGCGATAGATTAATATTTAGTATTCGTACTATTATTACGCAAGATAAATTAAATAATAATAATACGTCGTAGTATAACGTTGACCTATATAGTGTTGTTTTTGTACGATAGGACCTATACAACAGCAAAAACGTATATTTAGTACGAGTAATAAAGACACGATGGTTACTTAACGTTTCTGAAGACGTATTATTCTTGTTTTCTTAATATAATCGATCGTCCAATTCTCAAACACAGTGTATTATTATTTCAAAAGTTTCGGAGGGCGAACGTGAACACAAGTTCCGTATAGTTTTTTTCCTGCTCGTTTTTATCAATACTGATCTGTTCGTTGACATTTTATTTATGTTTGATTTTTTCATTACGATCGTCAGCGGTATCAACGGTAGTCGTACGGCTTCTTCGATAAAACCGGATTTTATGTGGTATGCTTCTCTCTCTCTCACACTGCAAACACACACACGCATATACATGAACCTCCGAAAAACGTGTTATCGCCAAATTGTAAAACCTATAAAAACGGCCCAATCACCGTTGGACGTCGCTCATAAAACCTACCCGGTTAAACGTTACACCCTGTAGACGACGAGAGAGCACCGGGCATTCGATACGTGCCGAATCCGACTTCATCGTGACGCCGCTGGTTAGTATAATCTCTTGATCCGAGTTCGGATT
Source organism: Periphyllus acericola (assembly GCA_949715065.1). Classification (NCBI taxonomy): domain Eukaryota; kingdom Metazoa; phylum Arthropoda; class Insecta; order Hemiptera; family Aphididae; genus Periphyllus; species Periphyllus acericola. The sequence continues at coordinate 65,005,341 of OX454264.1, forward strand.
CGGCTCGTTGCAAGCAGATTAGTATAGTATAGTAGCTTAGTCATAAAAATGTTTGTCGCGGAACAAATATCATTACTTCAATCCGCTATACACGAAAAACGATACGTATCATACATTCATACGTTTCAAAAGTATAACTTTCGCGTAGATTTTAACTCTAGCATTAGACTTGTCCACTGTGATATCTTGGTCAATCCGGGTCTTTTTCGTCTGGACGCACTTTTCTGTATAGCGAGAACCAGTGGCGTACCCGTGAGGGGAAGCGATTGGGACATTCCCCCCCACCACTCGAGTGCCGTTACATGTACGTATGCATTTTTACATTTAATTCTTTAGTGTTTTTTTATTTTTACAGTAATTATTTTTGTTGATACTAGTAAAATAAATAGTAAGATAACATTAATGATATAAACACTTTATAATAACTAGATATTTATACATAATATTTAATTGGTTTAAATGTAAAATGTAAATAAATGAGCTTCATTTGAATTAACCGAAATTATGATTCCATTAAATGTTTGTATGGCCCAATAATAATTACTCTATCATCTATTGATAATATTGTAGTAGTTCTGATATTACCTTTTTTTTATAAGAAATTAAAAAATATACCTCGCCCTCCCACTCATGAGAAGGGCTTATGTACGGCCACTGGCTAGACCCGATTTTGCACTTATTGGCTCTATTTATGCAACATTTTCTCCGCACCCTGGAACCGTGTACACGCATCAAACGGTATAGTTCAATACAACTAAAAATAATTTTGATTGGTCGAAACTGTAATATGCGCACATCTCCTGTGACCGTCTTAAACTCAAATCAATAAAAATATTACAGTGCGAATGACCATAGGCGCGCCAGGCACGATTTATTTTACAGGTACTGAAACGTTTTGTAACATAATTTTTTTTATATGTACTGGAAATTGAAATGTGGGTACATTAATTATGTTCTCAAAATCCCAAAATGTACATCATCGATTAGCGCAGAACCATGAAGTAAAATGTGCGCAGCCTTAAAACAAATTCGCACAGGAGGTATCTTTACGAAAGATGTGTATAGGTTGGGAGGGGTGGATATTTGTTGTGAACCGTTGTTGATAAAAACTGTTCAACCACTCCGCCGGGCATATTATTAAGCACGATGATAACCCGTTGGGTGCAGCGCGCGATGGACAGAAAACCGCGACGTGCGCAGATTTGGTATTTTTTAACATTTTCCGGTGTCATCGATTACTGTGTTTTTTCGAAGAACTTCAGATCAATTTACACGCGCTGTATCGTACATAATATTATAATAAGGGAGCCCTGTAAAAAGCGTAGGCCGATCGCCGCACCTTTCTTGTGTACGCACAAGTAGCGCACCCCCCCCCTTAGGCCGACGACGAATGTACCACGCACGTCTCACCCGGTGGCTGTTAAAAGTTTCCGGGAAAAGTAAAAGCGAAAATTGTTACACACAACGTTTACACCGAGATATAAAGCGCGCACAAGCGGTTCGCTTTTTTTTTTTATTAAAAAAAAACCCCCTTCGTTATTTTTTTATTCATACGCGGCAAAAATTACGCGGCAGTGTGTGCAATATTTATACGATATTCTCGAAATACATCACAATGGCTGAAAACGGGTCATTACTTAGTCACATCGCAGCGCGTACACATATAGCCGTGCTGTGGGTATGAATAATTGATTCGGAATACGCCATATTATACGCGTAGGTATAGATTTTCAAACGTACGGTGTACGTGTACGATACACGGCCGCTAACAATGAACGTCAAATATATTATATAAATATAAGTCGTTTAATAACAGCTGAGGAAATTCGAAATTAAAATGGTTATTTTCGGCGTAGCGTTATTTATTTATTTTTTCTCAAGGGTTCGCCGGAGCACACATATAATGTACTCGTACCTACGCGTTAACCGAGTGGTGTACACGGAAACCACTCGAATTTCGTGAGCGAAAAGTCGCATAGGCGCGTTTACACGTTACGTCATTACCGTCGTTGGAAAGACTCATTTTTTTTGGGTGGGCTGAAAGAGGTGCGGTTTTACCCCTAAGTCTTAAAATATTCCGAATCGGCCTACTGGAAGAATGCACCATTATAATATATTTTTTTATTATTCAGTGATTAACGTTAATAGATGATAATTAATAATTTGCAATGTTTATAACTAGAGTTAGAGGATGTTGATGACTTTGCATTTTTTTTTCTCCTAGCTAAAAACTCGTTTCATACCTCCCTGATTCAGAATACATGAATTTATTTTTGAATTTTTAGGCATTTTTAGCTATAAAATCATTTTTTTGTTTTTTGACGTCATTTTTTATATATTTAAGGACATTTTTTGTAGTTTTTGTACAATATGGGCAAATTTTTGTCAAATTTTAGATTTTAAAGAAAATTTTCATGATATTCAAAAAAATAATAGTATTATAATTTTGTTGGGGGTTTTTTCATGATTAAATTCAAAGCGTACCGATAAGATTTACCTTTGTGTGTTCACATTGATTAAACAAATTCTTTTTCACACATACGTCGACCATACATGCTCACCGGGTTATATTTTAAAATCCAGTTGTATAAGTTTTTCATCATACAAACAATAAATATTAACTGATCGATGATCGGGGGAGGAGAAAAGAAGGATACGCCAAAAACACAGACCTTTAAATCCAATTTTAAAATGAATTTGTAATGAGTCCTTTGGGAAAAACAAAAATAACACAGTCGAAAAATAGTATTAAATCCCAAAAATGATTCTATTCATAGCAAATTTAACTACTACTACAACATTTAGTATTTAAAAACGATCATAAAAACCATAATCTTGGCCCATTTGAGTGTCAGCCTCGGCAACTTGTTCCTCCGATCGCACGCCACAATGATTCCAAATACTCGGCTTCGACATAATTCTTAAGACTGTAATCCATTGGTGTTTGCTTTAAAATCCGACTTTTCAACCAAATACTTAATACATCCAAATTAAAAATCAAAACTGATGTTCTATCACATGCATGTGTACTAAGCTATATATCTGTGCCATAGATCATGCAACCACAAATGAATCCCGGCATCCATATGCGGGTTGGGCAATGTTTACGAATTTACATTATCAATCACAAGACCAATTTTAGGTTCTGAGTGAAACGAGGAATGTATGGTTATACCATGATGTGTGTTTTTTTATTTCTTGTGTATGTTATCACGATTTTTCCCAGGAGACCTTATTCTATCAGCAACAATAGTATACGTTTCCGATTTCTAGTTGGTGCACATAATGGCGGAAAACTGACGAAAAATTGCAAGAAAACGGCAATATTTACGGAATTTAAATAAAATTTTTTTTTTATTTTCATTGTCAATCAAAAAGTGTTGATCGTAAGGACTTTACATTTTTATTAAATATTTAAATGGCGATTTTTTATAGCTGGTGAATATTTTAAACGATTTTGAATTTCTTTATACTATTTATAGGTATTTGAAATTTAGATAAGGTAGATAAAATTACGATCAATACTACATCTTATTTATTGGGACTCCAGTTTAAAAAGTAATTTTTTTTGCTTTTAAATAAATATAAGCATTATAAACTTTTGACCTCTTTCACTGAAAATTGCGTTTTCGAAAGCAGTGGTACGTTGGTCTCAAATTTAAAAGACCAATATGATAGTATAATTCACCTATCCCTGTAACTCACCCTACCATGGAGTCTCGTCCGACCTAGCAGTCTCGCCCTTTTTAATACAAATTGTAAAATATTTAAATTTTATGTATATTGGCTATTGTGTTTGAGGTTTTCTCACGTCATACACCTATCAGCTGTGGGTCTTCTGAATCACATTGTTTGATTGACAAATTCTGAGTTTTTATATTTTATTCACATGTAGACGTGCTCTCGCAGTGTTCATTACAGCGTACGAACCGTCAGGAAACGGGATGACGTAAATTGCATTTGTTTCGTAATATGGAACAACTTCGACGCATTTAAATATTATTTATAACCGATGTTATAATGTACGTATTACAATGTAATGGTATACAATTATATTTCAAAGGAATAAATATCGATATTTTACGATCTAAGAACCGACAAGTGTATTTTTAATAAATATAGCAACTGTCGTAATACATGTAGGCACACACTGTATATATACAATATACATACTGATCATTCGTTTTACACTCTTACACGTTGTTAACGATGTAATTATAATTGTCTACTATGACCACCAAAAGTTGAACGAACAATCAAATCCAATACATTCAGTATAATTATACAATGATGAACCTGCAAGTACAGCGAACGGTTGGAATAATAATGGGCCGTGCTAAATATTAGAAAATCAATTTTTTAATTATCAGTTATCGAACGTTTGCGGCATTGAAAAAAAACAGAAAATAGGTAAATTTCGCACAACTTTCATGCGGGTACAGAAAATTGGGCGTGAGACATTTGGGAGTTAGGACGACTGGGGGAGATTTAAAATATAAAGCCAATATATAGCTGTTAGAGTGCAATTACGGATAATTTATTGTTTTTGATTACATTTATAAATACACTTTATTAAAGCTTATCGTAAAACGTGTAATAATAATAATAGATGGAATTATCATTTGAGATGCAAACTCTTGATTTTATTATTTTATCCGTACGTACACAATTTACATATTATTAATACACAGTTGCAAGTTGCACGACTCGTGTTTATTACATTATTAATTAATGTTATTAGTTTTGATGAGTGACGTTCTTTTGAACACTGTTAATACAATAATCATTAGTATTAAGTCAAGCGTTAAAGTGTATATTTGTTATTATAATAATCCACTTCCATTCAAAAATACTAATCCAGTTTTGTTTTTTTTTTTAAGATATACGTGAGTGTTTTCGACAACTACTATACACTACAGCAGTATACGTGATAATGCACGAGCTTGTAAGACGTTGCTATTAGTGCTAATAATGCTAATAAATTAACGAGTACAAATGTATATGACCACCATAATCGCTATTTATTATTGCACCAAAACGTACAGTGTCCCCCTCATATTTTATTCACGTACCAGTCCTGGAATAAAAAAAATAAATGTTTTTGAGCGACCTCATGTCCTGTGCCAAATTTTCCCGACGCCCAAGTGTCTTCGAAATTTATAAAACAAAATATTATAAAACGAAAAGTTTATTTTGTAACTTTTTCAATTAATTGTATACGCTTATGATCGTCGAACTGTTGTCGATAGAACGGCCTTAGCCCGGGGATGATCATGAAAAAAAAAAAAATTTTGATTATTTCGCTGTTAACGCGGGAGATGTGTCGCTCTACGTAAATCCCGTCGGGAGACCCTGTACTTCCTTTGTACCTGTATACTTTTTATCGCCGTACTTCCTTTTATTTCCTGCGGCGCGTATAGCACGGCGCGGTATGTTCACGATCCGTGGAGGAAAAATTAAAAGCGGGACAATACGTACACAATAATGCAAACACGGGAGTACTATTTTAATATGGCCCGATGAAACTTCATAACGACCGGGGCTTGGGCAATAATTGCACACACGACAAAATAAAACACTGAAATCACGCCCCTGCCGTCGTTGTAATATAATATTATAACGGTGACGAGCGCTTTTCGTATAATTACCAACCGCTTTCGTGTACACAACATGTCGTCAAACATCACGCGTGGGGAGCAATAATGGGCCACGGCGTCAGCCCATGCCATGAAATCGATATATACATATAAAAGACAGTGATATTTTCGATTAAACGTGAAATCTCAAAAACTACTTGACCTGCGAAGCTGAAATATGGGTGGCAGGTAATATATATATAGGTAGGTGATGACCGTAAAAAGGGTTAAAAATAGAAAACGTTATTGCTTGTTGGGATTTTTTTAACACTTACCATACCAGTAGCGTAGCCGTGAATTTTTTTTGGAAGAGGTGATTCATTTACACATCATAATTATCACATTACATAAAAAAAATTATTTTAAATTTTAAAACCATAAACTATACATTTAAATCAGATGTAGTATTTTATTTTAAAATATTTCAGATTATTCAGATAATTATTTAAGATTTCATATAATTTCGGGAGGGGGGCTGAAGCACCCCTCTTCAGATATGCCATTGTACCGTTCAAAGTAATACAAATAATGAACCGTTTGTTATTTTATTTTACGAAATTTTGTCCCTAAAGGGGATAAAAGGGGAAAAAAGTTAAAAAAGGAAATCATTATTTCTGGATAGGATTTTTTTTTAATTTAACTTATATTATGTAACACAAATAATGAAATATCAGTTACCTCATTTTCCATTATTCAATCCCTACGAAGGGGTTAAAAGGCGTAAAATGGAGAAATATCTAACTTTTTTTTTTTTAAACATCTACAACCTGTTATTTAAAACAATTAGTTAATTTGATTTATATTGTTACTATTTACTTATCGATTTTAATTTTTAAAAATTGTCACCTGAATATCAATTTGATACCAATACCCAATTTCAAATTAAAGCAGATCTCTGGATCCGTTATGTTTGAGACGACGTAGACATTACCTGTGATGGAAAATAAGAACATATACTCTTGATGATGTTTGATATCGTTTTGATAATTTAACGTCGAATCTTTTATAGTAAATTTTGGCGAATTCAGTGACTGTAGGTAGTTTGAGATCTTTGTGTAGCGATTCATTTGTAACAAGCCAGGGAGCTTCCGTTAAAAATTTTATGGAAATGGACATTTCGTTTGAACTTTGTGTGATAAGGCCAAGTGAGACACTGGTAAAAAATGACACCTAAGTATTTGGTTGAAGGTTGGATTGGAATTGGTTTTTCACTCATTTGAAGTTGATAACATTTGTTACGACTTAGAGTAAAATTAATTTAAACTGATTTTTTTTCGTTAGATTTAATTTTCTACATTTTTACACAATGTGCTATTTTATATAAATTAAATTGGAGATAGTTTATTGCAATGAAAGAGGGGTCTTTGTCAGAAGTTAAAGCGGCAGTATCATCAGAAAATGTAGCGAGTAGTGTATTCGTCGAATGAATCATATCAAAAGTGAATATATTATACAGAGTAGATGATGGACCGCTTACTTGGGGAACCCTTGCTTGATATTTTTTCTTCTGAGCACGAATTTAAATGACGAACGACAACAGTACGGTTTTTTCGGTATGGCTTTTCAATTAAATAGTAAGGGACAGGAAGAAATAGCTTAAATTTGAAAAGTAACCTTTCTGTCGTATCCTATCAAAGCTTTAGAAACGTCGAGGAACAATCTCGGTCTGTAGTGATGTTTTTTATCATACTCGCTGTAGGTAATTATTATAAATCGTACAGCACTATTTAACGATAAAACGAATGAATTTTCAAAAATCTGCATAAATCGCCGAACCGACAAACCACCCTCCAACTAAAAGGATCATTATTGTTTATCGGCTTTCGGAAAACTCTATTCCGTGTACTCGATACGAGTACCTATATACCAGGGGTGGCCAACTTGTGACTCGCATCTTATTCAAAAAAACCAAAATGTACTTATTATTTTTATGAATTTTATTGTATTTGGTACATATTTAAAAAATTTAAATTAAAAAGGTTTAGAGATTATTTGTTACAATATAGGACGTGCTATTCGACATTCGTTCTTAGTAACGTCAGTTGAATACGGATTACATAAATTATACAAAATGACATTGCGGCTCTTGATATCGTGGTATTTATCCATGTGGGTCGTGAACATATTTATACTGGCCCTGCTGTATACAATAATATAATATCGACGGCCGTATATGTGTACCTATATACCTACACCGCACTTTGCTTGTATCTAATAACAATATAATGTACATCCACGTACATAATGTGTGTATTAATATGCAGTGGGCCGAGTTTAAAGTGACATCGAATCGGACAACAATAATACCGTGTACAGCGTGAGCAGTGAATCGTAATGATACGTGTGCACTTAAAAACTATCATAATATAAAAACGTGATGTTTAATGTCGCAGAAAACGAGCCGTACACGAGTGTATAGATATATTATCATTATTATTTTTATTATAAATAATATTAATATTATAATTGTATTGTGTCCGGCGAAGAATAGCAGCGGCACCAGTACAACGGACGAAATCTGATAAAAGCGAACAAACGATGATATATGTATTTTTAAAATCCGATGTTTTCCCGTCGGATAGTATCTCGACAACAAAATATGATTTTGTCGTCAAATATGTCCTGCGTACGTGCGACGTTCGAGCAGTTAGGTCAAGAGACCGAGGACACATACCAGATATGTACCTGTATTACACCGTGTACATCTGTAACCGTAAAAGCCCGATCTCTAGGTAAAGCCGAGTTTTACCGGCAGACGCTAGGCTTTACTGTTCGTAATTGCTACTAGGTATAAGCTGAAAATCGTAATTTTATCCGGGCCTTTTCTGAAAACGTTGGGTACATCTTGGGACTGTACAAATCGAACTGGTAAAAGCTGATGAACTTATTTGATTTTAATTAATTTACCGATCTCATTTGTTTTTTCGAACGGCGAAAGCCGTTTAAAACGATGGCCCACCCTTGTACGAGAGCGAATTCAAAATAAAAAGCCCGTAAATGCTCAAGCCGCGTGCAGTTGTTTGTTGTGCAAATTCGTGCAAGTTAGGTTAGGTACAATGATGAATCGTCAACGGTCTGTGGTGCAAAAGTCTGCTACATATTATGTACACGCGTTGAACAATATCTAAATAATATTAACCGAAATGAACGACGTGATAAATGAATAGTTTTCACGCTGTAACATTTTGTCTACGTTTGGCTTCCGTATCGTGTTCGTGAAAAAGAGTGAACCACGTCAAATGTTTTCATTTTTTTTTCTCTCTAAACAAAATTTCTCCTTGTACACCAAAGTATTTCACGTAATTAAGAAAATCGAAATTTCTCATAATTTTTTCTCGAGATAAATGTTAATGTTTTCTGGAAGAAATTTACCGTCGTTTCAAAGTTATTTTTGAAGTTTTTCCTATCGTTCGAAAACTACTTTAAAAATCGAAAAATGAAGGTTTTAAATTACCATCTCCGCACAGTTTTCCATCCGAAAAGTTGATGCGAAACTTTTGGTGCATATTATACTACAATGCCGGAAAGTTCGAGAGCGGGGAAAAAAAATAAAAAATACACCGGCAAAAAACCAATATATAATCCAATATAAATGATGGCTTCAGTTGGAATCTAAAAAACAATACTGCTAAACGATTTTTTTACCAAAATCATACTGCCAACTTTGGGCAACGCTATAATATGGAACGGCCTCTGTATAATATATAGTATACTGGTGGACATCTGGGACTAGGTTTACATACAATGTTTTCGAACCCTCAAGGCTCAAGGGGACCAACACGGTTTACCAATTTATTGAAAAAAAAAGAAGGCATAAAAAAGGTACCTATACGGTCTACTAGTTTACTTATCCCAGTTAATAATATTCCGCAAAACATGGGTAGGTATCGTCGGTGTTTTCCCGCACCAGACGTACACACACACACAGGGACTGCTTGCTATACAAAGGGCCGGACGATGATGAACGGGTTCGCGCGCGCACCTACCCGAAAAATATTATTATTTTGAAGTGATGAGTTTTCACTCATCACTTCAAAATAATAATATAAAAAATAACAATACGGCGGCGACACATCGTGTCAACGACAATGGACGTTTATCGGACTTAGAGAAATATTTCTCTAACGAGTTCTTAGTAATAATAAAAATACCAGAGCGTCTCGAATTCGGATTTAACATTAAGAGGCGTCGTATCATGTCTATACGGGCCGACACGACGTTCTATTGATCATCGTTTATCACCCGTAAAAACCAACAAACCCAAGTAGTGTGGGTATATGTGGTGTACATGTGTACGTGCGTAAAAACTCTAGGGAAAAGAATATAGCAAACTCGGTAACTTTAAACAGCGTGTTATGAAAAAATCTAGTCGTTTTAACGTTTGGATTGATGCAGGAATCGCATTTTTTAAAAAACATAATAACTTTGCAAATGATATACGAGTATATTGTATAGAAACGTTTCTTGAGTTTTTCCTAGCCGAGCGACACCGACACAAATAATTAGATACGGGTGAACAAAAAAAAAACTTTGTGTTCAGTCGCGATGCAATCATAATATAGTTGGACTACTACTGTTGATGACATCTAAGCATTTTTACAACGATCATCTCATTGTCCGTGGGTCACTTGGCGGACGGTTTATTATAAAAACGGTTAGGTTAAACATTTTTTTTTTTTTTTTCAAAAAGTCTATATTGATTTTACCAATTTATCACTTTTACAGTACCGGAGTTATTAAACAATTTATGCAAATGTAAATAAATTTCTCAAAATTACACTTGTAGGAAAAGCGGCGAACCATCGACAGCGAAAACGACACAATATCGTCATATATTTATACAAAATATATGTTTTTCGAGCCGAGATTCGGATATTTTTCCCCCAAACTCCGGCGAAACCGGGGTCCATAGTTATTAATTGAAACAGCTCCATTGACCGACCACTGGTGAAATTCCAACTGTACTATTGATTTTCCACGTCAAACGATGTCAAACAGTCAAAAAATAAATCACTCGAAATCATATCAGTAAATAATTACATTATTTATATACGTGCAGTGTACAACTCGATGTTATTTTTGACTTTCATTTTACAGCGGCCTACCCAATATGTTTAGCTGTTGATACAGCGGTATACTGCGGTGCGTGCAGATTTCCCGAACGAATATTCAACGGTGAAAAAAGACGAATATAAAATAATAATACGGTGAACGGCCGCTTATGAAACTCGCGGATATAATAGGTATTCAGTCGCTTATAAGTTATAAGACACAAAATCGCCTGAAACAGTCCTAAGTCCTAACGTATCCAAAATATATTAAAAAAGAAAGACGATCATACAAGATTCAAATTTTGATAAAGGTTCTTTGTAATTTTGCTAAAGAAAAAAAATGTATAAGATGTATACATTTTTGGTAAAGTTACGAAACAGTTTAGTTTTAAAAAAGTTATTATCTCACAAAAAAAGCAAAATAAATAAAAAAACATTATGTAAAACATTATTAGTGTTATGTAGACCGCAGTAGTGGTTTCAATTCATGCCTTATATTATACGAGTAAGTACAGTCAGTGCCGGATCTAGGACATTTGACGCCCTGGGCTAGTAAAAATGCAGCGCCCTTAACTGTGCACGCCTTATGTGGAGCCTTATGAGGGCCCCTCAGTGAGGGAAAGAGGGGGTATTTTAATATAAACCTTTTTTCTATAATATTAATAATTTTTATATTATAATAATAATAATTAATTTTGCATATTGAAAAATATAAACATTTTATAAACTTAAATATGGAAACTTTGCTATATTTATATAATGTACATTGTACATATGTATATAAAATATCATATTTTAAAATGTTACACGTATAAAAACATAGAAAACAAACATAATTAATATATTACTTGGTTGTTTTAATTTAACAAAAAACATTTTAATATCTAAAAGTTTACTTTTCTTTGCAACGAAATCTTTTATAATTTCATCATAATTAATCTTTCTTGCAATTTTATGATAAGTTATTAAGTCTTCCTTGCTTTATAGTAGATAGCAAGTATGATTTTATATATATAATATATATGGTTATATTATAAAACTTATATATAATATAGTCATATCATTATCGTCAGTGCCGGCTCAAGGATTTGCAGGGCCTGGTGTGAAATATTTTTTTTTATGAAAGATTTCTCTTCCTGAACACTTAACAAAATATAAAAAATTGGCTATTGGGACACGATTTGATCAATAGTAGGGCCCCTTAATAATGGTTTAAATAAATGTGCTTAATGAATAAGTCTCCCCGATTTCATGATTTTTTTACGCTTACTGGACTAGCAATTGATTATTATTTATTACTTACAAGTTTTTAGTTTTCAAACCAACCGTATTTCAATGTTTATTAGTAGTGCGTCATACCTTATACGTCTACATTATATACAATATAAATGGTAAATACTTCGTATTCATTAAATGTTCTTAGCTTCTTGCCAACAATTTTAATTATTCTAATAGGTTCAATAGTATGTTAAATAAATAACAATAAATCCTCTTTTAATACATAAAATATTAAACAAAGAAAGAACATGAGAAAATAGTTTTAACAATATTACTGGTAAATTTTAAAACAAATAAAATGTATACAATAACTAAATAAATGTTTTTTTTCTGGCTTTTTGATGTGCAAATTGGTCGATAAGTTGGCTGTATTCTAATGTTCCTGCTAATCTATTTTCAATTGAAAGCGTCGCTAGTCCAGAAAGTCTGTCTTGAGAAATGGTACTGCGGTCTGCGAAGATAGTTTTTTATGATTTTCAATTTCGAAAAAGCTCTTTATGCACCTGCAGAGGCCACAGGAATAGTCAACGGAATTTTAAGTGAAATGTTTATATTAGGAAATGAGCTACAAGATGTTTTATGAATCTCAAGAGCTGGAAGGGCAGTAATATTTTCGTTTACCATGGTGCGAAAAATTATCAATTCATTGCATAAATCAGGTGCTTTGATATCTCTGGATTCACCATCTGTTAGTGTCATTTGTAAATCTTAACAATGTTTAAATAACTCATCTTCCCTCATATTTTTCAACTGACCAATTCTGTACAAGAATCCAAATTGTTCATTGTAGTTAGTTATTTGTTCAAATCTTTTTTTCACTGATGCCAGCGTTTGGTCAACTAACACTAAAAAGTACTTAAATGTAAAATTTTCTTCCTCGTTAGCCAAAGAATCATCTATATTCTCATAATCAATCATTTTGGTTTTTTTTTCTAATTCTATTTTTTTTAAACTTTATTTCAATTCCCATTGGTGATATTATTTATTTTGCTTTAACCTTAGCTAATGTATATCCATTTTCTCTATAATTTTCCAAAAATATAATTAAACTATTTAGCAGACTTGCTGAAACATCTAAATCAATTGTTACTGACTGTAGACTCTTACTTACAATATTTATTTCACATAAAATATCATACCATATTATCAAACTTAAAATAAATTCATAGCTACATATTTCTTTTGCTAAAGAATGTGTTTCACTTTTTATTTTTAAAACTTTTGTTGTATCCGAAATCTTCTCTAAAGCTTCTACAACGTTTAATTGAAATCGGATGGCTTTCACAGCATTCACACGACTGTCCCATCGAGTTTCTGCCTATTTTTCAATGTTTATCGCTTATTCCATAGATACTAATAGACTGATTGCATAACGATTAACGATAATTCAATTCCGTTACAACGTACAATGTTTTCGTACAATATTTAATATGAAATCACAATAATAACAGTAGAAGAATAATTTGCAAATGCAAAAGATACTGAACATAGTACATATATTAAACTTATAATAAAATTAGGTAATTGAATAGTTAAATATATTTTTTTAAGTAAGACATTTTTGAATGCTCCCTAAGTACTATATTGGTAGAACAATATTTTAATTTAAAAAATGTATCAAAGTTTAGCGCCCCCATTTCATATATAAGGTAAAGGTGCAAAGCGCGGGGCCTGGTGCCGGGGCATACCTCGCCTCCCCCTTAAGCTGACCCTGATTATCGTAGAATTTCCAAATCCCATCAGTCGATTTTTCTCCGAAAACAAAAATTAGATAATATCTATGTTTGACGAATGAATTTTAAAAGATATCTACATCAGACAAAAATAGTTATATAAATTCCTAAATAATATGTAATATTATATTAATTTTCAAGTTTAAAAATTTTAAATGAAAAAAAATTATATGTACAATGTACATTTTTAATATACCCATACTGGGGCTTTTTGATTTTTCATAAATTCAAGAGCGCCCTCATACCGACGGCGCCCGGGGCAATGATACCCACTTGCCCCCCCCCCCCCCTAGATCCAGCACTGAGTACAGTGTTCTTTATAGCTTTTCACGTTTACCGTTTACCACATCTATCATTATTGCAATCGTAATTATTTTAATATGCAATATCAGTACCTACGAGCGGTACATCGGGGAAACGTTGTAATAATCTGTTAAGTATTAAAAATATATGAAAATAACAAATGTTTCAATAAATCAAATCATAGATAGGTAAATTTGTAAAATTAAACTAACGAAATAATATTAACAACCCGTATCCAATGGTTTATTCGCTCTTTTTCCTTCACTTCGCCCGTGTGCAGGTTCACTCGGTTATAAGACTCACTTTGTACTACATGTGGTGTGAAACTTACGAGTATGAGCGGCGTCCAATGCAACGCGATAATATTACATCGCGTATTTCCATCCAAATCGCATCGTCGCGTTGAGCAAATACAACACACCGTTTTAAAAATCTCTCCGGTACACGCATAGCAATTACGAATTATTAACGTTTGCAGACGGTTAGCCAATTATTAATACATTAAATAAATCGATCAATTTAGATTTTTTCGTAAACGATCGGATTTTTTAATTTACACGTAGGTTGCCTACCCGTAATTATTGTTTTTGTGTAACTATTAATGTTTTCGTGTAATCGTCGTGGAGACGATGTAACACTGTTTCACGAGAACATGGCGCGGATCTGCGGCGGTGGAAAACGGAACGGTGGACCGCGGCTACCATTATAATTATTTCATAATATTATACGAGTACGTGTTGTACGACTCGGCCGCGGTAAATAATATTATTTTAATATGAGATTAATGATCGGAAAGGTACCGATACAATATCATATCTTCGGGTCGGGAGCGCGTACGATGTAGACTGTAGACCGTTTAATAATAGTAATTATGATCGATCCTTTTTTTCGGATGCGAATTCAATGGTAGGCATACGCGTATGGTATACTCGTATACTACTCCGGTGATACCGATTTTTACCGTGGTTCGTCGTAGGCGTTTTCTATCTACCGCGATCGGTGTAATATTATAGGTACATGTCGGTTATAGTGGTCACTAAAATACTGAGAAACGAGTGTCGTGCGTGGACGACCGTGGTTACTCAGTGGTCCGCGGAGTGGCTCCGAATTGTTTTCGAGTAATTCGAAAATAACATTTTTCAAATAATTACCCATTTTACACAAATAAAAATAAGTCCGGATAATTTATTCTTACAACACGTTGATTATCATTTTTTTCTTCTACCGATACCTAAGTATTAGAATAAAATAATAAAATAATTTTTTTTCTCGTTTTTTTTAAAGAAGGAGGGGTACGTGGCCATACTTTGTCTATCTCGAAGCGGCCCATGGTAATGCTAAGAGTCTCTGGTTTAAAGGAGCGTGTCGCTGCTCGGTGTTCCCGCACATTCTAACCTAACCTTCCGGGCGCGGTAAAAACGTCCGAAGCGTAGATAGAGCTCAGCAATGAATCATCGCGCACATGAACCCGATCGCGAAAAAAGTGAAATTTCCCATTCGACTGCAGTTCCGGGTACGTGAAATCGCAAATACAACCGTATACTGACCGTGTGTACAACACTACAACCCCGTGCACGAGTATGCGTTTGTATTATAGTTGGTCAGGTCAGATCTGAACGACTATGTGTACGCGCGTTTAAGGGCACGAGCCGCAATAGTTTTTATTCAGATATACGTCATTTGTTACGGAAATTAAACGCTTAGATTTATGCGAACAAAAATGTTAGAGTGGTTTTGGGGTAGAAAAAAAAGCGTCGGAAACAGCCACGCACACACACCTTTCCAATAACTTTATTCCGTGCCGCCTTATGGGTGTCGTCCGGAGGCGATGCGAGCTTTTATTTTTCAAATGAAAACGCTCTTTTTTCATTACGGTATTTTATTGAGGTCATTTTTCTGTGTATTTTGATGTATTGAAATCAAAATTCGAACGAATGGTTTTTGAATTATTCTTTTTTAATTGCAAAGGAAAATAGCCTGTAAATATGTATCTAAACAAATTTGCTATGCAAATTCGAGATAACGCGAATTTCACAATTTTAAATTCGATTTTAACTTCAATAGTATTTGTCCGACAAAAGTTTGTATCGCCGAAGGACATACTAAAGGTGGCAAGAAAAAAAAATGGAAAACATAGTTTTTATTGCAACTTGAACATTGAAACAAAAAAAATCAAATTGAAGCATTTTTACGGTCGAAAAAAAGGGGTGAGCAAGTCTATAAAATACCCACCGTGCAATGGAATATTTAGGCAATGTTCCTACAACATTATTTAGAAACATGTAATGTTATATTTCATGTTACATTCGCGTAATTGTAATGTACATGGAACCGCTTATGTCCCGAGAAAATAACTTAAATTTTAATATGTAGATAATCATATAATTAGCATAATTACCTATATTAATATTTTTATTTATATATACTCATACCTATATAATAATTTACGATTTTATGTATGAATTGTACATTTTAGCATTGTACATGCTTCGTGTTTAGGAATTTAAGTTTATAAATTATTTATATACAATATATACCTATTTAACAATACTTTGTTATATTTAAAGAGTATTGACCACAAAAAAAATGTATTTTTATTTTACCTTATTAATAATATTATAATAAGTTATTAATTATTATATATGTATATATAAAGTTTTTTTTGTACTCTTATTTCTACATATTACTTACTATTATAACTTGGTCGGTAACGTACCAATCTGAATCTCTCTTTAAACACATACAAAATATATATTTTTACATTGATTTGAACCATGTTGGCCAATATATTATACTCGTATTATTACATCATAATTATTATTAATTATATACAATTATAATTACTGGCTAAATATATATTTTAATATTACATAATAATAGTTATAAATTAGATAAAACTATAATTACCTAGCAAAGAGCTGTTACACCACCAATGTACTCCATGATTTAAAATAATAATTAATAATATTCGAACTTTGAACTGTGAACTGTGAAGTAACAAACTTGTGAACGACGAAATCAAGTATAACTTCGAGTACTGAATAGTTTGGGGTAAAATTTATTAAATTCCATAGACAACCAAAATATTATCTGCCGATTGCCGAATTGTCAATAATAATAATTATTGTCATTACTCATTAGCATCCAGCTGTGGTAGTGCGCGGCAGTTTGGTTTCTTCGAATTCTCGATTTTGTGGGAAAACCCAGCGCAAGCCGTTAGATATTATTTTATGTTACTATCTTGTACATACATTATTTCTATGGAAGAACTTTACGATGTGTGTTGGTATGTTTTTTGCGAGATCCCAATGTAACACAGCTGCAATAATAATAATAATAATAATGAATGTTTATTTAGCAGTTTTTTTAGATAATATGTACATACTTAATATTTATTATTACACTGCAACGTCTATCACTAAGGATGTTTCCTTGTATTGATAGACGTAAGTCTCCAAAATAATGTTTTGTAACTTTGACTGCACAATGGGTCACACTATATACAACGATGGTAAAACCTGCAATAACCACTACGATTTATGAGTGATTTGTACGTACTCTTTTTCCCGCGACACAACCCGTACGTATACCGCGGTACACCGAGGTACATCGTTCGCGTCGGAGCTTGCACGATTTATAACCGCTTACCTTGGTTACGTTTCGTGTGCGAACTTGCGCCCATGTCCCGGTCTAAACGCGCGTATTGGTCGCTTGATCTGTATCACGACTGTATAATATAGTGCGTAATATACTGTTGGACTGTTTTCCGGCGGAACTCGCGACGGTTTCTTTGTCTCGAAACACTGCATCGTGTTACATTGTTTATGAACATTTACGATACGCGTTAGATATAATGTTTTTACTGTTATCGATGTGCGATACACGACGTCGCTCTAGCGGTAGTCGTTCCGATTTTCCATAGAACCGCTGCAGTGTAATGTACTAGAATGTTTCGAGAATAGGTAATATATATACCCGTTGGATATCGAGAGCTTTTACCGAGTCGGCGACGGGCGGACGTACGTGTACACATGCCGATCGAAGACGGCGAAACGTTTTCAAATCAAACACGACTAGGTACGTGTGGTTTGCTATTGCGTCTATAGATATTGTCTGGGAAAACGGTTCGAGTCTCGTATAAGTGGCCGGCGAATACGCGCGTTGACGGAAAACTGCTCTCAGCCCGGGTAACGGTCGTAAATCGTAATAACATAATGTTACGCATTATACACGGTGCCCATCGCGGGTCATAACCCACTAACGGTGACTTATTTTATAATGTAATTCATATTATGGCTGCGGGTACTCAAAAAGATTAACGGTCAAGAATTTTGAGTTATGATTTATTTATTTTCGTGTAATTTTTTTCTCAATTTTTTTTTTTTTTTATATTCGTTTAAATCAATAAAAGAAACGTTGAAAGGGATTATTTCTAAAAATTCAGGACGACCAACTGTATTGTTCACTAAGCCACAATGTGTCCTACAAATATCGAAAGCCTATATTGGTCCGAACGCACGGTATAATCGCACTGCATAATATACCCAGCAGCTGTTTCAACATAACTATAGATGTTATAATATACACGGTACACGTAGCATCACCGGCGGGACAGCTTATTTTTCATCTCTGAAAAGGATTAAAACTTACACGTGAACCGAGGCGTACGCGTTTTTGTTTTAAATTCTATTCCCGGCAAGGTTTTTACGAAAACATGTTTTTATTGGAAATATCAAAAAAAAAAAAAAAAATAGGATTAAAATGGTGGCTGCCGGGTCGGCGCGGTGGTGGCGTAGTGGAAAAAAGACGTGGTCACCGTAACCACGTCACAATGTTTGAAATGTCGGAGGTAGTATAAAACGGCAAACGTTCCGAAATAAAAAAAAGTAAAAAATAAATAATAAAACCGTAACCGACCGGATACCATAATATTATATTGTAACCTGGCAGTGGTGAACACGCGCCGTTACCGCGACAGCGGCGGTCGCGCGCTCGGCGTGTACGCGTGTACGTGCATACGATAATGCGCGTGACCGTGCGGCGTACGGTTTACACGCGTTGAGTGTGCACTGTTCCTGACGAGACGTGCAAGATTTGTAGCCGCAAATGCAATAATGTGTGTCTAGTACTACAATACGTTGTAATACGTAATACCGTGTCATGTACCTTATATAGGTTTCGATCTAAGTGCTATTAGCGGTTTTTCGGATGACGTTATGGCTGTTAATCTTGGCGAGTGTAATAACTACGGTGGGAGGGGGGGGGGGTGGTTAAGAGAATAACAACAAGGGTCGCTTTTCAAAGGCGCGCATCTCTCGTAGACACCAACGACCCCTCGCTACCCTCGACCGCCCCTCGTGTGTATGGAAATTAATTTTTATCCACTCTCGCCGTTCCGCAAAATACACAGCTCTTGCCTCGGAGCCGTGCAAATAAAGTTTTAATCCGCGGTACCGGTAATAGGTACGCGCGCCGCGGCAATACTGTTTTCGCGCTCTCCTTCGAAAACATTGCAACGTGGTCGGGGATGACCTGTTAAATATAAGATGTTCAGGGAAGAAGTTAGGTTCTTTTGAATATAATTAACCGTAGCTCTGGATCATAAATTATATACAGGATCTTAATATTACATATAAATGCGTATTGGTACAGACAATTATTAATATATAAAGGTTTATTAAGACTTACTGACATACTTAACAATCATAGGGCTGTTTCGTAGTTACACGGAGTTCAAGTTAGCGTAATGGTAATCGTGGAGAACTGGCGTCCTCTTACATACCGATTGTCGACCATAGGCCTTACAATATAAACTGTTGATGTGGGGAACTTAATGTATAGTCAGCTTATATTATGTTTCTATTATAGTAATAGTAAAAGAAATATATATACGAGTATATATATATAATAGTAACGATCGTTACAACATCGAAAACTAATATCATTTTTATTTCCTGTCTGTACGCTTTTTCCGTTTATTGTTCACGTTGTATATAGGTACGCGCTTGTAACGTCATCGGTCGACTGTCTGAAGTTTGTATGATTGGGTGAGGGTGGTTTAACGGCCAGCAGTTTTCAACCTTTTTGGAATCGCCACCGCCAATTTATTTATTTTTTTTCGTAAAGCGACCCCTTTAAATAATTAATTATAAAATCATTTTTTTTAAATAAATACTATTTGACACGATGTACCTACAATTATACATTCGAATACCGAGCAAACAATTAAATTTGTTTTCATAAAAATATACTGTGACACGAAAAACGATCTGTTCATTATTTTTGATGACCCCTAAACTACTTTTCTCGTGACCTCTTGGTTGAAAACCTCTAAGCAATACTTAGTAAAATTAAAAACGCGTACAAATGTTCAGCGCGGTTGTCTTGCCCGACCTTTGAATTATAAATGTGGCGCGCTACAATTGCAGACATTTTCTACACTGCACCGAAAAACATTGAATTACATTAACATGTTTTTGGAGGTCGGTCTGCAGCACCGTTAGTTGTGGCCCATTAATATATTATTCAATGTATACAATCGGTCAGAAACAAACTTTAGAGATACACGAGTCTTGCATGAAAGTCACCGTTCGGGCCACCGTCACCATCACGCTATGCAAATCGGTTGGAAAAAAACAAAATAAATATATTGTATCCAGCACAGATACATACACATGATCACTATTATTGTAGTTATAGGCCCTTAGTGTGTTACCGTTGGAAAATCAAAAGTTCACGATCATTTTCGTGCAGACAATCGAGGCGATCGATCATTTCGAGTTGACAGAAAATAATCTCACAAAAGGCCGTCCGACACCGGCATTCCCATACACATAATATTACGTGTTACTCGTAGACTCGCTCTGTAGAACCGTTGAAAACCCACGAGTTGATTTCGCGGTTTGAACTATTATTATCTTTTTTTTCTTATTCGCAGCGCATATTATAAGTATATACACTGTTCACGGTTCTAATTAAAATTGTATAAGTACATGGTACCACTTAAGAACTTATAATACAACTCATAACTATTTTAATTTTTTTTTTTTATTGTAAAAGTTAAATTACCGCGTCTCGTCTAAGAAAAAACAACATTTTTAAAAATATATAATATGTACACGGAATTATTGAACTTTATGTGTGTACGAGAGTTATGTACATGCAGCTTTTTAGTGCGCGCTTCTTCGCGTCTCGACGTTAAATATACAGGTTCCGTGTTTGTACAGTTTCGCGTAGGTACTCACTCAATAAATAACGATAATTCAAATCAAACGTGTGTGACGCTGCGAACTAAATAATAAATAATCCTGCAATAAACAGTCCGTACCATTGACAATAACATGACGTATAAACGTATTGATTACCCCCGCGTCTCGTCTTAAACACTATCATCTGTCTTCGGACAAAACGGTTCTGGCGCTTAAGTTACGCTGCACGTGCGAGCGCGATGTAGGTACTATGTTTCGGTGAACAACAATGGTCATCAACAACAGTGCCAAATCGATGGTACCGATCAGTGGCGTAATATTAGGATGTTTCTTTGGAGAGGATATTCAATAAACTTATACTAACCCTAGTAACAAAATGTTGTAGGTACACATTTTTAGTAATACCTAACTCAGTTCGGGATGATTGAAATAAGGATAACATTTTGGCTTCGTCACGCTATTAATATAGTTTCAAACATGCATAAAAGAAAAAAAATAATGAAAAATATTTATAATAGAAAAAGTAGCTCTAGGAGAGAGATATGTCTCCCCCACCACGCCATCCTTTGCCTTAAATACGCTATTGTTACCGAAATAAACGTATGTGTAACGAATGGACTGCAGCGTGGTGGATACGGGGAAATAATTTATGCGACTATATACACGTGTCCTAGTGGTGTATTTTTGGGAGGTAGGGGATCATCACATCTCGTTTCTCATTTTTTCCAAAAGTATTTCTCGGTGGTAATTTTTACATTTTGCTCTCATAAATGTTTAAATTTCTTAGAAATACATGAAAGAATTGAATATTAGCATAATACTCTTATAGTGTTAATAATGTTATCCTTATTCTACGTATTTCGATTGATCTTCGTTGTGACTAAAAATACGTTAACCTCGTAACCACTAACCGCGGAGTAATTATCAGTGAGTAGAGAATAAAGATATCCCGTTTTCTAGGAAAAATACCAAATGAGCCATTAAATGTGTAGCCGTGTGTTGATGTGCAGTGTGCTCGCGCCCTTTTCCTTTCCGACGCAGCCAAGGAATATAATACAAATCCCTTCGAAAATTATTATAATTACCATCGACTTCCGCGAGCGTGTCTGGTACAATAAAAGCGTACAGCGAAACGTGCACACACATATATATATATATATATATATATATATATATATATATATATATATATTATATATATATATATAATATGATCGCGATACCGAACGCGTGTTTTCGGAACAATTTTAGTTTTTGATCAAAGTCTGCAAGCTCGGCGTTTTCTGATTTTCGGTATGGGTGTATATGCGTATAATATTATATTATAATATCGTTTATGTAGCAATCATAATCATCGCGGGTTATAATACACCGCAAGACTTCAAATGGGACGTTCGCAGCCGCGCAAAGAGCCTCGGGTGAAGTTTCTTATGGGGTAGTGCGATCATCGCCGATAAACAATAAGTCAACCGCAGAAGCAAAAGTTAAACAACATTTTTCCGCTGGTAAGTTGCGCGTCCCGTCCGGATTCATAGAACACACTCACACTCTCTCTCTCTCTCTCTCACACACACACACACACACACATACACACTAATATAATATACAACCTTTGTGAATATAAGCGTGTGCTACGTACATAATCTAAACAGATATGTATTGTGTTGATAAATTATATTAATATTTATCGTGTAAAATGTAATCAACCCTATATACCGCATGATTTTAAACTCTAATCGAAGCTCTTTAGGTGCCGATTACAAAAAAAAACATTTTCAAAAGTTCAACGGTTTTTTAAAAATTCCATATGCTTCTTCGTGTAATATCTTGACGTGTAATCACTTACCGAGCTCACTTGTTACGACTATTTTTGGCTCCCAATGCGTTTATAAGATTAATTAACGTTTATATGCATTTATTGTCGTATAAGTTATATGTGTATACATTTTTAATTTTTCTGGTTTGAAAGTTTTTAACTTTTTTTTTTTATTTAAAATATAAAATATTTACCAACTGTTATTTTTTTTCGTATATAATTAGAAAATTTAATGAAAGATAAATCCGAAAAAAACATGGAAGTATGATTTTTATACATTTACAATAACGACTCAAAAAAAACGAAATGATAAAACTTATATTTTTTTTCTATTGCGACATTGAGTTTGATTAATCAAACATAACATAACACTTAAGGCTTTGACGGAAGGCAATTAGAATACCTTTTAATTCGATCCTTTGAAAAGTAATAATATAATGTTAAGCAGTAATATAAAGCAGTACCTACGTTATAATGGACAGTGCTTACAAACAAGGCGTTAACGAGTTACTTTTGATTGAGTTACGTAACAAGTTATATTTTAAAATATCTAAATTTTAACCAAATCAACTAATATCTAGCGGCGCGCGCATTATAAACCGTGGGCACTTTTTAAAAATGTTTTCCTAATCAATTCCGGTATGTATAATAACATTTCTCAACGGTATCGGTAAAATTATACGTTGCATTTGCGGAGAAACTATAACGCTCACCGTTTATTGATTTACGTGATGTATAATTATTTTTACAAGACCGCAAAAATCAATAAACAACCGGTACTCTAAAATGTATTACTATAATATACTGTAGAGTATAGTCATTCGAAAACAAAGGATAATTTTAACGATCATTTATTTTCCAACTCTATAATAAGTCGAAACAATTCGCAAACGAGTGTAAGAACACCTGCAGTGTATTGCTTGTGTGTTGATATTGAAAATTCAAACGTTTTTTTTTTTTTTTTGAGGAGTAACACAGGAAGAATAAGGAGCTTTATTGAGATTCTAATAAAGTCGAAATTGAGTTTAACGTTACAATAAAATCGATTATCATGATCAAATCATAATGGTTGCGATTCGAGAAACCACAATGTAATACACAAGAATGCGATTACACAACATAATCACCGGATAAATCGTAACTTAAAAAATTCGAGGCACAATTCATTGTATTTACACGCGAACTCGGTTTCTCGATAGTATGATTTTTCCGTGATGTTGTTTGAATACAATTATTATATTCGAGCGTTTCTCACGAGACCGGTTGTACTACGCGCGTAACGTGCGCTGTACCCTATACATTTTAAATTTTAATCATAACGTCTGTGGATTGCAAAATAAACACGTGCACTTCGCGTAACGGAAAAACGATCGGTCGGCATAATCTGCATTCATCGGGCCCGTCGCGCTGAACACCCTGCCGTTTGTTTATTTTATTTATTTATTATTATTGTTTTTTTTTTTTTTGTCCTTACGATAATTGAAAACTATAAATAACACTGGTGTGCAATTAGTGACGGCAGCGTTGTTATAGATATCTTCGTGCGCGTATGCATCAGTATACTGTAATATACAGCAAACATTTTACGGTTTCAGAAAAACTTAAGCCGACGTATACGATACGGCGTCTAATTATGCCTGGGGTTTGCCTCCGTAACACACCGCCGTGTATGTAATATACGTCTCGGCGGTACTTGTTACGAATGTGCGTGAAAAAAAAAAAGAAAAAATCAAACTTATGAAACAGTACTAATATTAAACACATTCAGGACCCTACCGCACTGCAGCTGCGCGCGTATACACTGTCATTATACATTTTATTATTATTTTTTTAACGTATACATTTTTACCGAGGCAATCAGCAATTTTGACGATTCCCCCAATAAGTCCGTGTAATGAGGAGTGCGGCAGCGTGTGGAGTTACCTATACGGTATCGCCGTATCGGGTATAATGCGTGTAATCATGATGATTATTATAGAAGTCTATATTTTCCCGCTGCACGCGAATTGCGTCCGAAACTACCTAAAATATTATAACATCTTACACCATGACGGGTTGACTGCAAGCACTGCTTTCAGAATTAAGTAATTTATTGAATGTTTTTTCATTTTTTCTGGTCTCCCATTTTTCAAACCGTATGAGGACGATATTGCATCGGTTTTTCTCGACTATGAAAAAATACATGGTCGATGATGCACGGACTACGAACAGTTTTGCCAAGCTTCTCGCTTAAAGCTTAACTTATATCTTCCAGTGCATCGATGTACATATTAAAAAATAAACGTGTTTTACCATAGGTATAACGTAGCTAGTTCAGTTCGTATGATTAAAAAGACCGAAAGTATGTGAAAATGAAAATTTGTTGACACAATATGTGATTTATGGTCACTTATTGTTTTCTGATCGTATGAAAAATTAGATAGATAAACGATCGGTATTTTATAAAAACTATACTTATACAAATTAATTAAGAAATTATTTTTGTTACAAATTTTTAGCTATCATCAAAATCATTGAATGTTAAATGTTAATGAAATTAGAATAACATAAATATTACACAGAACTCATAAAAGTGTAAAAAATGATATAAAAATTAAAAAAATTACCTTAAAGCGCTAAAAATGATCTAAAAATCAAAAAAGTCCAAAAATGCAAAAAAATAAAATGCAAAATTAAAACCGTATATTTTATTAACTCGTTGATGACCAAATCACATTTTGTGCTTGAAATGCTATTTCTCGTAAATCATGAAAAAAAATGCGAAATACTATACTATCCTAGCCCTACTTATAACCGACTTTTTTTCAAATGTATTTGCTTACGTCCAGACTGTTCTTTGCGAATTTCAGTGTTATAAGCGATTGCACCTAATTGTATCCGTGATTGTCTTACAAGCGGCGTCCGCTGCATCGTATACACATATACATGTGCAGTCCGCTTTTGACGGGAAAAACTTTAAACTTGTACGTATAATGTTTTATCTTCCACCTCCACCCCCGTCCATTCCCACGCCACCGGCACGCCGGAGGTTTCGTTTCAATTTGCAGTTTTACGATGGTATTATAAATGTACCGCGTTAGGTACGCGCTCGTTGCGTTATCGCCGTGCATCGTATCATGTTTAAAGCAAATGTTATTTTTTTTCAATTCGCGGAAATTATAGTACACTTGTTTTATTGCCGATTCGTGCTTTTATTTACGATGCACGCGCATACTATTATTATTATTATTATTTTACCTATACGCGTTGTTAGGCGCGCACGGTTATTGTGAAGTATTTATATAATAATAAATGCGGTTTCGGTTTCGCCATTTTACTTCACCATATTACTCCGGATTCCAAGCGAATTGGTTTTGTTTTCGTTTAAATTCTTTCCCATTCTTTTTTTTTTTTGCTCTCTCATGATATACAAAGGATTGTTTTCAAAATGCATGCGTAGACCTAAGAATCGGTTAAAAATCTCATTTTTCCGGTATTTTGTGGCAGATTATTGGCCGATTTCTCAACGCTTTAAACGCTTTTGGAACACAGTTCTTTTTCCCTCTTATTTCTACACGGTGTGAAGTGAATTGGAATGTAATATTGTCACAATTAAGTATTAAATAGTTTATAGAAAATTATTAAATAACGCGAATAATACATCAATATAAATAAAATATAAAATACAAAAAAAAAAATAAAAGTGCCTGTCCGGAATATTATTGTATTTGTATACATGTGCAAAAATGTACGATTTAAATACTCGTCATAAGGTATTATACTACAGTAGCTATTATCTATTCTAAGATCCAGTTGTTTTTAGATATTTCAGTAATACAACAAGTAAACATCATTTTTAAGAATATCGACCATGAAACAATTTCTACTTTTTTCGTATTATAATCAACAGCAATTAAAAATCTTCGGTAATTTTTGACCTTTTCAGTGACATTTGTTTTTATTCCCATTATGTACAAAATATTTATTATTATATATTATACATAATAATTATTATTAATTGTGCCAATCTGTGCGTAGCATAAACATTTTTAAAAGAAATTCTTTAACTTCAGACTAGACATAGAGGGTCAACAAATTATACTCGTAATATTTTCATTACCATGATGTAAAATAAAAATAAATGTTTAAAATCATGAATTCAATGAAAAGTGAAAGTTGATCCATTACAATTTTTAAAAAGTGAACCTCTATAAAATGGCTATCTTCGAGTTGCACAAAAGTTTTAAAATAAAAAGTTAATTTTTTAATTTCCTTAATTATACACTTATATTTACCATACTATTAACTTTACTAATGTCAACATGCCTTTGCACGGGAATGCTCATAAGACAAAAATAATTTGACTATCTCTATTAACATGGGATATATCGCTCTGTATAAGTCCCGGTGGGACACCCTGTATATCGTATCAAATGAATTGGACACCAGTGTGACGTGTGGCTGCGTTATACTGTAGAATAGCGAAATTTTTCGTATAACACATAAAAAATATGTGAAAATTCGTAGATATTTTTAGAGAACTCGTCATTAAACATTTATGCTCGGACATTCATTTTTAGCGGATAAACTTTCTACATTGTTTACATGACTCGTGATTCGATTATATTATAACATTAGCTATTATGAAAAAATATAAATTTAAACAATAAATAATACCATTGTTTTGCGGTTGATATTATGAAAAAAATTGTGCAACTAAAACATATCTAAAACAAACTGCGCGATAAGTTTATGGAATAGATAAAAGACACTTTTTAACTGCGGTAATTTTTAGAGTACCTTAGCGATTAATTGGGAAATTTTTCAGATATTGAGAGAAAACCTAATGGGAAAACGGTATTATTTTCAACACTCCCGTTTTAAAACTGATTTCTTTTTTATTTATTCATTTTATTTTAATTTTTTTTTTTGTTTCATTTAAAAATAATTATCTTGGTGACTCGAGATTTTCATCAATCGTCCGCTCGCGTTATTTCAATATTATATACAGGCATATGGTACACGTAACAGGTCTTATACATCAAAAGTGACGCGCACAGAGTCGCAGCATCATCATCATCATTGTGTTGCACAACCCGCACCAAACGTTACACGAGGACAGGTGATCGACCCGATATGTTACAGTAACAATTTTCATGAAAATCCGTAAGATTTCATACGCAATAATGCGATTTTTTCCCGTTTTCAAAAGCGATATTGAAAGGCTACGGCTCAGTCGTAGACATTTTAAATGCTTTTTTTTTCACCGGACAAACCGAATAGTTTAAAGGATTTGGGCTGCACTTTTATTTTAACATTTAATACGTATTAAATATATATATATATATATATGTGTACGGCGTGACCGTACAACGAATTATACACACAACGACCCTATATAGAATATAATCGGTGAGTGCTGCAGTTTCAAGCCATCAAACATTTGAGTTAGGATTGCAGGTATATCGGGATTAATTAATATTGAACGACATACCCTGAAGGGACCTGGAATGCATAATTTGGGGAGGAGTGATCGAGTTTTGAGCTATATCTCGTCTAGACTATTTAATATGTTAATAAATAATAATTATTATTATCTTCTTATTGTTTTGATGATGGATTGCGTGTACACATTTACGTAATATAATTCACGTGCTGCGGCAAGGTAATACTTGTATAGCTATTCACGAAACGGCTGCGCATTGATTCGCCATTGCGCTTTAGAATTTAAATTAGTAACGTAGCCATGTAGGCAAAACGTTGATTCGCAGCTATACGCGAGTACGTACACCAGACGTGATACGACTGCCCGGATGATTCCATTCGGTTCTGTCATATTGGAGGTTTTTTTTATCTACTGTTTTCTATTGATGTTTCATACATGTTTTATGCGTCCGTGCTTACAAGTTTATCAAACGTAATAAGTACGCACTGAATCCACTGTTCTCTCGTCTAGTCGTATTAGATTCGTCCAATCGTTTAAAAGATCGACCGCGGCGTGGCGGTGTTGTTACAAATACTATAATATAGTACCGGTAAAAACGCGAATCCGTGTCCGATCGGTGACCGTCACAGTACATACCTAGTAATTGACATACCTACCTACGACCTTAGACGAACATTGGGAGGGGGGCATGGAGCATGGGGCACCCCCTCCCCCTAGGAAAAATAATATGAACTGGTAATTTAATAAATATCAGAATTACTATTAATATTATAGTGTATGAAACAAATCGATTAACAGTTATTTTGGTATATATTTTGTTTATCATTATATTTTTCTGTCCTTGTGAAAATGAATGAAATAACTTATACTAAATCTTTATTTAATTAGCATTTACAAAAAAAAATTGCCTCTCCCACTAAAACTTCTCCAATGAGCGCTCATGCCTACGACAAAATCTATATATCATAAACAATGATTAGCTGGTTTCACCAACATTAGTCAAATATTTAAGTATTTAACTTATTGTTAACTGTACTTCAATTAATGAAAATCTGGTTTCGCCGATATCTGTTATCCTGATCGTGTTATTGAAATGTTCGATAAAAACTTTAACCACGTAATATTGAAATATCTTAAGGCTACTAGTATTTAGTCCTTAAGACACTATAAAATTTACCGACATATGCCATCATGTGTCTGCGTATTATCATCACATTTCGTGATATAAAATCAGAACGTTTGAATCTAGGTAACCGCTTTGGTGGTCCAATTAACATTTCGCTGACTAGTCAATTAATAACAATTATTGATGAAATCGATTTAAATTAACCGTACGTTAAATTGAAATGCGAACAAAAGTTAGTGAAACCGACTGCGTACCGAATACAACCCCACGTGTCCCCTCGTCTGAGCAAGTAGTATAAAAGGTATAAAATTATAAATAACCCGTATACTTTCACCCCTCTTGAAGTCCGCGACTTTATCGCTTGGATTTTTGAGCCATTGCAATATTATGCACAGACACATTAATTGTTGTTGTTCTTATTTCCTCCCGAAAAATGTTTCTGTTATTAACTGTTATCCTCTGTACTCGTCCATGCATTGTGTTGTACGTACGGACGCGAGGGATATAATATATTATATAGTGTTTGTCGTCGAATAATTTTCGAATAATATATTATTTATATTTATGTATACGCGCACGTTTCCCGAACGATTTAATTACGCACAAACACGCATGTTACATAGAATTTTCATTTTACACACACACACACACACACACACGCGCGCGCGCACACGCACGAACGCACTTGTACGCATATTGTGTGTTTTAGTAGGCATGTGTGCGTATTTTTATAGCGATCTCGCCGTAGACTGCTGTCCAGCGTAATTACCATGTTCTTCCGAGATGACGTGACCCCCCGAAAATGTGTGCCAAGTGCCGTGAGAACTGGTTCGTATCGTATAATCGTCAGATTAATTAAAGTGAATAAATTTGTACCCAAGTACGCGCTGCGCACATATATTATAATATACATGTACGTGTGTACGCGCGTATAAATAATATCGTATTCCGATACCTCGTGCTGGCGTGGACCTGACGGGGTGTGTGTGTGTGTATATACCTGTATAAATATAATGTACGTACGTATGGGCACCTACGATCAAACGACATACGCGTTTCGGTGGACAATTTTTTTTATCTCGAAGACTAGATTTTTTATTTATACACAACATCTCCTTCCAACGTGCGCTATATATATACGTGTTACAGGGTGATTTTATAATCGCGCTCGCCACTTTTTTATGCTTGCATTGTGCGCGCATTTGTTCAAACTCTGATACGTGGAAATCGGATTTAACTACGTTTTCAAACAGTTGGCTTTATTATATACCCTCTTATGAGCAGTATCTTTTGTGGCAAAGTCATTTTTCGTATTTCAAAGGGGAACACCGATTTTATTTTTTAAAAATAATTATTCAGCGCACTTTACGGGAATTTTCCGATGTAACATAATACAGTCGGAAAAATATATTTTGGAATTATTCAAATTTAAAATTCCGTATGTAACGACGAGAGTGTAAAATTGTAATTAGAATATTGATCATTTTCGTTGTGGTTTCAATATTATGCAAATATAATACATATAGTGATGCGTATAACTTGGTGTGCACAGAAGGTATAGGTGTTACGTGTAAAGATAAAAATGACATCTAAAAACATCGCTGTCACATAGAACGGCAGTGTTTGGTATTTTTCTCGTGCACTACGCCAAAAATATCAATATTCTAATTGCCAGTGCCACGCGGTTTGATACGCTAACGCTGGTCCGAAGGTTGACTATAATATTATTACGTCGACGATTTCAGAAAAATTAACCGAATCGTTATTTGCGCAGAAAACAAAAAAAAAAAGGTGTTCTCGTGCGAAAAACGAAAATTTGATTTTGTCACGCGATACTCATTGATAGAGGTAAAAATAAAATCACTGTAGGTACAGGAAAATAATAGTTTAATAGTCTTGTCGAAGGTTTTCCACTGGGATGGAAATTAACGAAAAAAAAAGAGCATCCAAAAGGAGTGATCGAAATCACCCTGTACACGTACGCGTAAAATGTACTCACACGTGTTATATATAAATATATATAAACGAGCGTATACGACTCTGTTACACACTGCCACCGTAGTCTACACGTATAATATGTGTGTGTGTGTGCGTGTTGTATAATAACCAGGACGAGACGTATATATACGTGTATAATGAGCTGCTGTGGCTACACGTTAAGACATAGAGAGCAGGTGCAAATTATTATAGTTTTTATTTAGTTTTTTTTTTTTTTTATTCCTTTCGAATCTCAGTCGATCGACTGGTTTACTCGGGATGAATAAGAAAAATAAAAAAATAAAATAATAATAATAATAACAAGAAACCAGTATCTTCGGGAGCCCGCCCTATCGGGAGCATCGACAACTAACACTGGTCCGCCGCCGCCGCCGCCGCCGCCGCCGCGCGCTTATAGTAGTATCTGTATTTCACTGCCAACTATAGTTACTACCGGCTTCTGGAATGCAGTCCCTTTCCACCGATCGCGATAGTCGTACGCTCGTCGCCACCGTGTTCGTCTCTGCCGCGCGCCAGTTCACTCGTCCGTCTTCGCACGCGCGGTAAGCGGTTCCGACTCGCTCTTCCATCGCGCTATTCCATCGGGTCGTACAGCCCCGGACCCGGTCTCTCTCGTTCTCTTTTAGCCGCGATCCCGTTCATCTGATTTTCGTTCTCGCATCGTTCATTCGGTTTTCGGAAATTTTCTTTTCCCCCCTCTCGCTCCGCAAGCGAACATCACGACGCACGACACCAGTAAATACCGTTCGTAACGCGATATTATGCCAATCGATCTCGTCCGTCATTGCCGTCGACTTCTGCACTAGACATTTTTTTTTTTCTTATATGGACTGTCCGAAGACCCGAGACTGCACCACGACGTCACGTTAATCAAGTAAGTGCGGTATATTAATAACAATCATCATTCCCGTGCACGCGGTTCACGTGGGCATTTAATTTAAGTTTTCCCATAAGCGCGGCGCAGGTAACGGTCGGGGAAAAGTCGAAACGTTTCGCGTAACACAATGTATTTGCGAAACACAATTGTGGTAAAATAAGTGTGTGCAAATACGATAGTATATACTAAAGCTTAACGAGATTCACGTGCGATCGTTGGTGGGAAAATTTATTAGAATTTATCACAAATCGTCCAATCGAATATTTTAATTAATAACAAGTCTTCAGTTGCGAATAAATCGTTTTTGAAAAAAAAAAAAAATGACTGAATGGAAAAATGAATAATTTAGTCCTTTGGTGTACACATATTATATTATACATGTATAAATATTATATAAATACCACGAACGATTTATAAAACGATATTAATAAATTATTAGTCTTATACATTTTTGGTGACGGTTAATAGATTTTAAATTAAATAATTACGGGTATATGATGTATATGGTCTGTTTTAATGAATTATATATATTTTAATATGTAAATAAATATTATTATTTATGTAATAATAATATGTTATCACCGGATGAGAACTGTACCTATTACTGTGCGCTGCCGCCCGGAAGTGTCTCGAAAATATTAGTATCATGATGGAAAACTCGAAAACATCTTCATAGATATAACTAAAACGCAAACATATCGATAAAAGTCGGTGTTCCGCACGCGCGGAATAAAATAACGAATTCGTTTTGTTTATCGCGTTAATAACTTTAAACGTACGATATTATCGATTTGCTCGGTGATGTACAACTTGGACCGTTTTGCGTCGTTCGTCGATCTGCGAATCTATAAATGTTGTGCACCTCTAGCATCACACACGATTATTTACGCGCACAACAAACCATCTCGAGTAAAACGCTAGCGATAAAAATGACCCCCCGCTTCTCGTGTTCGATAAATTTGTTAAACTGCACTCGGAAGAGAAAAAAAACGTCCGAATTCGAGCAAACCAAACACGCGCACTGCACATCGCTGTACAATAATATATACGTCTGTATTACTACATATTATTTATACGATTGAATCGTATTATTACACAGCGGGATAAAATTTCCGAGTAAAAATTACGTGAGGTCTATTGTGGTCAATGTAAACGAAAATTTTAAATTTTACCGACAAGAAATTGATATTCATTAGGTACGCGGGTGGAACGAAATCCGATACGGCGTGGGGCACGAAACACGTAAGATTTACAACGCGGGTTATTGGAGTAAGAAAAACGATATGTTGTCAAAGCTGGGTCGGGGCAGAAGAAAAAAAAAACTACACTATTATACATCCTAGATTAGTAGCGAAGTAAAATAAAAGACACACGATTATATTTTCAAAAAGTTTTCAAAAACGAAGTGAATAAATTTTTAAGCAACCTGTAAATAATAAACATGGATTTCGGCACTATAAGTGCCTAGGGAAAATCTTGCGTTACGTGATGATTGATGTAATACTCGACTTCTTTCTGAACCGTCGTTGCATACGGTTTTTATCAACATTGTTCGATAAAACAAAAACAGAAATAAAAATAATAATAATACTGTACGCGCGCTGCAGTTTTCACGAAATTCGATTTCTGTTATAATGCGAACGCGATGTTATATTATTATATTGCATTAGGTTCGCGTACAACGATAAAAAACGATTTCACCGAGCATCGCGTGTGTGGGAGTACAAAGTGTGTACACCAGTACGGTACGTTTTATGTGTACGCGAGTGCGTACCGGTACGATTAGCATTAGTCAAGTGAATATAGTTTACCGATGCGATCGTCATCGATGCTGCATGTCATATTATGCTAATCAACTTCGGATACAGTCGATTGTCAGCAAACGTTCTCTACCCGCGGTAGCGGGATCCATATCGAGAAAAATATTCCAACACGGAGCGTAAGCGTAGTTTGATAAATATCGACAATAGTGCACGCTGCACACGTACCGCACTGGTAGGTATAGAGTAACGAGACACAATATTATAATTTATAACTAATGCGGCTTTATTTCAACGAAACTTTTTCGATTATAAAAACGTAATACGTGTACAGCGGGTATAGGTAATCTTTCGCGAAACTATATAAACCACATAACAATATAGGCGACCGATTACGTGATATTAATTTATTTTTAATTCGTATTAATCATAAGGCGAATAAGGGACGCGCATGTAGTATTACTACGGTGCGGTAAGTTAAACCGTCTAAATATAGTCGGATAAGAATAGTATAATATGCGGCGCGTTAAACGGGTGGTGTCTAGACAGTGTATTTTTTCCCCCCCGTTCGAAAAATAGTTTAACCGTATTATAATACCTTCAACGATGAATGGGAGGGGGGGAGAGGTAAGCCGAACCACTGTCTTGGGATGATATAATTTTTTTTTGTCGCATTCATCGAGCGCGGAGTATTCGCTGAGATTATTATAAAGAGAGAGAGAGAGAGAGAGAGAGGATACCACTTGACTCTTTGCACCAAATGTAATCGCAGTCGAACGGGTTTCCGTTTCACCAGCAGAAGATTATCGCACATTTTATCGCTAGTGTTGAAACTCGAGCCCTTTTTCGCGCGCACGTTCAATTACTTCAATTGTTTGTACGACACACTAAATTTTCTGTAATCCGTACCCGGCAGTGGATGATGAGCCTATACGTGAAGCTTCTAAAAATCGATTTAAATGATGTGATCACATATTACATAGAAATGGGGTGATTATTTTTTTTTTGTGCTCTGTACAAATCGATGATTCTACGATATTCGCATTACTCTGCTCTCTTATGTGACTCCAACGAACATTGTTGTACTCTTTATTTATACTCTATAACAACATTCTGGGCTCCGATACACGCGTGTAGGTAAATATCACAGAACGTCCACCGAACATGATATTACACGAAATGACATAATATTATATATGATACTATTACACTGCTGCAGTACTACTCGCGTAGGATCGTTACCGTTTCCGTATATTACCGTTGTTTTAATCCACCGGCAAAGGATATTACAGTACACCGTGGTAGTAATTCCTATAGCATTAAACATTGTTATTGCCCGGGTGCCCATATGCGTATAACATAATTATAATATGGCCGCGATGCGCGCACGGAAAACGTAAAATTTTATCCGACGCCGATAAAATATGCAATTTCAATTTTTACACAATTGTCAATTTCCATACGACCCCGTGACTCTAGTCCGCGGCGTTCAATGTGTATAATATATTCCGTGTGTACCACGGCATTGTGTCAACACGTGATTCTATGTTTGTTTTGTATTTTTACCCAGTGCGTTCTGTTATTTTAATCACGTGTATAGTTATCGTGCCGAACGCGGGACTACTGCTGCTGGTGCGCACGTGTATATAAATATATCGACGTAAAATGAAGTTCGAAATATATTTCAAAATTACACACGTATTTATTTATTTGTTTCGATGCAGTTCATATTCTATTTCTTGTACACGCCGCCGCCGCCAGAACCGTGGTATATTTTCTATT
This sequence comes from Periphyllus acericola, assembly GCA_949715065.1. Classification (NCBI taxonomy): domain Eukaryota; kingdom Metazoa; phylum Arthropoda; class Insecta; order Hemiptera; family Aphididae; genus Periphyllus; species Periphyllus acericola. Next base: position 65,041,334 of record OX454264.1, read on the forward strand.
TAGTACAGTACATATTGTGTACGATTTACGGTCGCGTACAAATTTTTAATTAGAATAAAAAAAAAAAACTCAAAATCATTCGCTTGTTTTTCAAACATTTATTATTCATTAATATACACTGCTCTATGTGTTCTCGTTTTAATCGGCGTGTGTGCATATACTGTATATACGATGATTTCGATTGTATTCTTAAAGTATTTCCACGTCAATATTATTACAAGTACTTCACGTCCTCTACGCATACGTGCAGTACAACAGCGCGAACGGCAGCCAAGTAAAATGGCAGTGAATAGGTGACTATATATTATGTAATATACGTGCATAGGTAAATAAATCGTGTCGTGTTGAGTAGGTACACGCGCTCGTTCGCTTCGGAGCTATACTGCAGCCGCGAACCGTATATTGTGATTGCCGTGTACCTACCAGGTGTGTTGCGGTATGTTTTTTTCCCGTAAATCTGACGTGGTGGCTAAACAGTAGGTTCCTCTAAAGTCTAAAGTTTAGAGTCTAAACGATAGACGTCCGGGGGAAAATAATCGAAGCGCGAAAACAGAATATATTTATGCGAACACATATTATTCATATCGGTACACTATAACGTATAGGTTTAGGTACGTTTTTCGCCGGATGATCGAAGGATAACGCGTCGTTTTGTGCGCGGTGATTTTCAAAAAGAAAACTGATTCTGAATATATTATAATGGTACGTGTACCACGGAGATAACAACATGAACATTGACACGTTGGCTGCCACGTCTATTTCATGTATAAATATATATTTATATTATCCATCTGGTTATTGGTATTATACTGATTTGATAATGCCAACAATATTTCTAATCAAATAAATAGCCGATAGAAAAAATGTAAATTCGAGTGACTCGGACCACCGCGTAGATTCGATAACTGTTCGAAATTCTACGTTATCTGTGGTACTACGTGCACGACCCCACGAGGCAGTAAAATCAACATGGCCAGCCGTCTTGACCCCTCATGGCCCACTAAGACATTCAACCTACCCCCATGGCGGGCGGTCAACGTGTCTTAATATAACCCCCCACAACTGCAGTGTTCTTAACATGGTCGTGGGACACCCTGCTCAACCGAGATCGACGTGTATCTTTTTACACCACCGTTTATCCGTACATCATGATAATGGTTTTCCGTGTGTAATGTAAACGAAGAACGAAACAAAAACAGACAAGCGACTGGGACGGACGGGAGGAAAAAAAAAACAGAAACGCAGCCACTGAGCCTTAAAAATACGTCGGACCGTTTCTCGACAGGTGCACCGCTCTCTCGTAATAATATCTAGAACGTGGCATAATAATATAATACGATGATATTATATTGTTTTTCGAGTAACCTGTATATAATATATAATGTTGGACGACGCGCAATCGCTTTGCATCTCGGCGGCTGCTGTACACACGCGTATATATTATAATATCGCTGTTTGCTGCAACACGGTTAAACGGTCGTCGAGCATTACCCATTTGACACGGCCCGCGAGGTTACCGCAGCTACCGCGTGCAGCGTGTGTGTGTGTGTGTGTGTGTGTGTCTATTTGAGCGTGTGTGTTAGTGAGAGCGCGCGCGCGTGTGTGTGTGTGTGTGTGTGTGTGTGTGTGTGTGTGTGTGTGTGTATGCGAGTGTGTGTGCGAGAGAGAGTGTGTGTAACGTGAATTAATTTATTACCGGTGCCGCGTTTACGTCTTATTTCTACGAGAAAATCTCTCCGGACCAACCTTCCGGAATTCATCGTTTTCGTCCGCCGGATCCTCGTGTCTCGTTTCCCGATCGTATATAATATAATGTACAAACGTACACGTCTATTACAACAATAATATTATGATACATCATAGGTACGCGCGTCGTTCGCGCGGTAAATCTCTGCCCGCGTCCCGTGGACCGATGTACACGCGGCCCCGTGTATAATACGATATTTAATCTTGTCGGTGCTCAACGAGATTCTTTTAAGTAATATATTTACCGCGACTTCGTTTACCGACGTTAGACCACTGCACACACACACACACACACACACACACACACACACACACACACACACACACATACACACACACACACACGCGCGTGCACACGATCACAAACTTGCAATGCTAATTATAGTTTACCGAGTCGTCGTCGTTATGTAGTTGTAGTCCCCCGTCAGATCGAGCCTGTTTGCGTGTAACCCGGACCAGCATTTACAGATTTGTTCCCCTCGTCTGTACGCGAGTAAAAGAACGGTATACATACATGTTCATGCGCGTGTGTATCGCCGTCAAGATCGGTGAACGACTAATTGTAACTTGTGCATGGACCGCGTATTAAAGTTTATTTAAGTACCACGTCTACGGGACCGTCACGTTCTCGCTGGGAATTTTCTTTTCGCGCGATTTCTTTGACTACCCTGTTCGCTCACTGTGCACTGTGCTGCAGCGCGGTCAGCGCAGCACATACGAAACCGATAAAATCGATAATTTCCTCAAATACAATAATAGCGTGCGGTAAAATAATAATGATATAATAACAATAACGCACATAAATGCACATAAACGCGGTCTGAAAGTCTCGAAACAAATTTTTTTTTCTTTACTTCTTTATTCGGAGCGCTCGTAGAAGAAAAGAAATCCGAACGATTACTGCTGCTGCTGCACCGGCGGCCGGAACCTATTTATAAAATCGTTTTGCAAAGTCAAAACTCATGCCTCGTTTCACGACTTATTTGCTATGATAATTCGACGACTACTGTCTATTAAATAATAACCGACCGTGTTCTATTATGAAAAATCTTTCCGGTCCCCATTCAAAGAATAATAATAATAATAATAATAATAATAAAAACAAGAACAACAACGTGTCTTCCTTGTCCATATACCGTCTCGTGCCTATGTACTACCTGTATAGTAAAATAACGCACAGCACTTTGACGCTATTGTGAATCATTTATAATGTAAAGTGGCGACGTTCGGGTAATACGCTTAAATAAAAGTATAAATTAAAGTAGTCGTGTCGACGGTACACGAGTAACAGTTGCAGAAGTAGTGGTTAGTAGTAGTCGTCGTCGTAGTACTAGTAGTAGTAGGTACCTAGACTCTAGAGCATAGTGTGTGTGTAAGTGCGGGTACAACTTATACACTTACCGTCACGGTTTATAATAGTAATAATAATAATAATAATAATAATAATGGAAAACGGAATCTACCGAATGCGCAGAGTTTTTATTTTATTTTTTCGTATCGACGGCCGTTGTTTTTGAGCTGTATATACTATATGTTATATAGGTACGCGTTTACAATAAATAATTGTAAAACGTCGGATAAACACGTAACAGGGTAATACAAAAACACAATAACAATACGCAGCGCAGTATATACCGCTCTAAATCATAATTTTGTTTTGTTTACTCAAAACTGTATTATTAATTTCGATCGGTATGTTACACACACACACACACACACACACACATTATACATATGCGGTATACGTTCGCGGGCATGTCGAACCGTATAACGTATAAGTTATAACCATAAATAAAACACACATAACATTTATATACGCGTATACACGTATTGTAAATTATTTGACCGTTTAAAGTGCAATCCAATTATAGACGCAAACTGTACCTACATGCGGACATGTAGTTACACTCGTAATTGGACGAAAAAATGTAGCCCTACCGATTTCATCCCCTACTACGCGTAGTCTCCCCACCCACGCATCGCACTCTTGCACATGTATCATGAAATGGTGAATGGGGAGGGGGCTGTTCGGCTGTTATTAACATATTGTGTTTGCCGTCCACTAGCTATATGTGAATGGGAAAACGGCATTCTGCACGTATTATGAACAGCCGCGCGCTGCAGTGGCGTGGTGCATTTTATAATCTATACGATGTCATATACATACGAGTATACAGGGCACGCACGTAACGCTTATACTACGTATTATACGCGCGTAATTATTCCGAATGAAGGATTTAAGGATTAGAGAGTTAGTACATACATTATATCTATATGTAGTGTGTGTAGTTAGAATAAAAAGGAAATTATCATGCAGAATCGCGATCACATATTTAGGACTTACGAGGTCAAGTACGAAATATCGTTTGCCTAGTTTTCGCCCTCGTAAACATAAATAAAATCATTTATTTTAATCATGTGAGTTTTTTTTTCTTTTAATTTTACAATATGTACCCGCAATACGCGGGTCGCGTTTTGTGTTATATTATAAAGCAACGACAAAAGTATAGCTTCTCAGCGCGGTGGTGGCCGGTGGGAGGATGGAAGGGGAACACTCGGTATTCGTTAGGTGGGGGCGTCTGGCGTCGGGCCGGAGGGTTGTAGCCAAATGTTTCTACGTTCGCGGGTCGTTAGCGCGGGTAATTGATATAAATGGCTCGATAGATGCGTTCCGGAAACACCTGTCCAGAGGGAGACTAGATCTGCACCGCGGATCGTGACGCCGACCGAATCTCTTCGCGTGGCACCGCGCTCAGATGAGGCGGGGGTTGGAATATTACTTTTTCGACTGCGGTCGAGTGCGCAGGACCGGACCCAAAAGCACGAGCACCGTATCGTGTCTATATAGATGACGATAAAAACGCTCAGTGTCTCCAGTACGCGCACGTTAAGTGTTGTGCCGTCGGAAGAGGGGCGGGAGCAGTGGGAGGCGGAGGAATGGTGTCCCTCGCGAGTTCGGATTATATTATACGCGTATAGGCATGCATTATTCGCGTGTGATCTGCACATGTACACATAGGTACGCAGTTAAACTCGTCCGAGACGGTGAACCCATCGGGACCGATAAAAAAAAAAAATCTCGTATTATGTGATCGTTTTATTAGGATGTGCGTACGGCATATGTATATACTGCAGGGATGGCCAACATTTTTAAAGTAGAGATCGACCGGGTCAAAACATTTTTCTTAGGATGGTCGACTTGAGCGGATAACGCCGACCAGAGTTTCAACGATGAACCATGGTAACAATGATTTGCGCGAGTATAAACTACCAGAGACGATCGGTGTATACTGCGAGTACAAATTATAATAAAACGCCAAAGATCTACTTTTAAATCTTACGCGATCGACCGGTAGATCGCCATCGACCGTTGGCCACCCCTGCCATATAGTTTACCTTTTCGTCACGTCCCCAACGCGCTGTTTTCCCGAGAAAGTCACGAGCCGCGTCGGGATGTGTACGCCCTGTACATTTAATCCCTGCAGTCCACCGAGCTACCCGCGGTAAACGCGATTTGATTTTCACCGTGTCCGGGATGTCGGCGGTCCCTTCGCCGGGCTGTTCGCTTTCCGAGGTGTTCGCAACAGTCGCGTCGACTGCGGGGGCTGCTACAACGCGACGGTACAATATTACAATCTTTTCAATGTGTAGTTCGCTCGTCAGACTCGGCTCCCCGAGAGTGTAGGTAATTGTTTCGCGTCGAGTCGTACGCCATTCGCCGCCGCCTCCCCTACACCCCACCACCTCTCCTCTTACGCGTTATTAACATTTTTATTTTCTTCATAAAAGCACGCTTATCGGTTTATACACATCATATACATACTGTATACTTATATGTATGTGTGTACGACGTTTACGTTTTGAATAAAAATATATCCCTCGTTTCGCTCGGCATTGATATTTTAATATTAAAACACAAATATGATTTCAATTAAGGTTGTCGAGTGCGAAGAACGTTATATTGCACATAACACGCGTACTTGGTGGGTGAAAAAAGAAATAGTCTCGTCGCATCCATGCGGATCACAACGATATTTTCTTTAAGACCGGGAGCAGGCACGGCGATCGCCTCTACCCCCTTCTTCAAGCCGGTTCGACTTACTTGTTCCGCATCCATGTTCCTCCATCTCTACGCAGCATGCCCCATGAAGGTATGAACATTGTCGGATAAGGTCATAATATGAACAATATTCATGTCTTCGTGGGGGACACCTGTTGTACGCGTAGAGTACATAATAATACAATATTTAAACCGTGTAATAGTAAGAACCCGTATAATATAATATATTCTTCTGCGATTTCCGTTCGCGCATTGCTGCGTTTGTCGGGCTCGCCTGTCGACCGCCTAATATCTCGCGTGTCCTCCGCAAAGCAACATTAAACACAGCCTAAGACCCCAAGACCCGTTCGTATTGTAGAAAAAACGTATTGTACGTCGTCGCGTACATGCAGATGAGTTCTATCCGTGTCGCGGTCGGTGACTATATGGCATTCGACTATTTATAGAAACGCCGCAAGCCGGAAACGCTGCAGCGGACAAACGCGAACGGCAGGCTGTAAGGACGACGAGGAGCAGACAGAGGTGGACTATTGGGGGGGGAGGAGAGGAGGTGGTGTGTAAGAGGATAAATTATAATGCGAGTATATTATAACACTTTGACGATGGCGGCGGGCGGCGGTAACGCGATCCACGCGCGTACATATACCCTTCGTCACGGCTGACGGGACCTACACCGGGACCGTTAACACGGATTCGGAGCGATTCGATTTCGCCACCGGTTCCGTGTCGCCGCCGGACGGGTTATGATTATTAATCGTGATTTTCACGCTACGATCCATCTCGATCCGCTCCGATCGCGTACGGCCGCATCAATATCGTGATCCAGATTCGTATCACGGCTGCGGCCGTCGTTTACACACTCGGGTATACTACGCGATTAATGCAATTACTATTATAATGTTACGTTATGTGTTCCGTGTACGCGATAAATAAATAAACGAAAATATGTTCAAATATAATAGTGCTATTAGGTAGCTGCAAACCGCATTATACAGTCCACAACCGTTGGGGTGGGGGAAGGGGCGGAATCGGTTGCGGCGGCGTGTTTACGAAATTAATTGATTTCAACGGTAGATTACAATATATATACTATACTTAATGTACCCGATAGGTATACGTGTATATTATACTCGTGCGGTAGTCCGCATAAACAAGTGTTAGATCGTGCGAGTAAATAAAATTACATTTCGTCCTACTGCACGGTCCGGTATACCACGATAACCTCACCCGCGGTCACACGCTAGCCTTTACCGCGCGCCGCCGCCGACGGTACATTATTTGTATCGGACGTAGGAGTATCGGGTGCGTCGTTCGTTATTCGTGCATAGTCGCGTTGAGACTTTGAAAACGCGGGACTGACCGCAACAATGTATACTCGTATACGTATATAATACGGCGGTATGCGAGCGGTAGTCTTTAGAACTCGACTTAAAGCGCGAAGTCTGCGACGGAAGAGCGAAAGAACAATACACTTTTGTTTTTCTTCGTATCGAAAACGTTCCGTCGCAAGACCCTTGTCTGTAAAACCACCGAAACGGCGGCGCGTCCTTGTCAGCCGCTGTACAGTGTTAAATTGTGCTGTATTCGTATACACATTGTTGTTCCACGTTGACCGATGGACGGGCCACTTTTTCGAGCGTTATAATATCGTTCGACCGCGATTTAAATTGCCAAAACCGCTTTGAACGGAATATAAACGCGTATTGCATTATGTGTGCGCACATAATAATATGCGTAACTGTACGTAGTAATTATCGTGTTCTCCGCAAACAATCAGTTCCCGCGTGCGCATAATTTTCTCATTTCTGACGTATTAAAAACTCGATTTCTAGGTAAATATATAAAACAGAATTTACACGCTCGATAAACAGGTCGAACGGCTATTACAATAATTAATATTATACGAAAATAAAATCGGTGAGAAAAAATAAAAAGACCGAAAAACGTTCGGTGATCGCGTTTTTACGCTAAAAAAAATTCGCCGACCGGACCGATTAATATTCAAAGTAGTAATGTGCGGTGATTATGCATATTTGTACTAAGCTATAGATATATTCAAAGCTAATTTAGCGTACTCGCATAGTAATAATAATAATAACGATAAGGACCACTTTATACAATATTATATTATAATATTATTAATGTACACCAGCCGCAAAGTACATGTGTTACAAGTAGGTGTATAGGCGTCGCGCGAGTTTTGCCCAGTCAATAATCGACTCGTATGGTGTGTATTACCGCATGAGCGGTATCGAACACGAGTCGGAAACCAGACCTCGGCGGTAGACGCGTATATTATATTCCGTATATTATACTATTATTATTATTGTTATTATGTAGATGCGATTGTATATAATTTTCAATTTGTCCGTAGTAAAGTTATAAGCCGTTTTATTGTTTCACGCTTTTATTACGCGCTCGGACTGCTTATGGATTTATTCGATAGATTTTGCGGTGTATTATTAATACATCGGACGGAGAAACTCCTCTGCCGCATCCGCCCTGGATGGCCGCGTCGCAATAATAGTAAAATTTAACTCTCGTTTTTAGTGTATTAGACGCGATATTATCGCTGCCCGGTTTACGAGTGCATAATATTAATATTATAGGCAGGTAGGTAGGTATATTATTATTATTATATTGCATGCGCACAGCCGAGATACGTAGTGTGTATATTATATACAGTCAACCGACGAATTAATAATAAATTATTTTCGCATACAAATCGTCGGATCGTTTAAAACGTTGTGCGATGTATACTCGTTTAGTACTCGTATATTACGTTACACTACCGTTTACATGTCGTAGTGGTATCCGTTTGACAGTATCAGTTTGATCCGTTTCCGTTGCCGTTAAAGAAACGGACTGTGTGAAAGAGGCCTAACACCATACACCGACGCGGTGAAAGACTTGTAATAATTGTAATAAGGCACGTTCGATAGGCATTGTAACACGTGTCGTCGATACGCATATCGAGCAAGCATTGCACGCCGCCCGTCGGATGTTTTCTCCGACGGACACATTGACATATTTTTCTCTTATCGGCGCGATTGGGGAATACTGATTTATGTTATTGATAAGAAATTATTATTGCACGCCCGTGTACTGCGTATATTACTGCGCGCGAAAAAACGGGCGAAAAAAAAATATATAAATACACGCGTAAATGTTTTAATTTTATTTTGGGGCGTTTTCGGTGTGCGCATATCAGCGGCCGGCATGTGCAATGCACAGTGTACATGGTGCACGCGTCGCAGCGCGCGAATGGAAAATGACGTGCCGTTTGTTCCGTGTAACGTATTCAGCATGGCTTTTACGATTAAGACCGTTTTGCCGCACAGAAATATATAATCGTTCATTCCCGGCGCCAATGCGTTACGTTATTGTGCAATGCTCGTACAATAATATTAGCCACGCGTCAATCAACGCACGTTGTGGTCCCCGGTATGGCCGTATGGTTTTTCGAAATATTGCCCAGTCGAACTTCCGCCATTGTCCGCGAAACGTTGATTTCCGTGTGTGCACATAGTCGTCGGGGGTCATATAATAATATGATGTTTTACGTAGCATACTCGGCCCACCAAATCTAATCGCGGTGCGTAACGAATAAACACTTACGTCATATCGTGTACTCGAAAATGCTATCCTGCATTTCATCAAGTCACCGGTCTTTAGGTGCGCATATAGTCTTTTCGTCTTGCGTGTAAGGTCAAATCGCACACCGGTTAAAAACAAAGGCTATGGTCAAACCGCTATGTCGATTTGAAAAACACATCAGTTTTTAAGAAGTGATCATTTTTTATTTTTTCGTCTAAGTACTAGGTACTCCATACGGGTCTATTATAGGTAAAATCATTATAACAACACCTAAATGTACATAACTTTTTTATTGAAAAACAATAAAAAAACATCCCGATTTGAACGGCTAATCGTAAAAGTACATTGTCACTAGACTTATTATGTAGGTATAATGTAATATCATCATCCTTTGACCAAAGTGCAGTTCGATCATTATGTCGTACGCCTGCAGTATTTGAGGCTCGAGTGCAGTTCGACCGTTGTTTTCGGTGAAGCGGGCATAACCACTCGACTACAGGCGCATGTTGTGCCTTCAACGCATGGACGTATTTAATATTTTCTCCGATACCGTCTTCTGAACCTACGTAGAATCGACGATTTAAATCGGGCACTTTGAGTGCTACGCAATTGTACAGATAAAATAATATTGAAAACGTCACGTTTTCCTATTCAAAACGACCGGCGTGATATGCTGTACATAATAATATCTACGCGCACAAATGTCACGAGTAGCGACCGTGCGCGCGGGGCAGTTATTTTATGGTTATGCGTTTCTCAACCCCGTAAGTCCACATTTTCCACAAGACCGTAAATCACGCGATTGGCGAATATCGTATCCGACCATATACGTCACCGTCGCGGCCGCCCGTTGTAATTAGGATTTCTCTTCGCGTCGACGTGTACACATACAATTCTATATACTTATTATGAAGGGTGTACGAGCGTTCATCGTCCTATACAACCGCAAAACGTATATAAACACAAGCACCCATACGGTATACACAAATAACGTTGTATACACTAAACACACATTATTATTACGTGTATCTTATGATGCATCACGATTTCGTTTTTACGGGTCTCGACCGGAGGTCGTTATGTACAGCAGAACGTGTATACGATATGTATCATACATCGGATAGAGTTGGACAAGAAATCATATTAACGCGGTTCGATTGAAATTATACGGTTCGTGTGTCGTGTTAAAGCTTAGCACCTCGCGCGCCCCTTGTACGTGTATAAACATATATATTTCAATAAGCGTCTGTACACCTTTACACACCTCGAAGGTGTTCTGAAATCGATTTCCACCCGAAACTTGTATAAATGATATCATACGACGTCCGTATTTGTTTTTAATGCCTCGACAAACCGCACAAATAATTCGTTCTCGAACCGCAGACCGGAAAAACGGGATAACTACGTGTACACGGTAGAATCAATGATCTTATATACACGTCGCGGTGCATACGTATAGTGATACGAACGATAATAGGATCTAGGTGCTCGCCTATAAACGTCCTAAACACGTATATTATCGTACCTGCACCGGCAGTAAATCGTAAAGGTGTGTCTGCCTGGTGCGGTGCGTATACTGTATGACTCGTAACCGTTTGTGTTACATATGAGATCCTCGTCGCCATAATCGTACACGCGGCGGTCGCTTACTGCACGTCTCACATCTGCGTTTACCTACATGCTCATATACGCGTAATCGTCGTAATATCGTTCTGTCCAGAGCGCAGTATATGCACGAGATTCGATCTCGTCTAGAGTGGTCGAAACGCGGTCGGTACAACCGGTTATATAGCTAATTAGCCTACGTCGTACGTACGTGTTTAGGCCGAAGAGGCACGCAAGACGCTGCAGCAGCTGCTTCCGAAAGTCATTCGCAAATCAACTGTTTCGAGTGTTCGCGATTTCGCTTTTGATATTATAGAAACGATACCGAGCCAACGTTTAGGTGTAAGACAACTGTCGAAAAAAACTAATCCTACTACAACAACCTAAACCAGACCACGAGTGCGTCTGTTCTGCGTTTCAAATATTCGGTAAAATTTGCGTTTTACAATAACTCGATAGTCATAAAACATCACAAATCTGTTCGCCTCATCAAATGACTAATGATATAATAAGAACGCTTGCTGGACCGAATTTTAGATTGTTTCGCGCACCCATCGCAGCACGTTTCGAACCGGAAATAAAGTCGAAAAATTGCGTCTTTCAAAAGAACCCCCTGGATGCAACTGCTTAGTCGACGGGCTGCCGCCGGTTTACTACCGGAAAAGTGTTGGCCGAAAAAAACGACATCGCATTGTATACATATACAGTAATATAAAACCAATTGAACTAACATCCGGAGGTCGCGAGCGCAATTATATATTATATTGTGTAGCTCGCAGAGCGGGTCATTTCTGATCAAACTATATTATCATAATATAAGGGCACAAAGAATGGATAATGAGATTTTTGGATTCGATTAAAATCCCAGTGTGACGCGCCAACGGAATTCCATCGAGACGAGGTCTTTTATATTATTATACGAATGGTACACGTGCGCCGGTGACGAATTTAAATAATTGAGCGGAAAAACTTTGTGTTTAGGGCGGGAGACGGGATCGCTGCAGGTGTCGAAGAATTAAAATATAAAAAATAAATAATAGTAATAATAATAATAATAAAAAAATGACTACCGGAATATTTATCTCGAGAACGTATCAGCGTGTGTGTGTTGACGAATCATTAATTTCGAGTTTATCGTTAATATTGTCAACGACGAGACGTGCGTCGTTACGTACCGGCGCGCACGACACAATCGAGTCTCCCGAAAACAGTTCGCGCCCTCGGCGACGACGGTAATATAATTATTGCGTTCACGTGCGTTGTACACACATTTATATATTATAGATACTAGACAGAGGCTCGTAAACGACAATTACTATTATTATTATTATTGTTATTATTATAATGCTAGACGTAACAGCTACGATTGTACATGAAAAGCGTGTTCGAATCGAACGACGGTGGAAACCGCGCTTCCGCTCGGCTATGTTATTATCATCGGGGGACCCGCCACGATAAATCGCGTTTATCGGCGCGGTAAAAAAAATGTACGGCTGCGAGCGCGCGATTTATTCTTCGAGTACCACCCCTCCTCCCATTCCCCTCGTTTTGGGACTCAATATTGCGGGGGCGTATCCACGGCGAGACGACCTTCGTCCCTTCGCCCCGACCGTTTTCACGCAACTACGATAATGTACATACATTTTAAAATATTTAAATATCTCATAATCCGTACGCGTATGCGAGCGTTGTACGCTATTATTCGTATCGCGCGATAACGACGAATGGGCTGCGTTCGCTAAACGATTCCGGGTACACGTGGTACCTAGTGGTCGTACCGACAATATTATTGCCAGACGTTGTCGCGTGTAAAAATACGAAACGTAGGAAGAAGACGATGACTTATTTGTAAACAACATATTTTGTTTGCTCGTTCAAGTACAAAGCGCCGAGGTATAAACTAATCTAGAGAATTAGGCGTCGAGTTTGAACTTTAAAGTCATATTCTCCGGGATACGTACGATTTTGAATAATATGATATTTACACAAAGCTTTATTATAATGTAATTCACCCTTTGATTAATATTGACGTCCAAGAACAGTGTGCACAACAACAAAACGCGATTGTTATAATTTAAACTGTTTTTATTGAAAAAACGTACTCTAATACTTTTAATTTCTGGAACTTAAATTGGGAAAACGTTTTACTTGACGGGACTGTAAAACTAATCAACCGATTTTGGTAACCGCACGTCATGGGGGGAAAAAAAAACTTGTCGGGTAACTATATTATAGCTATAAGAGAAACTTTTGACTTTTTACCGAACTTATACATTTTCACTCGTCAACGTCAACCAGCCTTGCGACAGTGCACTCAATCACGCAATATCATGTCTTATATTGTTCAACTGTAATTATTTCGCTGAATGTACTTGTCGTTGTTATTTTTATTGTTCTAATTGTAAATCGTTATTATTGTTGTCGCGTTACAGATGAACGAGCATGATGAAACGATTGAAGTCGATATTTTTTTACGCGATCGTCGTCGCCACTGCCGTCACCGGGGTCTCGTCGAACCAACAATCGTTCGCGGTCGAGCCCGAGGACCTGAGCGCGGTCGTGGACACCGCGGTGTCGCTGCCCTGTAGGGTGGCGGACCTGGCCGGTCAGCTGCAATGGACCAAGGACGATTTCGCGCTGGGCACCAACAGGAACCTGTCGTACCACGGTTATCCGAGATACGCGATGACCGGCAGCGATGGCAATGGTAAATATACGTATGCGTACATACCGAACACCCGTTATACCGCCGCGGAGAAAAGCAGCACTCGCGTGCGGCTCGAGTCCAGTGCCGGATCTAGGGGGGGGGGGCAAGTGGGTATCATTGCCCCGGGCGCCGTCGGTATGAGGGCGCTCTTGAATTTATGAAAATTCAAAAAGCCTTAGGTATGGGTATATTAGAAATGTACATATGTTTAAATTTTTTTCATTTAAAATTTTTAAGCTTGAAAATTAATATAATATTACATATTATTTAGGAATTTATATAACTATTTTTGTCTGATGTATATATATTTTAAAATTCATTCGTCAAACGTAGATATTATCTAATTTTTGTTTTCGAAGAAAAATCGACTGATGGGATTTGGAAATAACTGTTAGTTGTAATAATAATCTACGATAATGATATGACTATATAATATAACCAAATATATATATATATATAAAATCATACTTGCGATCTACTACAAAGCAAGCAAGACTTAATAACTTATCATATAATTGCAAGAAAGATTAATTATGATGAAATTATAAAAGATTTCGCTGCAAAAAAGGCTAGAAAAGTAAACTTTTAGATATTAAAATGTTATTTGTTAAATTAAAACAACCAAGTAATATATAAATTATGTTTGTTTTCTATATTTTTATACGTGTAAAATTTTAAAATATGATATTTTATATATGTACAATGTACATTATACAAAAATAGCAAAGTTTCCATATTTAAGTTTATAAAATGTTTATATTTTTTAATATTTAAAATTAATTATTATTATTATAATATGAAAATTATTAATATTATAGAAAAAAAGGTTTATATTAAATACCCCTCTTTCCCTCATTAAGGGGCCCTCGTAGCTCCACATATGGAGTGCACAGTTAAGGGCGCTGCATTTTTACTAGCCCCGGGCGTCAAATGTCCTAGATCCGGCACTGGGCTCGACCACCGACTGTTGTACGGCTTCTAGATCTCCTGTATAAATATGTATGCCGTTTGTACATCGTTCGTTTGTACCACCCAAATCTCTCTCCTGTATCTCTCTCTCTCTCTCTCCTGTCTCTCTTTCTCTCTCTCTCTCTCTCTCTCTCTTTCTCTCTCTCTATCTCTCGTCCTGGTCCACGGTTTGGGTTTTAATATTTCCAACTCGCTACGTCGCTGCACGCATCTGTAGAACAAGACTTCAAATGGAATTCGTTTTTCCGATTTGCACCTAAAACATTATATCTACATGATGCAAATCAGTTTTTGATCGACGAATAAACGCCTCTTATCGAAACACCAACTTCTCTTATATTTTGACTATTATGTGATAAATTGGATGAATTAGAAATTTGCTCTGCAGTTCCTTTAACGATTGGCTGAACAATTTAAAAATGTAATACCGACAGCATCTTTTTGGTGGTCAAATGAAAAAGTGTACTTAAAATACAGCGTTCTCGGAGGATACAAACCTCATTTTTAACTAATCGAAAGCTGCAGTAAAAGTTCAAAGTTATCAAACGTTGAGTAGTGACAGTCTTGACGTTCTGTAGGTGTGCGATTATATGCATCAATACACGCGACTACATTGGATGACTGATCGCGTTTTCCCGTTTTCTGGTTCTATACGATAGCCCACAACCCCACGTTTGTCGCCGTTACATTGTTTGTGTCCATTTACTTACTATATAAAGTCACCCCGCCTAAGCTTCCGAGTCGAACCTCAGCCCCAACGGTTATAGTGTTTTCCGATTCCACTATCGCGAGGGGGTGGATTGTTTCTTATGGACTGATAGATATATATGATCATTCGTTTCCTTCCTCTCCCCCGCATGACTCGAGAAAATATATATATCTTTGGCGCCACCGGATCGCGAGGTAGTGCGCACGTGCGTAAGTACCTACCACAGCGGCGCCGAAGCCCTCGTTTCTGGAGCGTGGTCTCCACTATAATGGCCACGTTTTTTTTTCAGTTTTTCTACGGGTTTTCGGAAAAAAAAAGTGTGTGTCCACATTAGATATATGATTTTATCGTTTTTCCGTACGACTTCAAAATAAGTTTGGCGCCACTGACAATTCCGAACGCGCTATACGTGCGTATAACGTAGTAACACATATCGCATAATATACAAATGGCATCCGATCGAGAATATATACCTACGTATATAAATACTTATCATCTTGTCGACCCCGTTCGAATCCAACCCAGCATAGCAATAATCTGCTATACGTTATAGACGAGAGAGAGAGAGAGAGCTGCGTAGTCGTAAACGATACGATATGATGCACGTTGCACCGCGAGATCAGATTTAACGCATGATAGTTTTCGAAGGATTTTTACTGTATAAAAAAACAAAAGAAAAAATTGGCACAGAAAATCCTACGCGCACACAGTAACAACATATCCGTAGTGTTTACAATATATGTATTACGGTTATCACAAGGATTTTAAAAATTGTATTTTTTTTTCTCTCCGCACCCTCACACGTTGCACACCACCGTCGTCAGTAAACGCATGCGTTTCACCCCGCGCATAATAACGTGCGGTATATCATGTGGTATTACGTACGTTTATGATGTGCCGCACTCGTGAAACGTGTACCGTACAGTAGAGTACGACGTATTGTTTAGAATTACAATATGTTCGCGTTCAGTTTTTCCGTTTACCGAGTCGGCAAAACGTATACGTATATTCGGTTCTTTTCAATACATAACAGTACCATGTGTGTTTTTAGTGCGCACGTACAATTCAGCGTAGTAGTAGTAGTAGTAATAGTGGTAGTGGTAGTGATAGTAGCAGTAGTAGTAGTAGCAGTTGTAGTAGTAATACTAGTACACTACTTACATGCGTTGTTTAGTGGTAGTGTACGTGCATAATAAATAATAGTGTATAGAAGCGTAGCCGATGAGAATCGACCGTGTTCAATACGTCATTCTAGTCTGGATTTGTTTAATTATCGCTGCAGTTGTTAATGAAATAATAATAATTGAAACGTGTACATATTTATATACATGTATATTGTGTCATAATGTTTTCCCTAATGTCATTTTTTTTTCTATTGATTTATTAATATTACACTGTATAGGCCTACACGCAATAATCCGTGACTAAAACCGAATGCAAACAATATATTACAAGTACAATTTATATGATTTTTTTCCCTTCCTCCCCGACCCTTTATAGTGAAATATATATGTACCTCGTAATGCAATATAAAATCGCTTAGTGCCCAAGATTAATAAGTAAAGAAAACAATAAATGTGTAATATTAAACACAAGTACCGAGCGAATACAAAATATAAACCAAATCAAAACATTGTACTACACGGCGTGGTCGGAAATATGTAAGCAAGCGTTTTGTATAGCATTAAATGTGATTTTAATAATAACATGCCGTTTAGGATTTCTGAGAATTTGAAAAAAGTATTAAACAACAATTATTTTAACATTCACGAATAATATTGTAGTAATAACGTATCGATATTTTTTATTCTCTATTGACTCCGGTGAAAAGAAAAAAAAAGAACAAAACCAATAATAACGATTACTAATTACTATAATTACATAATACAAACTGTGATAAGAAAACAAAAACGCCCGAAAAGTGGTATCGTTGTCATGGTTTAAAAATGAATACCTATATACTTTTCGACGTGTTATTATTTTTTTCTTTCCTTATCGTTAATTGTTTGCTTTTCCGACGCGAAAATTACAACTATAGTATTGATATTACAACGATATTAGCGGACGTTTTGAAAAACAGCAACGTACACAACACATTTGATTACAATAATAACCATACGTACAGACAAAAGCGTTACCGCTAACTATACCATATACTTGATCCGCACAGTGATTCCATAGTTTATTCATAAGGCAATATTAAGGTGTACACACAAAAGGTCATATTATAATATTATAATATAATAACACTCTCGGTGCGTGTCTTCGGCAATGGGGTTCGTTTCATTGTAGGTATTTATTTTATTTTCATTTTTTTTTTTTATAATTGTCCTGGAACTCTCGTTCCATTACACCTGTTGTTTATTCTATTCAAGTGCATTGTGCTGTTACACGCATATAATATACCTATATGCTCGTATATAGGTACACACTCACACACACGCACACGCACACGCATATACAGCCATAGGTAACTATATAATTATTATTCTTTTAAATTTTAATGATACGTCGCAGCCCCGTGCAATTAGTTCATTTTGTACTTCTTACATGCATAATAGGTACACCCTAGACGGATTCTATAACGTTGATAATAACTGGTAAAAAGAAAGAAAAAAATTGCACTCCCTTTTTGAAAAAAAAAATTCCAAAGCTATATTCGACATTTTGACATGCTGTTCTGCCGTATATATATACGTGCACCGCGCGATGCGTTTTACCTCGTACTGCGGTTGTGCGTTTATGCGATATGAATACCATCTAAAATCTGATCGTACCTACGTATTACATCACGGATAGACGCGACCAGCTCGCCAAAGACAACACGAAAATGTGATTTAATAACAACACGGGTGTACGTTTCCCAAGACGTCGGCGGAGGTCGATCGTACGCATTTTTTTTTTTTTCATTTAATTTTCCGATAGCGCTACACCACAGCGATCGCACCGACAATACATTATGGGTTATTATTATTCTTATCGTTGTAAAGGACGACAACCGTAAATAATGTTTTATTCTCATTTACGTAGTGTACAATAATAACTGTGTTACTGTAGCAGTCCTATTGATCTCGGAATGAAATGTTACGTGCATATAGTCTTCGTACGGTCCAGAACCAATTGATTCGAACACTTCCATTCGTCGCGTGTACATACAGGTACACCGCCGGGATGAAAAGAGCTACTACACGGTGTACACTATTATTATTTCTCGTCATCAATATTTTCATTACCGTCAGGTGCGTTCGGCGATTCGCGTGTGGGTTTGACATCTTCACAAGTTTTCTCGACCCGCCCGGTGCTAACGCGCTGTCCCCGGGCGTCGCTGCGTATCATACAACTTAAAGTCTTGTGTGTACACGTACATGATATGTGCATAGTAGCGTATTCTATACCACGAACAAGTCAATCGGGTTTCGTATTTTATCGTTTAATTCCGTTTACTCGGACGCGCGTACATCCAGAGACGTATTAGCGCGCGATAACAATATTATAATGAGTACGAGTACACGGTGTTGGTAACCGCTTCGTCGCGCTGTTGGAAATTAATAATGTTAATTATTATTACCTATACGTGATATACATGATATCCACGGACGGGGTGTTGTACACATTTTCATATTCGTACGAATCCCACTTGGTATAATATGATGTGCATTGCGCTTTTCACACGCATTATAAACGCTGCACCGATCGATGGTTATCGAGATATTGCAGCGGCGGTGCACGTATAATATATAATTTTATTATACACAATATTATATTATTATGTACACACACTCGGTTTCGTGCACTTCTGCGGAATGATTAAAACGTTTGTGCCCGTTTTTTTCCAGTTTCGCTTAACTTCTGTAGCAATAACATTATAAATCGTTTTAATTAAATACACACCGCGATTTATCATCATATAGCGTAGGTACTCGATGTGTAAGACTCATTACACCGGTACATAAAGTATACCTATTTACTTACCTATTTATTTTAATTTTTTTATTAATTTACGACCAGCAAAAACACTTAGCGTTTTATCATATTTACACACACACACACACACACACACACACACACACACACACACACACACACACTTATATATAGGTTTACATAAGCGGTTATATTGTACGCGATAAATATAATGCTACACACTGAAGTAAATTTAAAACCTCCGTAATGTCCATTATTCATGCGCCGTATAGATAGATGTACGCTTCTTAATCTCGTTACTAATAAACCAATCCATGTGCAAACGTTTTAATTAACACACAGCGTTTACGGATAAGTGCAATCTTCGGAGAAAATTACAGTATTATACAAAATAATAAATAAAATCCATGTATAGGCATGAAATATTAATTTTAACAAGAATAAAAACATTTTAATAATAAATAACGCAATGTTTTGTTTTAAATCTAAATTTAAAATTAAAAAATTTAAATCTAAAGGGGATTATAAGTTTTATAATACTAAACGTGACCTTAAAAAAATAAAAGATGCTTTTTTTTTTCATCGGTAATTTATAAACAGTATTCTATATTTCTTCGAATAATAATATTCTGCATTCATAAAAGTTTTTAAAAGTACCAAGACTTGTGCTGCTACTACTACTGCTACTACTACTACTACTACTACTACTACTACTACTACTACTACTACTACTACTACTACTACTACTACTACTACTATTACTGCTACTACTACTAGTACTACCACTAAATCAGCTACTATACTATGCAGCTACAACTGTTTGCTACCATTATTTCGGCTTCTCGGTACTTACACTACTAAACGCATTCTTCGTGTACGAAACAACCTTGGGATATTAAATATAATCCTCTGTCGGACGTTTATGTATACATCTCGTGATTAAATATCGCATTATGTCTTCAATAAAAATAATATGTTTAACGATATCGAAATGAATAAATTAACATTTAGATAATGAATAAATATAATAAAGTGTACACGAACGAAATCAGACGTTCTACGAACATTAGGTTTATTGTTAAAGTATAACGAGAGGTGATTTTTTTTTTTTATATATATATATTTTCATTTCACAACCCGAGTCATATAATATTCTCCGCCGTGTATATACTGAAATACTTTAATATTTATTTATTACCTGTTTCCGTGCCCATAAACAATAATTGCTACAGTTATTAAATGTTAATTAATCAATTCATTTTCGTAATGCATTTTTATATACCGCGTTGGTTTCAATTACTATGATGAAATAAATTACCCAAATACTTTTTAATTACTTTAAATCGCTATACGGCGAACGGTTATATTATTATTACTAACCAGAAAATTCGGTAGGCAGGGGCCGAACACAGAACGTTAATTCGAATCGACAGTGCGATCCGGCCATCCACGGTGGAACTCGATAATATAGTTGTTTTTACTTTTTTTTTTTCCTGTTCTTCGTAACGTGGACAAGAACAACGTAATAATATTATTATACGTATTACGCGTTTCAATAACGCTGCGGGTACAAAAGGATATTATACGAATATACGATACTCCTACGTCGTCGAAACTGTGACTAGAACGTAATAATATTTCGACCGCAGTGGCTGGCTTCCAATCGAATACCCTTGTTCTACGAATTTACATAAGTACACCGGCGGTGACGCTTAAAGGTCGTACGTCGTTACGACGATTTCCGAATACTTATGCGCGCGCAAGGACATCGTTATATAACGTAGTTTGGATAAAAATCCCCACTGTCGGACGAGCGTGTTTTAACTACCGCGGCAGCAGCTACACATACGCTGATACTCTTCCGAGACGTGAACGTGCACGCGACGACGGCACGAACATCATATTATATTATATAGGTACAAAATATTAAAACTTCAGAGCAGTGGACCGATCCGGAGCGTTATTAGAAACTATCGATCACGATGTTAACAATATGTCGTTTAAACTGATTTACATAAGATGCGTACGTACAGAGCGGACACACGTCGATGGGCGTTACCGTGCACATGTAACACGGGCACACGTATATACTTTCGTTGAGGACGACGTCATCGTATTATGATGTTATGCCTCTTCTCGCGAGTACATCGCCTAATATTTTCTGCAAATGATGTCATATCGTGTACAAATAAACGACCTCCTGTCCGTCTGCCCAGCGAGATAGTGCTGCAGCCCCTCCGTATATAATCACTGAGCATACGATGATAACTAATGATGAACAATGGTGAACAATAATAATATCATAACCCCGTTCAGGAGACGAAGATTTACATTATCACACGCGCGCGTGGTGCTCTAATTTCTCGGGTCTCGGAGATCTTCGACAATCTCGTTTTTACACGTTCGACGACGACGTGGGCAATACGTTTAAATCCAGTTTTTCTTCGACGAGAATAGGAACACGAAAAAAAAAAAAAAACAACAACCGTCTTCGTCGTACATTATATTATTATATTCCTTCGTCATACTACCTAAACTACTACTACGCGTACACGTTTTAAGTGAGCAAGTGCACGCCACCGCCGCAGCCTCTCGCACATTATAATATATACAATATGTGGATAAGACAACCAGCGACGGCGGCGGCGAGAAGAGCATCGGAAGCAGCAGGTGTTCTATACCGCGCTCTCCCCCTGTTTTATACCGCAACGGTCACCCACCGCGTGCCGTTCGACCGGTTCGATGTGTGCGCCGCCGACTACTATATACGACGCGTCTAACAAACGCACTAATTGAGTGCTCTTCTTTTTTTGTTTTTGTTTTATTTTATTTTTATATTTTTTTCACTCTTTTGTTCCTCATTTATTATTTCGTTTCCATTATTTGATTTTGATTTTATTCTATGCTGTGTACTTTTTTGCCCCCCCCCGTTCTCACCGTTTTGTTTGTACCTCAGGCGAGTACAACTTGAAACTGAGTCCGGTCACTTTGGACGACGACGGCGTGTACCAGTGCCAGGTGGGCACGGGTAAGCGCGACGAGCCGGCCATCAGGTCGCGGAAAGCCACGCTCACCGTGCTTGTGCCGCCCGACCGTCCACGGATCGTGCCCGCCGAGTCCATCACGGTCACGGAGAACGTACCGCTGGAGCTGCAGTGCATATCGGACGGAGGCAAACCACCGGCAGTGGTAAGTACATCATCATCATCGTCATCGTTGTTTTTATGTACTATTTTTACAATACGCATCGTACATATTTAATAATATATAGAAATACGTACCCACCCCGTGAAGTCGCGTATTGGTGCCGTCTGTTCGGGGGTAAAGTCAGGTATAAGGGTTCGGCGAAAAATTTGTACACGACGGTCGTCTACTGCACGATCTGCAAACGGTACAATCGGGGTGTTTATACTACTTCGTGTTTTTACTACTACGCTAAACGTGCTAAAGGATGGTATAATATTTGAATCCGGTGTACGCCCCCCGCCCCCACTCCGAAGGTTCGATGGTTCTTTGACTCTGGTATATTAGCATGAGAACACTCTAAAGGCCTTGGATTGTGTTACGATATTTAAGTACACGAAGTATATTATACATTAATGATTCGAGAAATAAGTATACATTTTTGTGTGCTTGTAAGTGTAGATTTCAAGCAATAAAGTTCAGTTTTTTCGTCAGATTCGATTTTCACGACAGGCCGTTAAAAATATGTAATGTATAAGAACTTGGTCGTTTCGCGAGACGAGGTATTGAAAATATGCGCAAAAAAAGTATATTGATCAGCGCAGCTCTTCGACTCGTTTTCGAATCGTTTATATAGATTGTCATTAACGAATGAGCTCAATATTTCAGCTGTTCCCCGGCACTGGGTATATATTGTATAATGCGAATACCACCACTCCAAGCCTGCGCCGACAGCGAGATGGAGTCAATCCATTTTATTGACCCACCCGTAATTTTAACGATTTTGGCACGTTATGGCCGGTCTGTACACGACGTTATATAACACGTTTCTCGACGCATTCGCTTGACAAGCTTTTAATTTTTTTTCACGAAAAAATAGCATATTACAGAGTGATTTTTTAACCATGCTTATTACCACCTTATTTGGTCGAAAAATGCTTAAATTCGGATTTATTTTATATATAAATATTTAATATATTATTTTACGTATGTATACAACGAGCAAATTCGATTGTACCTATTTTAATTAGCGGTAACCCGCGCACTATTATGTATACCCGGTGGCATAAGCTTGACAAGCTTGAAAATGCCACCGCGAGACACGATATTATTAATTATCATCGTGCATACCGATAATTTAACCGCGTTACGGTCCGCGCAACGTAGTACTGGTCGTATTATCGCTCGCCGTGTGCTTAACGATAGCGTATAATACACATTAGAGTATTAGACCATACAGCGTTTATTATTTATGTTCGATAAGTAGATAACTATGTACAACATACGTACCACAGGAACCACCCGATTCGTATCGCGTTCACGCATCCGCGTTTGTATAATATTTTTGTACGCACGTACGCACATAAATACGTTTCGTGTACTGTGAATGTGAATCCGTCCGTCATTATTAAAAGTGGGCTGTCAAGACCAATCGAATTCCCGAAATTACCTCCTGGTAAGAGTAACGACGATTATATTATTATTATAACATACACGCGCAGGGTTCCCCGTACGAGTAGGAGGTTCTATTCAACAACAAGAAAACGACTTTGTCTCGGCGGCGGCGCCAAACCCGTACCCAGTGGCTTAGGAAGACTCGTTAGCGCCCTTGGCAAACCTAGGAAAATGCGCCTTTTTAGCGATTAAAAAATTGACGAAAATACGGAATGATATTTTTTAACGTTTATTTTTTATGTATATAATTAGGTAATACAACATTATATAATTATCAGTTATTATTACATTGTAAATTTAAAAATTTCTTGCTCTAAGGCTAGAGAGAATTCATCGATAAAAATAAGTACCAATTTTAAAGCACAAATTTGCGCCCCTGGCGTAGGCACAGTTCGCCATACCCTTGCTACGCCACTGGCCGTACCATACGGTAATCGAGAGCCGCGACCATGCGATACAATAATATACATTATTATACATTATTCGTTTTCCATACGTAGATATAGAGGATATATAGGATACATAAAATTATGATAATGGCACGCGTTGTAATGCGTCACGATGTATACTGTATACTGCTGAGCACCGGGATTCTCGGATTCCGGACAGCACGTCATATAATATCTGTGATATTGATGTCGTGCGTATATCGTGAAACATAATAGACAGACGTGTACGGTATACTATATACATACATTTGTATAATAACAATAGCCGGGCGAGAAAGACGCCGCGGACGAAATGATACGACACTGCGTGTAAAGGGTATATATATATATGTATATTATATATGTTACGGTAGCCGCAGCGAGTGCGCGGAAGACGTTGACTCGTTTGCCCGTATACCGCGGGCAGTCCTTCGATGGGGGTAGGGTAGGAAGGATAAGAAGAATTCAGTAGCATAACGTACTATATAATACACATGCACGTGTGTACAGTAAAGGAAGCGAGACAGAAAACGTTTGGCGTGCAGAAATAAGAACCTAGGTGTATTATGTACATCGAGTTTATTCACCACGAGCGTACTATATAATATACTCGTATGTATGTTATAATATGGACGCGCTGTTTATAGGACGTATAATGTTTGTTGACAGTCCTTTTATTATTATTATTATTATTATTGTGATACGGTAAAACGAAGTTGACAACAAGAACACCGTATATTATTATTATTATAATATAGACACTGCTGGCGCGCCGAAGCTGCATATATACGTGTACGCGTGTGTAGGCAGTATACGTTCGGGATCGGTCTTGAGCGTCGCGTCTGCAGAATTCTTCACGTGGTCCACTATACGGTTATTTATATGCCCGTATTGTATTACGCATTGTACATATTATAATAATGTATCGTACATTTTACCATTGTCTCCTGGACGTCCGACGGGCGGAATAAAAGTACCCCTGGTCGTCGATTAAAACTATATTATCTGCACCGCACAAACGCCTGGGGCGGCGCGTGTGTTTACATTATTATTATAATTCTGGAGGGAGAAATGAAAAAAAAAAAACGATTGCGACTGCGACGACGAACGACGACGAATAATATTATAATATCTTAAATGCGTTTTATACGAGATGACGCCGTCGAACCCGTTTTCCGATCGAGTGAGTAAAATAATAAAAAAAAAAAAAACATAACGAAATCGATAAAAACAAAGTCGACCTCTGTGGCTCGCACACACTCGCGTGTAATACGGGCTAAACGCGCGTACGTGCGCTGCGTATATCTCGAATTATATTATTATTATTATTATTACGTACACGGCAAACTGGTTGTGTGCGAAGCGCCGCGACGGTGTTGGCCGGCCGCCCGGGTCGGCTTGTGTCGCGCGTGAGTCGCGCACTACACATTATTATTACACACCGGGGGGGGGGGGGAGGGTAACGCCGAGGACGAGGATAGCCGATTAAAAGAAAACGCGCCCAAGACCCGCTTCGCGTCGGCTGCTATTCATTTACATGCGTTTATATTATTATTGTTGTCAACACCCCGGCCTTCGCGTATAATACGCGTACTACGCTTTCGTATTATAATATTATATTATGTTTACACGTAAACCCCGTGCACTCTATTAATCGTGGTGTCGGTCGGTCACCTTTGCTCGCGTGAAGTCGTGTGTGTTAGCGTGTGATTGCCAGTGTGTGTGTGTGTGTGTGTGTGTTTGTTTGTGCGCTTATGCGTCAGTGCATCATGAGTGAGTTGGTGGCTATACGTTTGTGTGCGTGTCGGAATATTATAATACACGCACACGTGCGCTTTTCACTCACCCCCTCCGCCCTACGATTGAATTAACTTTTCGATTCGCCACTCGTTCGGCGCTCCCGCACATACGCGCGTAAATACGTGCTTACGTATAATATGCAGATACGGTGCGTATTTAAATAATGCACACTTGTGCCGATTGCATTACGCGTGGCGTGTGTGTAACTGTATAATATCCCGATATTACGTTATTACACACGTTATGAGTCGCAGAAGTAGGAGGAGAATAAGAAGAAGAGTACAAAAACGTTTTCAGCGCAGACGACGACGACGAAGATATGGTCGTAGTGCGATTGCAGCGGAGTAGGAACGTTTTTTTGTCGTATTCCGTCCGTCACGCGTTGCTCCAATCTCGAGCGATATGAGAGGCTTATTTTTGCTAATCGAATGTTATTTCTATTTCCAGTATTGTAAACGTTTGACGGTTGAAAAACGGAACTTCACAATACACAACATATAGAGCTACGCTCACGCAGGTATACGACGCGCCTCCATTATGTTATATTATGTTAACTGCTGTACACGTACTGCACTGCGTAAACATTATGTCGTAATCGTTTGTAAAATAAAAATATCACGTAGCTGAGCAACCTATATATATATATATATATATATAGCTGCTGACGTACCTGCACGGTTTATTTTATTTTTTTTAAAGGCTTTAATTTGATAATAATGACCGTTGGATGTCCCCAATTTATATTCTTTTACAGTATTTTCGTTTAAATTAAAAAAAAAAAAAACTGTGTTCTTTAATGCGTTTTCCTATGTATTCGTATACAAACAGCAGTATATTGTAATATACAGCAGTGCATACGAAATAATGCGAGAGCAAAAAAGCAAAACTCTAGTCGAAGTTGTACATAGATTATATATTATTATATATATGCGGGTGAATGGCTGCCGTGAAATCCTGCGAAAGAATTATTATAGGTGCCCGATCGACTGTTAAGTGCATCGTTTTACGTATCGAAAAACGCTTTCGATTAAAGTTTTATTCTTTAAGTACGCTCGGTGCTATCTGCGAATAACGAATACACAGGTATACTATGTACACCGTATAAGGTACCGCGCGCATGGAATAATAACATAAATAACACGTGACTTTTTCTCTTGCAGTTTGATTATTTAAAAATTTCGATTTTTTAGTCGACCATTTTGCATTTTTAAATCGGCATATATTATACGTTACCTTTTATTCATTTCCGTAAATATTAAATGTAATCTATGGTCATTATCAAAGTATTATCGTTCTCGAACTATACAGAGGCGTGTATAGGAATATAGATCATTAACGCGGGAAGGTGTCAACAACAATTAAATTAGTTTTTTTAAAACTGATTGGTCGACTGTATTTAAAAGTCTAACTATTATTTCATCGGGTGTTCATCAATAATGGGAAGGGGGGGGGGGGGGTGAAACCTTAACTACGCCTATTTTCTTGACGAATCCCAACGATTGAAACTATAAAATTAATCGTTATTACTTATACACTATTTAACAAGGTTGGTTCGTTTTTCTATTGTATGCACGGCAGTCGGAAAATTGTTACAGGCAATATTCTCCGTAATACGTCATGAATATTACATAGGTATCTATATATATAATTTGAAAAATCTGTAGCGTGGGCTTATTCGTGTCGATAACAATAATAGGTCAACGGTGATTATTTTTAATGAAATCTTGTTATTCTTTTTACGGTTACCGAGTGTACACCTGTGTTTATATATATGTATTATAGACGTGTTAATCCGTAAGACCGTGGTAAATAAATACTATATACAAACTATATACTGTATACCTGTTACGGGCTGTTGTACGGGTGTTTGAGGAGAGAAAACCAGTTCGTCATCTTTTTAACTCGAGGTTAAAAAAAAAATAAAAAAGGAATAATAAATATTCAGACGGTATTTATACACGTATAGTAATTAAACGTAGCGTTTATTTTTTATTTTTTTCCCCAGTGATCTCGTACGGGCAATCTAGTAATCACATTATATGCACGCGAAAACGCGATGTGGCGCGTACGTATCCGAAATTAATAAGTCTTTCGCTCTGATCGTCTTGTATATTATAGGTATATTATAGTTTTGCACTCGGCCTTTACAATACTACACACAAACTACAGCTTCCGTTATGTATGGTAGTACTACGATCGAATAACTTTTGGGTCAAACATGATGTTTTTGAGTACGTAAACGTGTTTTTTTTCGCACGATATTTCATTTAAAACATTTTTCAAAAATTAAACATGATTGATACGGCCTACGAAATCGTATATTATTATTATTATTATTATTATACATACTCATGATGTTTAACGCGCATTTTATTCGGGTTGCGATGCCGCATCAGCGGAACGGTGGGTGTAGGAGGACGGGGGGCAACGGTTTTTACAATTTATTATTATTTATTTTCTGGACCATAACGTGACCTGGAAACGAAACTCATTGATGGCGGTGGCGGTACGCTGCCGCTCTCCGGGTCGCGATGGCGATTAATAACACGTATAATAATAATAATAATAATAATAATATCGAGACGGTCTAATGGGATACGGCTGAATAGTTTACACGTTCACACGCACGCTCACAACGGTGGATGTACGCACACTCACAACGGTGGATGTACGCACACGCACGCACGCGCAGTGTTTATTTTGTTTATTACGGGGACTCGGAGGGCCAAATTAAGGGCGGGTAAGGGGACGTGCATTGTGTACGCTAAATTATAGCTGACAGACGGTCGACGGGTTTGACACGGACGGTTTTAAATTAGGGTCGAAAAACGATGAGATTGAAAACTACGGATCCGTAAAAGAATCGGTTGAAAAAACCATGGCGATATGTGTACTACACGTGTACTCTATATACTATACGCGTTACTCGATGCGATGTCTCTTTGTCTTGCGCGCGGATATATTGTGTGTGGTGCGCGACCGGAGGAAATGCATTCGATGTTATTAAATATTTTTTTTTCTTTCTCGTCTCGCGCCCGCGGTGCACTTAGGAAATCCCGTGTAATTGGACGACGCGATCGAACCGAAAACGAACGAACGTCTGGTCGGCTGCCATCGCGCGGCCGTACACGACGTATAAAATATTATCGCTACACGGCACACGCGTATGTTTAGAAATATATTATTCCGGATCTCGGAGCATAATATTCATTAACTGATAACTAAGCTTACACAGAAAACATGGTATCGCCGGCCAAGCGTGTTTTCCTTTATCTCCTCCGTATCTTGAAGAAAAATGTATGTTTTGATTATTTCCGAATACGCACACGGACACGGTCCGGCCGGATCGAACTATAATATGTTATTATTATTATTATTTTATTCCGTCCGCGTTATAACTGGTATATGTACAATATGCTAATGTTAACCGAAACGCGAAGTCGTGTTTTTATACCGATCGCGATAGTTTGTTTTCCGATTTTCGAGAACGCCACGCCGTGTCCAATTCAAAGTGTACACACGTATATAGCGTGACAAAAATGCACGGTGTAAATTCGTCGGGAAAGAGTCGGAAAGAATAAATATTAATGTCTAGAATATTTTTTTAATCTGCCGGAATCGACGCGGTCGCGCCTAACATATAGGTTCCCCGTATACGTACGCGTACATGTGCACTTCCCAAATTCGATATACGATTAAGCGCCATCTTAAAACCGGACCACACGCACCACACGTCCGTCGCGCGTACAGGGGCGTCAGCGAGCGGAAAGGTGTAGGTACGTGATAATGACGCGATTACTACTGACTTTTTTATTCTTTTATTTCATTTTTTTTACCCATTTGTCTTGTAACACATCAATCCGTCCGCGCGGTGTATCGCAGTCGCAGTGTCGTACGCATTATACAATACATAGGTCGCCTAACGCGCTCGGTTATGACCGCCGTGTGGCTTATGACGACAACGTCTTTTCGGGCGTGATACATTTTCCGAAACAATAATCATTCTACGTATATGCTCCTCGAACTCGTGTACGACGTACACTAATATTCGATGTGCAGTCCGAACCTCTGAACAGACTTGACGGTCGTTTGAAGAAAAAAAAAACGTTCGATAGAAATACAATTCCCTCCCTCCACCCCTTAAAAACACCCTATTACTGTACCTACGAAATGTGTGTGCATATTTAACGTGTACGATTATAGCGTAAAATATTAACGCATGTATACTGATAATAATATTGTACAGTCATAAATAGTGAAAATATTAATAATATAACAGTATGTTATTACAGTAAGGCTCGGCTTTCAATGTAAAGTGCTTTTATTTTAAGCGATCTAATTGACAATGCGTTCCAAGTACCTAATCCGTTTTTAAAATGACGTACAACTGATCGAAACTTTTATTTTGAATTTTTTTACGATTTTTCATTTTTAGCCACTGTCGATCATTTTTTTAGTTTTAATGCATATTTGTACAAAATAGGGCTTAGTAATTTAAATGTAATTACTAATTTAAAATACTATCTATTAAGGTTATTTCAGTCCGCACACCATTGTTGACGCATCACCTTAAAGTTTTTAACTTTGAGTTTTTTTATAATAAATGTCTAGTATATTTTTAAAGTATTTTCTATGCTTCTTAGAGCATTTACATCCAGGCCCTATAGTTATTAGTGTAGGCAATCCATGACGATTATATGTATAGCTAAACTTTTGAAAGCACCGAAGTACAAATATATTATTTTACAATTATTAAAAGATTCGTCAGACAGAGGTTCGACTGTAAATAATATGCGTGTTGAAATGGAACAACCGCTCTCGGTTGAATCCATAATCGTATATTGGATTATAAAATAATATTTATGGTGTCGTACTCGCGTATACGCTCGGGTAATAAAATACTAGGTAATTGATATTTGTACAGAATATAATATAATATAATATAATATATATGTAAACGCGGGACGTATAAATAATATAATGCTTGTCGTTAATGTTTGATCAGGGTTATTATGAATAATTACGTCAAACCAGCATAATAAACTATAATACGATATAGACATAGTGCACGATATGAATACCCCCCTTTTGAACGTGTATTTTTGTTACTTCGCGTTTAATATATAGAATATCATATTATGCATGTATACCGTGCCGACGCCGCAATTAAACATTTGTCAGAACTTTTAATTCGAATTAAATTTCAACGGTAAATCTGCCTCGATTCGTGCGCGAGAATTGTCTATAATACATGTACACGTATAATAATAAAAATGTTTTTAATTCGTACGCAACCCGATTGCGACGCATACATGAAACGCGCATTTCTTTTCGAAACTACGAGAGATCATTGGCGTTTTTCGGTGTGTATCTATTGACTAATGCACTTGACGCAAACAATATGTAATGTGTAGTACAAGCCTATGTACGAGTACTCGCGTGTATAATTTAGGTAGAAAATGTCTTCGTAAACACGTTTTCGGCCATGGGAGTTGCGCATTGATTTCGTTAGTGATTTTTTAATACCATACAATTACGATGTGGATGGCTAAATATGCGATCGCTGATCGGTATCCTTATACGACAAAAAGTTTGTTCGTTCCGTGCGTACAGAACCAAGGATAAACTGCGACCGTCGAATGATGTGTAACTTTATTGTATCCCCGTATGCGCCTAAATTAATAACGATATTACGTACGCCCGTAGACTGTATAATCAAATCGTATACCTTAATAACACTTGTGCGTAGGCTCTTTTTTTAATTCAATCGAACAAAAGCGTTTGTTCGTTATTTTTATTTTTAACGGAATTTTTCCCAGGATTTAAAATAATATTTATCACAAGGGCTTCACGACTTGTAGGAATACTAGAGTGATATATATTTTTCTCACACACGATACGTATTTGAGTGCACGCGTATAATTTGAATAACAACAACGTGGTAAATCGTGATGATGTCTTTTATCTATATGGTTCTTTTTTTTTCAATGAAAAGGTAACAAAAGAACCTTTGATGACTGTCGTATATGTTTGTTTTCGATGTTTCAAGTATACTCCTCATCGTATAAAATAAAAATCCCGTACATAATAGGTGATGTGTGAATGCGTTTCAATTAACGTCGTAAAAACATCAATTATTCGTTTATCGTGTACAGTATGGGTGTAGTAAATATATATATATATATGGTGTGCTGTAAACGCGATGAACCGACAACGATTTAACCAAGAGTATGTGAAATGGATATTGTTAACTAGCGGCTTTGATGATGCGATGGAGCGTCTTAATGATAATAATAATAATACGAATTCATATTGAAATGTTTGTATTTCACCGTATTCACCTTTAGGCGGACACGATCCCCAACTGTTAAACTATTGAAATCTACATTTAATCTGTAAACCCGCGAGTGTAAACATATACATTATACGTATAATACACCTGGAGTGCAACTATCCGTCGGGCTCAAACATTTAATAATATTTTCCGTATGCCGTACTCTAGCAGCACCGGCGTACAGGTCTTTCGGGTGTATTATATTATAACGTACAATGTGTTTGTAACTCTTTCGTGGTTGTACTCGTCGTCGTAATAAACCTGTAGCGCAATAACGATTCAATAATAACGTCCCGAGAAATCGACAGAAAACCGTGTAGGTACTGTATGCACAACTGCAGTGGTACAATATATTACGTGGTGCAATATAACACGTTTTTAAATGTACCATAAACGCGTGCACAATAAAAGATGCATTTGTGTGCTGCACACGACTGGCACGTTGAATGACACTTTTCCGAATCCGTCACGTGGTACGTTTCGAGTCCGATAAGATTTTTAATACCTGCAGCATACCTTTGCACATCATTTTCTACGGCTCGTGCGGGGGGCACAGTGTTATTGTTTTGACATTGGTATACATATTGTTATTACCGTTATTATGACTCTTCGCTAGCACTTCCGGCGGACACGAGAATACGAGATCGAATACCTACACGGTTTGTTTATCATTTTTTTTTTTTTTTATACTTTTTTCGTCGTACTCGCGCTGTTTTCTGTGTATGCTTTTTACACCGGAGCTAATCCGATACCGTCTTACACGCGTTTACCACCGTCGCCGTCTTGTTACACAACTTTTAAACAACCGTGTACACAAGTGCCCGGTAATTAAAATCTCACGGCGTAGCATGCTAATTGTGCCGTCGCGCGACTGCACCGTATATAATACGTGTGTGTGTGTGTGTGTACATATATATATATATATATTATGTATCGGTCGTTAAATTATGCACGCGGACGAGGAGCTAGCTAACTGCTGTTGTTGCAGCAGCAGTAGGTACATACGGGCGCGCGGAATGTCGTTTTTCTGTGAGAGAGAGTGGGTATTCACTCCGAGGCGACGACGGCGGCAAATGAAAATCCTAGTGCACCCGTAATAATGTATGCACAACGCGCATGTACAGCAGTGTTACTAAATAATGACAATTAACACGCGCGTAAATAAAGAATAGAATACATACGTTCGCCGCCGCCGCCGCCGCCGCCGACCGAAGGCGTGTAGTATAAATGTATAATTATCATTACTGGTATAGAGCGTTCGAAACGACAGCCAGTGAATATAATAATATTATCGTCGTTGTTTCAAATCCGCGGCGGTATACATACATGGTCTCCGCGCGGGTCTTTAAGGTCTCGTTTGAACGATCAACGTTTTACGACAAACAACCGTCACGCCGGTATAGAACGTATTATATACTACGGCGCAGTTGTTGTCCCCCGAGCACTGGCGGCGCAAGAGCAGCTCGTCCGAGAGAATCTCTTTCGTTTTTAACGATGTCCGATACATGTATATATATATATAGGTAGGAGCTCGTGTATACGATGTACACGTATAAGTATATTGCGTTACGTACGGGGACGACGCGGGCAGCTGCCGCGGCGAATCTCGAATGTGAAAATCATAAAAACCGATGGAAACGAAATCATTTGGGTCCGGTTTTTATGGTTAAGCGTGCGAGAACGCCGCGGATGCTGTGTGAACGCGATACGTGTGTATACAATACAGTTGTTGCGTAGCGCGTGCACGGGGGTAGCAGTACGGACGAAAGTAGTAAAAAAAATATCGAGAAACCCGAAGATTACAAAAGCTGTGAAAACGCGCGCGCGTTGTTTACGAGGCCCACGATAACAAGTAGCGAAATACGCATCGGCTGTACAGCGTTTGTACGGACACAGTATAAATGCAAGTTTTATATGCTGTCGAACCCACGGCCGTCGGAGTGGTGTCTTGCGTTTTGCTCGTGTACGAACTGTTGGGAAAATATGACGGGAACATTACACGCGTCGTCGGTAAAATATTAAACGATAAGCGCCGAGCCGTGCGCGTGCGGGAACGTCGAGATGAAAGTATACGCGGAACGTTGCAGCTAATTCTCGCCGTCACGGGAAGAGGAAATGAATTCGACGTAATGGGAATAAATAAATAACTATATTTCTACGTACACGTTATACAGGCGTAATAATTGAGGCGTTGGTGGATGGAAGTACTTCCGACAATAAAAATGGTAATGCGTCGAGTGCAGGTACGTAATAGCGTGTTTGGAAGTGATGTACAAATGTACGGTGGGACGAGAGATTTAGTGCGGAACAAGATAAACCAGAATACATATATATGCGTGTATATAAGCCATGTACAGCGGCGGTCGCTATTAAGAAGCTGTGACGATGAGAACACTAGCGAGGTTTAGGGCGGGGAGGGGGAGGAAGATTGTGAGAATAACAATTTATTGTCAACGCACCATTTATAATTCTAATTCTTACGTGCGTGCGTGTGTGCGAGTGTCTGTATGCGTGTGCGCGCGCGCGTGTGTGTGTGTGTGTCTCAAATTGTCCTTTAATGTATTACACTTTTTATGATGAACCGAAAAAATGCGATGAAAAAAAAATATGACAACGAATTATTACATTATTACACCAGTGCTTCATCATTAGTTTTCTACATTACAATAGCGCATAATGTTGTGTACTTGTATGCACATAAAACCGTGTTCGTTTGTTGTCAAACAATCAACATATTTTTTAGCGAATTATTGTCATAATATTTATAGTCTGCACAGCCAGTTGCTACAGGTTTTCTCGCCGTAGTGCTGCGATACGTATTTTATTACAAAATTATGTCTCGTTTTATACGGTATTGTGCTGCACAATACGGTTTAAACGAATTTATATTATTTTTTTTAACGAACCGGAAGATACGGAAAAATAAAATAAAAAACTACCCTGGTCATTTTTTTCATTCTCATTCGCTTTATATTTTAATTGGTTTCATGTTAAACTGCATTATAGTATCGTGTATTATATTAATTATATTTTAAATAGAAACTCGCCAAAATTAGATATGTAGTATTCCGAATGAATTAACCGCGGAACAAAAAAATGCGCTACAATGCCATTTAGAAATCGAAATACGTATATTAACATATTGTATAATATAAGAGAGAGAGAGAGAGAGAGAGAGAGAGAGAGAGAGAGAGAAATCATAAAAATGTTCATATACAAAATAAAAAAAAATTAAATTATTATTAATAAAAATCTACCATAAAACGTTCTTTTATACTCTTCGATCTGCAGATCTACACACATCTTGCACAGCTAGTAATTGCACACCGCATACAGCGTAAAATTCGCTTTGGGTTTATTATAAATACGCGTATTATTGAGTTACCAATCGGCGAGGGCAGTAACTCTGTACGCCGGTAATCGAGTACAACCTCTCCGAGAAGGTAAATTATACGTTTGTTAATATTCCACCGTACCTATCTGTATCATGATTTTTAAATTATAAATCCCTGCTTTATACGACTATATTATAATGATCTAATGCTTCTTAGAGCATTATTTAAACTACGCGGTATAATAGTATAATATGTATATAATATGCATAATCTCGACATATTATCTTTGTTTCTCCAAACGATTTTTCGAAAAACGTGATGGCGAAATGCAGAAATATGTTCGAGGTAGGTATACGTACGCCTATTTTAGTTTCGCGACGACGTTAAGACGAATACTTTCAAATATTCGGGTACCTAATAACGGTAAAACGTGCATAAATAAATGATCGCGTAAACTGAACGAAATCTTTTGCTCTTCGTCGGAAATAAATATCGAACCCGTAATAGTATAAAATAAACATACGTTTTTTATAATGAAAAAACGTAAACGTGCGCGCGCTACGAAAACGTCAAGATGTTTGAGTATTTTAATTTTTCACTGTTATGTACCCTGCACGTGTATCGCAGAACTACTGCAGTTATCAATAAATGGTCCCAGTAAATTTCATCGGTTTGAAACTCTCGAGACGAGGGCTTTTGTTTTGCAGCGCAACTTTAAAAACAACGAGGTTTCTATTAAGTACAGCGCGCGTGCACTAAACGATGCGGAATAATTAATTTCGCGTAACGATTAAAACAAAACTGCTCTCTATACATATATATTATATGTATTTTATGTAATATAACCTCGTGAGTATTGCTTGATTTACTGCGTCGAGATAAATAAATCAAACCTATTATGTCATAATAATAATGCAGCACAGTGAGTGTAATATTGGAAGAACGGAAAAAAAATAATCATTGTCTTTCGTCCATTGCAAAAAATAAGCGAGTGCATAACATACGAGATACTACGAGTGCATTAATTCGCATTGCAACACGGATAATGTATACGCTGTGTACCGTACGAGCGAGTGCACAGCGATTTTGCTGTAAAATTCAATCGCCCAACGACCTTTATCGGTATCAGATTATTATGCGTGATATCGCGGCGGCGGCGAGGTAGAAGAGACAACTTTATATACACACACTACGGCGGTTATAATAAAATAAAGTCTTGCCCATACGAGCCTTTCGCTTCGTTGAGAGTTCCTGGTACGAATGACCATTGACCGATAAACTTGGTATAATCTCCTTACCCATTTTTACCCGAACTATAATAAATGACTACTATTTCTTGGGAAAAGTTCGTGTACACCTATGTACTGTGGAATGCCGAGTACTCGTGTACTCCGCGTACCATAATATGACTGATTTACAGAGTTCATAATTTTCTTCGTTCCTATTATCGCCAACTTTTTTCATGTACATATGTTTGAGATGCTAAAAAATCGAAAATAAAAAAAAAAAACACAAAACGGTCGTTTCATACTTTACTGACCGAACGTGAATGAGATAATGTTGCGTACAACACCTATTCGTATCACTTGTGTATTGTTGTCGGGAATTCGCTATCATCATTTTCAATAAAGCTCGTTATAATACGAGTCGACACGCCGCGCGTCTACGCGCAAGAGATTGCCAGTAGGTACCGTACGCGCGCGTAGAAGATTATTGTGTACTTTTGTAGGGGTTTGTACTATATACTGCCAGTTTTCCGACGCGTTTTAATATCGCGCCCCGGGGGGTCGTCGCCGTACGTGCCTCGAGACATTTCCACGCGGCGGCCGAGACACTTCTAAATTTATTTGTCTGGCCGCATAAAAATAGCAAAAATAAGTCGACCGAAGTCGGCGGCGGGACAAGTACACTTTAACGTCGACGGCGACCGAAATAAAAAAAAAAATAAAAATAAAAAAACCGTCTATGATGTAAATATATATATATATACAAATATAATATGTAATAATGACGATGATGATGCGGCCCACTTGCCGCCGCCGCCGCTGCCACCGCCGTCTGAATGGCGCAGACGACGGAACCTTCGCCGCCGCGGCTGTGTAACGTGGACCGACCGGCAGACGTCCTCGGCGAGTCGTCATCGCGTGTGAACTATATTTATGATGATTTAATATCGACGGAAATAGACGCGGGGATACGCGTCGAGCCTATAATATTACGTTCCCGGGGCCGCGTGCGCGCACGCGCGAGCCAGGGACGAGGCGCGTGTAAAAACGTTTTATTATTACACATATCCGACCGGAACTCGTGAACAGCGCGCCGTCAGCGCCATCGTCATCGTCACGTGGCTCGGTAACGTGACGTGTACATCATCTTGTTCCCATCCGGATGGTGGTGGAAGGACCCAAGGCTTAGAACATTGTGCGTTTACACGATTTTTTATTTCTCGAAAACGGAATACTTACTACGCTACGTATGCGAGTGTCCAAAGGTCAAAAATGTCGTATCTTATTCAAACGATTTAAAACGGTGCCCGGAAATCGTCGCCAAAAATCCGGGCCATCGTGGCCAATCGCGAAACGATTCGAGTGTGTCACGTGAACTTGCGCGTTCACTAATGTATCGACAGATTGGACGCGCACGAGACCACCGGGGCAGCTTCGCTGTGTAACGCTGACTGAAACGTTTGTGCGACAACGTACATTATAATCTCTATACAATTCGAGTAGTATGACTTTTCATCGTGAGTTTGAGGAATTTTAAAAAAAAAACTACAAAAAAAATTTAATAAAATCCATTTTTTTTTTTGAAAACTTAAAAAAACGCCAATTTTCAACGTCAATTATCTACCTTCATTTTTGACCAAATTCATTATTTTTCAACAAGAATTTGTAGATAATTTAGCGTTCTATATATTAGATCCGATTACGTTTTTTGATAAAACTCATAGTTTTCGGGTTATTATCGAGAATCTAAAGACCAACGCTGAATTCGTAGGAGGGGGAAAAACATATTTCCCAAGTCTCAGACTTATGCTGGAGGAATTCAAACGATTTCGAGCTTTCCACTAATATATCCCGAATTCAGTCATTTTTTAGTCTTATATGACTGGCCTGCCAGTGCCCGGCGACAAAACGGTTTTTCATTACTCCCGAAGACCCGAGAAGTTGGGAAAACCGATATTGGCCGTGACGGTTTTGTTACACGGCTGACGATATGTAGATACGTCGTGCGACGACACGTTCACAGAAGTAGTCGACAAAACCGGGGTCTACGCAGCGCGGTATACCAACCTAATATAACATGGTATCTAATGCACCGCGTTTTCACTGAAACGGCGGTTAGTCGCGTCCGTGGGGCTTCAGCTTCTACACGCTATGTCTTTATATGAACTTCATATTCCTGGTACGGACGGCGTTAAAACTTTTCGTCGTTTATGGTACGTATAATCATTGATTATAAATAGTACTATTTATAATCAATGGTATAATATACACAATGGGCGTATTACCGCGAAACGTCCGTTGCGCGTCGATATATATAATAATAATATTAATAATAAATTTCTTCGTGGGCCTCGAGCCTATACCACGTCGTCGATTTCACATGACGGGTATATATGGAAATAAAAAGCTTTTTATCCGTCGAAAAAGCTGACGTTCGGTGCGGAATATTATATGGTCTCGGGCCGTTTATACACACGCACTCGTGCTATAGATTATATACTATATGTCTATATCTGCCTAAATACGCCTTAAAGTTCCACCTCGGACTGAGTGGCGTGACCAAGGGGGGTGACTTGAGTGTTCGGACACCTCCCTCCCCCGCCCCAACGAGGTGCCTTGAATCGCATTTATGGAAATCTCATTCAATATTACCGTTGGAAAAAATGTCCTATTTTCTTTAAATTTACAACGATATTTATCGTTAAATTTTGCAGATACTATATACAGATAATATTATAAGACAGTTAAAGAAGAATAAATATGTGATAACTTCGTAAAATCCTTGAACTTTTCAACGTTTGACAACTACTAAAAATAAATGTTATTTGTGTCTTAAATATATACGCAAGTGTATAAATGTATAAATAAGCAAGTGCTTATTTCAGCTTATCGGGTGGGCGCGGGTTTGAATAAGATAATATAATATTTATTAAAAGCTATACGTTAAAAATTATACAATCATAAACTTTTTAAACAGAAATTGAGGGCGTCACTTTTTACGCCACTGGTGGATACCAGCTTTGAAAAATGTCTATTTGCTCCACTGTATATATATAATGTACATATATTATGACGTACTCTATCTACGCACTTTAGCACGAACTACTGAAAAGTACTGAAAAGTACGCAAAAAGTGTGCGTTTCGAAAACGAGATGTACGCGCACCACTCGTCTACTGCACTTCCGTAGCGGATGGGTTGCAGTTCGTGGGTCGGTTATCGTACGCTGGTACATGAGACACTATATGTACACTCCCGCGGTACTTCGGAGGCGTTTCAGAGGAAATTAATCGCGGAGGACGCGCGACGTTTTATAGTTACGGACATGCAGGATTTAAGTTTTTCCCGCTGAAAATATGGCGCGAGTATAAGCTGGTACTCGTCCCCGTATACCTTAAATATCATCTAATAGTGTAACATATATTAAAGGTTTAAAATCGTAAAAAGTTCGCTAGCAATCGATAAATAATTGAAATGAATGGAAAATTGCATTTTAGAGTTTTCAAATAATTGGGAACATAAATGTTCAAACGTTAAATACTTTTTTGTGTCAAGCCCGTGCGGAAAATTCATCGCGCTATTTCTGCCACCTAACCTGACTCAATCCACGCTATAATGCGGTCCTATTTCAGTAATAATATCATACACGTCGTAATATCGTATGTACACAGATTATGTTTAGCTCGTTCGTCGTTGCTCCTCTGTTCAGGTCCTCGTCGTGTAATTTTCACGTCTTTATGGCGCGCAACGGATTATAATAATTAATACAAACGATATTGTTACGATATAATATGTACATGTATATATGTGTATATTATATGGTAAGGTCGCGGCTTTAAAGTTTTTCAATGAATCCACGCGCCGACCGAACACACATAAGTCGTGTGCCCCGCGGGTTTTCGGATTTATAGTAATAATAATAATAATACTATGATGTACGACGTGTGTGAATGTATATACGTGTACTATAATAGTATTATAATATATTGTGTATGGAAACGTTTCGAGGAGATATAATATTCGGGCGGCAGAGGAAGAAATATCGGCGGCGATTTACGAGCGCGTTTACTCGGCGTGAAGGTGGGGAGAGAAAAAAACTAGTAATTAAAATCGAGATGACTGCGTATGGTATATTGTATAGCCTCCAGTGCCTCTCTACATCAGTTTTTTCGCTCGTAATTTA
This sequence comes from Periphyllus acericola, assembly GCA_949715065.1. Classification (NCBI taxonomy): domain Eukaryota; kingdom Metazoa; phylum Arthropoda; class Insecta; order Hemiptera; family Aphididae; genus Periphyllus; species Periphyllus acericola. Next base: position 65,082,594 of record OX454264.1, read on the forward strand.
ATTCGTGATTCGATTCCGTTCGTGATTTATTGTCATTCTCTATTTATTTATTTCTTATTATTATTTTTTTTTCTTTTCACATTCGTTCCACGCCGCAACACTATATTATAATATAACATAATACGTATATACAGAGGCCACGGTCGCATTGTTTATACACGTATTCATACGCAAGTGTGACGGTGTGACTGTGTGTGTGTGTGATGTATTTATACACGTGTGCCCGTAGCCATCGTGGATCAATAATCGCCGATAATAATAGGACGAGAGTAATATTTAATTCGAAATCTTGTACACACCGCACTGCGTTATAAGTCCAACTGTGAAAATCGGTTGTGTTGTGCTGAAATAATTATTAACAGGGAGAACGTGCGTACGGTGTGTATTTCGTTATGACCGATTGTTTGTTCAATGCGATACAGTACTATTATTATTATTTGGAAGATAATGTTTCTCGATATTGGGACTTAATATTTGGTTTGCTTAAAGCCATTATATATTATGTTTAATAAACATGTACACAGGGAACGGATTTCGCATTTTTCTTTCGCTCAGAACCGTTATGTTATATATGGTAATAGTATATACTATATGTATATCTTCTGTAAATAAATCCTATTGTTATGCGCTGTTCAACGTTGAATGAAAAATCTCTTTCGATTTGTTTCGATCTTATTATTTTCCCTCTCTTCTTTTTTTTTTCATTCATATTTCAGCATTTCACAGTTTATAGATCACGCTGATATATTTTTTGTAAACGTCGCGCGTCGGTGGGAAGATTAAATCGTATTTCTGAAATATAATTGAATCCGTGTAGCTTCACTAATTACAACGTAGTTCTCCACCGCGTCGTCTCCTCGTCCTGGGGCTGCCGTTCCGATCGCGTGACGGACGGAAGACGGTTCTCGCAGTTAAAAATCGAAAAGTGATCCACGTGTACGGTTCAAGATACGATATTAATATTATATTAACACGCTCGTATGCTGTTGCGCAAAGTCGAGTCGCGACAAAACTGGAAACCTTACGCCGTTTTCGCTTTTCTGCGGGTAATACGAAGAACGCGCGACGGCCGTTACAAGCACACTCGTATACGATATAATACCGTCTACGTGGTGAAGCCGAATCCACGCTGCTGCCTCCTGGAGTCCTCGAAACCCCGCGGTGTAGATACCTATACTATTCGTTTTGGAGTAGTGCGCGGTCTACGGGTGTGCAAATATTATGAAACGCCGTTTGAAAAGTGAGCACATAATATGATATTTGCATGTATAGCCAAGGATATTATATTATTGTTATAAGCATTTATTTTAATGTTATACGTACGACATAATATCGCGTTACAATGACGCGCGTGCGATAACGGGCCACGAGAAAGTTCGGTGTGCTCCGCACCGCGTCGACGGTACATATATAATATACATACCGGTTCGGGGGCGGATAGCTGTGTAGTGATGGGGTAGGGGTTGGTTCGCGATACGGGTTCGCACGCATCATCATCACACGATATGTGCTTTGTGCATGCGGGTGTAACATTATCTGCGCTCCGGACTAAACAACGTGCGATTTATTTTGCTCCGATGACGATATAATATTGTCGTAATTTTTTTTCTCGACGCGTACGTACGTAGTTTTGCAGTGGCCATCGCGCGGCGGACACGACGGCCAACATTTCTCGTAAAATCACACCGCATTTTAGCGGACTGCAGTTCGTAACCGTCGTACGCAACGCACAATCCCTGGAGGAGTAGAGAAATCAAAGTCGAAGTTGGTTCTCGGTTTGGTTCGAACTTGTGGTCGCGAATAGGTCACTGAAAATTGCCGTGACCTTTCCTCCTGGTGATACCCATGCGTTCTTAGCGCCGCAGCGGCTTACCATATGCATTGTAGTATACCGTTCGAAAAATTACCATTCGCCGTGCGATTGATACGTGTGTACGCGTGAGTCGACCGAAAAAATCGCGTGCGCAATCAAATAGTATCAACCAGCTCATCCCTCAGTAAGACTTCTTGAATATAGTGCTCCACATACGCACAATGTGTACGCGCGTGTAATAACTCGTCGTTTGATCGTTTGACCGCAATATCGCAGTCGTGCACGGGAACACGCGACATGCGTATACGAAATAAAACGCAAAACGCTTCTGTACGCTACGCACAGCTATGCCGAAAAATCGATCCGGTCGACGACTGTGCAATACCGTTTACCAGCTATATGTACAACAGCCGACTGCGTTTACAATGGCCAAAATACATACGTGATGACGGCGTGTACAGATAGACTCGCATCATTTCCTACTGTACACTGTTTGTACACACACGTTACATATGCACTCTTGTTTTTTTTCGGTTCAACGCGTCGGACGGCACAGCGAAACCGTATCGTTTCGACGGTAAGCTTTTTTTCTCCTCGTCCTTGTTCTCCGCAAACCATTTCATTTGAACTCCTTAATAGCGCCGTGCTACGTTTTACCTGCGGCTCTTATATTTGACGATACGACGTGAACAATTCGCCCTTTATACGCGGCCGACGGAACAAAACGATATTATAGTGCGGCCGCGCGTGCACCACCTACTGCGCGTACACCCCAACAGAGTATATGTAAATATACTGTTGTCCTTTGATTGAAAAAAAAATAAAAAACAACACGTTTGCGACAAAATTGTGAACGCTGCCGCGGCGGCGTGGGGTTAATTTAACCTTTTCACAATTATCGCGAGTTGACTTCACCCCGCGAGACCTTTCTTCTCGCTCAATTATGTTTTCATTTCCGTCAATTGGTTTGCAATTATTAACAGCTCCGCATTGTTAATTGTTGCGGTGCGCGCACGCCTTGAAATCATATTATAATTATTGCCGTTATTGCATTGTATTAATCACGGCGTGCCCACACTGCGCTGCAGCAGCGGCACCAGTGCTTACGCGCCGGGCGAACCTTCTGAGTAATTTACGGAGTTCAAAACGGAATACGTAAAATTATTTAATAATGAATACCCCGCGCATCGTGTTGCCTAATCGAGTTCGTCGAGTTCGAATTCACATTGCTGCCAACAATTTTGAACAACCGCGCATATTATAATAACACACTGGCCGTGTTGATTATTAACGAACCGAGTATCGTTTGCCGGTCCGACGGTCATGCGAAAAATATGGTTACACACGAATTTGCGACGATATACTTTTAAGACTGGGTTGCCCCGGTACTCCGGGACAAGTCATGCCGTTTCATAACTTCGGTCCCGGTCGTCCTGTTACACCAGTGATTCCCATCCTGGGGGTGAATACCCCCCGAGGGTTGAAGCTGGACGGGAGTAAAGGCAATACTCATTTTTCCTAAGATTTTACATAGTTCTTGTAATGATATAATTGACTTTCATAACTTTAGGGGTTACCTAAGGTCCTAATGAAAGTGATAACTGTATTATCTCGACAACTTTCACGCTGTTATTTTTTTTTTTGCTCTAAAAACATAACTTTTTCAGGGAAGGGGGGTATTCGCTATAATTTAACTCGATTCACCGGTAATAGTCTTAAAAAGGGGGCAACTGCATTAAACTTTCTGAAAGTCTCGGCTAAGAGTAAGCAAAATACCATTGGTTATAACTTATAAATATTGTGTTTTAAGCGGCATTTCACCGTATTGACGGGTGAATTATCGTATTTACGACGAAAAGAAAAGAGGTTGTTGAAATTATTTTTGTGAATAATTTCCCGGTCAGTACTTGAACTTTTATGGCAACCTTATATGTGTCAAGAACACCGTTGGATAATTTATATTTAGAATCGCAACAATAGCGCGTACGCTGTTTTGACGCCATGACCGTGGTAACGAATAAGTCTTCAGTCGTGACGGACGCGACGGTCGTGAATTATAACATGGTGCATGTTAGTTAAAAACTACGGATAGCACCAGGCACTGGGATGACGCATTAGGTGATAATATTTTTGGATTTCAATAATTCCCGTTCGATAAACACGCGTAATTATGCGGTAGGTAAACAACTATATAATTATTGTGCTCGGGTTTTTACATATTTTATTATGATATGCGCTCGTATAGGCGAGTTTCCCCGCGTGTAAACGCAATTCATTTAAGGACGAAATAATTGAATTCTGCTTCGACGGATGTAATAAATCTCGTTAAATCAACGTTGATGGACAAAAATGATTTATCTTTAAAATGTGTAGACGTCTTTATGTGCGCGTATACAATATATTATAGATGGCTCTTTCGAAAATTTAAAAATTTTAGACAGCACTGTTTTATTAAAAGCTCGTGATATGTTAGCTTCCGAGGGAAAAAAAGCTCATACGTTTTCGTAAAAAGTTCTTCGCAACGCGAATTGAAAGTTAGTATCTAACTTGTACAAACTATAAGTTTAACGGAAAGACAAATTGTATGCTTTGACGTGCTCGTATATATATATATAATTCTGTATGTTGTTTCGAAATATCCAAATGAATTATAAATAAAATAAATAATGAAGTTACTATCGAACTTGAACGAGGGGCAAAACCAAATTATGTCTTAATATACATTGACAGTCGATTAATTCACTCGCTGTTATAGAGTGAAAGGTCTAAATTAATTCTTGACACTATTTAATCAATTAAAACCGTTTTCTTTTACAATGAGCCCATATTATGTGTGATAATATAATACACACTCATACGACGATGATTAATATACAACGGTGGGAAAACGTGCACTTTAATTAGACGATTTAATCGAATTCGGATTTTTAATTTGAAACAAAAGCTCTATGGAGAAGTGCGGTCAGTTCTCAAAACGCTAAACAAAGTTATAACGTTCGGTCTAAAATAGTTTGTTGAAAACCCAAACCGTCCTCAGGGAATGAAATCCGAACAGTTTATGAAATAATTACTAGTTTAAAAAATAGTGATTGATTATACCCATAGGTGTACTTTGGAATTTATTTCACCGAACGTTATAATTTACCAAATCACTTCTGCACGATGTCAACGGTCAAACATTTTTTTCATTTAAAATGCAAATAACTATCATAATAATGTTAGACTGAAAACGCATACTTATATATTTGTTTAAAAATTCGTTACGATTTAAAGGTGTTGAACCCGAAACAACTTCCATCGACGTAGACAACCGACAGCATTCACTACTGTGATATTAAATAACAGCATCGTTTAAATATGCAATAACTTAAGGATAGATGGAGCGAGAGAGAGAGAGAGAAAAAAAATGTAAAACCGAGACAGATTTATAACGGAGGGAAAAAAAACCGGAATCTCGATTTGCCTTCTGGTCATCCGACCTAACGAACGAGAAATCCTCCTATCGCGGTCGTAATTATTTATAGCGTAAAAAAAAATTGCATTTGTATTTTTGCTCCTATAACACGATAAAAACCTATCGATGTATCTTTCGGATGCAATTTAACGGTAATACTCAATGAGAACCAAATGCGATTACATACAGAGACCGCGAAATAATATCGGTCAGCCAATAATATATAATATATAATATACTACACAGTAATACGTACGGACATTTTCCACTCGATCGAAAATTGAAAAAAATAATGATTCAATTCCCTCCCCCTTCCCCCATTCTTCTCGACGGATATGAAATAATATATATCATATATATGTAGGTATTGTACGCGCATTGTTCTATCGCCGCCGTTGTCCTTTCGATGCGCGGAACACCTTCGCAAAAGATTCACGAAAGTCATATTTTGTTACCGCGATTACATACCTACTACGATATTTTTTTGCGCTATTTACTCGTATTCGGGTGTTCTTAAATAATAATCTTGTAACCCTATGTGACTAAATATATATATTCTATTATAGGCACCTATACTTAGCGCAATGGTGTTTTTTTTTTTTTTTTCATACGTTTTCATTACCTTTGACTTCACGAAATAAAATATAAAAATATAATAAATACGCCGTCCAGTGGGTTTTGGAATACTGTTGATTTTTTATGGGTAGAAAAAAAAGGTAAAAGAAAAAAAGTCGGAACGACAAAAGGTTTATATCATCGTGCTATTCCGATGCACTTTTTTCCACACCTGCCGGCCACCGGTATATGGATAAATATATACGTATAGGTAGTGCGATGGATGCATATTATGTACACGTATACAGCCGTACAACTCGGGACTGTTTCATAAACACTAATTATTTTTGTTATAGTAGCTGCGTTTCTTTTCCCTTCCTTCTTGTCTTTTTTTTCCGGTTGTAATTTGATTTTGACTTCGTGATATAGTTCTTCTCGTTTTTTTTTCTTATTTTTTTCCTCCGACCAAACCCCCACCGCCGACGATCTCTTTCTTATTGTACACTCGGTGACTAATTATTAGGAACGTCTTTCTGTGAACCGGTGCACGGCGGACAGGTAGTTTTCATTTATATGTATCGGCGGCCGCCGCTGCTGCAGCGTGGAAGTGCTCCTAGTGGCTTAATAAAAACCGGTGTACTGATAGTAAAAAAAAAAGAAAAAAAAACAGTGGTGGAAGAGAGGAATAGAGGGAGGGAGGGGGAAAAATACTGAAAATAATTGGTAGGTGCTTACGGCAAACGATTTCTGAGATCAAACTCGTTTTGGAGCCTCCGAATCGGCGGCGCACGAATGAGATTTTTTCAAACAAAGAAAATCCATTAAAAAATAAAGCTATATGCTCGGATTTTCACCCGGAATTGTAATTCAGATTAGTTTTTTCTACGTAGAAATGTGTACTACGAGTCCGGATCAGGATACAGCTGTACACCTATACCGCGGGAATATTACGGAGATACGTTTGAAATGAAAACGACGACGGTCATGACGCGTTCGATTTGATACTCCGAAATTGTTAAAACACCTAATTAAAAGTATTCGACTAAATGCGACGAGCGCTAATAGATCGAGAGGAAATACGTGTATATATCGTACAACTACGTATAGGTTTTTATTTTATTTTTTATTTCTTACACAGCTGTGGGGGTATTATACTGTACTATTCTGTTTCCTATGTTACACAACTTATCTGCGTTCAATCTATAAGAACCCAAAACAACATTTGTATGTAATAACTATTAAGAAAGCATTACCTGGTTCCTTGTTAACATGCGGTATATTATTGTACGACGACGAACCGCGCGCGGCGGATAGCCATTAAAAACCCGGGACTGATTTTACAACAAATAAACTTCACAAGAGTGCAATGTTATTATAATGAAGTATAATTTTCTTTTAAACAGCCACTAACGCGACGGTACGTAATAAATTAAACGTTCATTATTATTATTATTGTTATTATTATTATTATTATTATTATTTCGTACAAAAATCGAAATGAATTAGAACAACAACTTAAGCGAACCGCTGTGCGCGGGATGTATAAATAATACTACGACTCCGACTACAATATAATATATAAATTATTGTAAATTATGAACTATACGTTGTTATTATTATTGTATTACAGCCACGACCGCAACGCGATCATTAAATTTGTCGAATGATTGTAGTTTAGGTGCGTTTCCATGTTATTAATAATCGTCTGCATATTATTATAGGTATATACTGTGTGTATACATTATATATATATATATATATATGCACTCTTAATAGTGGTCCAAACTCTGCGCCAGTCCGCAACTGCGTTTCAATAAATTGTGAAAAACTATTGGGCATCTTGAAAAACAAACGACAATTATTATTCGTTTTTATGCAGTTTACGATCAAAACCATAATCATAATACTATTTACTCGGTTAAACGTGATTGTATAAATTATAAAAAAAAAAAATGAAAAACATCTGGGTTCGGCGTGCGTTAACATCGTTTAGTACGTCGTACTGAAAAATAGATAAATAATAATAATAATAATAAAAAAATTACTTCACTTTATTTCCGTGCAAATGTCGAGAAATATATACAATTGTTATTTGAAGATTATTATTTTAGAAAAAATATGAACTTTCAAATGTAGCACGAGAATTATTCAATGCGGTAGGCGGAATCACAATCTATAATACCTACCGAATAAATGTCGAAATTCAATAATAATATATTAACAGTGTTGAGTATGGAACTGAAATATTACAACCATAATATTACTTTCTTCTTGTACTCATATTACTTAGTATATCCTGTTTTTTTTATCCCTTTTCTATTTATTGAACTACGTATTATGCATTTTTTGTCACTAGATTGATTAGTAAATAGACGTGCCCCCCTCTACCTAGGAATAGTTCTAAATACGCCACAGAATATCACCAACAACATTTTCATATTTAAAACCATATACTCAAATGAAAGCTAATCTGCGGAAAATCGGATAAAATAAGTGTTTTAAAAACACGGGTCCCCCTTGGTATTCATCCCCTCGAAATCTTTCGTTCCATAGTAATATTGTACAGATTATATACATTTATATGTGATAAGTGTTAGTAGTTTCTGGAAATTTAAAATCGTTTGGCCAATAATACGTTTAAAAAAACATGAGCGCATAAATGTAACAGTGGGTATCTGATAATAGTTTATACGTGGGTAGGAAAATTCACCGGACCTAAAACGACGTCCGATCCGGCGGAGTATAATCCACTTGCTGCGCGTATGATATTTGATAGTATTCCACTCGTACAACTCGAAAAACTACGCGTATAGGGCCTACACGGTGTGAAAAATCGGGTCGGAAAATATTTTTGTATCGTCAAGAGCAGGAAAATGTTTGTGAAAAAATGTTTTCTAAAAAATCATTAGATGTCCGTGGCGCGGCGTCGCGGTGGTCGTCGGAACGATTCGGTTATCGTTTAAACAAATAAGTGTTGCAGCGGCGATAACATAATTAAAAAGAACCCGGGGGGGGGCGGCGTAAACTTCTATTGTCCGTGTACTAAACTTGTAGATATACAATATTATACGCATAAGTCGAACAGGATTTGATTTTATGAACTTTTTTTTCTCTCTCTTAATTTCCTAGTACAAACTTCGACGATGGGGTTGGTATAAAAACGATGGCGGTTCGAGCTAAAAAAAAACCGCAAACTTTTGGCGAAAGCTTATGCCACCGACTTGGTACTCGTACGGGTTCGGTTTTCGTCCGTGTACGTCACGTGCAATCCTTATTATTACACCTACATCAACACAGGTCCAATAATATCATCTACAACAGGGGCGGGCAATTGCAGGCGTCCCTCGTACCATTTTGATCTGGCCCGTGTTACCTTTTAAAGTTGAACACTCTAAAGTCTGAAATCAAAAACAATTCGATGTAACGTTCAGTGGCGGATTTAACGGGAAAAAAATGGACATTTGCCGCCTGGGCCCCTACCCGAAAAGGCCCCCGGGCCCCGGACCCAGTCTTCAGTCTTCATTAATTTTCATTTCAACAAAAAAATTAAAATATAATTGGTGAATGGTAATTTTTGTTTGTGAAGTTTTAGATTGTTTTAGATCAAGTAATAATAATAAGAAATCAGTAATAATAATACTGTGTAGTGTTGTAAATTGGTTATGTGACTATAGTTGTATTTTTTATTTTGTTTCAATACCTATCTAGTTTAACAGTGTTTTAAGAGGGAGGCCCTCACGAGTTAGTATTAGTTACGTATTAGTTACGACGATTCATATTTCTTAGGCCCCTTATATCGTATGCCGCCTGGGCCTTTTTCCTTAAATCCGCCACTGGTAACGTTGACAAAAACGTTTATCTATATCTATATATTAACTGCTCCTATAATGTCTAAACACGACGTGTCCGTAGCTTATATTTACTTATTTCGTCGTATCAAATGTTGCATACAGCGTGTTCGGTCGCAGTTTTAGTTTTCGTTTTCCGGCTCGTTTTAAAGGTCTGAAAACTGCAGGCTTTCTAAAGTACAACTTAAAAAATTACCCATCCCCGATCTACATAGCAACGGCGGCGGTAGCTTCTCCGAAACCAACAATACCGTATAGACGTAATGTTTTCACCGAAGAACGCACGTGTTATGTAAGTAGCGAATAGAGGAAGCTGTCGAAGAACGAGAAAAATGTTAGACAAACGCCCACGATTAGACGTGCATAGCGGAGTGTGCAATGTGCACCCACTGTAAAATCATCCGACGCTGCTGGTACACACGAATTCCTAATAGTCGCCGACTGAAAATAGAACTGTTGTCGTATACATATTACGCACTCCGAGCCGAGCCGAATTCGTCGTCTGGGTTCTTCGATTTATAAAATTAGCGAATTGGCAGCCTACGGTGGGATCCGAGCACAACAGCAGTCTTCGCCGTCGTTGCGCGAGTAGACCACTTAATTCAATCGTCTCACCGAGTTGTCGTGAACTCCGGGCCCGCGACCGTTTCCAATGCCGCCGTTTGATTTATAAGACGATCTCGTCATCCGATAATAACGCAGCCGCCGCAAAACCGACGAACGAGTCTCACGCATTCGATCGTAGTAAAAAAAAAAAAAAATGAATAAATAAACAAAAAAAGATAAAGAAAACTACGGATCGGTAAATTCGAAACCGAAGCCGTTTTTTGTCGCCGCGATTGTCACTGTCTCGCGCGAATGATACATATTAATACCGAGGATGATTATTTAACGAGTTAAAAATCTCACGTCAAGTTACTTAGACTCGTCCATGATGTCATGAGGCTACACCGTAATCAATTGATTGATTTCATACCGTCACGTTAAGTTCATTGTTTCCCAACTGAAATTCCGGAATAACTTTTGCAAGCGTAGCCGACACAAAAAGAGAAGCGTACGTAACTCTAAACTTCAAACTTAACGAGTCATCCGAAAATCGGTAAACTTGCCGCCCACCCTTGCTCGGTATACTACATAACAATACCGCAGGCACCCCCGTGTACAAGTATATTCTCTACGTATGCGCGTGTAATATATATAGATGCAGTGATGCTGTTTTTTTTCAAAAACCTCGTAGGACAGCAGTGTAGCGTTACAGGTACGCGTATATGTAATTGCATTGAAGTAGGCCGTGCGTACAGCGGAGGAATCACGGCACGAAAAACGCACCGTTTCAGTGTAACCAATAAAAAAAAAGGTTACTATTGAGGCGTAAATATATAATTATACATCATAGCAGAGTACCACGGATCACCGTGGAGTTTGAATAATTAATCGTTGCGGTGTAATACGCGCGAGTTTTATGTTAAAGTGCAGTGCGCGCTGAAAAAGTTATCGTGTACCGCGGTATAATAGATGTTTCGTACACTCGCCGTAATAATATTATGGATTCGGAACAAGAAAAACGTTCTCGATTCCCGATCGAACAGCGTTACGCGCATAATATAATATATAGTGTTTGTAAGGCGCAATCTCGAATGATCACATACCATTATGTGCGATGTACAATAACGCTGCAAATACGCATTTCACGGTGCCGAATCAATGATTATTATATTATTCGGCCGGTGGTCGCGAATACCTGCAACAGTGCAGCGCCGACCGCAGTACAGCTGATTTGATAACAACATTATTATGATCAAGCCGACGAGCTCGTTGTTTGCGCAAAAGGCGCAAATGATCGCAGAGATGACGTTACCGAGATCGTATTTTGTACCTTCAACGTGCCGTTTTATCGGCAATAAATCGATCCGTCGTTCCGCGTATGAACATAATACGATGCCTATTGCCTAGTCGTAACGTCATTATTATAGGGCTCGGATTCCGATGCATTTGCATATTTTTTCCTCCGGAACGCTTGATGACACGTGACACTGTCCGGGATACGAATGTGCGTTTCAACTTTCAAGAGTGCACCGCACCGTGCAAACGGTGAACCTTTTTTGGGCTAATTGTTCGCATTTTTGACGTTAAACAGCATTTACAAACCTTTTTTTTATGGCACCTACGTCGGGTAAAAAATAATATAATTTACAAACACACATATTGCACTGAAACAACATAAGGTAATCTGGTTTTGAAACGAAACGATTCACAAATGTATCTTAATATCACACGTGCTGAAAAAAAAATATTGATTTATTTATATACATGTGTTCTGTGTGCACACTGTGCGTATTTTGAAAAAATTATATATTATAATTTTACGTTGGAAATTTTTTTAGAGTTTCCAAGTTATATATACATTTTTGAAATGCAATTTCAATATTTTTAGGGCATTTAAATCCGATCCGTAGTATGCACAGGGAATACAACTGTTTGTTCGATATTATATATTATTTTTCGTCGTAGAATATACTCGTATTATAGTATATACCGCGGCCGCGGTCCTGTACGGTAGAAACGTGATTTTTATCACTTGTTTACGTGTTAAAAAACTCGAGCAAAAATCATTATTATTTAACCTACAAATGTTGACACGGTGGTAACGCGAAAATTCCACCGATTCGAAAGTACCGGATGATTATTCGTAATCGGGTGAAATTGTTTTTCTAATCGTTCTGATGAACACGAATAGCGTCTCGCAGGGTGTTCCGGGTACAGTAACAATACGGTCTTACGGTTCGTCCGCGACGATCGGGTACGTTATATTACGTACTCTCCCCCCGGGAACGCCAAAATATCTAATGTGAATAACGTCTTAATAATAAAAATATTTTTTCACATTTTTACACAGGCGTACCCAATCATCGAACCCGTAATTGGTGGAACATTGAAAGCCATAAAAATGTATAAGAAAAAATTAAATAACCATTTATATGCCCGTGCATTATAATTATATTATTTCTTTTCCTACGGCGCTACGGATAACAAACAGCTCTACGTTAGGTTTCCTACTATACGCGTATTACGTGCATTCTTCACTGCCTCCGCAGCCTCCAATGCGTCGACCCACCCGCCTCGCGTGTGTTTTCACTGATAATATTCAAAAGTTAAAAGTTAACGGCTATTAGGAAAAACTACAACACGCGAGTGCTCGTATATTCGTCGTTACGTCATTACGTGCGGAGTGGATAGAACGGTGAAGCGCTTCAAGCTCGGAAACAAATAAAAATGAAAATAGGTAGGTGCCCACAATTTTTAATCCGCACCACAGACGAGCGCGCGATGGACGTGTATAATTGGTTCATATAAATGTTGACCGGTGTAATTGTTCAATTGATGAAACATTCGAAAACGCGTCCGACTCGTAGGTACAATATAATATTACGTTGCAATAATTATGCGGCTAGGTGAGAATAAACAAACAAACGAATAAATAACTAAGGATCTGCGGCCGCCTGTTGTTCGAGGAGGCGAGCGGAATCCGATAAAAGCGACCCTCCGCGCGCCGCTGCAACGAACAAAAGAAAAACAGTTAAATATTAAACTTGTATAAACTTATTCTTACGCGCGCTAACGAGTATAATTCAACAAGCCGCACTGTAATCAGATTTATTTTAGAATTTTGGTTAATGGCCAACATTATTATTTAAAGATATTTAATTATTTCTTTGTAAAATCTAACGGTTCTGTTTGCGTACATTTATTTCGATGTTTTCATTTTGCATCAATTAACCCAAATGGATGACGCGATGATGATTTCGACAGCGCGCAAGGGTAATGGTGGTTTTTGCAAAAATACGTATTAACATCACTGGGGATTAGTCATTTAGGGATATAGTACTATTATTATTGTTGTTGTTGCTGTTCCCATAATAATGGGTCATTCGATGCGTTCACTCACTTGTTTTCGAATTGTACATTAAAAATCAACAAATAACTGAGCAAATAAAACAAAACTCTCTATTATAATAATACGTGTATGCATTAATGTTTGAACAATCAACGGACTATCGCACACAAATTAATATCAAATCAAATGCGTGTGTTCATGACGTGTATAACAGTAATACAATGAGCTGACACTAAACAAAGTGAATAGTTTTTTTCGATATCATTTTTATATTATCACACATATATGGCCGACGCGGGTATTATAAAAAGATGTTTATACTGTGTTTTCGGTTCTATTTTTTTTTTAAAAAAACACTGCCGTTCGATTTATGATCGACTCCAACAGTTGTCGCGGTCTGCGCACTCGCATTGTTCTTAAAATTATTGTTCATCTGTAAATATTGTTGGAAAACTATATTAATTTCTCCTTTACATATTTTTTCACTATTAAAATTCATCTATTTCGGAATTTGACGTTCGGCCGTATGATGAAATAAAAAAAGGAATCTCATCGTTCAGTTTCCGACAAAAAAACCTACTGCGTTTCACCTCCGATGCAAACAAAGCAATATTGAACGGAACATTTTTCCAGTACTTAATTAAAATGTGTCCATACGGCGTTTCTTTACATCATTTTTGCGAACGAAACGGTTCACTGCTCTTAAATTATACAGAATATCCCACCGAGGATTTACTCATTGCCATATCTCCTAAGATAATGGAAGATATTCAAGTCCTGTTTTTCATATAATGATGACAGGAACAAAGATTACACATTTTTCAAATTTTAAATGAACTGAATTTTTGGTAAGAAACGTCAACAATTTTAGAAAAATAAAATCTATAAAATTGCCATCTTCAAATTGTTCGAAAATAATAAAATAAAAATTGATCTTTTTTTAAAACTTTTTTACCAAAAAATATAATTTATTTAAAATTTGAAATATTTGTAGTCCTTGTCCCTGTGAGTCTCACATAAGAAACATAATTTGAAAATCCTCATTATCTCAGGAGATATCCCAATGGACAAATCTTCGGCGGGACACCCTGTATACATAACAAATCAGAACGACTCACGACGGAAAAACATTTCATTCCCACGCTTACATGATATAACAGACACATATATATATGTCATACGCCGTGTACGTCACATGAGTTTAAACTTATTTGAACAATCGTAGAGGAGAAAAAACTTCAAATATTATCCGCTCGATACGGCAAGTATATTACGTCTAAACAATACGCGTAGTAGTGGCAGTATACGTGTCGCACAGATGACCCCCACGCGAGCGCATTACGAGTCCACGCGGCAGGGCGAGGCGAGTATAGGGGAAGATATCTAATGAAAAACAACTTGGGTCACGCGCAATAATAATATATTTCGTGGAACTTTCTTCTCGACAGGGGTAGATTCAGAGGGGGCTACTTCACAGCAACCCACGTTCTCAAAGAAAAAAAAACCAATGAAAGTCATAGCTTTTTAGACGTTTCGGACGTTTACTAGCACCGGTTCAACCGTGCAGATACCGACCGGGCATAACGTTCCACTTAAACCGTGTACCCTTTGAGTTTTAAAAATCGCTCCTGGATGGAATATTTTCAGTATATCGATCTCGCGCTCGACGAACGCTCGGTCGTTAATTATTGCGTTCACACATTGAACGGGTCCACCCTAATGTGTACTGTATATTATGAATATTATGACGCGTTGCGTGAAGCTGCTACACCACACGGGACCGTATTGGATTAGTGTGTCCAATTCGATCCATAATCGTGACTATCAAATCTGATATAAATTAAATTTATTTCTCTAAAAAAAACATAACAAATATATCACTCTCTTCGGGAGGAGTATAGGTTTAACGGTGAAAGACAATATCGGGTATATGACCCCCTACTACTAGCCCTACAGGCGATTATTCTTTGCATACAATTTACCATCATTCGATTTCCAAGACATTTCGGACTTTGTTCTGGTCAACTCATGACTTAGTGTAATACCATAAAAAAATCACGTCGCAAGATCGAGGTGGGTAGCTTTGGTCTCCGCGCAACTAGATTTTGTCTGTCCGGGAACTTCTCACGCAGCAGAGCGAATGTTTCTCTTGAAGTGCGTGACAAGTTGCGCCGTCTTGTTGAAACCGTACATTGTCTTCGAAAAAGTAAGGACCGTTCAAACACCAAACCGTAACTCTTTGAGGATGCATATTTTCTTTTCACTGTTCTCTACCGTACCTTTCCATCGCGATACAACACAAAAAATGACTGAGAACCAACACCCTTTTTCAACCCAAAACCTCGGCGGTAACAGATCGCAAATATAGAAAAACCAATGCTGCCGACGGGGAGGGGAAAAAAACGAAAACGGTGGCCTTTTCAAATCCTGCGTTCTTCCTGAGACACCCTTTACGCACGATGTGCGTACTCTACGACGTTCGGTCGTCGTTTTCGTTTCCGTTACCGCGGTGTTATCATGTACGCCGCGGTTCGAGATGTTATAATTGCAGCACGTCCGGTAACTGCTCCGATATACTGACCGTGTAATGTAGTACCTACGCGTCCGACGTACGGATCATTCGTGGGAAACGACGCGCGTACACCGTATAGCGTTTCAGCATCCGATCCCGCCGCATGTGCCAGCCGTGTTCTCGTGGCCGTTCAATTACTTACGAGTTCGAGACCCGAGACTTCTGCACGGCACCACGTGTATACCTGTAATTTCGAGACGCCGCGCGGCGCGAGGACAGTGGTGGAAAAAGGAAAAAATAAATAAAAACACACAATTACTTTTAATTAGATTTTCCGTGGAATGAAAATATGAGATTCTACCGCGCTGCAGTGGTGCTATTCTTTACTCACGCCCGTTCTGTTCCGTGTGTACACGTATTATGTTTGTGTTGTGAAAGAAGAGAACGGAAAAACCGACTGGAAACGCGCACTTAAATGTATCATTATATCGTGTATTCTATTATGTACCGGCTTCTCGTAAGATTAAATATAAATAATTTGAAAAAAGTTAAGCATCGGATCGCACCGCCGAGAATGGAAAACCTCGAACCGACGATTTTCGTTCCTATAGAGCTCTGTAGTACGTGTTTACAGTTCGTCGAGTGGACGTCAATTATTTCAAGATGAAAATTCGCCTTTTTTTCCGATCCCGAACTACTCGCGCGCGTCCGTATGCAGTACCGAATGACATTTTGGAACCGACGCGGGTATTAACTGCTGTGCGATGATAAATCAGCCGGACTTCCGTTAATTATGAACCTACATTATGCGCAGGCGATTCGTTGCCGTAACAGTTACATATTGCGTGGAATTGTTCGGTAATCATAAAAAAGTGTATATGTATTCGACGACTGGCGAAATGTAGCTGTACGATAAACAAATTGACCTAAGCGGATTTTTCAAACTTCGTTGCGCGGAAGAACGCAGAAGCAGGAGACGGTGTTGTTTTCGAACCCACAGCGAATTCTAGTTATCCCGGTGAACTTGACGAATAATATATGCCGCACGCGTTCGACACAATAACAATACGAATAATAATAACGTTATGTCCGTGATGCGGTTCGGAGCCGTCTAATATGACGCGTGCAGGTGGGTAGATATAGATGCATATAGACTGCATATGTACTTGCCGCGGCGGACATAATCATTTTTCAATAAGTTTAATAATATTATAATAGCACCATCGGATAGAATATTGTGCTCGTGACACGTGAAATATTGGGACGCGTTCGAAGCGTACCGGTAAATCGATTATTCATCCGAGTCTCCTGCCGCGAGTGACCGCGAGTTTTGTTGGCGGACGCGTTTCGTTTATCTGACGTGTTGCGCGAGCTCGCGCAAAAAAGTTTATATATATATATAGAGAGAGAGGAAGCGAGATGAACAGGAAAAGGATAGCCGGTGAGAGGAAAAGGTGACGGGAGAGCACACGGTGAGTGAGTGAGAGAACGATTCGGGTGCGAGAATAACGAGAAATGAAATAAATACCTACGTCACAGTTCGAGATGAGTTAAAGCGTGCGCGACGATAATAATAATGAAAAAAATACGCGTTCCTATAATATATTACATGCATAATACGTACAGATACACCTAGCTGCGCGTATGTCCCACGAGTGCAGTGTTCGCGGGCAGTGGATGGAAGCGGAGGTCGCGCGAACGGGTAAAAGGTCTCTCGTTCGGAACACCGCGGCGAGTGTGTTAACCTAACCTACCCGTACCTACCTGCTCCACCTTTCGCGGTGTTTTGATTCGGGCGCTTTAAGTGTACGCGATGCGAGCGCGTGCGACCGAGTGTGTATGCCGCGGGTGTAGGTGTCTCGCGAGGATTCGCGCGTACCATAATTTAAAACGATGCAGCGCCATGTACCTTGTGGAGTTTGAATTACTCCCACCACTATAAACGCGGCGAAATAAATCTTCGCGCGACGTTTCTGTACATATATACACGCGAATACATTTATATAATGTACATGCGCGATGGTCTAAGTTCTGTTTGCCGAGCACCTCCCGATAGCGGACAGCGTCGCCAGGACCTCTGCGGCCGGGGTTGCCGTTCACAGGCGTTGTCGAAACGGGCCAAATACGCGAAACGCTGTCGTTGGGCACGAGGAAATCGATAAAACCTCTTCGTGCCCGGAACTGGTTAGAGTTTTCGCGAAAGCGCCCGCGCAGAAGTTTCTCGAGACTTGGCCGTGGACGTGGGAATCGGCGAAGAGCCGCAGAAAGACATCGTACGAGATCGCCGATTACGATCGCGCGGAGAGCGCAGCACCTACAAGCTCGCATGCCTATCGCGACGATACACATATTGTAATACGTGCCGTATAATATACCTGACCCGTAAAACTACCGTGCGTGTGTTCCTCTGCACGAAAACATCGCGTATTGTATACACATTATTCGTGTGTGTGTGTGTGTAGGTACATAATACCTGCGTACACGGTTATAATATATTGAGCGCGCTAATAGCAGAGTTATGGCGTTATTATTAGTGAGCACCGCGGTTGATCGTGTGTACGTCTTGTACTACCTGTACCTACCGATGCGCGTACCTACATCGTACCGTGGTAATTTAATTCGCCGCCCGCCCGGGGTGGGCGGGGGGATGGGGAAGGGGACTAATAATTATCGATGATTACGAGCTCGCCCCGCAAAATACCCGCCGCCGCCGCCGCGCCGTGGAAATGGCGCGTACATTAATATGTAGGTACATCGTGTGCGTAACGTACGTATTTTTTATTTTTTATTTTTATTAATCTTTCGGTTTACCGTCGTGCGCACATAACGCGTACGTGCGGGTAGGTACTTGTTTTCATGCACATGACGTGTTTTACGCGCGCACCGCTGTGATTGATACAATATTTAACGTTAATATACCACCCCGCACCCGCAGCAGCTATACGTGCGCACCGTAAGTCTATAATGATATTACACACACACACACACACACACACACACCGCACGTATATAGGTAAACCCAATGATCACGCATGTGTACGGACCATCGTGATCTTCACACGCGTCGCGTCGATCAATAATTAATCGACGATCGATATAATTATAATAATAACATATCCATATACGCAGAGGCATGTACAAAGGGGGGGGGGGGGGTGGGCGATAGGGGCGATCGCCCCCTCTAGACATTTGCTTCATGTATACTCATTACTTACTTATTTTATTATTTTTAATAATTATGAAATAGTAATCAAAAAACTGTTTTCAATCAATAAAACATTAAAAAAAAAAATCTAAAAAGAAACTGGCTATTGTCACCAGACACCAATATTAACCAATTATTAACCGTTATCATTATTAGCTAAAAGATATATAGTTGTTACTGTGATGTAGATAAGAGATTTGAGATATAGCGGCTATAATAATTATAATGTCAGATATTATTAAATTGGACACATTTTGCGCTGAGCACTCTGCAGCCGAGTAATTAACTTTTTCGGTTTTCGGGGGAATCGGGATTGATAGTTGATACCACAGAGCATAATGTTGATATGATACAAATTAAAAATATTAAACAGAAATTGATTAGCTTTTACGGTAGTACAATAGTTCTTCAGTGGTATTCAGTGGTAATGCGGACTGCATGGTATTGCAGCAGCTTACGGTTTTCACTACTTAATCACAACGTAATAATGGCTTCGATGAAGAGGAAACAGGCTTTCGTTTATATTTTGTAAGTATGATTCGAGTTCAAATTTCGCCCCCCCCCCCCCCCGGAAGAAGAGCCGGATACGTCCCAGCATATACGTATAATATGCGTGCACGTGCGCGCTGTACAAATCGTCGTACGAATCCGCGGCGTGATGACCGAAATGCGTTTAAAACGTATCCCTTCGACGACGCGCTGTACACGTTATACGTTCGTTGGCGTACATCGACCGGAACAATATTTCAATATTACACCCGTCCAGTCGCGAACCGTTAGGCGAAACGTCGGACGTTAGATATGCAGATGTATAGATACGCGTATGTTAAATCCGTATCGACACGTGTTACATTCATTACAATGTATTGCCGCGCGACTGTAGGAGTTATGGATTTTTTTTTTATTTGCTCCACGTTTTTTGAGATATGCGTGGTGTCAAAAACGATATAAATTTATTTTTATTAAGGGCGAGATAGAAAAAATAAAAAATAAATTTAAAAATGATAATGTTATACCTATACGCGCGTCGTCAATCACTTTACGTTCGCTGTATTATTTCCAATATTACGACGTGTATATACGAGTAGGTGCGCAATAATACAATGCACCGTAACGGATGGCTGCGAAATGTTACTATACATACACTCCGCAAGTTTCACGCCGATTCTTTGTAACATGCACGTGCTAGTTATGTATACGGTATGTTAATGATATAAACTTTTAACTACGCTTATATAGTTCGTTCGATCATAGAATTGTATTCCGCATCAGTTTTTCCACGAGCATTTGCAATCATATAATAACGTATGCACGTGGTATTACGGTACGGAGGCGTATGTAGATTTTTTTCTACGTTCTCACGAAACAATATTATCAATAAAACGTGCCTCGAACGTCTCGCGAACTAAAAGAAACGGTGCCAGCGTACAAACGATCGAAAAATGTATATGTTATCATTTCCGATATTATACGTACGACCGAGCACCTACATGCTGCGTGATTTTTTAGACGTTTGTCACCCCCTTTTTTGGCCGTGAAAATACTTTAATTTCAATTGTTTTTCTTTCAATGTTCAAGTTACCATAAAAAACTATGTTTTCCGTTTTCTTTTGAAAAACAAAACTTTGTACAAAACTTCGACACAGGACATACATAATAATAAATCAATTTCTAATATTTCTATAAATTTGCATGAAAATAAATTGTTTTTATAGTAACTTGAACATTGACAAAATCAAATTAATGCATTTTTACGGCCAAAAAAAGGGGCGAGCAAGTCTAAAAAATCATCCTGTACAGTTCATTATAAATCGTTAGTTGTTATGCTCATAAGAATCTAATTTTTTCCCTGAATATCTTATATTTAGCTGCAGGTCTTCCCCGACCACGTCACAACATGGCATTGTACATAAATAATATAATCATTTTTTGACAAGACACGAACATTATAGAAAGCTGATTTTTTTTTTTCCATCGAGTAATATTATGTACGTACAATTATATTATTATTCGACGTGTAAAGCAGTTTATATTTTAACGCATAAAAACTTGAATATAATGGGCACATTTTTTTCCGTTTCGGAATTCGGCTTTTATACGTTATGCACTTCGTCGTTACTTGTAGTACGCGAATAACGATCTTCAAATTAGCGGCCGAACTGGTTATCCGTCGTTATAATAATAATAATAATGCAATTTTTTGCACGCACATGTCTTTCATATTTGCGCGAGTAGCGTACAACAGACATGATTACTCTGTCGTTATTAAATACGGTTGGGAAAAAAATTAATATTTTAATCGTAACAAAAAAAAAAATAAAACACGATTAATATGCTACTACAATATATCAGTAAACTAGATTGTTATAATGATCGCGTGTTTGATAACGTTTTTTTTTCGCAAAGATCTGGAATCGTTGTAGTTATTTAATATATACATATAACAGGTTTATATACATGTCACATTCAAACATCTTATAATACCATATTATACATATTATGGCGCATCGTACAATGACTTTTCGTTATTCAAACGTTTTCGCGCGACGTAATATTAGTAAAATGAAACGAGTATACCAGCAGCCACCATTAAAATAAATAAAACACTTTTTACCCGATTTTAAAATCACGTGATGAGGAAGGAAAAAAATAAAATACGATATTATATAGGTACGTGAGGTATCTGATTTTTCAATTTTATGTTTTATGATTATACGGCAATAATGACGTTATAGGTACTTCGTGTATATTATTTGGTTCACTTAATTTCTGAAATAAAAAAAAGGATAATACGTATGTTGGTATATAGCCGAGTACATTTCTGTGTAATATCCTTGTTAACGAAAACTTTTATGTTTTCCAATTATTATTACTACTCAGGAGTCTATACTGCACTATACATGTATACGGCCGAATAAGAATATTTATTATGTACTATTACGCGATCTATATAAAATTAATTATGTTGTTTCGAACCGTAACCGGGTTATTATTATTATAAGTAGGAACCGTTTCATCGATCCGTGCGACGGCGGAGAGGAACACAATATCGCGTGCACGAAATATTTGTTTTTAAAATTAACACCCCGGAGTATATACGTTTATTATATTATATTGTTTACAGTAGAAAATATAACGATTATGAATGTATGTACACACACACATAGGAGGTACTTGCGTGCATTGTGAACCCGTGTGTGTGTGTGTGAGCTCGCGCGCGCGCGTAAAAGGTTATGGCTCAAGTTTTTTCACCCGTCGGTATACGTTCCGTGGACTCGACGTTAATTATACCATTTTCATATAAACGAGAGAAAAAAAAAATACGAAAAACACCTTCCATTATCGAAAAAGTAACACCGCGTATGGTGTATTTTTTTATTTAAAATTTTAGCTACCACGTGTGTGTACGACGACGGGCGGAAAAGAGTAAATATAAAAAAGCCCCATTATTACGCACTACGGTTGTGTGTGCTTGCCGTCTTGAGACGTCGGCGTGTGTGCGTGCGCGTGCACCTAGGGCCGCGGGCAACCACTGGTCGTTCGCGCCGCGTGTGTGTAAAGAGTCGGTACATTAAAAAACCGCGTCGAACGTATACGCCGTACAATGGGTATTCGTGTATACAAGCCGATTTAGGAGAAGAAAAAAAAAATAAATAACATCGATAAAACCGCCCGCGTTCTGCACTGCACTACGATAATATTATTACACTCGGTGCACTGTTGCTGCTGCTGCTGCTGCTGCTGCTGCTGCTGCTGCTGCAGATTTCCGCGGTTTTACGATTTACCCCGTCGTGCCCGCGAACAATAACATTTCATTCGTGTACATGTATTACAATGATTTATATTCCGAGACCTGCACGTTGTGCAGCGATGTTTGTTTTGTTCGCGTGAATACGAGCGCGCGCATAACACGATATTAAAGGAGAGGAAAAAAAACCGATGAAATGTATACACCATAAACACAAACGGAGTTATTTTCCTCCCACGCGTTTCCCGTCGTTTCGGCGGCCCCCGTACGCCGTGCGCCCGACGTCCACGGACCGCACCTAAACGCGGAAACGCGTCGTGATTGATCGAGAAGAAAAACAACAGTTCGTTTGGCAATCGATTCGCTAATTTTTATACATAATTTGCCGTACCGGTCGACATTCGTTCGGTCGAGACTCGGGAAATCCTGCTACATGTGGGCGGGCCACAATAATATTATTACGATGGACGTCGGGGGAGAACCGTTGAGATCCGCCCGCAGTTCTACCCGCGCTTCGCCGTTTCCGTCTTGAGTCCGACGGCGCGCTTAACAATCATTTTTCCGCTTTGTTTCTAGATTTCCACAATGGACCCCGATTTACCGGACCGGTGATTGTCAATCGGCCTGCGGCCGGTTGTTCATTCCGCCGGCTATCGCTGATTAGTGTACTGTTCGTATTTTCACCTGATCATAACGACGGAGTGATGGAGAAAAAAAAAGATGGTTTATTTTTACATGTTTTTAAAAAATTGTAACCTTGGCACTGTTGCTGGAGTATTTTTTATGAAATCCGCGAGATGGTCGCACGTCTTAAACAGTATATTTATCGCGTAATTTATCAAAGTGGGCAGGAATTTTTACATAAAAGATACTTACAGTCTGTTTACTTGTACTAGCACAATAAGTAAATTTGATATTTACAAGATAAAACACATAAATTACGTGAAAACGTGATCGAGGAAGCCACTCATTAGCAGCACCTCTAAAGTCTGAAATGTACGTACAATTCTTTTGTATTTATCAATTTTTTTTTCTTATAAATTAATTTTTACGTTAAGTTTTATCTTTTGGCCAATTCCTTTTTGACCTTCGTATTGGATTTCTTGGAAAAGTTAAGGAGGAGGATATTTTAGAGATAAGGGGATTTCTATTTGGGTATATCGAACGGAATCCGTTTGGGAATATTGACGGTTCGCAGAGACAGGCACCGCGAATGGGATCGCGCGGACTTTTCGCGACAACCGCACGCACGCAGACCGTCTTTGAGTGTTTTTCGAACTTTCAATAATGCCTATAAAATGTGCTTTACGCGTTTAGTACCTCCTATACAGTGGGGAATTCGCGGTTGTGCCTTGCTCGTTTTGTTCGCACGACGCGGCTCAATACATTTTTATTATTATTATTACTATGTATATGAGTATATGAGTATATGTGTACTCTTACTCTACGACACGAGGTTCTACCTCAATGTAGAGTAATGTCTAGTTAATATTTGTCTTTATTATATTATCATGTATTTGTCTTGTAACTAGAATTAAATAAAAAAAAAAAAAAATTACACACGGTCCGGTCAAACGTAGCGACCGGCCCGCCCGGCGGCGCCAAGTACGGCAATAATGATCGACCCCCGCCGGCGGGGCCACGGCGGGGGTTACGCGCACTTCAAATTTATTGCGCATTTTTTTTTCTTCAATTTTTTCCTTTTTTTTCTTTCACTGCCGTTTAAACCCGTATTAAGCGCGTGATGCGCCTACGCATACATGTTACAATACTGTACGTTTTCGAACGTGCATAACACATAGCGTGTGCGTGTGTTATAAATAAGTTTAATGTGCCCGGTAACCGGCTGCACTTTTTCATTTTATCAAGTTTTATACGCACGCGTGGCCTATACATATACTCGAGGCTTTTACGCGAACGCAACAGGTATGCGAATATTTATACATCGTACGTATACTACAGTACGCGGCGACCGCCGACGTCGAGCGCACAAATTATCGAAAAACGAAAAAAAAAAAAAATGTTTATAGTGTACGTATAATACATATAGCTGCGCGCATATTTATACGCGTTCGTTATTATATACACTCGCGTCTGCAGGACGGACGGACCTACCCGCTAGTTGTTTTCGTCCGTAAGTCACCGCACACGCACATGCTGCCACTCGTACACATTTCGCGAGTGATATTTTTTCGGCTTCCCAACGTACCGTGGTTGATGTTAAAACAATAGTACCGACGGCGAAACAAACGCGTGCGATCTCTTTTGTCTCGTGGTGAGGGTGCGGGAACGGGTGCACGCAATAATATTATGATACGCGCACTGCGAACGGGGCGGTAAACAAAAAGAAAAAAAGAAAAAAAAATAATGAAAACGATCAATTTCTCCACGGAGTACGCAGCGCAGCACGTTTCGTAAACGTTACACGAGCTGTATGATATGCCATACGTGAACCGCGAGTAAACACGTACGCGACGTGGGCGCAGGTACGTAATATATGCTCGTCGGGGTGGATTGTTTATGTAATTTATTAGAAACGATAGATCTTTAAGCCATTTCTCAGAATCCCGCAGCTTGCCGCTACAACTCAAGTCCCCGCGCGGCACATTGTCCTAAATATTTAAATAATAAACTCCTCGCCGAACCGCGCGCACTGATATTATACCTACAAAATGTACTACACACAATGTATATCACAACGTATGTGTGCAGCACGTTCGAAGTTTAAAGCCACTAAACACGCTCGCAACGTATTTCGCTATACAGGTATATATTGTGTGTTGTTCACATATGTACATCTACATAATATGCTGATACGCATTCAACCGGTCGCGCGCTCGGCTTCTCCGTCCGCACAACACGGCCATATCCTTCCCCGTCGGCTTGCAGGGGAGGATATGAATCTCACTGCTTTACTCGCGTTTGGTGAAATAAATCTTAATGCAGGTTACCGCGTTACCGAAACGGTAATATACCGTGCTCGCGGGGACGATGAAAATGTTCGTACAGCTATATTATGTACCGATGCGTTCTGCGTTAATGTACGTAATACCCACCCGCACACGCTTATATGTCTGAAATTCGTTGTTGCGATCCTCTCACCTCTGGGTTGGTCCCGTAGTCCACTTAAGGTGTTCCGTCGAAACAACGGTTATTTGGTAGCGTGAGGTCCGCGATGCGTGGTCAACATTCAAATGAAACAGGGGTTTAACATCGTGTTACGCGGTGTAACTTTTATCGGTTCGCATCACGTGTTTTCACCGAGAAATCAATGTTCTTTCGACTGGTGTTGTCAAAAACATATTATCACATGTGTCGGACTATTGAAAGTTCGCAAAAAAAAAAAAAAAAACAATACAGGCCTACACGAAAACTGTGCTGCACCCGTTCAAGTGTTTCCACCGCGTATCAAAGTTGGACGCGTTGTGTGTACAATAGTGACGACAATAGCGTGGCACGTCAAACCCTGTATAGATGAATATGTGCGTATGAGAAAAAAAAGTAGTCAGTGAGTCAAAGAGTGTCGCCATCGTACAAATTTTATTTTTTTCTCCCGCTCCCCCCGCCGGTACATCGTGCATGCGTCCAGATGTCCTTTTATACGTTTCGATGATAATTTTCTCACACGTACGAGTGTGTGTGAGCGCGCGCGCGTGTGTGTGTGTGTGTGTGTGTGTATAGTGATAAATGTGTACCGATTATACACACTCTTCTAAACCGAGGGGTTAACGCGCGTGGAGATGAACATGTTTATGCGCCGCGTTCGACGCTTCACGTTGTTTACGCAGCGGGCAAAATACTGCACGCGTATGTACGTATGTATACACACCATGAGTGGATGCAATATTTATAACTTGTTTCTTTTTACGACTAATGCGTGCACGCGTGTGTGTTTAACGTTTTCGAAATCGTAACGACAGCGAGTAATGGCCGCGTATTAGAATTCGATAAGTCATCGTAATAAGCGATCTAATATAGCACCGAATCCTGCAGAGCCACCGCCGCGCCGCCGTAGTAAATAAATAATGCGGACGCGCGTACACGGTGCGCTCGCAGAACACGGGTGTGTACAGGGCGATCATCTCGCGAACGATTCGTGTTTTATCGTCGTTGAAAATGTCTAGCTGACGCGCGCTGGGACAGGAGACTAGGGTACAAAACGAGTCGTGCGTAACTGCAGTGACGCGAATAATATGCAGGAGAGATGACATCACATTGTACCTTCCCCCGCCCAAACGGACACGTGCAAAAGGTTTGGGGTGTTTTTGCGTAGACTCGGCCGCATTAAGCGACGAGTTGTAAATTACAATTACAATTGTGAATATAATGTGCGCTTATAATAGGCGTAATACCATTTTGTTTACAATAACAAACCAAAAGAGAACATGTGTACATATTTTGTAATTAAAAGAAAAAATAATAATTTTCAAATAACAAAATAATGTTTTCGGCATTTGAAATTGATTTTTCCCCAAAAGTAATGGAATTATATGGAATCGACGTGGGGGTCGCATTAAAATCCACTGCATGTTGGACACCCCGGGTTCAATCTTTTACAGTAGCGTCTTGTAGACGATTTCCGGTACGCATAAAACTAGAACCATTAATGTATACCCTCCGGAGTTAATCGCGTAATTTGCGTTCAAAGAATCACCCTGTATACATCATGTAGATTTACAGCATGTGTGTGTAGTGGTTTTAAATATCGTGTTACGCCGCATAGCCTCGTCGCGCGTACCTACTACATAATATATAATGGCCGTGTGGTGATTTTCAAACGGAAAAAATAAAATAAAAAACAAAAACGCGTTCGACTTTCGAGTTTATTACCTTCCACGGGTATATTGGGTACACCTGCTGTATGTACGTAGTGTATAGGTACATTTACTGTAGCAACGTTTGCCGCGAGCGACTGATTTCGTATATATACGTATAACCACGGTACTGGTGCACACGTCCGCGGTGGCTTACCCTGAACATTATTGCGCACAATATATAACGTCATTATATTATGCATGTGCGCGGCTGAGGGGAAACGCGTCCGTGAAGAGTTGCGCACACGTCACTCTCGCAATATATATCTGGAGCGGTGTGTGTGCTTGAGTTGTGTGTGTGTGTGTGTGTGTGTGTGTGTGTGTGTGTGTGTGTGTGTGTGTGTGTGTATGTGCGGCTGACGTGTGTATATGTATTATGTATTAAACCACTGGTGTGCGAGAGCGTTGAATTATTAAAAATATGTTTTCGTAACCTAGACGCGCGATATTATTATGAACTCGTGTATTATGAATCGAACCGACGGTGAAAAAAGAAACAAGTAAATAAATAAAAAATTTAAAAAAAAACCTATTTAATTCGCTTCGTTCTGTTGTAAAGTTATTCCGCGCTAACGCTCCGAAAACGAGATCGTCCGAACGACTCGACGGCCTCCGCGGCTGCGCACTTTATGTGTTTATATTTATATAATTTTAGTCGTATATAAATCCGGGTTCGCGCTACACCGTGTATTTTACCGTGCCGTGCGCATTTTAAATACGAACGGTATACCACGTACCACGGACGTGTCCTTTGTTTACTACCCTAGGTAACATACATTATCATTTGAACCGGTGACCACACGTTCAAAAGTCGGACGGAATCAACTTTGCGGTAGCGTACCGCGGTTACCATAACATAATAATAGGTCTATAATGTACGGAAACGTAATCCCGTGGTTCAGCCGATCAAGGACAATTATTGTTCAAAATACCACACGGCGAGGCTGCGCACGGTGTGTGTATATAGTGTGAACCCGACATTATAATATATACGAGCAGATGCGTCCGTGGAGACTGCTGCTGCTCCTGCCGCCGCCGCCGAGTACTCGCCGGCCGTTCCCCGTTGGGATTTCATCACCGGCCGGAATGATAATAAACACTAATAATACTCGTAAAAACGAAATAATACGCGGTGCGCACACTACGCGTATACCTACATAATATTATACCCGTACGGGCACAGGTTACCCGTTAACGGGTTACCGTGGACACACACGCGCGCTCTGCCCATCCCGTTCGATACGGAACGATTTAATTTCATGCGATTCGACGAACTCCATGTATAGGTATATACAACCTAACTACGCGTGGCTTACGGTGTGGTCTGCGCCCGACCGACGGTGTATAGTGTTACTCGTTACGGGGGGAAAAAAATGAAAAAAAATTATACCATTATTATTATTATCATTATTACTACCTATATTATAATATTACATACACGGTGCAGTGCCGGTCTCGGGGATTAGCGGTTTACTCGCGCTCTCACGTATAGTATACGTTGAAATCAATAGCGGACATTCGAATAACCCGTGATGACGTGTACGCGCGAGTTTTATATTTTTAATAATAACACGCAGGTACAACCGCTGCAGCTGCTTCACGTCGTGTCTTCGACGCCGTACAATATACCTGTGCGCATTAGAATGTTATGTCGCATGCACGTGTTGCACATTATGGTGCACTATATAGATGGTATATACGCATCGCGGGTGCATCAGGTGTGTTGAACATTCATGGAACAACGATGCACCACATATAGTTTTAGTACCCGTCCCACCTCTTCATTAAGGCACCCCTATCCACAATTAACCCCCTCTAGAAAGTTTTAAAGATATATATTATTAGGATTTGTGCTTATAAACTCGGCATATTTTGGAATTTTCATAGCACATTTATTCGATACTTGAGCACAATTTAAATTAAATGAAAACTATCAACACAAACAAAACATTAGTTCGGAGAGTAAATTTTGATTTTAAGCGATGGATTATGAGAAATTAATGTATCCCAATACACTAAAAATCATAGAAGTGGTCTCAACTCTTGAGTACCACTTATACCTATGCACGTCTAAACTCAACAGTAAATCTTTAATAATTGATGATTTATGTCTTACAGTCTTACAGTCACTGTCACTTACAGATTTATATGGGAAAAGAAACTTTTTGGATTACGATATTATACAATATGTATATCTAGTTCGAAATACTACACCACTTAAATACAACTAAGTATAAATATATATAAGTTCCGAACCATTATTATATCGTATACGGCGCGCGATCATAGTTTATTGTTGACCTGATGAATTTTTTTAAACTTAAATATTTATTTATTTACTTTTTTAATTCCAACGCCTCAGGGGCACCTAGTGCAGAGTGAATACATAACAATACTACTGAAGACAACGCGAAGAGAAAAAATACAATAGATAATATAACTTAATTAGCTTAAACAGATAAAATTGCAGATTATGTATTATAAATGAAATTGAATCAAAAAATGTATTTAAATTGTTTTGATATTATTAATAGTACGACAGGCACGATGGAGAAGGGCTGCGTACCCGTGATTAGTAGCGTCATATTTGGCCCAAACATTTTGTATTGAGCGTATACAGTATACACTCTTATATTTTCGATTTATATAATATAGTTCAATATGTTAACAACGTAGCGGCTTTACGGCGGCGGTGAACAAGTTTATACTTGTTATGTACGTCATATGTGGTGTTTATTAACGACGCTGCAGTGGCGTAACTTCGTATACACATGTATATGTACGGCACGTGTGTTGTGCCTATTCGGTGGGAAGTACACAACGGCGCTTTACATCAGACGTTTACAATGTATAATAGTCCGACGGCGCGTCCAGGATTTTTTTTTCCTCTCTCTCTCTTGGAGTGCTAAGGAAATGTTTTGTTCCACGAACAGAGCAGTGCAATATGTACGCATGCGGTTGTAATTATAATAATACTATAACCATCGGTCGAGCGGTTTTAAGAGATTTACGTTCGAACGTGACGTCATCACGCGACGATAGGAGATCTCAGCGCGCGAAACGATTATAATGTCTCCGTCGATCACGCGTTGTATACCTACGCTACGGTACAGCACGCGTGTACCCGTGCGTACGTACAGCGCGTATAGTACTGCATATTCTTCATTTCGAACCGAATTTCGCCGAACAAAGAGTTGTTGACCAATGTCGCGTCGCTGTTGAGTTTTTCATTTAATCATTTCAATTATATTGTTATAAACAATTCAAGTTCACACGAACGACCAGTGTATCGTTAACATGTAGTTTCCACGAAGAATATTCAAATATTCAAAAAAGCCTCGGTCGTGCGCACTAAATCAACATTGTATACAGAGCTACTATATGTACACTTTCCGCGCGCAGTCATTTTCCTAATAGGTTTTGTTCCGCGAAACAATTTAAAGAAATTTCGCCAAACAAAAATAATGAATGTGCAACGGACGGCGATAAAGACGACTAAAGTCGCGCTGACATCCTCTACAGAGGTAATAAACAACGTGAACTCGAAAATAAAAAGTTGAAGTTAAATAAAAAAAAAAAAACGTTGAGGAAATAACGTTTAATCTCCACGCGTTTACGTGGAATGCATATTCTTACATCGGTCGAGTACAATCGGAAACGGGCAAACTCTTGGACGACCGCGAACGCGCGCGTAAATTATGAATGTCCTACACGTGTTGTAGACACATCACGGCGCGCGATACGTTTTATCAAAAACATTTCGTCAGTTTCGATGTTATTATAGCATACAGGCAATACACTTACGTAAGAAATCTCGAGACAACGAGTAAAACGACAGGCGCCGGGCCCGTGATGCCCTTAAGCGTTCGGGTCCGGATGTGTGTGCTACCGCAGCATCCCCGTTGATCTCTCCGTCGTAGCGCCACACACGCAGCAGTTGCCCACGACAGCGGTGAGCGCACACACGTACCGCCTACACGGAAGCTTAATATTTTATGCATTCGTTAATGCAAACAGACGCGTCGCTCGCGAAAGTGTGTGCATTTGGAGCGGTTTGTGAGGTGCTCAAATGCAACTGCTGCGGTTATACAAACGATAATAATGTAATATGTAACAAACGAAGACGGAACGTTTGATTTCGTGTTATACTTTCGCCGGTGTAGGCTGCGATATCTGTTGCTACGTGTAAATGCAAAAACTACCGAAATTCAAGTGCGGGGGCACGTGAACACATCGTAGACGACTTACGCGCACTCCCTCGCGACGAAGGGAGGAGAGTTGCAAAACCCTTAAATCATCTCCCCTTGTACACGCGCCTGAATATAGTGTTCACGCGGAGGAATAACGCGTCCGCGGTCTTATACCGTTATATAAATACATAATATGACGTATTATATTACCTTTTACCGCGTATAATATATTATGTATACGTAAACGGAAACCTTAATATACGCGCACATCGCGTAGCATACTTATAGTGCAAATGTCATATATTTTCCTCAGACGTAGTTCGAAAACCGTCGTTTTTCGAAACCGTCGCGGCCAATGTACCAATATTATTGTTCACTATTAGTGTATACACAGGCGCATTATTATTATTATTGCTGCTGCTGTTGTTGTTGTAATAATATATACTCGTATACTGGTACCCTCGTGGACCGTGTGTGTACAGATTCGTTTAATTACGTCGACGGCGGCACGTGATTGATGGTGGTTTAAATACGCATTATATTGCATATTATTATATAAATATACACGTAGGTACACAATAATAATAATAATCGACTGTTTAAAACGAGAAAACCGGCGCGCGGAAAGATATAGCTTAGCGTGTGCACCGACAGAGGATATAATGTATAATAATGATTTTTGTTTACCGAAAACGGGCTACTTGAAAGAATTACCTCTCTCCGTCACCGTGTGTACACATTTACACACGCACGCACACGAAGTTGGACTTTGTGTCGAGGATTACCGTCGTTTGGAAAATATTTATACGCTACCACCGTGGTTACCCTGTACACACGTATACATATACACGCACTATTACCGTTATTAATGTAACATTATTACTGTGTGTATAATTATAAGTCGTTTTGGTGCACTTTCCCGTTTTGGTGGCGACGCGTTTAAATAATTATCCGTCCGGTCGACACGTACCCATATATAATGTATCCGCATGACGAACGACGTCTCGTTAGCGTATTGCCCGCCACGATTTCTCATCGGTTCCTTCGAACCCGGCCGCCGCTTATCGTTACCATTATTATACCGTCGCATAAAGTTTCCGCCGCGCGACGAACGCAGTACGGCGCTTACATAAGGGTCCGCGTTTTTAATGTACACCCGCAGGGCCCCCGCATCGAATTCCGGGCCCATGCACTAAATTGTTCGTCCGGGCCCTTTAAAAGACTTCCAATGATAAAATTTACCATAAATTGTAAAAAATCAAGTTTCATAAAAGCATTTCCGTAGTAATAATGTCTTTTCATTTTTTTATTACAATATTATCTTAAAGAAAAAAGAAAAAAACAAATATTTTTTAATTTATATTAAACGTATGTTTTTTTATTAAAATTTCAAAAACTACAAAAACATTTAAACGGGACCTTGTTCTCTAGGTCCAACAGCATCCCCCTTGTGTAGGCCCCATGTACACGTATATATAGTACTATAATTTGATTCGTACCGATTGTGTACAATACGCGCGCGTACAGTCGCACTCCTCTTCAAAACAGTACGTATACATACCCTGGGTCCGGCCGCTTCGAACGTTGTGGTTTTCAAACTTTTGGGTTCGAATAGCCGGAGATGACCCGACGTGTAATGCGCAGAACGAGGTCGAATCGCACTATTCTCATCGTACCTAAATTAAAACTGTCCAACTGCACTCGGGTCGCGTGATTCTTTTATACCCAGCGAGCGGTCCCGTACGCCTGGAAAAAAAAAATGGTAAAAAGATAAAACGTGATGAACATCGCGATTCGAACGATTAGCGATATGTCGTGTATGATTTCGCTTTAAATAGCGTACTATCGATACTTTTAAGTACAGTTTGTTTTCTCGAACGTTTTTCTCGATTCGAGTGCGGTTCGACCGGGATTTAACCCAAGTGCGATTCGACTTAACCCCGTGCAGTGTAGTCGGCTGGTTTTCAATCGGCTTTGGACCGCGGCGCGGCGGCAGAATAACTTGCGACGAAAGACGTAAGAGTCTATCTATTCTTAGATCGCGCGTGTCGTCTCTCAGACGGCGGCGACCCGGTCGTTGAAAGGACTATCCTGTACTTGTATTTCACGCGTAGGCGTTATGGTAAAACGAGCCCGCTCCGAGCGTACACGTATGTGTACAATATCCATGTGTGATGCACGCGCGGCGAGCCTTGTAAACGCGATTTCGAATCCGTCTCGTGTTCTCTCGACTCGGGCCCGCACCTGACCTACCCACATGTTTATCGGACACCGTGCAGCAATGGTTCTCCTTGGCGACGTACGCTGCAGGTGCCCCCCCCCCCCATATCGCTGACGTTTCATAGTGCACTTTTCACGGCGGCGGCTATTACGTGTTTAATATTCTGATACGTACTGTGTAGAGGAGCGCGCGCTGAGGTCACGATTCGTGATTACATACCGTTGTAGACGTGCAGCGGCTAATTCGCGGTGCAACAGTTTTCGCCGATCCACAAGCGCAAGTCCGACGCACCATGTACATTTGAATCATTCGCGACTCCAATATGTTATCGTTACGACGACCTGCGCGCATTATTCGTTCGGCCCGCATTGCCCGTTCCGATATGCGTACTCGCGAAACACATAAATCAAATTGTATTACTATGGGGGGGGGGGGGGAGAAAAAAAAATTGCCATTTGCAATCACCTACTACGATCGGTCGCCCTCCGCGATTATTTTATGCGCAGTTCATTTCCCGGAGAAATAAAAAAACCGCGTGCACGCGTCACGTGGAGCGCAGCATGCGGGTGTTGTCGTATAGTATGCTTTATGCTGTTATGATACGCACAAGCTCGCGTACACGATTCCGCTCGTTGAAGCGTGTGCGCGATAAAAATTAACGTTTTTCGTAATCGAAAGGAGATGATGTTTACGTATCGTCGTTTTAATCTAGGAGAAACTGTATTCAATTATTAACTGCACGTGGCAGGTCCGACGGACATATATTGACAAAGGAAGAAAGAAAAAGATTAAAATACGGACGACAAAACGTAAAAGGCGCGTACACACTAGCGTAACTAAACGGCGTATCAATTTGACGAACTGTGAAAATAAAAATTAAAGCCTGTAACATGTAACATTTACGTTTTTCCATTTATTATTGAAATAAACCTCAGCGTCGATTTACACAGTGTCGAATAATGTCTCTTCAATTAGCTGCTGCTAACAGGTTATAGGGAGTTTTTTCGATAATTGACGATATAGAAAATTCGAAAGCGATTATAAATTATAACGACTACTACTCATACTCGTATATATATATATAAGTATAACCGATTTATGCCTATTTGAATTTCCAACTACTCATACTCAGTAGTGTGCCACATCATTAAACAACAACAGTAATATTTCAAATTAAAAACTGTCATCCTCTTGATTTTTAAATAAATATTTTTAAAGAACCCCTGCACCTTCTTGGAGCCGCCCTTGTAGGGTCTATGTGTGGCATCCTCTTAATAATGAATTGTCAAAGTGAACTAAAAACCTAAAGTGAATAAGTAGATCCTCTCTGGAGGTTCATATGTGATAAATGTATAATGTTACAAGGCTATGTTCGTCAGACCGTCCAAACATATTGTAACGTTATCGCGTAACAGCCTTTGATGTTTCGCCAAAACACCGACAGTCGGTAGATCGCCGGTTTGTTATAGAAGTATGATACAAGTTCGCCGATTTGTTACACACCACACACGAACTCTGTTCGCGAACTTATGTTCGCCGTTTTGATACGGTACTGTGCACGCGTCTTAATGGTCTGCTCGTGAACCATTATTGTACTGTAAATCGGTGTTTACTGGTTTGGAAAAAACAAAATATTCCGACCGGGCGGTTTTCGCAACGATTTAATCCGCCACCAATTGTCGATCAAACATTATAGTCAACAGCATTATATAGATGTACGATGCGATTTTTCTATGCTCTAGTTTTGACCGCAACACACGTGTACATTATAATCACGTTCGCGTTGTCATCACTCTGCGGCAACGTCGATCGATTGGATTCGTTCCATTAATAATGTATTCATTTGTTTTATGTCTTATGCAGATCACTTGGACAGACGGTTCCGGCGCCGCGATCGTGGACGTCATCAATACGTACATCGAGGTGATGGCGACCGACAACAGACGGTTCACCACCAGGTCCGTGTTGAAATTCGTACCGAAAATGGAACACCACAACACGTCGATTTGGTGTCAGGCGCACAACTCGGCCATCGACAAAAAGTTACAAACGAAAATCCATTTGCATGTCAAATTCGCCCCGAAGGTGAGTGCGCGCACAGACAGCGTAAACGCGCGATATAATATATTATGTATATATTCATGTACACCTAACCACCGACTCGTCTATACATGTATTTATAGAACACACACACACACACACACACACACACACACACACACACACACGCAACATAAGTATAATACAAAGTATAATATGTATATTTGTTAAATACGTATATACATAAGACTACACATACGACCTATGTACGACGCTTTGTTGCGCGCATACGACAAAGGTAACGTGCACACTGTACATATATACACGTAAGTATTAACCGAGATGATTTCGACGAAATTTCGAGAGCGCGCATATTATTCTGCAAAACGCGCGTACGAATAATATTGTAATTTGCGGAGGAGCTCGAGTGAGGGTCTCGAGTTTCTAACAATTTTATTCTCCGATCCGCCATACAGGTGCCGATACCGCGGCTTTGTTGTCTTAAAATGTCTTTTACACGTGGCACGAACACGGTACTCCCCTTTTCCGCTTGTGTATCACGCGAGAATAAAGATGGATCAAATATAAATACACATTTCACGTTGTATACACGTTACCTACATACGACTTATAGCCAACGTGTGTCTGCGGGAAGATATATCATCATCGTACGTTTGTAGTGCACGCCCGAGTGGCGTTGCAAAATCCTCGAGACGGCGAGAGAAGTTGAAAACCTAGTTAAATTTTTTCACTCCCATACGCGGCCGATTTTTTACGCCTTTTTTAATGGTGGCGCCCGCACAGCTGGTTATAGGGTAGCACGATTACACTGGTTGCAAGTTCGGATAGGGTAGTGTGAGCAGGTTCCGTATGTGGTTCATAATAGACACCTCGTCACATGACGGGGGTAGCGGGCAGGGGTCGTCGCATCGCATAGTTATAGCTTCACGGTTTCGTGGAAAACCAGTGAGCGCCACCGCGTTTTTATATTTATAATGACACGGGCGCATATTTTTTTCAACTGTTGACTGAATGTACGGTTATAATAATATATATTCACTTCGATTCGTGTAAGAACTTCGACAGTTCATTCACAAATAATTCATGAACCGTATAGTTATATAAGTTATACTCGTAGTCACGAATAGAGGAAAAAAATAATGTTATTAGGATGCAAAAAAAAAAACATTCGTGGCTTTTTTTATTCTTCACAATATTTTCATTTTGTATGCTACAATAGTTTATATTATTATTACCTATCCGGGTAAACGAACCGGAGGTACAGGGGGGAACCGTCAATAAATACTTATAAGATTCTTCTTTTTTTCTTTTCTTCTGTTATGTCAAACAATTTTTAACTTTTACGATTGGTAAAATAATAACGGGATATAGACTAGTTAACTAACTTGTAACGGATGATGGGGGGAAAAAAAAAAATGAAAAATGAGATTCGAAAATTAAAAAGTTTATCGTTTCTGTACCGTTGTAATATATTAAACTGTTTTGCTGGGAAAAGACTATAATATAGAGTTAGCTATAGCGCTATAGGAATATTGCCCAGCTCCGATTAATATTCTACATTTGAAAAATGGTATGATATTCTAATGTCCGGCAATTTATAACACCTGTCCGCGAGGTAAGCGGTTCGGCGGCAACGGTAATAAAACTATATCCTGACACGATGAATATACATTAGGTGTCGATTTTTCTTTGCGAAAACGTATACGAGTGCGATTTAATCGAATAATAATTCCGGTTGCAGCGATGGAGAAAGAAAAAAAAAATTATAATAAAAACCCATAAATTATTGTCCACGTCGCAGGGAAACGATTAAGATTAGACATATTATTGTACAACATGTGTATACACCGTGTATTTCGGCAGACTCGATAAGATCCTTTTCCTTTTTTCGTCCCCTTCATCTTTGGGATTTAATTAAAAATATTTCTTTGAACCTCTCAGCATTATTAGGCAAAAAAAACGCACGAGAAACGTAACTATATAATATATTAAATTGTTGTGGTTCGGTTCTTATCAGATTTAATTATTTCACGATTTATAAGCGTTTATATTTATACATTTTTCTTAAAAAATTACAAATGCAAATTATATTTACACAAGATACTGTCGAGAGGTCTGAAACTAATTAAAACACTTATTACTGCGTACAGCCGTTTTTGAATTATACGAAGAAATTAAACTTTACCGGGAATACATTTAAATTCGAATCGTATATACAATATATATTTATATATAGGTTTATGTAAAATATACTTATATTATATTATTATCGCACGGCCAAAACGTTACGATTTAATTTAAAATTATTATATTATACACTTAGACTATTATTACTATGCGAATAAATTACCAATTTTTGGTGTATTTGGAAATTAACTATATTTGGGTTTTTTTTTTTTTTTATTCGGTTCACTAAACTAATATGAAAATAAATAAACGCCGCGTAGATACTATATAGGTACGTGCGGTGTATAAGCAGTTATAACACGAGTAGTTTTATTTTTAATACAATTTATTATTCTACTTGCCGTATATAATAATAATATTATGGTCACCAGTTTTTTAAGAGACATTACTTGTTTTTTTATGATATTTTATAATACAAGTCAGTCATAAATTTCAGCTCACTCCAGTTAATGCAGCTTTTTGTCGCCGTGAGCCAATATATTTTAGATCGCAGTGTTAATTTCGCAGTCCGAACGTATTGCCTATGGTTCACGACCACAACATGTAGGTACCTACACTAATACATGCTGGATCGCATGATTTTGGAATTTCGACTCTATTAGAAACCGCGCATTGATTTCACTCGTAAAATAATATTCATAAACGGTGTTCGTATACTATGGTGCGCCTAACTGATCGTGACGTCAGCAAATCGTAGGTATCAATACTAATTTGGGTGTTTACCGCGAGTGGGTACTTCGAAATGCATTGTTTTGTCCGTTTCACGTAAAAAATCGCCGTACTTTATCGTCTAATCTTATAATGATATGCCTACGCGCGTATGCAAATTTGAAAATACTCGCCTTGTAATAATTATGTGCGCGTATACATAGTATTAGTACACAGGCAATCATACACTTAAATGGCTAATAATTATACCCGGTGCCGAAACATTTTGACCGCGAATGTATTTCATAATTAAACATTCAGATTGGTTAGAGAAAGAGAAAATATATAATCAGTTCGAGATATTCCGTTTGATTAAAAAAAAAAAAAAAATGGTATGCGAGAGGAATACAATATTACATCATGACGTGCACGCCATGAAATTAGCCGTTAATAGATATATTAAATCTTGTGCGCATAAAACGATCGTCAAAATGAAAAACAAAACCCTTAGTCTAAAGCATTTATTTATACGTTAAAAAAATCATCTCTTCAAACAATTATTGTAATTTAAATGTATCGCTTTTGGGGTGAACTAATGCTGTGCAGTCCATACCAGTGGTGTTTATATTTTACTAAGCAACTTGAAGTTAATTAAAAACTTTTATTATTTATAAATAACAGCGACCGTCATACCTGTTATAAACATTTTCGACGGGTATCAATGTTTTATCGCAATTCGCTTTTTAAACTTCTATACTACGCCGTTCGTTGAGAACAATAATACGCGCGCGTTTCGGTAAAATGCGGGTTTGAACAAACGTTACCACTCGTACATCGACATGTTAATATTATTGGTACATTACTGGTCCGGTCCAATAGGATTTATAGAATTTTATTTACATTCTTTTAAGAATAACCTAATAATATATAGTTAGGCCGTACCCGGGGCCGGATCTTAACTTTTTAACACCCGGGGAAAATGAAAAATGTACCCAGGCAGATGACCAGAATTAGTATTTTTACTATTAGCAAGTACAATAATTAGGAGTGTGAGTACCGACTATTTGTAAAGCCGTTCGCGATGTACTAGACCAATAAATCATTTAACACGAATAATTCAAACGATTGTAATTTAAAAATAAAAAAATTTAAAATTTAAAACCTTAAAAATACGCCCGCAAAAATTATACGCTCGGGGACAAAACCCCGAGTATAATATCGAGTATAAGTGCACACCGTAAAACGGGCCCGTCATTATCCTTCGTGTGTTTTTTCCGTTTCTCTCGGACAAGCGAAATAAACCTATTGTAAACAGCCTCACATTTATGCGTATCCTCTCTCTCCATAATATCGTCTCATACGTGTATTTCAATAAAATAACACGTAACAAATTACAATTCAATCGTTTATACATAATTCTGATCGTTCTGATCGTATTGAAATATATTCACCGATCACATCGGGTCGCGGTGCAAATTGACGACAGTAGCCAGTTGTTCATTGTATTATGTCGGTAATGCGCACGCGAACTTTTTAATAACTCCCGTATATTTTGTTACCCGAATATAATTACTTTTCCAACTGAATTACTCGCTCGGTATATATAGCGAATTAATCTGACTTCGGCCCAACAAGTGCAGTTTTCCGACTTCAAATCATTTTATTCGCGCTTGGCGAATTCATTATTCAATCACGTATTTATATATATATATATATATATATATATATATATATATATATATATATATATATATTACAGGTACCTAGTCTGTTCATTGACAGTTACCGACTCTCGAGATTTTATTGGAATAATATTCATTATTTACGTAACAGTAATTATAACAATATTGTATACACGCGGTGGTGGTGATAACGATTTAACCGCTCAAAGAGTTTGTTCTACCCGCCCACTTTGATCATGAATAGAAATGCGCGCAAATATCTGATGAAATGATGCCGCGCAGATATATTTTGTATTATATTACTGTATGTGTGCTTAACGTGTATTTTGACTCTGGCCTAAGTGATTATGTAATATATATTTTAACCGTTCGAAGAGTTTATTCTCCCCGCCCACCTCGATCGCGAATAGAAATGCGCACAAATATCTGATGAAACGGTATTGTAATATTGTATATTATATTATATGTGTGTTTTGACTTTAGCCTAAGTGATTGTGTATTATATATATTTTTTCGAGCACGAAGTATAAATAGATATGCATCAAATGTAACGTTAATTAATTTAAATTAATGTTTCAAGGAAACGTATACACATTATACATACATAATATTATTCAGCGTGGAAAAAAACGAAAAAAATCAATCGCGGTACATAATATACGTTCGGTTAGTTGAACAATGACGTTTCGACATGTTGATCTTGCATCTGTTTGCGTATTCACGCGTTTCGTATATGATATTATTACTACTTTATAACGCGTCACTTGTGTCCGCGCGCGTAAGCAATGTGATTTAGATAAATATACAAATAAAAAAAATAAAAATGTTATTCTCAGATTTCTCGTCATTTTCAGACGAAAAACTCGTTTTAGATTTTTTTTCTTCACGGTGATAAGCATCACAACTGTCGTGGACGTTTGTTAATTATTATTCCAAATACGAAAACTATCATTAGCTCTCCTTTCGTCGTCTCGCTCTCGGGGTCTTTTAAACATTTCTAGCCGCAGTTATACAGTGTTTCACACACATATTACGCTGTGTTCTTTTCTTTTTTTCCTCCTTCTTTTATTTTTTTCTTCTCTCTCGTGATGAGATTTGTACGGAACAGTGGAAGAATGTTGCGCGTACGTGTGGTTAATAACTCGGAACAGTGTGCAGAGT
The DNA here is from genome assembly GCA_949715065.1 of Periphyllus acericola. Classification (NCBI taxonomy): domain Eukaryota; kingdom Metazoa; phylum Arthropoda; class Insecta; order Hemiptera; family Aphididae; genus Periphyllus; species Periphyllus acericola. The sequence continues at coordinate 65,124,588 of OX454264.1, forward strand.
GACAAATTGACGATAATTCGAACTGAGAAGCCTGCTGCCGCTTTATACGCTCGTCTATCAGACCCTATATATATATATTCAATTACGAACGCTTTGACGTTTCAATATCCCGGCTCTTGACTCTTAAAATAGTTATAAATATTATAAAGAACAATTACCGCGCGCGGTACTACGGATAAAACAATAATACAATTGTGAAACGCATTTATTATTCAAGAGCCCACGGCCGTAGACATTTTCCATGTTTGATGTAACCACGCGGCAGAGGAGAGAATTTATTTAAAATAATCCGCATAGTAGCTGCGAGGTTTTATCGGTCTCGCGGTACGCGTATAACTCGCTCGTACCGCATGTGCGAGTTGAAGAAAACAAAATTAATGCCATTGAAATAATTACTATCAAACACATTTTATTGCTGATTTCTGATTCGATGTCAACTTTTTCCTAATTAATTCAAACGAGTTATTCGATTAACGGAAAGGAGAAGAAAAAAAAACACTCCCCTCGTCTTGCAGGGGAAATTTGCATATGATTTGATACGGGTATAACGTCAAGTCGATAAATTATTATATCAGTATAGTAGTACAACTATATATATATATATATATATATGTAGGTATACACTCCGACGACTGTATAGACTGCCCGGTTATAACGATAATTTGTTTTTTTTCCTCTCGTACTTGACGCAGTAGACAGTAGTTGTACCACACAGCGGTCGACATCCATCGCGCGCTGTTTACAATAACGACCCGGGTAATTATTGAAAATAACCGCGCCGAGAAGAGACATAATGCGTCTATCGAGAATATATATATACACACGGTGAATAATAGTCGATAAATTGATTTTTACGACTCCCAATAGCGTAGTGAGTACGCACGCGAGGATCCGCCCAGCGAAATATGTGAGGTCGATGTGTCGGAGCACCGAAAATATCGTTAGAGGAAAACTCCCATTTCGTAATCGAAAAAAAAAAAAAAACCATCTTAAAGCTGAGCCGTACCTATATGAGAAATCGTAAATTACCATCCTTTAAATCGCTACGTACACTTACGTATATAAGAACCGCGGACACACCGGCCAGTTCGCGTGCGCGTATTACATGGAACCGAAAACGTTATAACATATATTGTACAATAATATCGTGTGGATCCGAGGTCGCGGGACGTTTGCGTATTGTTAAAATACACATAATATTATAATATTCCAATCCCCGAACCCCATTCGATGATTAAATAATTATCGTGGTATTACGATCGTTGTTGATGACAAGTAACTTTGTTGATGTATTGTCATACCTGATTTAGTTTCTCTCTCTGTTGATGCTTCGCAAATGTTTTCAGAACAATACTAATTATGCTTGTACTAATAAGAACCGTTCCTCGGGCACGAGCTTTATCGCACATCGGGGGTGCTGCGCAACATTGTGCAACAACTATATTTATACGAGTACACAAAATCTCGAAAACATTACACCCGATTATTCTACAGTATTGTTGCGATAATATCGTTATTATATACACGCGCGCACGTAAATCGCATAGCTAATCGCCGGTTAATAATCCTGTTGGGGATGCTGATTCGGAGAAACGTTCGCCTTATCGACACGCGTTCGTAATCGTATCAAATTATTAAATCATTGCCGAACGGTAAACGCACGCACCGAACACGTGTGTACATAATGTGATATTATTTATGTTACGCCGTACACTATAAAGTGTATATAATACGTAGACATACACGTCGCACAACCCCACCCGAGCCGACCGCCTACGCATCGTTGTACCGGAGATATAGTGTCCGAACGCAAAGTTTCAACTGTATCGCGGTAATAATATTATGTACACTTGCAATAACGGTTCGCACTACGGGGTCGTGCGCCATGGTCGCGTATTTATAAATCGCATATGCGTATAATATCGCATCGCGACGATAGTACGACACGCGTGACATTATAAATTACGTACGCACAGTGGCGTGGTGACCGTGACTTTTAGGGGCGGTTGCCCGATTTTTTTAATAGGGGGGTGGGTCCTATCTAAGCATTTGATGTTGGTAATATTCTATAATCAATAGTAATAATAATAAGTTAATTTTAAAGTCTTAATAAATGCGTAGCTATACCGAATAAACATTAAACATCCCATAGATTACTTCTTCTATTACTGTAGTTCTACAGACCACATGTATTTCATAATTATGGTCTGGCGGGGGGGGGTGGGTGGTGTACCTCGTATAATATATTTGCCCGAAGAATTTAACACTTCACCAAGCCACTGCGTAAGCATATGTTGTTTATGCTCGTGCGCCCTTAGAACACGTCCACAGTATTATTACGTACAACCGATGATTAACTACCTATCGTGGACGTAGAAATGTTAATAATATGGGTTTACGCTCGCCGGGTTCACCGCGGTGAAGTCCAACGGCGCAAATCGTCTGGTGAAAAACGTACCTGTAAATGTACCATTTTATCGGAATACGCGGGTTGGTGGAAACGTGTACGAGTAACTACAGAAATGTACAATTGCACAGTTTTCGCGTCGTTGAATTAAACCAAAAACTAATGATAAATATCGTATTTCACGCGGGTTAGATATGTTCCGTTGTTTTTCAATTAATACGAATTGATGGAAACGACTGTTAAAGTTCGACAAAGGGATCCTCACCTAATCGCTTTTCGTGTACCTTATTATGACTCGAACAAAATAGGGACACGGGAAGGAACGAAGGAACGATTTTGTCCAAGTGAGAGGCCTTGTAGTCGGGGTACGGAACATACGTCCGGTGCACGCGGCTAGTACGTATGTAATTGGAAGAAAACTTCTACGCGTGCGGACGAATTCTACGGACTTGAAGAGCGAAACCATCAAAATGTTCGAATACACGAGCTGTACCATAGTACCTACTCGTATAATGGTTTTATTTTTTTGTCTAAAACGTTTGATACCTATTATGTAATCGTGACGCATTGTAAACCAATCCGGTTGAAGTTTCATCGTTGCGTTTACTCGGACTGTTTTCGGTTTTTTTTATTTCTTTTCGAAAATTACCGCCAGGGACCTGCAACAGTGCATACAGTGCAGCTGCGAAACAAGTGCAGTTTTCGCGCGCACGGTGATTATACTCGACCGATAATAATATGCATCGACGTTAACACCGCCAGTATGCGCATAATTACTAAGTAAGTCCGACGACATGCGGCGGCCCGCGTCTGGCTCGACATTAGGTTCTTGTATTTATACGTCTCTCCCTAGTACATGATACGCGTGTGCAAATTATGTAAACGAAGGGCGCGAAAACGTAGCAGTCCGGTCCCGTCTCTCATTCCGCGCGCGGCAAAGTCCACTTAAACACAATCATTGTCTGTACACGTTTCGCGGCTCTCTTCTGATCTTAATTTCTCGATCTCTCACGCCGACAGCGAAGGTCGCCGCCGTCGTGTGCCCTAGTGCTGTTGTAATACGTACTTACGTGTGATTATAAGTATACAGCCGAACCTCCATTTAACGAGAACTCGACGGCTCTATGGTAACAATTCGTCCGTAGAAATTGTTTGGGAAAGGATTACACAATTTTTTTTGACTTCAAAACACGTTTTTACTTTACGAAAAGTATGCAAATAATATACGAGTATGTAAAGTAACAACGTGAAAATAATACTTGGCATATTGGCGTATACACTTGGATACGATGACGAATAGGGCCCAAAGCTGCAGCTTGTAAACTTTATTTTGCTATACGTTTTTAAAACTTACTAATATTAAAAAATAACCGTACAGGTACCATTGATTCCTTAAATAAAAACGTTTTCTTTTAATGCAAACTCCCATGGTACCGCATAAAAAAAATCGTCGTACGGTACGTCAGGGGTGGGGGTTAGAGGGGGTGCGTCGCGCTGCAGTACATTCTTGTCGACCAATCGCCTTGACCGCCGCCGCGCCTTCGAGGAGCACACGACGAGCACATAACACGACGGACGGCATAAAGGCAACAATACGACAATACAATATACATGCACTCCGCGGAGTATACATATTGTACACGACCGACTTAAGTTCTTTAAACCGCGTTCGATTACCGCGTACGACCGCTGTTGGTGCAGCGACGGGTGCGGCATCAGCACGTGATTTATGCGCGTTATTGTATACTCTCCGCGAACAAGAAATTATAATAATAATAATAACAACACACCTCTCCCGGCGCCGACAACCGCGGTTTAAACCCATAGCCTAGTCTGCCCGGTCCTCGGCGCTGTGATATTCGCGCGTTCCGATCTCGCGTTTTCCACCACCGCGGGTGCACAGACTTATTATGCATTCGCACACGTAGTGCACGGACATGGACGCCCACTGGAAAAACGAACTCGTAGCTTGATAAACATCATTATTATTTCTGTTGTAGTAATTATCATATGATGTAGCGAATGAAGCGTACGGATTGACAGTTCTTTTGATTATGTTTTTCGGTCCTTATCGAAGTTCACGAAATAACATTCGACCTTTGTTTTAAGAATTTCTTTCGCCGCCTCGCTAAAACTTTTCCCGTGAACGCTTGTGGGCACGCACGTGTACAATCTGCGACCAGATGGCGGCGAAACGTGTTCTATACACGCACTACCTACTCGTCGGTGTACTCGAGTGGAGCTGAAAATCGGAGGCCGCCCTACGGAAGCGCACGGGTGTACCATCGAACTTTTTATCGTGCACGCTGTGAAATAACGGACTGACTCCGGACGCGGCCGGTTCACCATTACCGACGCGCCTAGCACATAGGAGCAATTAGGCTCCCAATATTGCGGTTAAATTATGGCTTCAACTCCTATACCCAAGTAACCGCGATCCATAGTTTATTGTAAATTACATCTGCGGGGCAAATATTGCGCGTGGGCGCCTGCAGATCACGTGGAAGTGCACGGGATTCCGGTCGAACTTTTGCGACGCAGCCATACCACGCGGTCCGATCACTATGGGTGACGGTTAGTTATGATATTATGACGCTATTGAACGGAGCACGAAGTGACCTCGGGGGATTCGTTAGAACAACGAAAACTGTTTGAAAAAATAACATCTGTTCTATTCCACCGTACCGATCGGAAAACGGTATAAATACCAATCACTTTATTATAATATAGCCGCTACGTTGGGTTCCACATCGGTATGCGTATATTAATATATTACATTTGGCCATTATAATACGAGGCGAACGAAAAAACAGTTCGGCTGTGTTATTGCGGAGGGGGCCTGATACATAATGTGTCATATAACTCGTAAATACCAAACGTGATCAGGTTTTATTTTTTTATTCTTCGTATATCTTACGAAAACTATAAAACTGTTAATAAGTACCTAATGTCCTAATACATATTAACAAAGTGACGTAAATAAGAAAAACTACCTGTACAGTAATAAATGTAGGTACAATATACCGGTCCCCGGGTCACCGTAGTGGTATATGTTTACGTGTTGGAGGAGAAAGAATATTTGCGAGCAGATTTTATACGTTTAAAATCATCCCCTCCCCGAAGTTCGGCTCCGAATACTCCACTGACTGTCAACCGCTATGCCTTGGTCGAGCGCAGTACAAAAACAAATACTCGAAACAGCAACAACAAATATTTAGGGGTGAGTACGTGAAATCTGCAGAAGTGTTGCCAATCACTCCTTTGCGCTACCCCTCCCCCCCACTCCATTCGCCAAATCACACCGATCGGAATTCGATGAAATGAAACCTTCGGTCGACTGTACACATATACAGCTATGTATACCATCAATTGTATGTGTATATATTATGTGTGTTTTAACGCGAGTCGAAATGAAAAGAAACGAAAACAAAAGCAAACGACGTGAGCTGACGGACGAGTAGCTGACGTCTGTCGTCGCGCGGGCGTGGGAAACGCTAACAAACGCGCGTGCGTGCGCTCCGAAATAAACACTATTATCGGACAGCGTTGTCAAACAGCAACACCAACAATAATAATCATAATAGTAATAATAATACACCCTCCTACGTACCACTGCCCCATCGTCGTCGTCGTCGTTTGGAAAAACATTTCTAAGTCGTTTCATTTTCGAACGCGGTTTAAAACCGTCCACCATGACGTATAATACGTAATGTATATTTATACACGCGTACATATTGGTTAGGGCCATTACTGGGAATCGAACGGAGTGCTTTTTTTTTCTTCTTCATTTTTCTTTGTCGAGGTTAGGTGACCTAATAGCGCCTAAACGCGCGTGAAAAACTATAAACGCGTTTAACACGACCAGTGTGCATGCGCGTTATACCTAGCTGTTACGGTCAATCGACGGCCGAGGGGAGGTGAATTGGTTAACGCGCGCGATCACCGTATTGTTGGGAAGAAAAAAAAAGCCGAGAACGTGATAATATTAACGAGATTAGCCCGTCGATACGTCGGCGAGTCCGGACGCACGGGAATAGTAACATACGATATTATACGATATTATTATGTACGTATGTGAAAACAAAATAATATTATTTTCTAACGCGCTGCCGTGCATAAACATATTAATATTGTACATACGTAATATCATCATCATCATCATCATTATCGTAATGACGGCGTTGTACACCGGAATGATCGATTTGTGTCACGACGCGCCGGCCCGGCCAAAGGGTTAATTATAATATAATACACGTTATAAACGCCGTCGCCAGTGGATTCGTTTAAAGTGCGTTTAAGTACCTACATAATACATACATAATATCCACCTATGTTATCCTGTTCACGCCTCGACGTCATCTCAGCTGCAAGCCGACGTGTGTGTAAAGTATATATATATATACACATATGCGTGTGCCGTATGTGTTACACTATATCCTACCGCTTTCAATATACAATATCTTATTATTATCACACTCGACCGTCGTCGTTCGGTACATTTTCCATTCGTTTTCGGTTTTCCCGGTGCATTCGGTGTAATTATTCGGGTTTTATTTTTTCTTCAATATTTCTTCCCCCGCGACTTTTTAAAAATCGAAAATCTTTCGGCTTTTGAAACTCGCGTATGTATACACATGTTTACATAGTGGTGCACGCTTCACGGTTCAAGACGCGACGAACGCGTACATGCGTGTAAATACACCCAGGAATAATTATTTTAGAAGCTTATAGGTACGAGTTTTTTAAAATACGAAATTCGAAAAACTGTAGTTTCAGGTCTTACCGTTTAACAGTTTCCAATGTATTAACGCGCCACCGGTTGCGTAAAGACCATAGTAGACTAATTCACGTTTCGCCGGACGAAATCAAGTTTTAGGACGGATAGTCCGATAAAGATTTACGAACGAGCTCGCGTTGTGGGTAAACCAAGCAATGCGTTCGCGAAGACGCTCTTGAATTTTTTTTTTTTTTAATCAAAACGGTTTTACATTTTTTTTCCATCTATATACCTATATTATAATACGTTCATCACGCGCGTTTTAACGTCCAGGAGGAGGAGGAGGAGGAGGAGGAGGAGGAGGAGGAAAAATATATAATTATTGCAGGATGTCTATCACGCCATCTCGATCCGCGTACTCGATATTATTGCAATTCGATCCGACCGACTATGTACGTGTATACCGCCCTTGAATTTATAGAAATATATCCTGTTACAATAACGTTTAATCGTGTTAAAAATCTGAATATTATAACGCATAATAGCGCGAGACCGGACCGCGCGTGTGGAGGTGGAGGAAGACATTATATAGTGGTCGTCCCCGTGTAATGTATAATAATTGGTAGAGAACATAATGTTATAGTAGACATGCACGTACATCGCTCATACGTATACGCATAGACGTGCTGTTTTTTTGTAAACCCTTTCGATCATTTTCGTAAAACTTGTTGCCCGCCCGTATTGTGCGTTTGCTATAGGTAGAGGTGTATATTATGTACATGATATTGCGCGTAAGTGCATTATAACTACTTGTTGTCGTGTGACAGGACATCGTCGACGTACGGAGAAAAATATAAGAAATAAAATAGATCGATTATGTCACTGCTTCGTTTAACAAGCCGTATAGCGATAGAATAGCCCTCTTTGATGTTCTTATGGTTTATTTCGTACGCACAAATTCCGCTATGAACATTTTTTTTGCTTTTTTCTAACGCGTAAAAAACCCTATTTGCCAGTATAGGTCATTACAGCGATCCGACCACGCGTTCTATACATATGAATACAGCTGGTGCAGTAGCGCAGATTAAATATTCTTAAAGACTTAAAGGTAATACCTACTTGGTATATTCTGTAATATATGAAAGACTCAAAATAACATCTATAGTAAGTACAGCCACACTTGCATACCTTTTATATAGATCAGAGAAAGTCACGGAGACTATATAGTGGGCAATTGACGCGGTTTAGAATCATTCGATTTGTAAATTGCGTCAATCGTCCAGACTCCTTGGACATTAAATTAAAGATAATAATTTGTTTTTCTGACACACGTGCAACATAGACAAATTTCATTAACGAAAAATCATTTATTTCATGTTTTTCAGTAATATTTAAGTAAAATTACCCATTGTAAGAATTATAGAGTATAATATTTTTGAGGGAATGGTATGATATCGATTTGATTTTTCTGAACATTGTCAAATAAAAACAAAATTCAAAACCGATATACCTACTATACCTTCAACAATTTTATCCTCTATAATTTTTACGATCGGTGATTTTACTCTAAGTCTCTAACATTAATTAAAAATAATAAAAACAGTTTTTTGCCAAAGCATTATATATATATATATATGTTAAGCGTAGGTCTAGACTCTAGAGAGAAACAATTCAAACAAATATCACGCTGACATTCTCACAGTGAAAAAATTATAATTATGAATATCAGAATATGTGTATTCTATTTTGGATTTTGGACGATTATTAAGTCAATAACGTGGACTTGCGCTCTGTGCCACCGTGTGTAACCAGTTTTACCGAAATAATACAGCATATTACCATCTACGAAAACATATTTATATACGTATACTTACTTATTTTACTAGGAAGTATAAATTTATAGTCATATCACTAATGTCCACTAATAATACAATGAATTGCGATAATATAAATGGCTTAACCTTCCGAAATTTAAAGCAATACCATGCTTCTCTATTCTGTGGAAATACCGTGCAATCCAAGGTCAACGGTCTTAGCTTGACCATCAACTATCTCGGTATGATTAGTAAATATATGAAGATGTTATAAACGTGGGTTTATGAAACAAATTTAGGCGGTGGGCGTCTATATAAATAATGTTTGATTTCGCGATATGATTTGAAATGAACCTCGGCGCCACTGAAATGCGAATCATCGCAAGACAATACATCCATCGGCATCGCTGTTATTGGAGTGCCTGTACCGGACGAGGTGCGCACGAGCGCATATATACGGCTGTATCACACGGAAAACAGACACGTTTAGATAATATTACGTTCTAAACGCGGTGCGGTGTCATTGAAAATTCCCGATACACACTCTGTACGCGCGCGGAACTCGCGGCTTCTCTATACCCTTTTCCCGACAAACTTTATGCCGTATAATAATAATGTATTCCAGCGCGGCCGTGTCAATACGTCTCGTTTGCACATTAACAATTTAACGTTTTGTAAATAATTAACGGTCGGCTACCGTAAACCGTGACCGAACAACTGCGACACAGCACCTCTTCGCGCGGCGACCGTGTACAATATTATTCTAATAACGTCATGTATCGTTAAAAACCCTGTACGACGTGACGACCTACCTGCCCGTCTACCCGCCCACCCGTGAGCGTGTGTTCGCACCCTGTCCGAAAGTTGAAAATCGTCGTAACAATAAGTAATAATAATATATTATATTGTAATACAATTATTATGTTACTCGGAACACGGACGGACACCTGTGCAGTAATAACGTTACGCGAGAGGTACACACGTATCGTCACGTACGCGACGGAAACAATGTTTTCCCTACAGTCCGATGTATAACATTATGATGATAATATAATTATTTTTTTCGAGACCTCTCGTTCACTCGGCTGCTGCTGGTGCTTCTGCTGCTGCTGCTGCTGCTGCTGCTGCTGCAGTGCTACGCGAAACGCATATTGTCGTGTCCGCCCGTAATGATCACGATAATCACAAAAATGGTATTATTACCTTAGATGTATCGGGGGAGGGCCTAAATTAGAGAGGAGCTCTGCGGGAAATAACACGGTCGTGTATGTGTACTGTACGTGTATTACACGCGTCATGATATGCGTACGTACACCGGTCGGACTTGCATTATGTACATGCTCGAGACGTGATGATGCTGCGCGCCGTGCACACCGTATAGTTGTGCCGGATTGAATATTCAAAAAATTTTTGTTTTATTGTTCAACATTATATACATGCATCGTCGTGCAGTGTACGCGTATGGCGTGTACGCACGCATATATACACGCGCGCGGTCTTTGTTTTTTCCCCTTTCGTCCGGAACGCACTAGAATATCGGAGGGGGCGCGTCGCGTAGGGGAAACGGACCTGGGCAGAAGAGACGGGGCCAGAGAACAGTGTAGACTGTAGGAAACGTGAAAAAAATGTAAGAAAAAAAAAAAACTCCAGCGGAGACGCCGTCTCGGTCGTCGTCGTTCGGTGCGTAAGTAAGTACTGGGTACCCTGTAGCCATTAAAACGAATATAATATTATCTCATTAAAATAGCTATTCCGACTTCTGCGTTAGAAAAAAAAATTGAAAAAAAAAAAAAACATCATGTTGTTAGCCGTAATAACGCCTGGCAGACAGACGTCAAAGTTGTACATTTTTTTTTTGTTTTCCTTCTGCCCTACAATATAACATAATACATATTACGTATATACAGTAACAACTGCACACACATGTGGCTGAAATCTCTTCGCTTCCCATATGACACGCACGCACAGAGCACACACGCACTCACACACTCATCATCACGTGGCCGCCGTAGAACGTTTAACGTTTGTAATAATATCATAATTTAATATTATTATTATATTAATGACACTGCTGCATCATGTTTACGGGGAATGAGCGCGTTACGATTATTTTCATATTGTTCCGGATCGGGTTTTTTAATTTTACATTTTATTTTTTTTTCCGTTTCCCCTCGGTCTCGATGCAATCGTCTTGCACCAACTCGCTTTCTCGCCTCGTGTGGGGGAGGCAAACCGACGACGACTTCAACGCTGCGCGTGAATCCATCACACACACACACACACCATTACCCGGTATAATAGACTAAATAATACATGTATAGGTGTAACATTAGGTACACGAAGGTATACACCACGGCGTGCACCACACGTAGATAGAATAATAATGCAAGAACCGTGGGTATATATGTATATAAATATAGCTGGTCCGGATGACGTTGGAATTAAAAAATAATAATTTTCCAATAATATTCATTGCCGCCGCCGCAGCGGTCCGTATTACATATTATAATATCGTATACATCGTGTAATAGCAGTATCCACGCCGCGCCGCCGTAAATCGTACAGTAATAATAATAATATCGATGATAATCAATAAAACTAGATCCGCGTGATCGAGTAGCGTACTATACATGTACATGTATACAGTGTATAGCTTATAACGTATATATATATATAATAATAATAATAGTAAAATATTATACGCTAGCTAATTACGCTTCAATACGTTCAATCATTCGTTTTGTGTTGTACGAACCTCTGAACGTGTAGGTATACACGTGTAGAATACGAACGCGATATCGGAAATTCCGAAATCTTCTACAAATCCCGGCCCACACTCCACCGTTGTTATACACGTTACACGCTGTGCACGCGGTCCGTACATGTAATTTATACGCGTCGATCGCAGTTCTTTTTTCGTTTTATTTTTTTTCTCTCTTTTTTTTCCCTTCCCGCGCGATCGTGCGCTAATTATGGAGCGGCGTGGCGGCTGTATATCAGAGGGCGCGCATTATAATACGTACTTCGCATTATGTGTACATAATATTTTTATTAATAAGCGTCGTCGTGCTTTTTTCTCTTACTTCTTCTTCTTCTTCCCCTATCCTTTAATCAATATAATATACGACTTATATACAGAGAGTTTTCCGTGTTCCTCCAACCCCCTCTCACCCTCTCAAAAAGTACTGCAACGCCTAATTGATTGAAGTTGCAATTTTTGCGTTATATAATGTATTTGAACAATAATATTACTCATGTCTTGTAACAAAAACGTGTATCCACGCGGAAAACGAACACCATCGTTTTACAATATAAGGACACAGAGGTTCGACGTGAAAAAAAAAATAATGTTAATGAATCACGCTGAGCAATATTCATAATAACTATGAGATGTGGTGACAACGTAATAATATACACACGTGTTAGCAATTCAGAGGTTTCGCCGTACTATTATAGTTTTGTGTTAGACCATATTATAATCATTATACTCTATATTGACGCTGTCGAATTAAAAATATATAGTCTACAGACACATCTTGTATTATAATCATGTCGGTGCGAATTTTAATCATTCGAATAGCTATTATTAACATTATTTCAAACTCGACGTTACCTACATACTCGCATATGCAATACATATATTTTAATGTATGATTAGTATATTCGAGGGAGTTGCCAATAGGCCTGTTCCCCATTCGAGTTACTAGTCGAGTCAGTTGTATACTCGTTACACATCATATTTACTTGTTGTCGGATTGTACAGATTGTAAATTTTCGTTTTAAATATAAAAAAAAAAAACAAAAATTAATATATTATTATATTCCCGAGAAAAGGGGCGCTTAGGTTGCTGACGGACGTGTTGTCACCGTGAAATAATTAAACGTCGTCTCGGTTTCAGATATCACTGACCGTCGCCGGTCCCACGAGGAAATTGGTCGAAGGGTCGGACGTGCAGTTCCTGTGCTTGACCAAGGCCAATCCGCCGAAAGTGACTTACCGGTGGTTCGTCAACGATCAGTTCGCGTCGAGCGAAGTGACGTCCGAGTTGTGGCTGATAAACATTACCAGGAGGCTGCACAATTCTTTGGTGCGGTGCGAAGCCCAGAACAGCGTGAACAAAACCGAAGAGTCCAGAGCTCTGAGCATACTGTGTAAGTACCATAATATAGTATAATAGTAATAATGACATAATTACGTACTATTGCGCGATATCATCGTCGTCGCGTACGCGTACGCGGATACGGAATATTGGCGTTTTTTTTTTGTTTACCCGTCGGCGAAGAGATCTGTTGTACACACATATTATATACGTATATATATAGTTATCATTTTTTTTACTCTAAAATTGTTAATCGCTGCCATGGTTTTGCGCGTGCACGAGTGATAAAAACCAAATGACGAATAAGATGATCGTCGCGCAACGTGGACAGTTTCGAAGCGGCTGCGACATGTTTTCGTTATTGTACACGTGTTCTGCATAGAAAATTGTTTAAAACGGGGGGCGTTTCACATCCGAGCGGGTATACCTATTAATAATAATAATAATGAAAAAAAAAATGTCGCTTTTTAATTTTTTTTAAATAAATTTAAATCAACACAAATTAAGGAGCAAAAAAAGTACGACAGCTATGAATGGCCGCGGCAGCCATGGTATATTATTATAACGTGCACGTGGTTCAATATAATATTCTATATTATACGCGTCTGCAGCACCGCGAGTCGTCATCAAAATGTCCGTAGTTCTAGTTTAACGAAAAAAAAAAAAACAATGTTACGTTAAACACGACGGTTAAAATTCGTGTCCTTCGTTGGCAAATTAAGTATACATATATGTATATTATTGTATATTGTACATCGCGTTTTATATAAAACCAGATGGTGCGCTTCGGAATTTACTGATAACTCGACTCAACCTCGATGAAAATTGAACACATGCGAGGAATTAAATTATACGCTGTACAATGACTATAATGTGTTATTATATCAAACAGTTTTCAACACATATTGTAGTACATGAATGTTATTTATATGTCAATCCGAATGAATGCAATTCCAGAACATTAGACTACGGGTGTCCGGCCCGCGGTAGATTTTTATGCGACTCTTACTTCAGTTTCAAAACCATCGATTAATTATGTGTATTTTGAGAAAAGAATAATTTTAAGAAAACAAAACTTCAACATATTAAAAACAAAGTACGCTTTAAATTAATTGAATAGTATATACGGTATAAATGCATTATTGGGTATGTTGTTATTTTTAAATAATTTTCTTCTTTTAACATTACGAATAAGTATAATATTGTTATAATATTTTCACTATCATTATAAAAATGTATGTGGAAAATATCACGACAATATCTATACTGGCATGATCCGACCCGATCTTTCCGAAATGTTGGACACCCTTGCATTGTATAGTTAGATTTTGTCTAATCTGTGACCAATAAATGTGTGCATGCTCGACAAAGATTTTTTTCCCTCCATCAGTGGTGACCCCGGGGTGGATTTTTCGTTTGTTTACACTTTTGATGATTTACATGGCTTGAACAGGAAGCGCACCATCTGGTCTTATCTAATCCGTGCTTGTGTACGAACGTTTTTGAATATATTAGCATCGAGTCGGCGGTCTGCGCAGGTTAGCCCCGGAATACTCGGGAAGGGAGCCCGGATTGTTGATTTTTTATTTTGTCCTTATTATAATTGTTATTGTATATATATTTTTTAAACCCCTCCCGACCCCCCAATCACCCCGCCGGCCTCCGCGCTCACGAAAAACGAAATAAAACGCAACGGCGGCGCGGGAATAAAGTTTGCATTAGGCGCCATTATTATTATTCTAGCACCGGCCCCCGGAGTCGCGAGGTATATTTCAGATTTGCATGCGGAGCGGAGCAACGAATGCCAAACACTCGAATGTTAATTGGCGCGTGTGGGTATTTTATACCGCTACGCGCGCGTGTCACGACTTGAGCGCGAAGCATACGACAGTGAAATAACAATATCACAATACCATAACGATTCGCCCAAATGTTACGTCGACATAAAATAATCGTTTAACGTCCGAGTTGTTAAAACATTATGTTACACGCGCGTTTGAGAGAAAAATAAAATAAAACTACGTTCGCCCCTGAACCGCGCGTTATAATCGCTGCAGTATAACTCGTTTAGCCGATCGCGAATAATACGTTCTCCGTGATGTGAAAATCGAACGAATATTCTCGATGTAACACGCGGTGTATTCATAACCGATGCCCTGTTCAAATCATTTACGACATGAAAAACACAAGAAATTACCTATATAATGACATGTTAATGACCTAAATGCTTAAAATCGCTCGTAAAATGGTTCGAGTTCATAAGATTATTTATTGATTTTTAAATCGACGATCGCGTTATTCGATTTAACTTTCAACTCGATATAACTGGTTCTAGCCCGTGGAAAACAATTTAACGGTCTCGCCTCAAGAACTTTTCGTGATCTGGTAGGTGAAAAATGCCTTAAAAAAAAAAATTACCTAAACGGCGAAACGAAAGTTATACCGAAAACTGAAAAACCAAAAGCGTTCGTATAGATTATTACCGAGTATAATGTTATTGAAAGACGTTTGAGCAAAGAAATCATCGTACACGCCTCGAAATAAAAACGCAAAAGTCATCAACATCCGGACCCTGTGTTTTTATTATCATAATAGGTGCGCACGCTGCAGGGATCGTATTTCGAAGAGCTAACAGATCTCCGTTCGCATCGTCCCCATGTCCATTTATAATACTTTAACGGTGTGCATGCGCGCATTTATACTGCACATTATATTGCCCCAAAAACTCTCACGACACGTTCGGTGAATATCGATTGACGCGTTTGTTTACGACGACCGTAATGATCATGTTCCAGCCAATTATACTGTGCGGCGTTCACGTGCGCCTGCGGAGCCAAAAGAAAGAAAGAAAGGAAGAAAAGGAAGAAAAGGAAACATTAGGAATCTGCTTTTGACGACCCGCGGGGGGGCCGTGCACGCACCATATTATTATACACGTACTGATGATACGTGTAATATCTTGTATTTTGTCAGACGAGTGCCGCCGAGCGACGTGTGTGTGCGTACGCGTAAATCGTGTGAAAAGCGCCTTTTTCGAGGCTGTATATTATATAATGTGCGCGCGCTCGCGTTTATTATGTATACGATTTTTGTCACATTTCTCGAGTTTAACCAGATGTACGCGCACGTATATAATATGCGTGTTCTGTATACAATGCGTTCACCGATAACGCGCGATTACATACAAATATATCTATAGACATATGTGAATCGGTTGAAGCCGATGGACGACGACCACCACCACCGCCGTATCATACTTAACGAATATTATATCATCGTAACGTATACAACCACGTGTGCGATTCCTATGTTCCTATATGATTTTCAATCGAACCCGACGCTCTCTTCAAAAACACATTTCGACAATATATTACAATATATTACATAATATACCAAGTGCGTCTCTGCAAACGAAGCGATGTATTGATTCGGCGTCCGCGCGCCGCTACGCTCTGGTATTTTGACACTATACACTACATCGGAGCGGCGGGATGAGGAAGGCTAGAGAATAAATAGCGTCTTTTTTAAAAACAACTTAATATCAGAATCATCCAAACCTTAAAAAGCCATAAATTCCAAAAAACAAAAAAACAAAAAAAACCGTTGACTTCTATGTAACAGTATTACGATTTGGAGGTCTTGACCCCTAAAACCTCCCTATTTGTGCTTTTGGCTTCATACCCATAATTCGTTACATTAAAGTAAATCATTATTTATAAGAATTAAGAACCCCATCCTTCAACTGGAAATTTCTGCAGTATACCGCCTGTATGTACGTCACAAATATGATTTGAACGGTACTCTAATGCTCTTAAAACGTGATGATTTCCGCAATGGTGAAAAATTGTATACATTTTTTATGAGCAAAAAAAAACTCCGAAAAATGCGCTTCAAATTCATAAATAAATTTTATTCTTGGAAATAAAATCAGAAATACCGTAACATCGATAGGGAAATAGTGGATGGGCGGTGCGACAATCGTGTTATTACGAGTATTATATTTTTCATTTCATCTTAAGTTTTTACTACGCGTGGGTGCGTCGTGCGTATTTACGGATATTTAAGTTACATTAAAACAAGATTTAAGCTGAAAGTTACTAGACTTTGAGTACTTTTTTCATAGTTAAATACGTTTGGACAGCTGTTAGCACAAATAAAATGCTGTAAAAAAAAAAACAACCTAAAAACTGAAAACAGTGCCTTAACAAAGTATATTATATCGAAAAACGTGGAGCAATAGTCAACTGACGTTAAAAAAAAGTCGTTTTTGAAACGGAACGAGCTTGAAACATCACGTCGTATTGTGTAGCTGAAAAAACCTCTCGCCAAGCGTTTCGACGCGACTGTACGATACACACGAATAATCACGAATAATCTCATATACATCTTTAGTTATTATAACACTATACAAGCTATAATATGAACGCACCGATTATAGGACGTGTACACAGTACACTTGTGCATGTGTACAGTATAGTTGGTAGAATATCGTTCGATAATTTTTTTCGTTTTTCACCATATCGCGACGCGTGATGAGAGACAAATCGTACATTAAGTGTCAATATACATATTAATACAAATTATACTAGCCAGACGACACACGACGTCCACAGCGCTCCATCGCGAAAAATCGCAATAATTCTATTCATGCCAATAGTTGCATTACAAATCGGTACTAATCGAGTAGTACCGATTTATAGTGTTTGTCGCATAATTCGTACTGGTATGGTTTCAAAGCAAATCGGAAAATACTGCGGGGGTGAGGGGGGGAGGCTGTAGAAACGGTTCTCCGGCCCTCAAATGGCCAAATATTAACTTTTCTGAAAACTGAGTATCTTGATAGTTGGCAGGAAGGGGTATTATACGCCGCGGAACCGTCGTTCTAATATGCGGTATACCTACATTATGCTGTTAAACAGACATGATTATTCTATACGTATTCGACGATCCAATTAAACCATTACAAAACGTAAAATAATAGATATCGACGTGTATACCTACAGTCCCATCGCATCGTACACGCCGCAGCAACGTAATAATATATGGACACGCAACGATTACGAGCCAAAAACCGGCTCGGCGGCGGCGTACGTTAATGAAACAGTAAACGCGGGCGCATTTAATTAATTCCCAGACGCTGCGCTGTATAATACACGTCTAATGTACGTATTGTGGAGTGCACATAATGCGTGGTGTAGGTACACCGCGAGGCCTTGGCCGTCCGCGAGAAATCGGAGCGGTTTCTCGCCGAGATGGTAATTTCCAATTCGGTTTTCTTTTTTTTTTTTCTCTTCTTTTAAATCTAATATTTTAATTACTACAGTTTTAATTATACGCGCGAAACGCGTGTAGTACTGCTGCACACGTCCCCGCGATCGTTTCAAAACGGTTTAATTACAAGTTAATTATCGATGCGAGCGAATGAAGTCGTCACAACACTACGGCGACGTGGTCGGTACTGCTATAAATATATGTTGTCCTGGTAACCATATCTGGACGACACGGTCGCGTACGAATCACGAAATATATGTATTATAATAATTTATGCGCTTCGTCCGGTAAACCGCGCGGTGGCTGCAGCTCTGGGCAGGAACAATATTTGTTCGTCAACTGCAGCAGTTACGGCGGCATGTTACCTGCCGAGCTTAATGCGACACGTCGTCTTACGCATAATTATTATTTTAACCGGTCGCCTCATGTTGGTGTTCGGCCGTTGTTAATACGTTTTTCGTTTTTCAGACAAACCTCAATTCAAAAATCGACCGAGAAACGTGCAAGCAGATTCCGGAAGTCACGTGTCCATCATGTGCGACATAGACAGCAACCCACCCGCTTCCATCGAGTGGACGTTTGAAAGGACCAGAAAGGCGAGTTTTAGTAACACCTGTTTCACGCAGGGGGGGGGGGGAAACAACAACTATGATACGTGCAGTACCTGTATTTCGTACGATCTCATAAGTGACTAGATATAATATAACGCGTATTATGTGAAACCATCCACGTACGTAATCCACGCCGGTGATGCGATAAACGGATACCGCACTTTCCGGCGCGTCAAAGTGTTACAACATATTTTGTGTTTGCTTAAACGGATCCGCACAGTGTGTCTAGAAAGTTCGGAAAGCTTCGATTTGCCGTGGTACCCCCCACTCGTAATAAGATTATGATTTGAGTGGAATTAACTAATAATTTCACGTGCCTACATCATCGTCAATTATACTGTTATGATAATCGCCGCTCGTTATCGTACATGTAGTGCACGCACGCACTACGCGTATCATATCCTTATTGCATTTGTCCAGAATACCTCTATACGTAGTCTACACGCATCTTGTGACGTACACTATGCCCGTGATTGTAAAGTAGGGTAGGCATGCGTGAGGCGGTACACGTTTCAAGTGCTAACCGACGATAAGGATGCAACGTCTCATTTCGCCATACAAAGTTCTACAATGACATCGTATGATCGTAACTTTCTGTTCGAATACCGAGCATTACAAACTTTATCAATTTAAATCTGAAAAAAACCATCCGTTCGCTATAACATTAAAATTATTGAAATATCTGAAATCCGAATCGAATAAAATTCGCTGTGATTCAAATTTCAAACTAGAGAAAAGTAAAATTCCTTTACGATATTATACTTTCCGACGATCATTTTACGTAACGCATTTTCTCGTGAAACTAGTGCAACGTACAGCCATATATTATACGGTTACAAGATATTTATAAATGTTTAAAACTTATTTAACTTAAATTTTATTAAATTATCATACGATGTAAAAGTATTTGGTAAAATTACAATGATGAAATATTGCCCGACTAACCGTTATAAATATATTATGTCCATAGACATTAGAATTCCAATTTTTAGTTCCGACGAACTATA
The DNA here is from genome assembly GCA_949715065.1 of Periphyllus acericola. NCBI lineage: Eukaryota > Metazoa > Arthropoda > Insecta > Hemiptera > Aphididae > Periphyllus > Periphyllus acericola. The sequence goes on from OX454264.1 coordinate 65,144,515, forward strand.
CAATAATCGCAATATTGATTCTGTCCAAAAGAATTCCACCGTGAATGTCGCTATTTTTTTCATTTAAATTTTTATTTTTATTTTTTTTTTTTGTTCAAACGAATGTTTTATGACAACTGTAGCGCGAACGGTTTGAAGTGTGTCGGCGCACGGCGGCCTCGTCGAATTTCCGATGTGTTCGCGCAGAAGGAGTATCCGAAATCTCTGTAGCACTCCTTTTGCGCGGAAAAAAATACTTTATTGCGAACCTTATCAATATAATATATATATACATCCATAAATATACATGATGTACATGATACCGTAGATGTACTATATGTGTTCTACACACGACTCTACAGCTCCTTCCCAAGCTCTGCCCAGTTCGGTATTCAGCAATATATGTTTTGTCGTACCTATATTACTATATATAAACAACAAACATCGTTCTCGCTATGAGAATAACTACGTCGTCGCAAAGACCTACGTTCGCGGGAAAACTCTTCCGCGCCGTCCTCCCCCCGCACTCGATCCATATCCATTCCGTTGGACACGTAGCATACAAGTCGCCCGGCCCGTGCAAAAGTACAGACCGTGTTCGGTATTCTCTTTTCTCTCCTACAACTTTGCATAATGTAGTGTACACGGTACCGCGGTACTCTGCAATAAACGGATGGATTCGGATCGGCCGTTTTACTTATCCAAGGCCGAGGTGATTTTTTAACCGAGCTCACCTCATTTTTTGGCCGTAACATTGATTAAATTTGGACTCTATTTTTTTTTGTTAATGTTAAAGTTACCATAAAAGCTATGATTTTTAGGGTGTCCTGTGGCGATACAAAGTTATTATTTTCTAAAACGGAAACACCCTTTTTCCACTGTGGTATTTCATTGAGGTCATTTTTCTATGAATGGAATTATTCTAATTAAAGTATCAAGGAAAATAGTCTGATAATACCGGATATTATGATGTAATTAGTAATTCCATGTTATCGCTAATTGCTACTGATTCGAGGTAACGCGAAATTTGCACTTTTCATATAAAATTTTAAATTTGAACAATAGCTAAAGTTTTGGTCCGAATTTTGACAACATTACAACATAAGTTCCAGGAAAATTAATCGAATAATATTTTGTGTAAAATATTATATAATGCATTGTGTGTATAAACCATTATGGTGCTCCCGAATTTAAAATACAAAGTTTGTACAGCCTCTGAACACCTTTGAGGTGTTATGGAAAAAAATAGTTAAAGAAAACATAGGTCTTATGGTAACGTGAACATTAAACAAAATAATCCAAATTTCGTAATTTTTTATTTCAAAACAAGGGGGTGAGCATAGTTAAAAAATCGCCGTGTTGTAGTGTGTAGAGTTGCCATTACCCATTGGTCCCGAATCGTTTCACCGGTCTACAACTTCGGTTCCGGTCATCCCGTTAGCCCCTCTGAAAGTCCCGGTCAAGTGAGTGTAAATAAAATACAGTCTAGATTATAAATTATGCTTTTAAGCGAATTTCCACATTAGGACTGGTTGCATTTTATCTTTACTGGTAATAATCATTACACCGCATTATAACGATTTAAATAATAGAACGTCCAGTGTGACCGAGTGTAATCTCTTATAAACATTTCAACACGTCAGTTAAATGACTAAAAAAAAAATTATTTTGGGTAATGTCCCAGCCGGTACTTGAACTTTTATGGCAACCCGCTAAGTGTGTGGAGGGATATGACTGTGACCGTTGTGCTGCAGGTAGACCAATACACTTTCAGTTGGCTTCACGGTTTTCCGACCAGTCACTGTGACGAATGATAATAGTAGGGAAAACACTAGACCAGCTAGACATAATTTTGTCGTTCCCCGCACAGCGTTACAAAAAACGCGCTACTAACGCCGCATACCGCGGTCATGGTATACGGATGCTCGTTACAGAATGTTATCTCGGGTGTCCAAATTTTAATTTGGTTCTTTTTTCGAATTTTTCATTTTGCTTTTCTTTAATAATAAATTTCATAACGTGTTGTTAATAATTGCTTGTTTCGTCTAAACCTCGCCTTTTACGTACACCGCAGGTGGTAAGCACTACGAGCAATCTGACGGTGATCGTCTCGGCCTCGACCACGGGCCGGTACCACTGCAGAGCGTCCGCCCCGGGATTCGACGACGTGAACGCCGAGGTGACGGTGTCCATGAAGAGCGCGCCGTCCATCCACAGCGCGAGGACGCAGCACGGGACGCCCGCGGACACGGTGCGGCTGGAGTGCGTCGCCTTGTCCGTGCCCGTCGCCGACCGGGTAGTTTGGACTTACCACGGCACGGTCATCGGCACCCGGAACGATCAAAACTATTATTCCGTGAGCATAATCATCACAGTCTATTAACGTATCGTCATCGCTGCGCACGCGCGTACGACGCAGCAAACCTTACGGCTATATACGGTCGCGTTTTACGCGCTCTCACCAAAAGTCACGAAATATATATATATATATGTATATAAACAGTGGCGTAGCATGGAATTTCTCATGGGAGGAGGGGGGGACGGACAATTCCCACAAAAATAAAAAATATAAGAAAAAATATTTTTGTTGGACGTGCACTACTTCATCAAAAACCCACGGGCCACCACTGATCAAGTATAACGGCTGTTGGCTTAAACAAATACGGTCAATGGGGGAGAGGTGCTATAGCCCCCTTAGCCCCCACTCGGATTCGCCACTGAATATAATATTTCCCCGTTGTATGTTTAGGTAAACGTTTAGGTAGCCAAACGGTTTTTCAAATTGTACTTTATGTTGTCCCACGATTGAAAAGGTAAAAGTGAATAGTTAAGTAACAAGTGCGAGGAGACAGTAACATGTACTCTTACCGTTTTATTTTTCATTTTTTTCTAAGCATGATCAGCGGTCACCCTGACCCGGGTCCAGTGCGTGCACACCGCAGTTATTAGTTAAGCCTGGGAATCACGTAGTATACACTCTGTACTCACCAAAGGGGGTCAAACTCTAAAGTTCTAAAATGTGCAAGAAAAAAATTGCATAAAAACTTTGCAACGTGCAACAAGGAAAAGTCGCCCTGTGACTGTATATCGCACTAAACGCGATACAGCACGACTGAAACGTTCACGACACGATACGCGGCGGTTATCTCGACTTCGGTGTTGAGAAAAAAACTCGTCGGTCGATTTAGCAAACTCCGAAATTCCAAATCGTACACAAACCGAAGGGGGGGAGGGGGGATTTTAACATATTTCGACCAGCTCCCGCGGACCCGTCAGTTTTCATAATCGTACATTGCAGCTTACGGGTTATTTTATCGGAACAATATGTAGGTACGTGCTGTAAGTTGTTGCAAATAGTTTTGGAGTGTAACGCCGGTCGTGTTAGTTTCGGGCTCACGTGTTTCGCTAAATATTTTTACACTTGTTCGGCGACACTACACTATCGCGGTAATCACGCTGCTATAACCGCATGATTCGACTGGTCAAACGATTCCGGTCCAGTCGTACATCGGTACGTATACGTAACAACAACGCGAATCGCTGCGGCCACGTCTTATCTTATCCGGGCACTTCCGAAGGTTTAGCATCGCTACGTCACAGGAAGTCGGCGCAACAGAAACAAGTATAGTAGAAACTCGATTAACCGTCACCGTCGGGTTAACAGAAATTCTGCAATAAACTGTATATTTTACGTGTGTTCATATATTTTAATAACAATAGAAGTATAAAATAATCGTACATATTTTGTATAATAGAAAAATAATACTTCATACCTAACATCGAACTATAAAAATACTTAACTTTGATCGTTGATAATACTCGATGGTCAAAGTTATCGTAATCGATCGTGGACTAACTTTATTTTTTTATGACAATGACGAAAGTGACGGTTAAACGAGTTTCTACTGTACCTACGACGCTCGGTATACCGTTCTTGGATTATTATGTGCCGTACATTCACGGTACGACTTTGCGATCGTCCTGTACGTGCATAAAGACGGGCGTAAAGTTTCACGTGCGTGTCATCAACACATCACGGTGTCCTACATTCGCGCGTGTGATATTATTTACATAATTTATTGTTATAATAATAATTACTATTATTGTTATGATGACGAGGTATCGGAGGTGGAAAACGTGTATAGCGTATAATATATACCTACCTGCGTACAGGATAATGCGTCATCATTATCATAATAATAATAATAATTATTATTGTTTTATAACTGTTATGACTGCAGCATCAGTGCTGGGGGGTGACCGTGAAATTAATTTAAGCCAGACTTTTCATCAACGCCCGCAGTATTTACGATCGTATGATAATATGCAGCGTGCGCCTCTACTGGGTGTCACCCGAAGATTGAAAAAAATACACTTCGCATTGCAGTCAGTTCAAATTCCATGTGTTTTTTTCCATGACGAGATTTTTGTTGACAAAAAAACAAACCAAAACTTCAAAACGTCCGCCGTAACCCAGTAAAGCGAAAATATATTATACAACCGAAACGCGTTCACTCTGTCACGGTTGACGCGTATCGTAGCTGGGTAAACCGTAGTGGTGGGACACCCTGTACAAGCGGGTACTACCCCTGCGTTTTGCATATACTAACGTGCTGAATATATTTCTACGTATATATATTCGTCCGAGTCGCAATAATAACGCGACACCGCATAATATATTATAATACCTATACATCGGTTACCTCCTACCTCCCGGCGCAGCGGCCCGCCCGAGCAGTTGTGTACGGTTGCACGGAACTCAAACTTTCCAGTCGCATAAATTCGATATAACTTTGATAAACGTTTAACTTACGCCTTCACGTCGGCATAAGACGTCTTGAACTGCAGCAGCTGCGTTCAAACGGCAAACTATTGTTATATATTAGTCGTCGTATGAAGAGAGATACGTCGATATCTATAATAATAATAATAATACCGTTGAACCAATATGATGAAATTATAATAACCGTATACTGGCAGTCTGCCGTCTCCTTTATAGTTCCGACGCGCAAACGTTTTCTCACGACTATAGTTCCACTATAGAAACAGATTTAAGGGGAAGAAAACGCTGCAGTTGCAATAATGCACTTATTCGGGCGTTCAGCTGCAGTATGAAATACTAATCGTGTTTTATTCGATGCTTTCATCACGTACACTGTATATATATATATATATATGTACTGTACACCGAATCGTGGTTATTATACATTATACAGTATCGCGCGTAACTCCTTCTTCTTCTTATTGTTATCATTTTTCCCTCTCACTACGTGACAGGTAATGCAACTTCTGTTGAGGCTTTCTTGTCTGACTGAAATAATAATTACCGCGATAAGCCCAAGTCGAAAACGCGTACGAATTCGCGCGTCTCGAATATGAATATACGTTGATCTCGATCGCTCGCGGGCTCGAAGTTGATAAGCACAATGAGAAAAATGATTAACAGATACGGAATGTTAGTTTACCTGGCAAGTGCATAAAAAAAAACTTCCTACAGTAAAACGTGTTTTTAACCTGAACGCTTTATAGAAAACCACAATGAAAATGTAAAAAACTTTTTCATCTTCGAGTAAATTATAATTAAATTGAACATATCGTTTTATAATTGTATTGATGCTATACGTATATCCGTACGGATCAAATTATTTCACGGCAACTGCAACAGTCGATAAGCACAATGAGAAAAATTCGGAAGACGTCTTAACTAGTCTTACGAAGATGCTCAATTGAAATTCTAAAGACTTAAAATAGGTACTGTCAAGTGTGTATAATTTATAATTAGAAATTCAAGACAAAAACTATATATTTAGAACGAATACGAGATATATATATATATGAAGAAAAACAAAACGACTTCGTTGCCAGATTAGTATATTAGAACCGTAGTTTTTAGAACCTAAAGCTAAAACACACAAAAGCCATCAACATCTTATCTCTCTATACAATCTAAATGATATACTCGTGTACAAAGGGGGACTATTTATTTTCGGAACGGGCTTACTCGTGAACAATTTAATCGCGCCGTTCTACTAATCGGCTTACTAAAAAATAACTGCGAGAAGCTGGCCGGGTCGTCTAATATAATATAATATTATAGGCATAAATATACGATATGAAGCTCTGGTTAACGTTGGCTTATTAAATGGAAGCCAACATTATGCTTCTCGTGCCCATCCCTAAGTCCACCTACAATGACCGCCTCCTCCTGAATCCACCCCGGGTCATCACAACCGAACGGATTAATGTCGCGTGTACCAACGGGGTCGATCTTAGTCGAACCACTGTCAGTCCACTACAGTTCTCGAACAATAATATTAATCCGTTCGCACGACGCGCACGATACGTCTAGAGCTTCAAAATCGCCGCTCGTATATTATGTATAAAAACTACACCTCGCCCGGACTGTTAATCGACTAATTAATATGGGCATACACGGACGTGTATAATTGGTTTTTTTCCGCTATCAAGGCGTGACCGACCGCACTCGACACACCCCGGTAGCTCGCCTTCGATCCACACACACATGACTGTACAGAAATTACCGCCCGGACGGGAAAGGATCATTTTGTTTTGCTAATTATTCCGTACAATATGTGAACAACAGATTTTTTGCGGCCGACCGCGGAATCATAAGTACCACGGCGCAAATCCGAGCATTTAACGCGCATCCATCTTATACCATTTTGTTCTTTCGTGACGTATTTTATACGCGCGATCGTTTCTCAATACATCCAGTCGGTCCCTTCACTGGCACTTGTGACGAACACCGCACCATGATTCCGACCTAACATTCGGTAACCTAACCGGTTGCAAAAATATGCGTTATTATGCCGGCATACCCATACGCTAATCGTTACGCGAAGAAAACCGTTTTCCTCACAAATGTTTTCGCTTGAAAAGTGTATTACATAAAGAGCATACGCAGCACGACCGTTCAATCATTTCCGACGAATGCGACCTCTTGTCCACGGTATCCGAGAGAGTTATACTTTAACGAGTTTAAGCTCAGTGTTACGCGCTCGAACCGTGATCGACGAACGTCATTTTCGAATTCCGATGAATACGAGTCTATAGGAACACGAACAATGGACCGAAGCCGCGCCGACGTCATAACATATTATTGTACGCGAGTGGTGCGAAACGTGCGCCTCTACCTGGATGACGCGTACAATGTATATATGCGGATACATCGTCGGCCCGGGGCTATTGTTTGGAAAAAATAATAATAATTCAATTTCGAGAAGAGGTTAATCCGTTAGGCCTATATATACATGTACATACGCGTGTATTCTATGTATATATTCCGTGAGTACGCACTCGCCCTCACACGCTATCCCGTGCCCCGTGCTCTTTATCGTCGCGATATTTTCCAACGGTTTATACCGGCGGGCGCGCGCGCGCGCGCGTGAACCTCTTGAACTACCCCCCGTGTATACATGCATAGCGATGGCTAAGAAATATAAAAAAAAAAAAGGATAAAAACACACGTTCTCGATCGTCTGCTTTATATAACGTTTGTATACATGTATACACGTGTGACCGGTATGTGTCCGGTATACCTACGAGACGGTGGCGGCGGCGGCGGCGGCGGCGGCGGCGTCCCCGTGTATAAAATATGTACATCTATATTATGGTAAAAAAAACTACCGTCTAAAATTACGGTCGTCGCAGCCGGAACTTTATAATAGTAATAATAATATACTGAAAATAGGATGTGTGCGCATGTATTTTGAATCGCGCACCGGCGTGTAAATCATTTATGAAAGAGCGCATTCCTATACGCGCATACACACACACATACACACACACACACACACACACACACACACACGCGCGCGCGCGCGCGCATGTATATCGTGTATATATGGCGCATTTCGTCTGTACACGTTTTGAACGGATTCCAAAAACCAATACGCATGTGCATACACGCGTGAATTGCATACGTACACCTATACACGTGTACGATATTTGTTTTAATAATAAATATGCTTTTAGATCATTCCGATGCGAGCGTACACGTACACCGCGACAGGCGCATTTGCGTAGCGGCTCACGATGATGACGATTATGATTATAATACTATAATAACAATAATAACCGTACATGAACGCGCGCGTATGTAACCCGCGGCGCAATAAGATTATTATTCCTAGTACTGGTGGAGTTCTTATGATTCGACCGTTAACGCTGTACACCAGGGGTGGGCGACCGGCGGCCCTCGTACCGTTTTGATCTGGCCCGCGTTACCGTTTACAATTGACCAATCTAAAGTTTGAAATTTGAAAAATTATTTGATAACATGTTGATAACACGTTTATCCGTATTCTGTATTTAATGCTATATATATATATCTAAACATCACGTGTCCGTCATATTGTTCATAGCTTATACGTCATATTTTGATATATCAAGTGTTCCATACATCATACGTTGCGTAGTATGGTCGCAGTTTTTTTTTTTTTGCTCTCGGTCGCTCGCGCGCACGTATATTATACGTGTACTAAACTGCCACTCGACGGTTTTCGTTTGGTATTTCGAAGCTGCAGCAAATACCGTTGGTTTAGATGCATAGCCTATATATTATACGGCCCAGGGCAGCGATTCCCAAAGTGTATTCGGCGGGACCAAAGGGTTTTGTGGGACGATCGCAAGATGTGTAAAAATATTAAAAACGTCTTCAATATTATTTCATTTTGGGGGAAAAAAACGTTCTCCTACGAGTGTATACTACGCAATGCGCTATGCAATGCGAGGACGGTACATGGAGACGAAAACTGCACGTGTTATTTCGGGCCGCGGAATTCGGTCGGTGCCGATAATATTGAATTGAAAATCGTGCGTATGCACCCTGAAATCGGATGAACGTTAGACTTTGGAGTCCCTCGAAAGCCAACTGTTTGCCAATGGTGCTGTGGTCGTAAAAGCTGGGGAGGGGAAAAAAGTGCCGTGATTCAGTTGATACAGTTGAAAAACGTTTTCGTCACTATTTCGCTACAGCGCAATTATAACACACGTGTACGTTTCGCAGGTACTGGAAGACCCGACGGACAACGGCATTAAGAGCACGCTGATCATCAGGAACTCGCGGCACGAGCAGTTCGGCGTGTACAACTGCACGGCTTCCAACGACTACGGATCCGACTCGATCGAAATCACGTTGGTGCCAAAAAGTAAGTGTAAACGGCCCGTTAACGACCAAGGCCGCACCCCCCCAACCACCCACCCCATCGCCGTGCAATTCTCTGTATATGTATATATGTATTTGTATACACTATGTGTGTGTTGTAACGTCGGTTTTCCGTGTTGTACAGAAGATTTTATGCTGATCCTGGCAATCGTGGGAGCCGTGGGCGGAATCATCGTCATGGTGCTGATTTTGTTCGTCGTCGGGGTTTGTCGCCGTTCCACGTCGCAGAAAAAGAAAAAACCTAACTGTGAGTGCGCTATACACAACCTCGTGCTAAATTATGTTAATATTTTTGTTACACGTGTTACGCGTGCGTCTCTCAAAGTGTATACTCGTATATATATATATATATATATATATATATATATATGTGTGTGTGTGTGTACATATACATTTACAGTGTACACGCACGGGGCAGACGGACCGATAAGTCAGCAAACATTGCGTAATGTACAGCCGACCGAACATTCGTCAAAACTAAAGCACGTCACACATGTTATTAAAATATTATACGTACGTGGTGAATGACGGTCGCCTGTTACATCATGTTTGCCGACTTACTGCCCCACAATGTATACACACTCCAACCGTCGCCGCGCGGTGCGTGCCGTACAATGACGTGCCTATGGGTTATACACACAACGCGGCGGCTCGTACTCGTGGACACACCACAGAGCCGTGAATCTCAAATCGGTGTGAAACAATGTTTCGAGTGGTTCTTGCCGAGACCATATACATTTGATTAATGTTAAAACCCGTTCGAAGGGCCATAAATTTACTCATTTTAAGCATATTTTCGTTTACTCTAAAAAATTTGTAACATAACACATATAGCTGATAGGCATACACCCAAGGCCATAACTGGGGGGGTTCAGGGGTCCAGACCCCCTCCCTTCCCGAAATTTTGTGTTTCCATGTAGACACTATATATTAAAAGTATCGACTACATTACCAGTTTCAACTGCAACGCCAGAGAGAACTTTCTCGCGCTAAAAAGGGTAAAAACATTTTTGCGGAACGCTACTGGTGAAAACCGATTAAATTGCCTGGCATTACTAAGTGTTCATAGAAGTACATCAACGTGAATCCAGAAGATTTTCTCAGTAAATTTGCTCTTCAAAAAAATAGAGCCATATTACTTGTATAATTTATAATCAGTACATTTATGATGTGTATCATTAATAATTATTTTATAAATTTAATTTAAGACGGATTTATATTTTTTTTATATTTTTATTCGTATTTTTCCATAATGATTTTTAAATTGAAAATTGAAAAAAAAGTTATGAATGAGCATTTCTATTTTAAAAAAATTTGGACCCCTCCCCAAAAAAAAAATTAGTTTTTAGTTACGGCCTTGGGTATACTCGTTTCTGTTTGTTCAAAAGCAAATTAATTTATCATGTAAACCGTATTATTAAATAAATAGATCGACCGTAATTTGAATCAACGCGTAAACGTACCTGTATGATATATATTTTTGATCATGTTATATCATGCAAATACGAAATAGGTATTTCGCAATATTATTTCGTTTTACCGTTATGGTTATACATAGCTCTGGTCTCAGCTCTGGCACACTTTTGCTCGCGTTTTCGTGATTTTTCCCGGTTTTTTTTCTTTTTTTTTCATTGTTTTTATCCGTTTTTTCTAAACGGTTTTAATCCCCGTGTTATTATTATGCCCCCAGCAGTTGAGCAGTTTTCCGCATAATATCCTAGTACGACTAAAGTATACAGTCACCGGATGAATTATTTTACACTACTTATTGCGACCTTTTATTTATAAATATTGTGCTAACCGCGCATTAAGTTATACTGCACTGCACGGACAGAGCAACCCAAAGATATAGCGGACATGTATATGTAATGGTCAAACTATAGCATGGCGTGTTATGTATATATAATAATACATGCTACATATATGCTACGTATTACCATAATGTTTATGGCTTTATTTATTTCTTATTATTTATGTATAGAGAGTATTAAATTTACTATCGAGTTACATTATATGCGTTCTCCTCGTAAAATATTTGAGGTTTATAATAACACTATACATACACACCGTCCAATAACCGTAAAAATATTTATACGCATCTATTTTAATTAAAAATGAATCTCCGTTGTGTGTATAGATATCACGTATACGAAATAAAATACATAAACCTGATGTTATACAGTATTTAGTGACTGACCGAAGAATAAAATTACGATTATTATCATTATTATTAGGTACAACGGTCGAGATGTTTACTCTCAATAGTAGGTAAAGGTGCATTACATAAATGCATACATAGTATTATTATTCCGAAAGGATAACATAAATCAATAACACATTTTATAGTGTTATTATTACGCAGCGTGTAACGTCCGATCGATTTTCTCGTAAACATTTTTTACCTCGTCTTAATAGAATGCAGTCGATTCATATCCGGAAGACGCATACCTATGTTTTGTTGCTCGCGAGATTTTCCTCGACTGTTTCTTACCCCTCGACGCAGCGAGTCGCGAATTACCAGTTAAAAAAATAATATATAATAATATAAAAACTCCTCTTACTACTATTACCACGTTTTAATGCGGATTTGTGCGTGTACGGGCGGCGACGCGAACGCTTATCTAATAGACGACTTAAGATTCAGCAGGCGCAGCGGCCAGAAATAAAAGAGACCTATATATAGAGGACGTGGGCATGGTTTACTTCCGGTTTACGGTTCGGCTATCCGAAACGCGCTGCTGCAGGAATGTGTATTATTTTGAACGCACACGTTTTATCGGGCCCGTCGGGTGGGTGTACTGGGCGTTATGTTTCCCCGTGTCCATCAGAAACAATAGCGCTTTATCAATACGTATACACTCGCCATACGTACTATATGTATACATGTTGCAGTCGCGGGAGCTGGAAGTCGAAAAAAAAAAATAAAAAAAAATGTCAATACGATACCGTATCATGGTATATGGTACCTATACGTATAGCCGGGACTTAAGACGCCCTTGCACGTCCAAAATAATTCTTACCCTGCTCACGTGTCTCCATGCACAGGCGTCTCTTTCTGCAGTCACGGATGATGCCACGGAGCAATAAAAATACCACATAAAAAACCTCTGTCACACAAGTGGACCTTGAAGTGCTGCTGTCTATAGATGTTATACCCACGATAATACGCACACGGTGGCGCTACGTGTGTGTGTGTGTGTGCGTGTATGTGTGTGTGTGTGTGTGCGTCCGCGTACAGGGCTGGTGCAATTTATAATTATCATTTATTCCAATCTTGCGTGTTTCGACACGGGTTAAAATCACGGCTATTTTTTCTATTCTTATCTCACCAGAATCTCTCTCGTTGCCCGCTACCGCCGTGGTAACACTACCTACGCTGCGTAAACCTACCCGCCATCGAACCGTCGCGGTACATAATAACTCTAATTAATTGACCGACCGACTTCACCAGCGCCGCCGCCGCTGCACCCCCTCCGACCGCTGTATTGCCTACTCTTCACGCGATAACATATAATAATATTATTATTGTACAAGTAAAAACAAACGATATACCTGCCGGCCTATACCTGTACGGTTACGCGCGACCAACCCCATACACTATCATACCACCGGTTCGTAGTGGCACCGCAGCACTCGTAGCGCAACCGTACGTCAAACGGTTTGCGTTATTATTTCCGCCCGGCCCTGTGACGGTACTTGAAAATGATGCTCTCGTGCACGGGTTAGGTCGCAATAAATGTAATACTATGCGTGAAGTCGTGAACGCAGAGTGACCGTCTTGGCTGTGCTGTTGCAACGGTGGTTTGTCGATGGCTTTCGGAAGTTGTATTCTATAATACTATACGCACAAGACGGGTGCTGCTATTATGTTTACGCAGTACTGCGCGCAAGCGCTCAACGCAGACGGAGAGGGTTGTCAATGTATACATCCATATTATAGCTGTTCCGCGGGAGCTCGGAATTTAATAGTACCTATGGTAAATACAGTACGTTATAAAATAATATACATAATACGTATTATAAAGTACAATATTATTATCCGTCTAGTACTACTACTATTATTCGTATTATTATCGTTATTATTATATCTGTATGCACTATGAACTATGCACTATGCAGTATATTATGTATGATACACAATAGTATAACTCCTAGCCGGATAATGCATCAAAGCGCAGTGTATACATATATTTAACATAATATAAAACTACGTTCCGTACGCGTATATCGTACATCAAATTACAGCACGGTATGTTATAATATAATATGACGATGAGACCTGATAACCTGTTGATAACCCGACCGAGCGATTTTTTATATTATTTACGATACGCGCGTTAACCTCTCAACGACGCATAATAATAAGTTGCATTCCAATTATACTTATGTTGCACGTATACTTCCATTCAGTCGCCAGTATTCTTCTTCTATTCTCATACGAATCGCTGATACATTCGCGAAATTCGATCATCCGTTTAACCACGATGTGGTACTTGGTATATGCTTGTCATATTATTGTATACTTGTCTATATATAGACCTATAGCTACCCGTTTGCGTATCATTATAATTTTATTCGATTTTCGTGCGCACACACTTCCTCTTGCGTTCAAAAAGTACACAGTATAATGTATACACGATGACATTCTAGCTGCTATTCCGTTGTAGTCGTGTTTCCCGACGTTCACTATTAATTATATGTACAGAACTAGAATGTAATAATTGGTATATACACACGGTTTCGATGAAAAAAAACTTTGAAAAGAAGAGAAAAAAACCGGAATTTTTTTTCTTCTTCAAGTGTGCGAAAAAAAAATTTCCCCGCGGCCCAAAAGTTTTAATAATATTTTACTTTGATCGCATCTTTTTCTTCTATCAAATAGTTTTAATTAAATCAACGGATATAATTTTATATACAATTGGACTGTGTAATGTTTATACATTATTTATTTGTTGTATCGATGTCTGTATTGGTTTTAATGCGGATACACTATTCTAGTACTTCCTTAATTACTTTTAAAAAGTATTCTACCCGAACAGGATGAATTTATTATCAAATCCAATTAAACGATCGCGCGACCAAAATGTAATTTATCGATAAGATCAAAAGTAATAAACGTAGCGGGGCTTGGAATTACTACTCGTTGTCGCGTTTTAGTAGTTAATCGTCATATTTTAAGACTCTGTGTGCGGGCTACCAATTTGTTTTCAGATATATAACATAGATATTAGTACCAATTATTATTTTGCATAGATTTGCATGTTTTATATTTTGCGGTATTTCAATACGTTTCACGAATCCGAGAAGATTCCGGGAAAATAAAAATATTGGTTTCGTCGAATTTCCAATTTCAATTAATGCAATCTCAAAGCGAACGCTTCGAGTGATATAAATAAATAATTGTCATCGAACGACTACAAACTCTAAACCATTTTCGGACAGCTGTGGAACAACGCTGCGCAGTCCGTGGTCGGAACAACAAAGTTTATGTTGTTATGGATTGTAGTTGTCGAAAACATAATGTACGTATTCGTCCCGAGTTCTATCATCGTTCTTCATGCTTATTATAAACAATTATTCGACGAACAATATAAAACACCATTCCTACGTACCTCAATACGACATTTTCCTCCCTTGGGATTTCCGTTTACCGTCTCCACAACAATTTTAAACCGTTATTATATAATATTATAGGTTTTGATCAAAGCAAAAATATATAACATTGTTTTAATTACTGTACCCATTCTTCAACACTATACACAATACATTGTATAAACGCGAAAACGATGCGCGGTTAATCCGGGACAAAAATTCGAAACCTTCCCAGACGGGAATGGAAATAACTGTGCGGCAGTAGATGTATATGTATAAAGAGTCCCTTATATATATAAATGAGTATAATATACATTTAGTAATCAATGACGTGGGGAAGGCACTTGATACGCTGCGGCAACCTCTAAGTTTTCAAAGGGGCGCAAGGGTGCAGGTTGCGGTCGGGTCACGCTGCGGTTTATAGCTGCGAAGTAAATTCCATTTGTGTAGCGATTTTTCAAGGTAGATACCGGTTATAGGGTAGCGCGCGGTTATATCGGCGGGTGGGCGATGGCGATCGGACAAAAAACGCTCACCTCTGACAATTTTTGTTTTTTTTTTGTTTGAACTCACCACGCTTCGCGCGATAATGGACGAACCGAATTAACGCTAATCGTTACTAAATAAAGGCTATCGCCGAGACTGTGTATCTAGAACCCTGTACAGCTGCAGTAACACGGCTGCGACGAAAACGGCTCGATAACTCTGCGTGTCGAAAGAATCGAGCTGTAATTATTTGTTTACCTTCCTTTCCGTACGTTACTGGAACGTGTATCATCACGCGTGTACATATATATATATATATAAGGACTATATTTTCGTTATTGTTGAAAGTCGCGCAGATAAACGATTCGCCGAACCGTGTGCGGACACTACAAATCTTCTTTGCAACCACCTCCGTATACTATACCACCCGACGCTCCTCATCGCCACCCTCCTTCGTATACGACTCATCCCCGGTACCACTAAAAATACCGATATACCTATATATGTGTATATATGTTATTATTATTATCATAACGCGCGAACAACGACGGCGCCGCAGACATAATATTAGATACCTATATAAATACATACTTGGCACCCCTCTTGTAACATGTATCTGAAAAGAAAATCTTTTACTTCAACCCCCGACGATCGCGTGCGCAGTTCGTACGCGGAATACACGGTCATACGCGCAGGTCTTCGTATACATGTGTGTACTTGTGTTTGTTTGTTTGTGTGTGTGTGTGTGTGTGTGTGTGCTTGTGTTTCTGTGCGTGTATGTGCGCGTGCGTGCGTGCGTGTGTACGTATTGTGTACACTCCGCGATCATTATCCGTCGTATAGTCTGTACCCACGGCGACACTTGAAGTACCATCAGAAACAACCCCAAACGACCCCGATACGAATTCCCGATAACGTATATTTATATTATACATAATAGGTACCTGTTATATTATAATGAACGTTTTTATTTTTTCTCTCTCTCTCTCCTTCTCCCTCTTTCTTTACGTATCTACGGTAGCAAATAACTTATATGATACCTACACGCGGACACAGACGAATGTGCGGTCGTGATGTGTGTATACCACTACCTATGTATGTATACGGTTTTCGTTTTAATTAAACACCGTTTACGATACACGTCCTAACGACTATAATATACCCTAAAACAAACAGTAACAACGACCGTACGCGTTTGTTACGATTTTACGAGCCGCGTTTTGAACGGCTTGATAATAATAACAGTAATAGTAATAAATAATAATTAGTGGCTCGTCGCATATATTTCGTTTTTATGTACGTCGTACGTATTACTCAGGTAGGTATGTGCGTCGCGAGATACTTATCACGACGATTCTTTTCAAATATCCATTTCTCTTCTACATCACTATTCTAATTAACCACTACGCTGGTTACCGCGGGAAACGTAGTTAACGCATTGCTGTCGTGTACGTTGATATACTCAATTCTTCTCATTTCACCCGGTCGAGACAGACGCGAGTTGATTATCATAATGTCGTTATCTCGCCATAACTGCTGTTGATTCCGAGCCTTTATCGAAGTCGTTCGATTCCGAATTATACATTTAAAAAAAAAACCAATATATCAATTATTTTAATGATGCGTTATCCTGTGTGATAAAACAAATGTGGAAAAATGTGTTTTGAAATCGTGAGCAAATTAAACACATTAGATAAGTACTACTCGGGATACGGTATTATATATGCGGTTATCTCGTGTTAAATTGAATAACTTTTCGATACGCAAGAATTGGTTTTCTTACTCAACTCTATTAAATAGTAGCTTTGAACGGGTGTTGCGTGTATATATATATATAGACTAAAGGCGTAGTATTGTTCGTATGTTATGGTTTTCAGTTCGGCGACGAAACCGCAATAGAATATTGTTAATTATTTACAATTCCGTATCGTAGTACTTTGAGTTTAACTGTCTGTGCGTTTAATTAACTGAACGTTTTGTGAAATATATTGCGCTCGTTCAATTATTATTTGAATACGTTTTGATAATAATATCATGCAGTCTGTATATTTTACTCGTATAGTCGTATATATTATATATACATATATGTACCATATACGCGTGGAGTAGTTCTTACCGAAAATCCTTAAACTCGCGTCTATGAATATTTTTCCGCGCGATCTTGATTATATTTCATTTTTCCGGAGATAGAAGGAAGAAATGTAACTCAACTCAAGCATTAACCGGAACGGGGGAAAAAAAAAAGATCTTTCATAATAAGTTCTCGTTGAGAACATATTGAATTATCCTATGCAATAAGAATAGTCGTATATGCGTGTGTTATTTACATTTTTTATTTTATTAATTTTAATTGCCATCGAGCAAAGTACGATTTTAAGATTTTTCGTACTTCAATTCGCCGCACGCCGTTTCTATTATACGTATTGTAATGTAGTATTTTTTTTATTTTTTTTCTTAAATAACTACGATTCGAGAAGTACCTAGGAAAACGGTTTTAATTGCTCGTCCCGCGGCCGTGTCGAGTTTGAATTCGAGAACAGTGTGTGGAAAAAAAAAATCGAACGCAGATAATATTCTATCCGATACGTCGTTAAAACGTTGGAAACGATTATTGTTGTCGGCGTAACGCAGTCGAATGTTCGAAACTGGACGAAATTCAATTGTTCAAACATGATGACGTATTGTACGAAAACCCCGTGACCGGACCTCCCTACTTCTACGCGAACGGTGCGCGTTGTTCTGCGGCTATTGTGATTTATTATGCGCCGCAATGACTGAAAACATGTTCGTTACGGCCCACGTGAATGAAATATAAGTGTGTTCGCGCCGGAAAATGGCTCACCCTCGGCTTCGTCGTATCCTGCGCGGGGAGGAGGTGGGGGATCGAAATGGAATAATATGTGTGCCCTCTGTATAATATTATAGTACGCAACTCGCGGCGAATGAAAAGCGACATCGATATAACACGGGAAATGGTGATCGGTCTATAATTTCCCTTGCTATGAAAACGAATCACAAAATCCTACATCTCCAGAAGCATACGTATATATGTATAATAATCAGGGGTCGTACGTGCGAAAATCATAGAATATTTCATAAGGTGCGTGACTTCAAGTATGCGAACAAATAGTCACCTATTGCCGTGCGAGTTCTGGTGCATACGTTTTTCTCTATTGTTCGATGGGATACGTAATTTTTTGTATGAAATAACGATTCGAATAGTTAAAACAAATAATCCTCGACGAAGGAATCAACTGCAACCGCGGCTACAGCGTAGATATGGTAAAAAATATATAATATAATAATATGCTGAAAAGTCAACAAATTATGGTATATTCAGAACTCACCTGTAGACACTGCAGGAGGATACCATATAATAATTAATTAGTTGTGCAAAAAAAATAATAATCGCGATGATGATGATTTATGTATATTATTTAAATTTTTATCATCACAACTTTTACGTACCTCTTTC
Organism: Periphyllus acericola; assembly: GCA_949715065.1. Classification (NCBI taxonomy): domain Eukaryota; kingdom Metazoa; phylum Arthropoda; class Insecta; order Hemiptera; family Aphididae; genus Periphyllus; species Periphyllus acericola. Next base: position 65,163,234 of record OX454264.1, read on the forward strand.
ATACGGGCCACGTGAAATAATTCAAACTTCAACCATCCATCACAATATTGTCATATCTCATTACTAATAATTACTATTAGGCGTGTACTTGAAATAATTATTTATTTAAAACCCCAACCAATTTATTATAATTATTTTGTACCCACTTCTTGTGATACGTACAAATAATTTACGACCGGAAGTACAGGATGAGGGCATGGGAGTTTGCGACGAAAAATATTATGATACTGATAAGTACGTATAAGCACGCGAGATAAGCACTGTAATACTACACTACATTTACAGTCAAAAATTAAAGTCAATTATTTACATTATATTGTATAATGTTTCGAGACTGTCGCGGCTTCGAATTCAAACAAATTTTAATTGGCTCTACGGGTCAACATATTAGATACTAATACAAGTATACGCACACAATGTAATATGCGTCTTATCGTGCTCGTTAGATAAAAAAAATTTTAAAAATCTTCTTCACTCCGTACATGGTATGCAATTACTGCGGTATCCGAGTGTCCGTCGAGATGGTCTGGTGACGGTGTACAGCGTACTTTGACCTGCAGTTTGGGAGGGGGTTTTTAAATTTACAAATTGAACGACCAGAACAAAATAATGCGCCTCCCCACCACTCTCCGTTAGTACGGCACTGGTGCAGCATAATATATTATAAGCAGGAGGTACACGCGGGTTGGCCAAACGATTTATTTTTTTTTTCGGTAAAGATCGACAGGGAGTGTAATTAGGTCTACCTGAAAGGAAAAAATCGTTTAGCCGAGCAATTTTAGTATAGAATATTATGTTTAGATTACAATCGAAACTTATTACTACTTATAGAGAATGAGGTGTTTTGTAAATAAATTTCTGTCGGTGAATATCGGCTAGTGCGTTTGCAACGGTGATCGGAACGCACAGCAAAATATGGTCGACCTAGGGATCGTATCGAAAACGCTCGAACTATCTATATATACGTCCCCGTATAGCACACTGTGAGATATGACATTGACAAACGTCGCCGTTCCTGCGGCAGTGTACAGTCGGACAACGAGCGCGCGGATTCCGATTTGTGTCAATTGCAAACCATCATAGTCGATATCGCCTGTCGGGGAAACGCGTGAAAAAAATGTGTATTATAAATCCGCCGGTGTTGTGTATATAACATAAAGACTTTGCGCGCTCGACTCGGTTCATTAGCATACACCCTCCTTAGCTCTCGGTAATACGTGTCTATGAGGGTTAATTTCTTGCGCCCGTTTCTATCGTTTCTTTCTTCCCCGCCCGCTCCCCGCCTTGACTAACACATCGCCGGAGCACGATAGCCGTCTCGCGCAGAAGTCTAGTTGTCACATCGTCACAATTATAATATATACGATGTAGGCCATCAACGTTTTGCCATTTATCATATATATGTATGACTATGGTGATCGCCGAGAAAATAATTAAAATCCACGTCATCGCGGCGTTCGCTGTACAACACTAACAGTGTCACTTGAGTTCGCATGCACACCTGTTTTACAATCGTTACCGCGGATCTTCCTCTGTACATTACACAGTCGCATAAATACACGTAGGTAAACAACTACATAAACATTATACCTGATGTATTCGTGTCGCTAAGACAGTGTCCGTTAGATCAACTTGTTCACCGTACTAGACATAGGCGTACAATATTATGTTGTTTTTATGAATTTCCGACGCGAGCACACGTTTTAATTGGTCGCGTATTATTATGTGTTTTGAATACGTTTTACCTGATTTTACCGCGCGGATTTGTGTAAGAGTCTACACGATATTACGTATACGTGTCACGTGTGTATGCATTCCGAGAACGCTGTAGGGGTGCTGCGTTATATTATCGTATCTCTTTCGGACCGTGTACCAAATAATTAGCTCCCCGCCGATTTCTTCGTATTCCCATCGTCCAAAAATCGAAGGGGAGAACAACCCGAACACTAATCATTCCCATATGCACGACTGTGTACAGATATCGTTACAGCGATAACATTTTTTATAAACAACTGTACTGCGTATTAAACATACTTGTGATGGGCAGAGGAGTGTACCGTGTGCGCGGTGTATACGACAAGGGATGCGAGGGATTGACGAGACGCGCGAGATATTATAACACGTGTGACCGTGTATTTTAAACGGTTGTACTCGCGAAACATAACATACGCATGATTGTTGCGCCCTGTATATTACATGGGTATGCTGAAAACGAGCTACGAACCAACGCGCTACGTATATCAAGCACAACGTTGTACCAGTTGTTCCGGGGGACCCCGCGCCTGGTCGTCTACAACATTATACTCCACCGTATAATAATATATCCTACGTTGTCTGCGCATACGTATTATATACGTTTTATTGCGTCCCGTACACGGTCTTCGTGTTTTCCGCGTCACCACACATGGTAATGTATAACGCGCGTAAAAACGAACCGTATTATTGATCACACACGCGTTGGTATAAACATATGATATTAGTGTTGCATTAAGATTATTATTATTATTGGCCGTTAAACATGCCCCCGTCACCGATAAAACCGCAATTCGAACCGATTCGCGTGACATAAGAGACATTATTCGCGTAGTGCCGCGACTCGCGTGGTGCTATTATACCAGCTGCAGCACCTCGGTACATCGTGGTGCGTAGTGGAAAGTGTACAGGGCAAATACCGCCGGGATCGACACGATATCTACCGTAGCATCCCCGGACAAACGCGATTTTGTTGAAAATAGTTTGGTAAATATAAGTGTTTTGTTAAAAAAATTCAAAAATTTACTTATTATTCTATAATTTTTGTGGAATTCCAATATTGACATTTATATGGATTCTTTTTCTGATAATTTCGACTGTTCAATCTTCGAAATTTAAAAAAGTCATAAATGAGAAAGTTAATTTTTTTACTTCTTTAATAATACACCTGTATTAACCAAAATGTGGTTAACAAAATTGCCTTTGTCCGGGGATGCTCATAAAACAACAGAAATTAATTATCTCCATTAACACGGAAGTTACCGCTCTGTGTAAATCCTAGTGGTACACACTCTATATAGGTAAAACGCAAGTATATTTGCTGATTTCGTTTGCTGTTGAACGTTCGACTTTCGGTCCGAATCGATTTAGGGGCGAACGGGAAGTACGCTGCGACTGCACATACCGCAAGTCTATTGGACGTGCGTTGAAAGACAAGCCGTACAATTGTATACATTATATTCGCCGCGAACCGCAGCTAGTGGTTGCTTACCACATTATACCACGTTAACCGAAGCGTAAGAATAGGAAAATCGCCGCGTTAGATCGTGAATCGTAATCGAAATAACAACGGTTGAAGCTTCGGGGCCGAAGGTAGGTCAAAATGATGATCATATAGGCTCACATGTCTAAACTTGGTGGATGGATAAGAATGCAATGACAATAATATAATAATGAGTAAACGTTTACCAATATTCAAACCAAATATTATGTTGCATTAAATGCTAAATAATAAATTTATATAACAGTTAACAAGATGGGGTGGTTAACCCGACAAGATTATAGACATCAAAGACGTATTAAGGGTCTCGGCACGTCACTGATGGTCTATATAACTATAAGAAAATGACATGCGGTCAGAACTATAATATCACACTACTCGGCCCGCACAATGCAAGGGTGTACATAGGGTGCATTACCTGTATATAGTCTGTGTGTGTTCTAATACGATACTTACTACATGTTCTCGTAAAAGTTAAGAAATATTGATTTGTTGTACAGACCATTTACCCATTATATATATATATATATATATATTATAGTGGCTACTTAATTAATATCAAATTCACCAATAAATCGTGTATAGTAATGATAGGTATCGCAGATCTTTTTCCAAATTATTTTTATAAATTTAAATATTTAGCTATAAGTATACTGAACTATAGTGTACCTTAATTTTATTGTAATCGAACCTAATGGTCCGTATGAGTTATATATATATAAGAAAAAAAAACGATTGGTTTTAATTTTTCGTCCCTCGTTTCCGCAGCGGATTTCGGTGGGGCTGAATCGGACACGGACAACAAGCAGAGCGCTGGCGCCAAGGAGTCGGATGCATCATCCAACGTGTCGGACATCAAAATAGAAACAGGCACCGGGTCGTCCCTGAGCAACTACCGGTACAAGATCGACTACGGCAGTACCGGAGGCCCGGACTCGTTGACCATCAACACGACAATCGTCGACGATCAGCTGCAGCGTTCGACCACCCCGAAGAGCGGCGGCAGCGGCAGCCTGCAGACAACCCTTACCCGAGGCGGCGGCGGCATACCCCTGGCCGGCCCGGTCCCTGTGGACCCACGTTACGCCACGGCCGCCGTCAACTATCTTGGAAACCAGAACAACGCCATGCACCACCCGCTGTCCAACGGCACCATTAACGATTACACGGACCCACTCAACTACGTCAGATACAACAACGCCGTGAGTTAACTTTTTTTTAAAAAATATTTTTTATCGTTTTTCGTTATACACGTTTTACTCCGATCGTACAGCAGATAGCTGCTGTTCTCCCTCCGCACACCCTCTCTTTTGCTATGCTCGTTTTTCTCTCGTCCGTCGTATAGTCTAAACGTGCTTCTTACAACTTTTACCCCTGAAACGCTCTAAAATTTCCACGTACGGTTGAGAGGATGAAACATATTTGCACCGAACGTATTTATATTTATTAACCACAAAGCGTATCGGGTTGAACTATTTATTTTTCGGCTACAATATTTATCATTGAAAGCTATCATAGCATACAACTAATTTTCATTAAAATGTCCAAAACAAAGTTAGTAATTTTCGCTAAGGATCTTTGTTAATATGCATAATATATTCCGTTCTCTTCTTTGATATTATACAAGAACACGCGAAACGGCGAATAACTGATCGGAAAAATGCTAAGCATAATACAAATTACAAGCACATACACGCATATAACTTTTATTTATGATAGACATTATAGTATTATACTGATGTACGTACAATGGAAATAATATATTCGCCCGGGGTACTCTCGGTTTTTTATAAAAGCTCAAGCTCGACATCGACTATATAGGTATTTTAGTAGAGAAAAAATCTAGAACATTAAAGCGATTTTGACGCGAACTGTGCAGTAAACATTTATGTACATATAATGTGTGTTATTACACAGGATACGCTACACGTCGCGACAGACGACTGGTTAGGTTAACGTTTCGTCTAGGGTGATCTTCGCCTCGTCGATTTCAGTTTAAATCTTTAGAGCATTTTCGACGTAGCTCCTTGAGTGTTATCATTATTATCACTCGGGTATTGAATGATTCAAATCGATTCCGCCCGAACCCGGAGACAGTACATACGTATATTAAGCAGCGTGCATTTAAAAACCATATACGTGGTGTACCGTTGAACACACCTCGTCGTTTTATTAATTTCGCTCTATCACGTGTGCACGTTTCGGAGGGCCCACCGGGGTTTTGCTAACGCGCAATATATAACCGTAGTACGCGCGCGCTCGTATACACGAACCCAATTAAGACTAAAAAAAAAACGTTAATAAGTTTCCACAAGAGTAGATATTGTATAAAAGCGAGTTGCGCGAGTTCCCGCCAGACATTGTTATTGTATTGTGGCGTGGAAGTTCGCGTACACAACTAATTTTACCGTTTTACACCGTATCCCTGTCACTTAACCGCGGTTTTTCGTGTTCATCTGCGACGATTCCGGTATGAACATAATGTACGCATGCGAAACGACGACGAACGCGATGCCACGGTACCCAACCTGAGCGCCGGAACACAAGAACCTGGTACGCCATTCACGTGTGCGTGCTTGTAAAAGAAAGAAAAACCATATTCTCTACCATGTTGAGAGTAGATGATATCGGTAGCAATCCGTCGATAAAAGAACAACGCGTGCTGCGGCGCACACGAGACGGGTATAGTATCATTTCCAGCTGTAATATTAAAAAGAAGAGAAAAAAACCCGTGACTTTTGGTGTCGACGCGCGAGTTGTCTAACGCTGTGTTATTATTGTACAACGATTTTTCACCGGGCAAAAGACGTCCGACTGAGTGAAAATCAAAATAACTTTTTGACCGTTCAAACAGGAGTTTATGTATATTATTGCTTTAGGCGTCTCGAGTGTTTCCGTCTCGCTGGGCGCAGTTCATTATTTCACAGTTGTGCTCCTATCACGATTCGCGTAGGGTGAGTTATGGACGGGATATTTTTCGTCGACCGCACCGAGCACGACTCCCATATTACTTACACCCCGTACCGGTGTACGCGAGGTGCTATCGTCGTCGGCAAGGTAAATAATACGTTGTACTTAATGCGTCCGCTCGTAAACTCGTCGTCCAAACGTTAAAACCGTTATTCGGTAATCGGTAGAACTTTGCGCGTCATAATACATAAGCTATATTATAATATTATACCTATTATACTGTATAGGTATAATGTGCCGGTGTTTGTCGATTGCGCCGATTTTTCTAGACTACCTGAAATTTATACATCTTTTGCGCCGGTGGATTTATCCCAAACGAAAAAGGTATACGCCTTTTGCGCCAATAAATTTACCACAAATTAATTTGGTATACATAATATATATCTATTATGCCAGGAAGATATTATAAAATATCATATTATTATACTATTATATTAGATATTTTATTTTAATTAAAAAGTACATAATGAATTAAATTATCAAACATAAAATAAAGTGTAATTTAAAAAATATAAAAAATTTAAAAAATTAAAATACATATAAATAAACGATGATAAATTACATATGAATAAATTGTTAAAAAGTATTAAAATTTAATTTCTTTTAATGGTGACTTACCGACTTCACTTCAATAGTATTTTTGAATACTATTGATTTTTATGTATGTCTGTACTTGTATAAGTTTCAAAACTTCCAAAAATACAAAAATATTTGGGTGTGCTGAGTAAAAGTATTTTCCGAATGCTGAATGAAACGACTCGCAGGCATTTGTAGTTCTTTCACTTGATATACTGCACAACGCCCACATAAATGGTGGAAAAGTTGCGTCTTCGTCAATATACATATTAATAAGATAATCACTAAATTGAGTTACCCGTTTATCCATAGATTTTATACTCATAAAATCGTTTGCAAAGAGATTTCCAACATTTTCTGGTTCAAGTAGTGATAGACCAAATATCCACCTTAACCATTGTCCAATTTCACTTAAATCATTCTTATACTCACTAGTTAAGCCTAAATTTTGAATTTTTCTCCACCATGCTTGAGATAAATGAAAACGACAGCCGTGTAAAATTATAGTAGGCCAAACTGTAATTATAGCATTATGTAAACTTTTCTCAAAATCTACAACACATACTTTTGGATTGAATTTAATTGATAATTTTGATTCACAAATATCAATTAAAGCCTTTAGAGCTCTTTCATAGACAATAGATTCTTTACTTGGTAAAAGAAAAAAAATTAATGGAATATAATGTTCATTATTTACTGTATGAATCGTAAATAATTGGTAAAAATATTTCGGACAGTAAGAAAAGGTCCCATCCATAAATATTTTTTCTTGACAACAGATGAACTTTAAATTAGTTACCGTTGAAAACGCTGTTAAATTATTTTCAAAATCATTTATTAATAAATATTCTTCATTTCTATTTGTAAGTGTTGTTGTGGACATTATTATTTCCTGAGTTTCTCGCAAATTCTTGGGTAATTTTGGTATAGATTTTCTTCTTGCTCTATATAAATTTTGTCGTATATTTGATATGTCTTCAATTTTGAGATCATTTGTTGATTTTTCAGTAAATATTTGCTTGTTAATTAATTTTAACGGCTTTTCTATTAAATCATCCTAGCTTTTCTTTTAACTTGATTTGATATAATTTGTCGTTTAACGTTTTTAGGAGGGAGATGATTGTGTTCAGTTTCTTCTTTTAATATTGTCGTTTTAACCTCGTCAACATACAATTTAGCGTTACAAGTTTTTTCTGTACACCGCCACTTACGTCCATTTTTAGTAAGATTTTTACATGAAAATTTATAATTTCTATATAGAATTAGTTCTTTCCCACGTTCACTCAAAATTACTTCCATTATAATATTATACGAAATTGCTATTGCTATAGACTATTTCACGTAATTTATACGAACGACGACACGATACTGATCATTTGGAAAAAAGAAAAATAACTTGTTAGTTATTACTTCCATAATATAATATTATTACATTATCTCATTTTCATTAGCGGATATTCCGATTTGACCAATTTATTGCATGTAGATAGATAACGTATAGTATGTACAGTTTAAAACGTCGCGATTTTAAATCGTCCGTGTGTAATATAAACGCAGACGAGTACGTTCAAATCGCCTAGTGTGTAATCAGCTTATTTTTCAACTTCAGTATTGCCGGCGCAATTAATGTATAATCATAAAATATTGTTCTGTGGTATAATCTTTTTTGGACCTAAATATCGTGCGGCTTTTCAATCCTAACCTTTTTGAATCCCATAATTTTTTTTTCCTTACCTGTGATTTCTGGCGCAATTGACATATACCCTAATGTGCCGCAGCCGGCATAAATAAAAAAGTCTTTTGGCACTTCTCGCCCGACAGTCCGGGGTATGTTTTATATTATTTACAATGTCCGCATAATAATAGTAATAATTATACATAATATCACACCCCGTGGTACTCGGTATTGAAATCTGTCACCACGATACGCGCGCCTCATCCGTTCGACCTTTCCAGCCCGACCCGCGACCCTCTACATCCCGTGCATATTATGTGCTCCAGATGAACACACGGACGTGTATGCGCTGTGCGACCAGCAGCGGGGAGTTTTTATGTATTTTTCCGCAATAACGTCGAGCATCTGGTCGTAGAGTAGGTGCGCGTCAAGTGTCCCGCGGACAGCCACGTGTGGGATTTTTTTTTCCACCCGCGATCCGTTCGGACGGAAGAACAATTATTTGTTCTCATTCGGAACACATATAACTTACACGAATGCGCGTATTGTATTATTGTGCTTGTACACGGAAACGTCAAAAACGGTCATAAATATCTAAAGAGTCCCGTTGCACCAAACACGCGTAAAGAATCCGGTTCGGTCCCCCGCGATTATATTATATATTTATATCATAACATGTTCTAACGGCGATAATTTCACACGTGTAGATTACGTGTGCTTATTCACTAATCCCCGCTATTAGTCCACTATGCGCAACTATGTACACCAGTACATTAAATAACTATTTGAATCCGACCCGTAACCCTTTATCCGGGCCACATCCTGCATCTAACTGTTTTAACCCTTTATTATAGTGGACGCTGCAGGAGACAGCACGTAGCGCATGCGCACCGTACGAATATTTATTTAACATTTTCGAATTCCGAATTGAAATACGGTCGAATCTTCGTGATGCACCCCGACCCGGACGTCTTGCACCACACAACCGCGTGGCTGGGCAGTTAATATACGTTTTATAATACTCAACTGTCCGATAGCGTTGTGACGTATATTCCTAATGGGCGACTTCCTCGATCACGACATTCGTGTTAAGAATCAAAACACCTAATACGTATCTCTCCCATTGACACATTGTACAAATAACAGTGTAAAGAATGTCTTTAATAAAAATAAAAAAACCGTCCGATACCTATATTTACGCGTGATGTCTAAAAACTTGCACATTTTTAACTGCGCTCGCCGCACGTTTAAACAATAATAACGCGTGATTAAGAGCTCGAAACTGCGCGGCGTAGGAAATGAAAAAAAAAAAATCAAAAGTTTATGTTATACGTACTCGGGCGTACGTCGAGTATTGTTTTCAAAGGGCACGATTATACACTCCTTGACATTTGCAAAATGTTCAACGTAAGCCGATGCACGTACGCGCTTCCCTCGCCGACAACATCTAAGACATACATTAATATGGACGGTGAAACGTTTTCAAATCGATGTTTTTTATTTATACGACTGTCGCGGTATCGATCCACACGTTTTTAAATGGAAATCCGATATATATATATATATATAGGTATATAAATATATAAATGCATGTATATAATATATATATATATATGGTTTTATTATACAGTGACCTGAAAATAAGACGAGAAAATCCGTTCGTTTTCAGTAGGTGTAAGTAATATCATCTCGGGCGACCAAATGTTATACCTATATGTATACATAGTCCATTAGTTTAATAGAAAAAATACATTTCCAGGACGAGTACCGCGACTTTCGAGCCTGAATTTAGCTCTCATTCCGCCAGAGTACACACCGCACGAGTAAACGTACTGTATAATATATTATATATGGTACATGTGCGACCGTGGGCACTAGGCATACACCAACCCTCTTGTGCAGTATGTACACAGAGTGTCTAGAAAGTTTGAAAACGTATACTTCACTAACCGTATATAAATATAAGTTCAAGACGTTTTCGGTAAGATGTGCAATGTACATATTATATATATATTTCATAACCCGGTTGATTTGTTTACTCGTTTGCGTAAACTTGACGTATTTTCAACTCGCTTCTTTTTTTTAAATTTTCGTTCGCGAAAAAAAAACCATTTCATGTCGGCAAATAAATGTTCTCTCTGTCCCGGTGGTGCACTTTTATTTCAAATGAACAAATTGTCCATAGAAAATGTCTTTTGGCTGTGTATACTCGTATAAGCGCGTGGATCGGAGGATAAAAGTTCAGTATTCTTGGAGATGACCAATATCCGCGCACGTTACTCCACCGGAGGATTGATGAATGTTTTAATAACATTCGCACTCTCATACGATGTGTATACTACGATGTTGGAGTTTGTCTGCGGTCGTTAAACCGTTTGATATTTCAGTTTATTATTACTATTATTATTGTTCACGACATTATGATATTATTACGATGATAATGTACAATCCTACTCTTAGACGCGTCTCCTCGGGATAACACTATGGGAAGGTTTCGTTTTTGTCAACGGGCGGTTTGTACGTTTTATATTGCGGAATAACTCCGACTGCGACGAACATGCACACATAGACGCGTAACGAGACCCGACGAGGATTTCGCGGTCTTGTGCGAAAAAGTTGAAAAATTACACGGGCACTTGCACACCGGGAACACATGTTTATTCAAAAGGTTTTCGACGTTATTTCCATTGTTCGTGTGCGACCAAAATTTGCACAAACCAGTGTTGTGTGTTTTACACGTACAAACTCACTTACACACGACACAGACACACACGCGTGCGCGCCTATAATGTAACGAGTGAGCCACACCTACGCGCACACGCACACACAAGCGTAACACTCGAGTTGGGTATTTAACCTATGCAGCCCTTTCAACGGGGGCGAAAGAAAAGAAAAGAAAAAGGATAACGGGGCGTACTGTTGTTTACAATATGCTCGTATACAGTTCATATACGGGTTAATGCGATACACGCGAGGAAAGGGTCTATTGTTTGTTACGGTGTATAATATATCATTATACACATAATGTTCAACCCTGAATGTGTTTTTTAATTTCTATTCCGTCCGCCGGTCAAGAAGTGCCATTTTTCTTCGCTCGCGGAGAAGTGCGAGGCTGTTTTCATATATAAAACATCATGGGTGTAGGTGTACTGGTCTAAATAAGCGATGCCTTGTGTTATAGGGTACGTAGTCCTTTAGAATCCTATCAAGGAGAAAACGTCCAAATATATTTCACTGACACTATACAGTTATGCACGCGCGTCTCCTATTTTTATCCGTTAACGATATTTTGTGAAAAGAATAAAAAAAAAGAGATTATTTATACCGATTGAAGTCGACTGGCATTTGAAATTGACAGCCTTTAAAAAAAAAACTTCTCTATATTGAAAAAACCCCTTAAGCATTGCTTTTACCCAGGCAAACTATATTATTAAACACGTCTGCGAATAAAACGTGTCATCGTCTAAGTACATCTATCAGCTCGCGGAAAATAAGACATTGCAAAAGTTGCATTTAACGTAAATTCGTGAATCCTTATCTTCTAACCGATTGTGCCCGCACTAAACCCTCGTACACTCCTACAGAATCTATGTTAAAAGTAATCCGAGATAATTACACACACACAAATGAGTGTAGACACTATAATTATTCTACGTGGGCAACGGCGATGGCGAACTATATTATTTGTTGAAATACCTATTATGTTTGCGTCGAAATAGGTCATCAGTTATGCATTTTCAACATAAACGGTTTAATTTTTCTTATCAACCATGCCTACGTGTAGGTAATCGATGTAAACGAGTAACACTAAATCGAACGCTTAAACAAGTCCACGAAGAGAATCGGGGAAAAATTGTTTTCATATGCGCTTGCGATTTTTCACGCTACTTTTGTTTTATTTTTTCCGCCCGATTACCCCCGCCCGTTACACGTATAGTACACAATATTTACCGCGTTCGACGCCGTGTTATCGCGATCTCGACGGTCGTAACGTTTTCCGACCTACCGCGAATGCATGATGTGCAATTAATATTTGATGCTGCCCGGTCCACACAGCGTCTGTCCACGGGCTTTCCGTGAGGTTTTTCGTCTCGGCCGGTCGGTCGGTCCCCGTGTGAACAATCTACGCTAATGATCCGATCGAATCGGCGGCATGTGTATAGCCGCACGGCGCATCCCCGCACAAAGCTCCGT